>CM056055.1:141886620-142515942 GCA_029574335.1 Rana kukunoris
GCTTATACTCAAAGAAGCTCGATTAGAAATGTACATAAGAGCACAAAAAAAAGCACAAGCTTCTTGAAGCTGAAATAAAAGCTCACGTGCCTGTAAAAGCTTTCTCTTTAGCTGCAGTGTGCATGAGCCCTTAGGGCAGTGATGGCGAACCTTGGCACCCCAGATGTTTTTGAACTACATTTCCCATGATGTTCCACTACACTGCAGTGTATGAGCATCTTGGGAAATGTAGTTCCAAAACATCTGGGGTGCCAAGGTTCGCCATCACTGCCTTAGGGTGACTACCCTTACTCACTGCACTTTATGGAGGAGCAGCATTGTCACTCTAGGCAGCTGACCTGAATTGGACTACAAACACTTCCCATCTTTTCTTCTCCAGTATATAGAGGGGGGTTGCTATTTGAGACGGTAGATAAGAAAGCCGATACATTTCTTTCTTTCTTCTTTTTGTAAAGAGAAGTTAAAGATGCAAGGTTTCTAATGGGATCAACAGGTGTTTTTGCTATGCTTGGTCAACTAATGCTGCCAACACATCTAAGGACTTGTTCGTTCCACTGTATCTGGGATTTAGATATGTTTTACACACTTTGCTTGAAAGTATATCTAGTTTTTAACAATTGGAATAAGCACCTAACTGACTGGTTTCACTTATTGCACAGGTGTCGGAACACAAGGCCCACTGGCCGAATCTGGCCATGCAGGAGAGCTCCACCCCTCCTCTGGTCCTACTCCTGACCACTAATTTCTGTTTTCAAGCAATACATCCAGCTTCTTCCCAGCAGCAGCATAAGGAAAAAGGGGGTACACTGTGATATAAGGGAGAGTGGGGGACTCCACTTCTGATGGTGGGCTGGCTTTTGACATCTAATGTAAGGGGAGGAGATGCGCTGCACATCTAATCTTACAGATACAACTGGCCCTTTGGAGGCCAATCATAATGCTGATGCAGGCCGCGATGAAATTGAGTTTGACACCCCCTGACTTGGGATCGGACTTGTGTCGCCCCAAGTCGCGCGATATGAGAAATTACATGGAAGTGAATGAGAGCCGTCTTAATGCACATTACTGAAGTTGCTCCGACTTCAGAAAAGTGTGCTGTGTGTGCTGCAGAACCGAAGCAGGTCTGCCGATTTGGCTCTGAGAGCCTTGACCAGTGTCTTTGGGGGGGTCAGAAAACAATAGAGCAGCAGAGGGAATCGTTGTACTAACGTTGTCTTGTTAGTACAGCGGCTCCTCCTGAGCTGTCAGGTTTTTGTTTGTTTTTTCGTTCAGCTCTGCTGGGTTGAATGAAAAAAACTAGTGTGTTTGATGTTTGACACATTAACATTAGCTGCACTGTTTTCCGAATGTTAGTTGTCACTGACTCATGGACTTGTATGGGTGGCTCTTTTTTCAGTCTATTACTAAGTAACTGACTGTAGGAGAGCTCAAACTTATCTGAAAGAAATTGTAGGCAGGAAATGACCAAGAAGTAAAACATTGTTTGTGCTCAGCTACATTTTTAGAATATCTTGAATACATGGTGTTAGATGAGCTGTGTCAGATTTATCTGTGAAATATTTAGTTTTAAAGTGGATGTAAACCCACTCTCATCTTCTCTAAACTACTGCCATAGTGCTGATCTATAAGGATATACATGCCTCCTGCATGTATCCTTACCTGTAAAATGTCTCCCCTCTGTCTGTTATAAGAACTGAAAAACTGCAGATTCTGTGGGTGGGTCTGTTGTCTGGAGTTTGGTGGGTGGAGTCGTGATGTCAGACTCCCCGCCCACCTCTACACTCCCTTGTCAACATGCATTTTCTCCTGTGTATTCCTTTTACTAAATTCTGCTATGATCACTAACATCCAGTCAAAATCCAGAAAAATAACCACATGACTTCAGAAAAGCAGTGGGGGTGGGTATAAAAAAAAATAATGCCTGCCTATCATTCACAGAAAGGGGGAAGAACGTTTTCTCTGGTTCGTTTATCTCGCTGAAAACAAAGATTGCTCAGAGCTGGATTAACTGTTCGTGGCAAGACTAGGTACAGATGATAGGAAATCCTATACTATACATTGTGACTCATCAGGTTTACAGCCACTTTAAGCAGAAAAAAACGTGATCTTGAATTGTGAAAGAGTTTCAAATAAGAGCTTACTAGAGTTGCAAACGGGCAACGATGGCACTGAATCTTTTGGAATTTGATTTGTGGAAGTAGCCTCGGTAGGTAAAAGCCACTATATCTTCTAAGGGTCCATGTAGTTGGGGATGGTCCTTCTGGTGTTGGATTTCTATTTGAAGGGCATGATGAACCAAAATCTGAAGATTTTCATTTGCTTCAGTGGTAAAGTATTCATTTAAAAAACAAAAATATAATATAGTAAAGACTTTACGCTCTTGTTTTATTTTCTCCCGGTGACTCCAGTATGTTTTTTTTATTTTTCACCTTTCTTTAATTGAGCAAATTGTCCACAAAAAAAAAATGGTATTTAGAGGATTGAGAGAAACCACTTGGGCTGCATTCACACCTTAGCGCAGCGTTTTGTACCGCAATTTGCCGCGACAAATTGCGGGGTTTTTAACCTTGGTTTTTTACAGGTCATTGTCGGCTATGCCGAACGCCGAAGCCGCCTGAAAAAAAGGGTCCGGGACTTGTTTGAGCTTCACGCGATCGGCGTTTCGGCATGGAGATGTGAACCATCTCCATAGAGATTAATGTTATTTCTCCCCTCCAGCGTATCTGAGTGTTGCGCTTCAGGCGACAAAACGCTCAGGTGTGAATGGAGCCTTAACGCTGACAGTTCTGTTTACAATGGACACTTTTTATTCATTTATGTGAAATCTTTGTTTCAAAAGGACAAAACTGTTGCTGTAACTGTTAAAGTGTTAAGTGTTAGATGTTAGCCAAGTCCATCTTAGGCTCCATTCACACAGGGCATACTAAAGTGTATGCAGGTGGAGGACCGATTTTTTTTTTTTCCCACACAGGGATACACAGGTGGTCTGTACATCCACGTGCAGGCATTCTCATTGATGCCAGCTTAGATACTGCAGCTGCACAGACGGGCACTATTCTCACTCTGACATTGGTGCAGATGGTGGGCATTCAGGGTGATGTGTCCATGCATCAATGGGAATACCTGCATCAGGAGGCAGATGACTCCAGCATCCCCTGTGCGAGTATAAAACCACAAAAAAATCTGTGCTCACCATCCTAAATAAACAGTGTAACAATATCTTGAATATAAATATTAGCAGAGGAAAAATTGCGCTTGTCACAGTTAAATAATCAATTAGTACCGGTGTGGTCAGTTACTAACAAAAAAATAAAAATAAAAAATAGGGGGGAGGCGGCAGCTCTTGTGCCGAAACACAAGGGGAAATACAACAAAAACAAAGATTTAGAGCTGCGCCTTGTCACCCGGACTCAATACAATGGCGGTGACGTCATTACGCTCTGGAGGAGGGTCCTTGCTGATCTGTTTGCCGGCCGGCAACTTTGTATTTTATATGCCTGTCTAACTCATCTCCCATGTGAGTATTCTGCTTTTTACTATTTTAAATAAATGTCCCAGCGGGATTACGCTATGTCTGCCTCTATTTATCCTTTACATATGATCTAATTGGTGGAGTTGCTGAGTGGAGCCCCGGTGTAAACACTGCCCTAGGATTTGGGATTCGTCCTGGTTCTCTAAAGGCCGCGGCTGGGTCACAGCCGACTGTTGATTACAGCCATTCCTCTGGTAAGCTGCTTATACTTCTGGTGGTGGGCCACATTGAAAAGCCAAGTTCGAGCACAGTGGTGTTTATTATATGTCCATCCTGATTAAAGACCAGCGGAGATTTGTCTTGGAGCCAACCTACTACTTCTCTCATGTTTGAAGGATTGTTTATCTCCACACGACTGATATATGGACTCTTTTTGATTGTATTGAGTCCGGGTGACAAGGCGCAGCTCTAAATCTTTGTTTTTGATATAAATATTAGCGCCAAACACCACAAATCTTACTCAAAATTCAAAAGTGCAGCCCACAAAAAAAGGAAAAAAATAAAATCTTCAGTATCATAATAAGTACCATGAAAATTCATAATACAGATCAACATCAGTCCTAATTTGATAATACAATTTAATCCTCCATAAACGTGTACAGTGCTTTGAAAGAGTTTTCATACCCCTTAATCTTTAACATTTTATGTTACGACCAAAAACGTAAATTTATTTAACTTTTTTATTTATTTATTTACTTTACTTATTTAACTTTTATGTGACAGACCAAAAAAAGCAGTACATAATTGTGAAGTGTTTTTTTATTATTATTATAATTATTATTATTATTTATTTACAAATATGTGAAAAGTGTGGCGTGCATTTGTAGTCAGCCCCCCTTTTACTCCTACCTTTTATCCCTAACTAAAATCTAGTGGAACAAATTGCTTTCAGAAGTCGCCTAATTAGTAAATAGAGTTTACCTGTGTGTAATCTAATCTCAGTATAAATACAGCTGTTCTGTGAAGCCCTCAGAGGTTTGTTAGTGAACAAACTGCATCATGAAGGCCAAGGAACACGCCAGACAGGTCAGGGATAAAGTTTAAAGCCGGGTTAGGTTATAAAATAAATAAATAAATATATATATATATATATATATATATATATATATATATATATATATTATATTTTCCCAAACTTTGAACATCTTATGGAGCACTGTTCAATCTACTACCTGAAAATGGAAAGAATTTGGCACAACTGCAAACCTACCAAAACTTGGACGTCCTAAACTGACAGTCCGGGCAAGGAGAACATTCATCGGAGAATCCGTCAAAAGACCCGTGGTAACTCTGGATGCGTTGCAGAGATCCACATCTCAGGTGGGAGAATCTGTCCACAGGACAACTGTTAGTCATGTAATCTACAAATCTGGTCTTTATGGAAGAGTGGCAAGAAGAAAGCCATTGTTGAAACAAAGCCATAAGTCGTCCCATTTGCAGTCTGTGAGAAGCCATGTGGGGGACACAGAAATCATGTGGAAAAAGGTGCTTTTTGACCTAAAAGTTTTTCGCCACACATAACATTTTGCGAACACTGCACCTCACGCTAAACACACCATCTTCAGCAGGGACAGGGATGCTGATCAGTATTGTTGGGGGGATGGATGGAGCCAAAAACAGGGCAATCTTAGAAGAAAACTTGTCCAAGTCTGCAAAAGACTTGAGACGGGGCGGAGGTTCACCTTCCAGCAGGACAACGACCTAGAGCTACAATGGAATGGTTTAGATCATGGGTCCTCAAACTACGGCCCTCCAGCTGTTCAGGAACTACAATTCCCATCTTGCCCTAGTCATGTCTGTGAATGTCAGAGTTTTACAATGCCTCATGGGACTTGTAGTTCCGACACAGCTGGAGGGCCGTAGTTTGAGGATCCCTGGTTTAGATGAAAGCATATTCATGTGTTTAGAATGGCCCAGTCAAAGTCCAGACCTAAATCTAATCGAGAATCTGTGGCAAGACTTGAAAATTGCTGTTCAGACGCTCTCCATCCAATCTGACAGAGCTTGAGCTATTTTGCGAAGAAGAATGGGCAAACATGTCACTCTATATGTGCAAAGCTGGTAGAGACATCCCCAAAACACTTAGTTGTAAGTAGTTGTAAGTGCAGCGAAAGGTGGTTCTACAAAGTAATGAGGGGCTGAATACAAATGTACACCCCGCTTTTCACATATTTGTAAAAAAAATTGAAAACCATTTATCATTTTCCTTCCACTTCACAATTATGTGCCACTTTGTGTTGCTCTATCACATAAAATCCCAATAAAATGTACATAAAATTTTGTTGTAACATGACAAAATGTGGAACATTTCGAGGGTTATGAATACTTTTTCAAGGCACTGTATTTCTCCATTAAATGTCAAACATCTGTCTATCATATGTCCTAAGATGATCATAAAAATGTGAAACACTGCTGTGTCCCACCACCTTTTTCTCATGCCTCTTACTTCAAGGATATATCCTACACACAGGTAAGGTCATCATGCACATTCCCAGTAGAACAGGTCATTGTGCTACAGCAATCCACCCAGAAGACTCCAAAGGCTTGGTCACCATCCACACAAGATCCACCCTACTCAGCAGAAAGAGAAAAGCTAACCTCTCATGGTGTAGTATTCCCACACTCTTACTTTATTAATAAAATAATAAATATCCACTCAAGCACAAGATGAAGTGTCCTTTTAAAACTTTCCAAACATTGCCCCTTAAGGCCGCATACACACGATCAGACCGGTCCGACTGGTGTGTACGGCCCATCGGACCAAAGTTTTAAAACTTGCTTTAAAATCGGTCCGATGGACGCCTGACCATCGAACCAAAACGATGGTTAGTACGCAAAAGCATCGAACAAAAACCCGCGCATGCTCAGAATCAAGTTGACGCATGCTTGGAAGCATTGAACTTCGTTTTTTCAGCACATCGTTGTGTTCTACGTCACCGCGTTCTGACCTGATCGGATTTTGGACTGATGGTATGTACGCACATCAGGCCACTTCAGCGGTGACCCGATGAAAATGCTCCGTCGGTCCATTCTCATCGGACCAGTCTGATCGTGTGTACGCGGCCTAAGTATACGCATTTAAGATGACCGACCTCAGACGTCTACTGCGATGACATCACGTAGCCCCACTTTGACGCTCTTTGACGTGTTGCAGTGACTTCCTAATGACAATCTAATATAGGAAAGGTGTTACTGAATCGCCAGGGGAAAATGAGAAAACCCTAATGCACCCACCACATTTGGGGATGTTCACATAGTTGATCTAATGAAATGTTCTTATTTGGGTTTAGCAATCTTTTAAGAACTTCTGTAAGTGCCGGTTCACACAGGGGCAACACGACTTCCAGCTCGATTTTTGCGAGGCGACTTCAGCGAGACTTGGAGCAACTTGCAAAGCGACTTCAAGTCACCCTCCAGGTCAAGAGACTTTGCCATTGGCCAATCAAAGAATAATTACCTCTGAGGGAGGGGTTTGCCTGAGAAAACTATTTTCTCTTCCTGTAAAGTTTCTTCAGTTAAGACAGTGATCCAACTTTGGAGGCAACTTCCATTAAAATCAATGTGTACAAGTCGCTTAGAACAGGGCTCGACAAAATGCGTGTGCCCGGCCGCAATTGCGACAAGAAATGGTGACCTGGCGCCCGGGGGAACCTTAGGCCCGCGGCCTCAATTACCGTCCGGCGGGGGGCCTGTGTCTCCGTGCTCCCCCACTGCCCCGGCCGGTAATTGAGGCCGCGGCTTTGCGGTCTTCTGCAGGCCTAAGCTTCCTTCTGTGATCGGGTGCCATCTTGTGGTGGCCATTGGCATTACAAGTAAAACAGCAATCCAGCAATTCTAATGTGTTTTTCACTGTGTTTTCACTGCTATCTCCTTCCCTCTAAAGCCCCCAATACTTGCAATACTTTGTCACACCGTATTTGCGCAGTGGTCTTACAAGCACACTTTTTTTATTAAAAAAATAAGACAACAGTGATGTCAGCCCAAATTTTTTTATATTGTGAAAGATAATTTTACACCGAGTAAATTGATACTCAACATGTCACGCTTCAAAAGTGGTGGTAGTCGCGGTAGTGTGAACTTGGGCATTTTGCTTTGTGTTTGATTGCAGCAGGTCCTTTTGAGATTTTTCGGCCAAAAAAACGCAAAACGCTGGAAAACACGAATAAACGTTTTTTTTTTTTTTTTATCCATTGAAAAATAAAAGGGGAAAAAAAAGCTACACTGAAAAACGCTATTGCAAAAACGCTAAAAAATGTTGAAAGGCTTCCTGCAAAGCTACTGCCGGTTTTTTTTATAGGTGTTTTTTTTTTTTAAGCTTCTGTGTCCTCTGAGCCTTACAGTAAGGCTGCATTCACACCTGAGCGCAGCGTTTTCGGATGTTTTATTCCGGCGTATTCACGCGTTTGCATACATCGTTGTCCGACGTTTTTTATTTTAGCCAATAGGAAAAATGATCATCTCTTTCATTACTTGTTGCTATGTTTGTATTTTTTTTTTATCTTCTGCCTGAGTGAAATGTTCTATTGACGAAAGCGACAAAACGCCCATAGAAACGCTCATTGTCGCGCTAGATGCTTGAATCAAGCGTTTCCATTACTTTCTATGGGAATAGAAATGTTCTAAAACGCCCAAATGCGCCAATTCGCGCAACAAAAAAGGGACCGGAACTTGTTTAAGCTTCAGGCTTTCGGCGTTTGAGTGGAGATGTGAACCATCTCCATCGAGAATAATGTATTTTTTCCCCTCTGGCGTTTTATAGCTTCATGCTTTCAGGCAACAAAACGCTCAGGTGTGAATGCAGCCTAAGAAACAGGGCAAATGTAACTGACTGACTGAGTTTGACATCACTTGTCTATGTGAACTTTTATTGCAGCATCCATTTTAATTAACCGTGCACTGTTCACAAAACTGAACATGGTTTTCTTTATACGAATGTACTTCCACCTTATAAATGTTTGGAAAGGCCCTAGAAACGCAGGGAAATACATTGTGAGCGTAGATCTGAGAGCAAACGTAGCTGCACTACTCAAAATCCTGTAGAATTTCGCTCTCGAAACTCAGACAAAAATATTTGAAAGATGAAGAGCAGCAGGACTGTGGTTTTGTCCTTTATCATTCTCACGCCTTCTATAGTGCTGTCTGCCTGGTGTCTCTCTTCCAAGTACAGTACTCTATATTTTCTGACTTGCCTATGCTCTTTTTATAGCCGTATTCTCACCAGAATCAGTTGAGTTGTGCTTGTTCAAACGTGTTTCCCTGTCTTCCAGATTGTCATGTGTGTGTTTCCCTGGTCTGGAATTTATGACCTGGAGTATTGTAGCTGCTGTTGGATCTCTTTATGAAAGTGTTGACACCTTCTCAGCCAGTGTTATCTTGGACGAGCTGCCATACAGCTCACTGAATTTGTAATATATTAACTAGGGTTGTCTCTACCCTTTTCTGGTTATTAGGAATTTGTGTTTGTACTGAATCAGATGTGTTCTTTTGCTATCATTTAAAGGCTAACTCCACTTCCGTGGGGAAAAAATGATATATATTGTTAGATTGGGGTGATTAACCACTTCAATACCGGACTTTTATACCACCTCCATATCGGGCCTATTCTGACACTTCTCTCCTACATGTAATAATCATCTTTCTTTTGCTAGAAAATTACACAGTACCCCCAAACATTATATATGTTTTTTTAGCAGACACCCTAGGGAATAAAATGGCGGTCATTGCAATGTTTTATCTCGCACGGTATTTACGCAATCATTTTTCAAACGCCTTTTTTTTGTAAAAAAAAAAATGTTTCATGAATTAAAAAAATAACAAAACCGTTAAGTTAGCCCAATTTTTTTTGTATTATGAGAAAGATTTTGTTACACCGAGTAAATAGATACCCAACATGTCGCGCTTTAATTATGCGCACACTCATGGAATGGCGCCAAACTTCGGTACTTAAAAATCTCCATAGGCAACGCTTTATTTTATTTTTTTACAGGTTACCAGTTTAGATTTACAGAGGAGATCTAGTGCTAGATTTGTTGCTGGCACTCTAACGCACGCGGCGATACCTCACTTATGTGGTTTAAACAGCGTTTTCATATGTCGGCGGGACTTAAGTGTGCGCTCGCTTCTGCATGGGAGCTATCGGGGACAGGGGCGTTTTTAATTTTTTTTTTATCTTTTTATTTTATTTTTTTTACTTATTTTTTATTTATTTTTCCACTTTTTTCAAATTTTTAATTTTTTTTTTTCCACTTTTATTCCTATTACAAGGAATGTAAACATCCCTTGTAATAGGAAATGTGTGTGACAGGTCCTCTTTAAGGAGAGATGTGGGGTCAATAAGACCTCACATCTCTCCTCCAGGCTGGAAACCATGAGATCGGTGAAAAAAAATTCACCGATCTCATGAATGGTGGCTTACAGCCGCAATCGCGGCTTTGTTTACTTACGGGGACCCTGGCGTGACGTCATTACATCGCGCCCGGGTCCTCCGACGGTCATAGAGATGACTGGTGACCATTTGGTCATCAGTCATCTCTATGCTTCCTGCCGACGCCGACGATTTGTTCTCCGGGCCCCCAAAGGCACAGGAGAGCCTGGAGAAGCATCGGATGGCAGCGGGAGGGGGGGGGGATGTCCCCTCCCGCGGCCTGTAAGAACGATCAAGCGGTGGAACCGCCGCTATGATCGTTCTTAGATTGTGCAGAATCGCCGGCTGAAGAAGAGGATATCTGGATGATGCCTCTGGCTGCAGGCATCATTCAGATATCCACACGCAAAGCCCAGGCCGTCAATTGATGGCCACTTAGGATGGTAGATCCCATCTCAGGCCGTCAATTGTCAATGGCTGGGTATTGAAGTGGTTAAACTCAAGCGATAGGTGCGTTTTACAAGGAGTTGCACCAGTCCAAAACTGTATTTTAGGGCATTGCTGTCCACTTTTATTCAGTAAACGGAAAAGTATATATGTACGTTAGTTGCCCACTTCCACATAGCATGCATAAACAAAAATACACAGCCACCGGGCTCACTTGTTGGCAGCATTGCTGCTCCTCTTACTAGTCCATTTTGACTGTCTTGTACAGAAAGCTACCTGCGTGGGTTTTCTTTGGGTTTCCTCCCACACTCCAAAGACATGCTGGTATGTTAATTGGCTCCTGTTGAACCATTATTTTCATTTAACTCGTTGGTTAAATAAAAAAGTTAATTTTTTTATTTTTTTATATATGGCGAGCCTTTTCCTTGCTTGTTCAGCTATGGAGGAGGATCACTAGGTCATGCTAGTGGTCGAACAACAGCACAAAAGCCCTGAAAAAACGAGCAGCATTTTTAGTGCTAACGGCCGGGCGGCTCGATGTGAAACGAGTAGTTGAAAGATGAATTGACGTTTGCACAGACATTCAAATGACACTGTTAGAAATTCACTGTTTGAATTTCCATTCTTTGAATTTTCTCGCCACTGGTTAAAAATTGAGGTTGATTTCATCCCATTTATGAGTAGAAAATCGAATTAACTTGCTTTTTAATTTTTTTTTTTTTTTTTTTTTTTTATAAAATTCTACTAGTGTATAGCTAGCTTTAGTGAATTATTTTACTTGCTGCTTAAAGCGGTATTAATTTTTAAATTAAGAAAAAAAAGTGTTACCCTGCAAGGCAATATTTTAATGTGCTTGTATGCATTGCATACAAGACCCCTTTCACACTGAGGGCATATTGCAGGCGCTATAGTGTTAAAAATAGCGCCTGCAATCTGCCCTCAAACAGTTGCTCCATTGTCTCCAGTGTGCAAGTGGAGTGCTTTCACACTGCAGCGTTGCACTAGCAGGATGGTAAAAAAAAAAGTCCTGCTAGCCGTATTTCTTATAAAGCACCCCACTAGCGGCCTAAATGCACCGCAAATCCGCCCATAGCGTCGGTGGTAAAAATAGTGGAGTTTTACCACTAATGCTATGGGCGGCTCAGTGTGAAAGGGGTCTAAAACTAAGCCCTCCCAGCGGCGTGCTGTCACAGCTACAGATGCTTCAAGATTGACTCTGTCTTCCTTGCGGGTGTGCGTACTCTCGCCTTCTGACTGGCACAGCCGCGATGACATAACTCCTGTGCATGTACTCAGGACACAGTTATGAAGGAACGGCACAGCACGGGTTCCTACGGCGCACATGCGGCCAGGGTGCATGGTTAGATATAAATTTTACCTACCGGTAAGGATTAATATAAGCTTAGCTGTAGGTAAAAATAAAATGACTACCACTTTAATTAACGATGCTGCCTTGTCCCTTTTCCCTGTCTGGAGAATAGACTGTTTAACAATGAGCAAAAGGTTCAGTTTCTCCTGTGATTTTAGTGATTTAGTTTCTTTTCTACACACTATCTGATTTTAAAGCACACATAGAATATAGCCTTGATCTATTCTGGAAAGAGCTGCTTCTAATTGTGTAGGTTTAGGGCCATTCAGTTCACCAGAAGACAGGCTTTTAGAAGTTTTTGTTTACTTCTTCTTTTGGATTGCAGGTCGAAAGGTAAATTGCTTATAAACGCAGTGAATGGGGACCGCCACTAAAAGGCTATTGTGTTGTCCACCGATGGCTGACTACACAGTAATAGTTGGTAAATCATTGTACAAAACAGATATCCAGTAGGGGAGAGGTGAACCTGGAAGCAAGAACATTCTTGCTAATCAGATCTCATCCGTTATTTTGATTACATTGGTACATATTTTAATGTTGTCTAACCGGCACAATTCTTCTGTCCTATTGCGTGGACAATGTCTTATGTAGGAGGATAGTTTCATACAAAATGGACATAAAAGTAACCGATTAAAAAAAAAAAAAAAAAGTCATATTCATTATTTAAATAAAAGTCCACAAATGTGAAGTATTTTGAGGGTTCCGAGCAAATAAGGTAAACCCGTAGTAAAAAAGTGCTGACAAGAGGATGAAGCCGAACACCACGGATGGCCTCTTGTATAAACCACTTCTCAGACCATTCTCTGCCTAAAGCTGGCCACACACTTTTAGGTTTTTGTGTGAATATTAAAATACAAAAGTCTTGTCGATTATGTTTTGACAATGCCTATGAACAGATGTCTTTCGAAAGGACTTCAACATTTTGTTAGCTTTTAACACTCTGTTAAAACTATACTGTTAAGATCTGACTTTTGTCCGACCGAATCATATCGTTCTGCAGAGGTATCAGTTAAAAGTGCTGAGACAATCTATTCACCACTGACAGGAGTTCTTACAATGACTGTCGTTATGAGGTATTGTTTGTAGAATTTGGAGGGAAAATAATGAATTTTAATACATTTTGGAATAAGGCTGTGACATAAAAATGTGGAAAGGGTGAAACACTGTGAATACTTTCCGGATGCACTGTAGCCAGGTGGCCTCTTACCAGAATGCATGGATCTCGGTCAAATACACCGCTCCTGAAGCGCCTCAAAGAAGCTGATTGCAGGACTTTCACACTGGGATTGCAGATGAAGCTTTTTTCAGGCACTTTGCAGGCACTATTTTTTTTAGCTCTAAGGCTCCATTCAGACCTAGGCGTTTTGTCGCCTGAAGCCCGACGCTGAAGCAGCCTGACATACGCTGGAGGGGCAAATTTACATTGTCGGCTATGGAGATGGTTCACAAGCTCAAACAAGTCCTGGACCCTTTTTTTCAGGCGTATCGGGCGTTCGGCAAAAGCCGGCAATTTAAAACATCACCGCTCCAGCAAAAAGAAAAGGGCGTTTTGTCGCCGCAAATCGCGGGGACAAAATGCCTTTTTCATGTCACCCAAATATGCTGCTGCCGCAAACTCCTAGGTCTGAATGCAGCCTAAAGCTCCTGAATAATGGCTCCAGTGTGAAAGGGGTCTTAGTGTCTGATTTGTCCGCTGCAATGTTGCAGTCAGCGTTGATAAAAAATCAATGAATTTCGATAATTTATTTTAATAGAATGCTTCTGGAATAAAAATCTAAAGATTAGTCTTCTATTTAAGATACAATAATCATTTTTTTGTTTTGCATGAAATGGAGCTTAGTTATGTAGCATGAGGCTGTATATTCTGCAATGTTTACATTTTATGGTAATATTCAATAAATCCGAGCTCTGCAATCTGAGATAACAACATGCACTGCATTGACGTATTCCCACAATTTCACAGTAACCAAGAGATAAAACCAAGTTCAGGAATATTCCTCTATCCCATTGTTTTGCAAATCTACAGTGCGGAAAATAAGTATTTGAACACCCTGCTATTTTGCAAGTTCTCCCACTTGGAAATCATGGAGGGGTCTGAAATTGTCATCGTAGGTGCATGTCCACTGTGAGAGACATAATCCAAAAAAAAAATTCCGGAAATCACAATTTATGATTTTTTAACTATTTATTTGTATGATACAGCTGCAAAGAAGTATTTGAACACCTGTCTATCAGCTAG
Source organism: Rana kukunoris (assembly GCA_029574335.1). NCBI lineage: Eukaryota > Metazoa > Chordata > Amphibia > Anura > Ranidae > Rana > Rana kukunoris. Next base: position 141,900,572 of record CM056055.1, read on the forward strand.
AATTCTGACCCTCAAAGACCTGTTAGTCTGCCTTTAAAATGTCCACCTCCACTCCATTTATTATCCTAAATTAGATGCACCTGTTTGAGGTCATTAGCTGCATAAAGACACCTGTCCACCCCATACAATCAGTAAGAATCCAACTACTAACATGGCCAAGACCAAAGAGCTGTCCAAAGACACTAGAGACAAAATTGTACACCTCCACAAGGCTGGAAAGGGCTACGGGGAAATTGCCAAGCAGCTTGGTGAAAAAAGGTCCACTGTTGGAGCAATCATTAGAAAATGGAAGAAGCTAAACATGACTGTCAATCTCCCTCGGACTGGGGCTCCATGCAAAATCTCACCTCGTGGGGTCTCAATGATCCTAAGAAAGGTGAGAAATCAGCCCAGGACTACACGGGAGGAGCTGGTCAATGACCTGAAAAGAGCTTGGGACCACCGTTTCCAAGGTTACTGTTGGTAATACACTAAGACGTCATGGTTTGAAATCATGCATGGCACGGAAGGTTCCCCTGCTTAAACCAGCACATGTCAAGGCCCGTCTTAAGTTTGCCAATGACCATTTGGATGATCCAGAGGAGTCATGGGAGAAAGTCATGTGGTCAGATGAGACCAAAATAGAACTTTTTGGTCATAATTCCACTAACCGTGTTTGGAGGAAGAAGAATGATGAGTACCATCCCAAGAACACCATCCCTACTGTGAAGCATGGGGGTGGTAGCATCATGCTTTGGGGGTGTTTTTCTGCACATGGGACAGGGCGACTGCACTGTATTAAGGAGAGGATGACCGGGGCCATGTATTGCGAGATTTTGGGCAACAACCGCCTTCCCTCAGTTAGAGCTTTGAAGATGGGTCGAGGCTGGGTCTTCCAACATGACAATGACCCGAAGCACACAGCCAGGATAACCAAGGAGTGGCTCTGTAAGAAGCATATCAAGGTTCTGGCGTGGCCTAGCCAGTCTCCAGACCTAAACCCAATAGAGAATCTTTGGAGGAGCTCAAACTCCGTGTTTCTCAGCGACAGCCCAGAAACCTGACTGATCTAGAGAAGATCTGTGTGGAGGAGTGGGCCAAAATCCCTCCTCCAGTGTGTGCAAACCTGGTGAAAAACTACAAGAAACGTTTGACCTCTGTAATTGCAAACAAAGGCTACTGTACCAAATATTAACATTGATTTTCTCAGGTGTTCAAATACTTATTTGCAGCTGTATCATACAAATAAATAGTTAAAAAAATCATACATTGTGATTTCTGGAATTTTTTTTTTTTTGATTATGTCTCTCACAGTGGCATGCACCTACGATAACAATTTCAGACCCCTCCATGATTTCCAAGTGGGAGAACTTGAAAAATAGCAGGGTGTTCAAATACTTATTTTCCGCACTGTATGTACATTGCAAACGGTATGATTGAATCCGTTATGATATTGCTGTTTTATTAACCTGACAGCTTATTATTGTAAGTAGGAAAACTTCATTTTGTTTGCAAATATTAACCACTTAAGGACCTTGCCTGTTTTTCAGATTTGGTAATTAAAACATTTGTTTTTTGCTAGAAAATTACTTAAAACCCCCAAACATTATATATATTTATTGTAACACCCTAGAGAATAAAATGGTGGTCATTGCAATACTTTTGTGACACCGTATTTGCGCAGAGGTTTTACAAGCATACTTTTTTTTGGAAAAAATCACTTTTCTTAATTAAAAAATAAGACAACAGTAAAGTCGGCCCATTTTTTTTTTTTTTTTTACGTTGTGAAAGATAATGTTACGCCAAGTAAAATGATACCCAACATGTCACACTTCAAAATTGCGCCCGCTCGTGTAATGGCGTCAAACCTTTAACCTTAATCTCCATAGGCAACGTTAAAAAATTCTATAGGTTGCATCTTTTGAGTTAGAGGAGGTCTAGGGCTAGAATTATTGCTCTCACTCTAACGATCGCGGTGATACCTCACTTGTGTGGTTTGAACACCGTTTTCATATGCGGGCGCTACTCACGTATGCATTCGCTTCTGCGCGAGTGCTCGTCAGGATGGGGCGCTTTAAAAAAAAAAAAAATTGTCTTTATTTTATAAATTTGAATACAAAAAAAATGGGTCACTTTTATTTCTATTACAAGGAATGTAAACATCCCTTGTAATAGAAAAGGCATGACAGGTCCTCTTAAATATGAGATCTGGGGCTAAAAAGACTTCAGATCCCATATTTAGACTAGAATACAAAAAAAAAAAAAAAATTGTCATTTGAAAAAATGACAAGAAGAAAATGTCCCTTTTAAGAAGCATGGGCGGAAGTGATGTTTTGACGTTGCTTCTGCCCTGCTATGCTATGGAGACGGGTGGGGGGCCATCTTGCCCTCACTCGTATCCCAGCCGAACAGGGGACAGGACCCGATCTGCTGTCATTACCGAGATATCCATCTTTAAAAAAATGACTTGTGTATATATACAGTGAGGAGTCCTTAAGTAGTTAAAGATTCTAACTACCAGCAAGAATAAGTTGTTACATTTTAAAGAGCACCTGTCATTTCAGATCCATCATGGCAGTGCCTTTTGTCAGACATCCACTCGCCTGCTGCCGCCACGTCCCTCACCTTGTTGTGTCACTGCCGCATCACCAGCCATCCCATTAAAGTGAATGGGACTGTATGTAAGTCAACAGCGGGTCAGAGGAGCAGCCACTGAGGGACAGGTGACAATTATATAAAATTATGATTTAAATCAAGCTATTTTACTAGTGATTTAATCAAATCCACCCTGGTTGCAGTCTCACTATAAGTCGCTGAGCGTTGCCATTACTAGTAAAAAAAAAAATCCATCTAAAATATCCCATAGTTTGTAGACACTATAACTTTTGGGCAAACCAATCAACATACGCTTATTGGGATCTTTTTTTTTTTTACCAAAAACATGTAGCAGAATACATTGGCCTAAATTGAGGAAGGTTTTAAGTTTTTTTTACGTTTTTTGCTGGATGTGTTTTATAGCAGAATGTAAAGGTATTATTTTTTTTTTTGGGTACTGTGTTGCATTAACGTGCAATTGTCAGATGCAATAACGTACCGCAAAAAATGGGTGGCGTATACCTTCCGGCGCTGAAGTGGTTAAAACAGAATTCTAGGAACAGCAAACTAACCAGCAGACATGTCGGGCGGACGGGTTCCCAGCAGACAGATTTGAAAGCATGCTTTGAAATCTGTCGGGTGGCCAAATCCGTCGGCTCGCCCGTACACACGATCGAATCTGTCTGCTGGGACGGTCTGGCAGACCGTTTCCAGCAGACAGATTTGATCGAGTGTACGCGGCCTTAGACTAAAGCCTCGTACACACCATTGGATTTTCCACAGACAAAGCCTCAGACTTTTGTCTGAAGGGCGTTGTCCAGGAACTTGTCTTGCATACAAACGGCACACAATTGACCAACAAACACAAACGTAGTTGCGTACTACATCGTTTTTCAACTCTTTAGTGCCACCCTTTGGGCACCTTCTGCTGATGTTGTTGTGTTTGGTGCGCATTGCTTCCAAGCATGCGTGTTTTGTACTTCAGACTTTTGTCTGACGGACTTGTGTACACACGCTCGGAAAATCTGACAACAGACCGTTGTCCGGGAAAATTTTAAAGCCTGCCATCCAACATTTGTCTGCAGAAAATCCGACAACAATTGTCCATTGGATCGTACAAATTTTCGGATTTTCCACCAACAGCCTGTCGTCGCACAATTCCCGTCGGAAAATCCAATCGTGTGTACGAGGCTTTATATGTGTTCCATGAGACGCAGGTGATCTCTCGTCTCCAGTTGTGTCCAGAAGTGTTTTTAGTGATTGGTTCAATGTTGTCTCATTAGTTTGCTTTATTTGTGATGTTCAGCAGCTCAATAGTTAACGATGGCCAGCGGGGATGGATTTAACTTTTGCCTGTACTGTACGCAGTATTGTTTTTAGGAAAAATGAAATCAGATTTGGCGTTGTGATAATTTATTCCAGAGATTAAAATGCATGAGCGAGCACATCTAGGTTGGATGGGATCGGAATCTGCAGGCTAATAAGTACAAAAGATGGAGGAATGCGCCATACCGCATTTTGAAATGGAATGATGAAAAGCTGCATTGTGGTGGTCCCCTTCATAGTGGGGGAGGGAGATAATCTATGAATTTCAATGTCCTACTGATGCCGGAGCAGCAATTAAAAAGATGATATCAAGTGACTAATCTGTTAGTTTAGTCAAATATTTGCTGTTTTTACTTTTTAATTAAAGGGAATAAAAGGGCAGGGTAAATGTTCCGTTTTATTGTCCTTGTCTGGGATGTGGGTCGTTTGAGCGTCATGTCGGGTTACTGAATTTAACCCTTTTAGTACGCTGAAACGTTATTGATCACCAAATCTCTAAAAGTACATTACAAAAGGTATACTTTTTTCCAAAAGTTTTCATAACGAGGTAAGGACCGTTTTGCTCAGTATTTTTATTCAGATTTTTGTTCACTGTTGTATTTGGTCATAAAGTTGGTTTTTATGGTAATAAAGGGTTTCTTCTTGAGGTGCGCCAAAAATGGTGGATGCACTTGGCTGAAAACCGAAAAATTGGTTTCTAAAAATATTTATATTTTTTAATATATAATTTTATTTGATTTTTTTTATTTTTTATTAATATATCATGAATTTAAATACATTCTATGTATGTCTTCACACTGGTCCTTTGCACTGTTGTGGCGTTAAGTCTTGCTTGCTGCATTTTTGGTCTGTTAAAAAAAAATGCACCGAAAACGCACCTCCCTTTTGAAATGCATTGAAAACGCATCAATAACGCACTCCTGTTATGTTTTTGATGCTGTTTTTGAGTCGCACAACCTATGAAAAACAAGCCGCAAGCACGGTAAAATTGCGGTAAAAATTATGCGAATTCGCATGTGTTTTCGATGCCATTATTGGTACCCTTTTCTGTTGATGCAATCTCGCCGTTTTTGGCTGATATGGTTAGGCGGATGATATTTTGGTGCATCTTTTTTCTTCACTGCGGTTTGGCCTATCGAATGCACCATTGAAGCATTTTGGTATATCTGTTCTGGCAAATGCTAAAAAATTGCTGTTTATCTTAAAAAGGTTGTTTTCTATTTTCTAAATAGGTTACTTTAAGCTAGTGCATTGTTGGTTCACTTACCTTTTCATTCAATTTCCCTTCTAAATGTTTTTTTTTCTTTGTCTGAATTTCTCACTGTTTCTGCTCAGTAAGGTTGCCCCCATCATCTGGCTGGGGGTTAGGCTCCTTTCACACAGACTCGTCGTATGTCTGATTTTAGTGGGTCGAATATTAGCAGACATGTCTCTGCTGACATCCAACACTATGGAGCGGCTGTTCGGGTCCGCCATCAAAACTGACAAGCGAACCTGAACGGTCCGATCGTGTGAAAGGGGCCTAAGTAAGCCAGAGCAGCCTACTAAGGAGGAACAGGAAGTGAGCAATTCAGACAAAACAAACAAAAAAAAACTTTTAGAAGGGAAATCAAAGGAACAGGTAAGTGAACCAACACTAGCTTAAAGGAACCAATTTATTTAGAAAATAAAAAAACAAACCCCTTTTAACCAGCAATCTTGTGAGCTGATAATTTATGTGTTCCCTGCCTGTGCTGCATAGTACTGTTTCTGTTGTCCTGATCCGGTGTGGTGAGTAAATGTTGTAACCCTAGGATGGGAAGTGTTACTGGCAGAAGTCGAAATGGAAAAATCCTAACAATTAAAAATAAAATGCATCCGCCGGGTCCAAAGACTTCTGGTATTCTGCCATACTACATTTTTGTTTTTGTTTTTAGATATCTTTAACCACTTGACTTTCAGAAGGTTTTACCCCCCTCATGAACTGGGCATTTTTTTCTGCTCCACTTTAACTGGCAATTGCGCAGTCATGCAACACTGCACCCAAATTATATTTTTATCATGTTTTCACACAAATAGAGCTTTATTTTGGTGGCATTTGATCACCACCGGGCTTTAATTTTTTTTTGCAATATAAATGAAAAAATACTATTTTTTTTTTTTTTTTTTTTTTTTTTTTAATTTTTAATTTTTTTTCCCCTAAATTAAAATCAAATGTCTTAAGTTTAGGTCAAACTGATTTATCCCAAGACTCATGTCTTTGGTGTAAAAAAAAAAAAAAAAAATATCCCAGTAAGTGAATTTTTTTGGTTTGTGCCAAAGTTATAGCATCTACAAACTGTTATATGTTCTGGAACTTACGCAGCTATAGGCACAATACTGTAACTTTGGTGACTAATAAAGGGTGGTGGCCAATCTAGTGCTAAGAGACACTTTGGGAGAGTCACTAATTTATCACAGCTGGGTTCGGTTTGGGGTGTGCGTTCATGCACTCCCCAAACCCAGAAGAATCGACACACACAGATACCAAGCCAATAACCTACCAACATGTCTTTGGTGTGTGGCAGGAAATCGGAGAAGACCCACGCAAGCACAAGTCGCTCCGATTTAGAAAGAGGTTCCTGTACGACTTTGGGGGCAGCTCGAGGCGACCTGGTCGCCTATGAAGGTGTCCTCAGGACCACTTGCAGAGCCGCTCCCGGAGTCGTGCCGCAGGAGTGTGAACCGGCTCTAAGGCTGCATTCACACCTGAGTGTTTTGTCGCCTGAAGCATGAAGCTCCAAAACGCTAGAGGGGATAAAATCCATTATTCTCAATGGAGATGGTTCACATCTCCACTCCAAAACGCCTGACGCTGAACGCCTGAAACTCAAACAAGTTCTGGACCCTTTTTTGTCGCTCGAATTGATCATATTTTTGGCGTTTTTCTATTTTTAACATTGGTGACCCAAGACCTGTCCAAAATCGCGGCATAACGCTACGCTCAGGTGTGAATGCAGCCTAAGGAATGCTTTATCAGAAACTGAGAACACGTAAACATCTTTTGAGAAATAATAAACTCTGTGAAATATATAGAATGTTTTGGTATCAGTAAAGCCAGATGCAGGCCTGTCAAACATGTATACTGAGGTCAAGTCCTCTAATGTTTAGTCTCTAAACTACTGCTTCCTGATCTGCTATTTACCTGAGCGTGTGATGTCATTACAACCCAGAGCGATGTGGGTTTGTAAGCCGATATCAATAGCTCAGGCACATATTTTTTCTTATTTTCATGAAATTATTTCTGAGCAGAAAGACCTCAAGCTAGGAGTGTTGGTGGTTTTGCATTTGTACAGCATATCACTATTGAAGTTCTTGCTTGTCAGGCGCCAGAAAAGAATTATTATTATTTTTGTTTGACGCCATATGAACAGGTCTGCCAGGTTTTATAGAACGTGAAGAGCAACTGGCTTGTTTAAAGTAGAAATAGTAGTGGGGCCCTGTTCCGGTATCTTACTCTTTCTTCCAAGTTTGGCCTAATACCGCAGTGTCTGAAGCTAGACTGCTTAGCAATGTATAAATTAACCCTTTCCAAGGACGAAAGACAACATTCCTTTCCTATGTTCTGCTAGGGAAGATTACAGATCTTATTCAATGAAAGATCCAAATTATTCTACTTTTTTTATATGTAACAATTCCTAAACAGACTGTATCGTTTCACTGTTGGATCGTGTCACTTTTGTATGTACATATATGTACAGTAAAACCTTGCTTTGAGAGCGTTTTGCAAGACAAGCAACATTTTTTAATTTTGACTTGATATACAAGCAATGTCTTGATATAAGAGTAGCGTCGTGTCACAACTGAGTATAAAAAAGAAAAGAGAAGCCTCTGAGTGTAGCAATATGATTACATTTATTGAAGGTACAACATTTAGCATGTCACGTGGTTGATGATTAAAACGGGCACATCCTAAGTATGCAGGCATCCGGGATAAAGCTGTCCACATAGACATTCTCCTCACCACCATTGATGTGGTCCCTTCCACGAGCGGTTCAAGCCTCACTTTAAGATTTCTCTACTGCAGGGTAGTCTTCCCGGTCATGATTGCAGTCTGACAGGACAGTCTATGTGGATTGCTTAGATTACTTAGATGTGCCTCTTTTAATCATCAACCCTGTGAGTTGTTAAATGTTTTACCGTCATTAAATGTAACCATATCGCTACACTTAGAGGCGCCTCTCTTCTCTTTTATACTCTGTAGCTCCTGCTAGATTTTGCTTCTAATCCCCTTGGGGATTTGTGGATGGACATTTTATGGTTACACAACTTATCGCAATGCTATGATCTTTTTATATGGACTGTAAACTGAAGGAATTATGAATAAATGGTTGTGGAACAAATCATTTGAGTTAACATAATTTCTTATGGGAAAATTTGCTTTGATTTACAAGTGTTTTGGATTACAAGCATGCTTCCAGAACGAATTATGCTCGCAATCCAAGGTTTTACGCAAATTTCGGTTGTTTCTTGATTGTCCCGCAGTTTTATTAGTTTAGACCTTAATACCTGCGCTGAATGATAAATAGTGCATATATAACCACAGTGTCCATCACAACATGTAATGTTTCATGTTTTAAACCACCTTCATTTATATTCTTCCAAGTGAACAGAAAACACCCAAGTGCTTTCATCTTTGACACAGAACACCCACCAGATCACCCATGGACCTATTCACCATATAGGTCCCGGAGCGCTTTCCCCTTTAAGGGACGGGTGTCCTGGACCAGCAGCTTACTTAACCTCCAACAGTCTTCCTCTCGGGTCCAGATAGAGCCAAAGATTTTTTTTTTTTTATGTTTTATGGACATTTCTAGTTTAGTCATCCCTACAATAATTGAATGTGCTTTGATACAAGCCCCCATGGACCTTTTTATAGCTGCAGTCACTTTCGAACTATTCATTCTCAAAGTTTGAAGCAGAAGCATAGACATCCTTAAGCCTGTTGCAGACTTCTAGTTTATTTTTCAACCTAGCAGGGCTAAATTAGAAAAAATAAGACCTGGCAGCTCAGGAGAAACTGCCGAACTAACTATGTGACATTAGTACGTAATCTCCCCTGTGGTGCTATTGTGTTCTGACATAAGGGACTTGCTCCCCTGCCTGAACACTCTCTGGTCAGCCAATGGGAGTCGATCAGCAGACCTTTTCGGTCACACCCCTTTGACAGAAGCCGGCTTCTGTTGATCCGGCCTCAGTACACATGGGTTGAATGTCATGGTTTCTATTGAACTGTCCAATGCTGCCCCGACATTTGACCTGTGTGTTAATAATTGTAAATAAGGCTGCACTAATAATAATTATTTTGGTAGTGCTAATGAAAATGAAAATAATACTTATTAATCGTGCAAGAACCAAAATCATTACATTGGTGAAATGTATATACTAACAAATAGTCCAAATTCAAAGGATTGGCCTTCCAAATTTGTAAAGTGTCCTTCCAAAGTTTGAATACAATGCTCCAAGATGATTACCTCTTCTGAGGTCAGCTGTCTCCGCAATTAAGGATGGTGCTGTTTATGACTAAGCACCGTGCCTGGTGTGAAACCTGTCAATGGCAGTGCAGTTAGTCTGTACTTACCCTTGATGCCTTGATTTTAAACTTTGAATAATCGTCGCTGCCCAGAGCATGATGGGACTGTGACGTCATAAGAGGCCTATATAAATCGGTGCGCACCGCACACCCGGCATCGTGTCAACATCGAAAAAGAGAAGAGGGAAGAAGACGACACAGAAGACCGGGCTGCCGCTAGTAAAAGAGCTGGAAGAAGATAGCGGAGGAGCCTGGCAGAAGGCAGAAAGAACCAGAGAGCAGGTGAGTTGGAAGAAGACCCCCGACGCTGCCTAATTACTTTAAAAACCTGTCTAGTGTGGGTTTTTTTCTTGACACCCCCCCCCCCCCCCAGTTGAATGTACCCCATACTAATTCACATAGGGTGGGGGGCCGGGATCTGGGAGCCCATTTATTAGGGGATCGGACTTGGAAGCGACTTCCATTGAAATCAATGGGTTAGGGCCGAAACAACGAATCGATTAATCGACAACTAATAGATTATGAAATGAAAAAAAAAATAAAAAATTGCCCCTTTATAGTACAAAAAGAGCAAATCGCTACTGTAAATATTACTTTCACTGTCCAACAGTAACAAATGAACCCTTTACAGTTGCGATTGTTTGTTCTTTTTGTACTAATTTTAGTTTTTTTTTAACCCCATTATGTTACTAAACTATGTTGCTAAACATCTCAGGCTGGGGTCACACCTCTTTTTGGTGCTTTTTGCAGAAACACACTACAGTTCATTTACATGTTTTCCTATGGGACACGTTCACATCCATGATTTTTTTTCAGCTGCTGTGTATTTGGAAAGAGCAAGGGCTTTTTTTTATCGCAAAACGGTGGCATTTTGTTTTTTTGGTTCAATATACTTCAATGGAGAAGCTGCAGAAAAGCATGCAATGCATTTTTGCAGCAATTTGTTTTTTTTAATGTGCCCAACAACAAATTAGCTAAAAAAAAAAAAAATGCAAATCACCGCAAAATGACTTTTTTTTTTTTTTAAGGTCACTAACCGATTAAGTGAAACAATAATCGGCCAACTAATCGATTATGAAAATAATCGTTAGTTGCAGCCCTACAATGGGTACAAGTTGCCTAGAAGTTGGATTGAAGTAGTATAGGAACCTTTTCTGAAGTCGGATCGACTTCAGTAGTGTACATTAAGACTGCTCCCTTCACTTACTTGGGGCGAATTGAAGTCGGACCTGTGTGAATGAGCTCTAAGGCTCCATGCACATTGGAGCTGATAAACTGCAGTGTATTGGAGTTTGGGCATTTTTTTTTAAAGCCGATAAACTCCACTCTATTAGCCTATGTGTTCATGCACACATGGACGTTTTTCAGCTTTTAATGAGCAGCAGAGTTTATGGGATTTATTTTGAACGCCTGAATATCGCATTCAAAGTGCATTTTTTTAACATAAATGCTTAAACGTGGCTCGCCAGCATTTTTTTTTTTTGCATTTTTAATCCATTAAAAAAATAAAATAAAAATGCTAACCCTGAAAAACGCTATTGCAAAAATGTTAAAAAACAAGACTCCCTACAAAGCTACTGCCGTTTTTATAACCTTATTTTAGCATCCAGTGTGCAATGAGCCTAAGACTGTTTAGAAGGCGGTTTTCAAATGGCTTTTTGATGGGTCATGGGAGGTTGTTTGTAAGTAGTTAAAATATTAACAGTCAAGTTTTAAATTCAAGAACTTTTGAACGAGTCTGTAGCTGTATTCATTAAAGATTGTGAAGCATTACCCCCGGCCCAGCTAGCTATTAAAGCAGTAGTAAAGTTCACTTTGTTAATTTTATCTACAGGTAAGCCTATAATGAAGCTTACCTGTAGGTAAAATGAATATCTCCATTTAGGTGATATTCACCTTGCATGCAGCCGGTGACATAACTGGCACATGCGCTCTGAAGGTCTGGCATACCTTGCTGGAACTTCAGAGCTTCACACCGGAACCGAGGGCTCCCACATGCACGTGTGGGGGTGACGTTATTGCGGCTCTGGCCAATCACACAGCCAGAGTACGCAAACCTAGAAGAAAGACCGACGGAAGAGGCCATCCCTCTCAGCGGTGACGGCACACCATGGGAGGGCTTCGTTCTAAAAGGTAAGTATTCCATAATGCGCTAGTATGCGATAACAGGGTGATAACACTCTGTCCCTCTCTGCTTATTGTAAAAAGAAAAAGTGTTACTTGAGACTATAGCCACAAATTGAGCTGCAAAAAAAATAAATAAATGAAAACTCCCAAGTCCAACAGCATGAATCCCACGTTGTCCAAACTATTTGAGCTGCAACCCCTTCCTTATAAAATCTACTCAACCTTTTCTGGCCTGAGTTGCCCCAGAGTAGCATGTTCCCATCTGCAAATTTGTTTTAGTTTTATTTTTTATTTTATTTTTATTGTTTACATTTCCTTTTAATCTTTATTTCACTTGAATCTATATTTTTATTTTATTTATTTTTTTTCATTTATTTTCAAAAAGCATGGAATCCAGGAGAGGGGGAGTAAGAAATAAGAGAAGCAATAGCTATGAAGATGACCAAGGAGTAAAGGGAAGCATGAGGCGGAAGGTCCTCTGTGCCGCAGGAGCTCTAAGGAGAGGAGGGAAGTTCTATATAAAAAGAGTGGGGTATTATGTGATTCATAGGTCCCAGACCTTGAGAATTTTTTTATGGCTGTTCTTTAATAAAGAGAACGTTAAAGGGGTTGTAAAGGAAATATTTTTTTTGTTTCATAAGCATCCCTTACCTGCAGACATTCCTCTTTTCACTTCCTCATTGTTTGTTTTTGCTCAGAAGTTGCTCTATTTCTTTTCTGTTCTGTTCACTTCCTGCTTGTCCGATTGTAACTCGCCACCAAAAAGGGAGTCTTTACTGCTGTGGTCAGTGAGGTGCTCGCCCCCTCCTGGGAACTACATCTGTGTGGCAGGACACTCTCTACGTGTTAGACTTCAAGGAGGTGTGAATTACTGGGAGTGCCGCAATGCATACTGGGAAATGTAGTTCTTACATGAAACCAGGAAGTGAATTAGAGAACAGAAACTAGAACGCCGGAGGTGATATACATGAAGGAATTTAATAGGTATTTACTAGTTTTTTGACAATCGTTACACTATTCTTTTTTTTTTTTTTTTCAAAAGTTTTTATTTGAAACTTTACATTTACAATTATATCATACAAATCCAGTATGCAGGAGTACTAGCGGACGCAGCCGCTAAGAAATCTACATAACCGTAACATGCAACAAGCAAAGGTATAGGGAATACAATTGGAGCAAACCTCTACAGCTACGGAAGTTTGTGGACACAGCCGCTACGGAGATCATATTGCTAAGCGCCAAGTTTGCCCCTTCCGGGTAAAGCAACAGAGGCAAACAGGGTTTTTGGTTTAGCAAAGCTCCCAGCCTCGCATGAATGTAACTATCAGTATGACTAAGAAACATAAGAAACATCAGTAACCTAAATTTCGAACTCTGCCAGGGCTGGCACCTATAGATGCCAACAGCTCCAGGCAGGGATGTCTATAACAATCCCTGTGTTCCATACACACGTGTCATCTATCTAACGAATAGGAGGGAAAAGGGAGGGGAAATTTTGGGCGCGATAGGGGAGTCTGCCACAGCTCTAAAAGGTTCTGACCTCTGGGAAGCTATATACAGCACCATCAGGCCATAATGGACTTGTATTCGTCAGTCGAAGCAAAGCAAGTCCAACAGGCCCAGGTCCCATAGAATTTAGAAGGGGTGTTGTTCGCCTGGTGAATCAGTTCCTCCATCTCCATTGTTTTATGAATACGCTTGAACCAATCCGGTACAGAAGGAGGATTGGGAGAAAGCTATTTGAGTGGTATACACATCCGGGCCGCATTCACCATGTGCATTGCCAGAGACCGGCAATAGCCCTGCGGGAGCGGCTGCGCATGGTGGAGGAGGAATTGAGCGAGTCGTGAAATCCAAGTCAAGTGTGGTGACTCGGGATATAAGTTTGTGAACTTCCTCCCAATATGGTTGAAGCTTGGAGCATGTCCACCATATGTGGAGGAAGGAACCCGTGTCTCGATTACATCTCCAGCAAGTGTTTGAAAGTTTGGGGTTAATGCGGTGAAGTTTGAGGGGTTTTGTACTACCTGGAGATAAGTTTGTACGCATTCTCCTGTATCTGGACATTGACCGAGCCTTTGTGCGCCAGTCTATAGACGTCCTCCCATTCCTTTTCCGAGAGATCAAGCGCAAGGTCCCGTTCCCACTGTCGGTTGGCCCAATTGTCTTTACATGAGTGTGTAGAAAACAAAAGGGTGTACGTATTTGAGATGCCTCTGTGGCTGTCTGCTAGAACAAATATTTTCGAACTGAGTGGTGGCCCTAGATCCAATTAGATCCCGGAGCCGATCTAGTAAGGAAGTAGCGGATTTGACTATATGTCCAGAATGGGAAGACGTCTTTGGAAATTTTGGAGGCAAGCTCTGATTGTAGCAAGAGTTGCCCATTAGCGAAAAATGTACCTGCCTGTACGGTGGGATGGGGCCAGTCCTCTGTCAAAAAGGCAGGGTGCATTCCAGGGGTAAAGTCAGGATTCATTCTGAGAGGAGTCATAGGACCATGCAGGTCGGAGATACCATGTTTAGTGCAGGCCTCACGGAAGGCCAGTAGGGAGGGGTGAATCAAGGGGTGTACACTATTTTGTCTATTTACCTTGCAGACATTAATTTTAGCCAAACATTTTTTTTTCCTTTACAATTCTTTTAAGTCTGGTTTCAACCTTGGTGAAAAAGGTGAACTGCTTTCTCCAAGCTCTGGCAATTGTCAATTTGGATACTAGGGGGACAGAGTGTGCTTGTTTGTATTGGCTTATGATGATATTTGGGGGTTTGAAATGTAAGGGTGTGAACCAGATCCTTAAGGATCTGTACAAGCGCACACTTTAAACAAGGTAGTATAACCACTATTAAATACAACATCTCAAATTCCACTTTGTCTAAAGGAGTGTAATGGCATATATGTTGGGTCAGAGTAAGCAAGAGGTCTATATCGCATATAAAAAGTGCAAGAAGAGTATTCTGCTCCCACACATACAAGGGGCTGTCTTGGTGACATACAGGGTAACTGGGGTAGATTGTGCTGCTTGATCATTTTAAAAAGTTTGGGACATCCAGGTAGTGGCGTAACCAGAGTTATGGGCGCCCGGGGCAGAATTCCCCCCCCCCCCCCTTGTATAATCATCCACTCTGGTTATAAGGATCTGTAATGTATCCCTCTCAGGGCTTTCAGCATGTAAGGGGTAAATTATTGCAGGATTAATCATTTAACCCCTTACTGTAAGGGATTAACAGACTGAACCCCCCCCACAACCACAGATCCCCCATCATAGACTGAACCCCCCCCCCCCCCACAATCACAGATCCCCATCACAGACTGACCCCCCCACAATCACAGATCCCCCATCACAGACTGACCCCCTAAATAACAGACCTCTCATCACAGATGGATCCCCCAATCACAGATAGACCCCCCACAATCACAGACCCCCTATTTAACAGACCTCAGACAGTAACCCCCACCATAGTGCAGACCTCAGACAGTAACCCCCATAATAGTGCAGACCTCAGACAGTAACCCCCATAATAGTGCAGACCTCAGACATTAACCCCCAGTAGTGCAGACCTCAGACATTAACCCCCAGTAGTGCAGACCTCAGACAGTAACCCCCATAATAGTGCAGACCTCAGACAGTAACCCCCATAATAGTGCAGACCTCAGACAGTAACCCCCATAATAGTGCAGACCTCAGACAGTAACCCCCATAATAGTGCAGACCTCAGACAGTAACCCCCATAATAGTGCAGACCTCAGACAGTAACCCCCATAATAGTGCAGACCTCAGACAGTAACCCCCATAATAGTGCAGACCTCAGACAGTAACCCCCATAATAGTGCAGACCTCAGACATTAACCCCCAGTAGTGCAGACCTCAGACAGTAACCCCCACAATAGTGCAGACCTCAGACAGTAACCCCCACAATAGTGCAGACCTCAGACAGTAACCCCCACAATAGTGCAGACCTCAGACAGTAACCCCCATAATAGTGCAGACCTCAGACAGTAACCCCCATAATAGTGCAGACCTCAGACAGTAACCCCCATAATAGTGCAGACCTCAGACAGTAACCCCCATAATAGTGCAGACCTCAGACAGTAACCCCCATAATAGTGCAGACCTCAGACAGTAACCCCCAATAGTGCAGACCTCAGACAGTAACCCCCAGTAGTGCAGACCTCAGACAGTAACCCCCAGTAGTGCAGACCTCAGACAGTAACCCCCAGTAGTGCAGACCTCAGACAGTAACCCCCATAATAGTGCAGACCTCAGACAGTAACCCCCATAATAGTGCAGACCTCAGACAGTAACCCCCAATAGTGCAGACCTCAGACATTAACCCACAATAGTGCAGACCTCAGACATTAACCCCCAGTAGTGCAGACCTCAGACATTAACCCCCAGTAGTGCAGACCTCAGACAGTAACCCCCAATAGTGGAGACCTCAGACATTAACCCCCAATAGTGGAGACCTCAGACATTAACCCCCAATAGTGGAGACCTCAGACAATAACCCCTAGTAGTGCAGACCTCGGACAATAACCCCCAGTAGTGCAGACCTCGGACAATAACCCCCAGTAGTGCAGACCTCGGACAATAACCCCCAGTAGTGCAGACCTCGGACAATAACCCCCAGTAGTGCAGACCTCAGACAATAACCCCCAGTAGTGCAGACCTCAGACAATAACCCCCAGTAGTGCAGACCTCAGACAATAACCCCCAGTAGTGCAGACCTCAGACAGTAACCCCCAGTAGTGCAGACCTCAGACAGTAACCCCCAGTAGTGCAGACCTCAGACAGTAACCCCCAGTAGTGCAGACCTCAGACCTCAGACAGCGGCGTGTGTGGTTTCCCTCAAGCGCGGGCTCCTCCTCCTCTGTGGGTGTGAACAGAGAGGAGAGGCGCCGCCGGGTGTACCAAGATGGCCGCCGCTCCGGAGCTAGGCCGAAGCCGGGGACTTTCCTAGGCCGAGGCTCCGGAGCGCTCCGCGGAGCCAGTGGATGGATTCGCCCCCCCCCCCCCATTTTTCGCCCGGTGCGACAGCCCCCCCTGCCCCCCCCCCCCGCTACGCCAGTGCATCCAGGCCACCCTGGCACCCATGCAAATGCATGGTTTTCCTGGAAATTGGTAGGCTGCGATTTTGCCAAATGAAAGACATGATTTCGAAAGGAGGGAATTGGACAGGGAGGATGCAAAAAAGGTAGGTAGAGTTTAGGTAGAATGATCATTTTAATCACACTACTACTTCCTGTCCTGGAGATGGAGTGTTGGGTACAGGATGTTGGCTGAGTCTTCAATTTGCCAGTAGTGGGGATATAGCTAATTATAGTTCTGAATAATGGGGAGTCAACTGTATTCCTAGCTATTCCAGTTGTTTACCAGCTCAGGTGAAGTGGAATGAGAATTTCGGTGTAGTAAAAATTACGTTAGTAAGGGATTATTAAGGGCCGATGACTTTCCCTCATTGACATGTAAATTTGAGATTTGGGCAAGACAAAACTAAAGTACGTTTTTTCCCCACAGATTCACAACCTTTTCACTACAATGTTATGATGCTGACAGGTATACCGTGGATATTGGGATTCATCCTAATAAGGTGCACTAGCAGTTCTAGGGCAAGGACAAATAATATTGGAGAGAGGCTATTTGACTTTTAAACAAAGAAACAAAGTTAACATCCTTTTGTTACCTGCATGACATTTAGTAAAGCCCTGTACACACGCTCAGTTTTCTCGGCGGTAAAAAGTCTTCTGAGAAAACCATGGGGAAAGCCGAGAACCCAGCAGGAAAACTGCCAGGGAGCTTTGGCTGTGAATCCCGGCCATGTGTATGCTCCTCCGGCACTGCCTCACAGCATTTCCCATAGGTAAGTAAAAGAACTTAAAAAAAAAACAAAAACAACACACACAAGGGATCCCGACGAGAAAATAGAGAGCAGGTTCTCCATTTTCCCACCGAGGGTCCTGGCTGTTTTCCTGACGGGAAAACTGCGAGGAAGCATAAACACGTCCTGTTTTCCAGGCCAAAAACTCTCTTGGCAGTTAAGAAT
Organism: Rana kukunoris; assembly: GCA_029574335.1. Classification (NCBI taxonomy): domain Eukaryota; kingdom Metazoa; phylum Chordata; class Amphibia; order Anura; family Ranidae; genus Rana; species Rana kukunoris. The sequence continues at coordinate 141,918,194 of CM056055.1, forward strand.
TTTAAGACTTCTTTTAACAGACCTGCCAGTGCCCACAAGCCCTACACTAATATCTCCCAATGTACTTTATCAGCAGCAGTCCTTATGCTTTCCATATCACAGCTGAAGCACTTTAGTGTGGCTTCTGTAACCTTATCCTTTTATAATAAGGGGGCTAGCTTATCCAAAAAGCCCCCTTATTGGCCCTTCTAAGCCAAATGACCTACGTTCAAAGTCTAGGCAGTGCATTATGTTACTATGGTGAATTTCTGCAATAGTTTTGCAGGGTCTGTGAACCTTGACTATTTCAGATTTGCCGTGGCAAATCCAGACCTCATTCCTAGCTACAGGAGTCACAATGTGACGCAACAAATGTTAAACAATATTAGTTTGTTTTTAAGATACGCAATGCTTTAGTGTATCAAATGTCTTTCAGATTTCTTTCAGGCTGTATGTCTACTTTTATTTCATTTTTTATACATTTTATTTTTTATTTGTTGTGCCCCCCCCCCCTTTTTTTCTGTTCTGTGGAAGGAAGGGAGGACTTCTGATTTCCCATATGAAAGGAGTGGAGTTGTCTGACACCTCCTGTCCTGAAGATCATGCTGAAGATTAATGGCCTTTTCTCCAACTGTTAACTAGCTTTGTTCCAGCTTTGAAAACTCCATAGTTGTATTTACATAAAAACAGCTGGTGTAACATTAACCTTTAACTACAAATGACATTGTTACAAAGCATCTTCACAGGCCCTCTCTTCAGACACCTTGTACGTTGGGGCTCACTGGGTTGCAAGTCTGAGGACCTACTCACACGTGGAAATGTTATTTGTGTTTTGTAGAGGAGTCCGCAATTGGTTGGGATGATTGTTTTTCCTGTTTTCCTCCAACAAAAAAAAACAGGTCTGTGAAGATTCTGCATTCTTGTGCCATGGCGTATGTTTCATTATGCCAACAGGGGCACTGAAAACTGAACCCCTGTCTAGTTGGGAAAAGTTTGCATATTAAGGAAATGTACAGTTACTGCTAACTTATTTACAGAATCAAAAACATAATGTATGTACCATTAAACATTTCTTCGGCTTCTGGCTGTTTCTCTTGCAGCAAGTCCCAATTTTCCAACACCACACATGGTATGTCTGCAGGCTGACATTTACTGTACTATTTTTTTAGTCTTTTTTTTTTTTTTTTTTTTCTAGTCTTTGGCCAGATTATATCCCCAAAATCTTTGTTTTGCTAATGTGTTCTCTGCATTAAAATAAAAAACACCTGTGTCCAAGACCCCCACTGCCCCTTATACTTGTGCCCATTTCTGATCCGGTGCTGTGATTGAGAGTAGCGGTTCTCTCCACTCTACTCCTTACAGGGCCATTTGGCTCCTGCTGCTGTCAATCAAATACAATGTCAAGAGAGCTGTCCGTGTTTAAGTCGCAAGCAGCAGGGCTAGGGATTGAGCCTTCACAAGTGCCCCCATAGAAAGTGACTGCCTACGGTGCCCGGAGGAGCCAAGATCGCCGTCGGGGTACCCCAGAAGAAGAGGTTAAGGGCTCCTGTGTACAAAGTGTTTGCACAGAGCAGTCGATGTGTTATTTGCAGCTATGTATTGGATAAAAAAAAAACTGTGTAGCAGCCCCTCTCAGCTAGTGCTTATCTGAGCCCATCTTGATCCAGTGATGTTGCACGAGAGCCGCAGCTGTGGGTGGCAGGACCCAGCCACGGCTTCATGTCTGAATGGACACGCAGAGTAGTGGGTCGGTTTGGGTGCCCCCATAGCAAGCTTCTTGCTGTGGGGGCACTGCAGGAGAAGGGGCCAGGAGTGCTGGGCGAGAAACTCCTGAAGAGGGGGATCCTTCTATGTGCAAAACCACTGCACAGAGCAGGTAAGTATAACAGTTTTTTTTGTTTTTTAAACAAGACTTTAATGTAACTTTAAGGTTTTAGAATCATTTTAATATCCTCCTTTTTCAAATATCCAGAATTGACATAAGCCAAAGTCTGAAAAAGATATGATCACCTAATTTTAGTTTTTTACATCAAAACTTTAAAAACAATTATTGTAAGACCTCAATACATCTGATTGATTGCTCCTACGAAAAGCACTACTTAATTTTGCTCACACGGAATATATTCAGCTTCATTCCTTGTACTTGAAAGTGGTATGAATCTTATGTCAAGGTTTCTTCTTCTTTGTGTTGCTTTCCAAATAAGTGCTTTGTAACAAATGTATTTTTTCATCCTCAAAAATGAACTGTCACAAGCTTGGGAAAATCAGGCTAAACATATTAGGGCTCTTTCACACGTCCGTTCAGTTTTTTAGATCAGTTTTTTCCCCCTTCAGTTGATCAGTTTTTTCATCCGTTTTTCGTCCGTTTTCCGTCCGTTTACATCCGTTTTCCGTCCGTTTTTCATCAGTTTTTTTCATCCGTTTTTTCATCCGTTTTTTTTTTTTTTAGAACTGACGTTAGCGGATCGGATGGTAAACGGATCATCCGCTAACGTCCGTTTTTCGTCCGTTCCGTTTTTTTGACGGAAGAAAAATAGGGTTTTCTTCCGTCCAAAAAAACGGAGCTTACCGCAGACGGATGTTAACGGACGTTAGCGGATGCTCATCCGCTAACGGACGCTAACCCATAGGGAAGCATTGAGGTCCGTTAACGGACGTCCAAAAAACGGACGAACTGAACGGACGTGTGAAAGAGCCCTTACACTCCAAAATCATTTATGCTTCTCTTTGCATTCAATTGCATTTATTGATCACTGTGTTTTGCACAATAATAATCCCCCTTTTACAGACTTAACAGTACCCCTTAAAAATGTTCACATCTTGTCATGTTGCAACCAAAAACTTAAATGTATTTTTTGGGGATTTTATGTGCTTTACCTTTTCAATTTTTTTATTTTTTACAAATGCAATATCTGAATAGTGTGGCGTGCATTTTTATTCATCCCCCCTGAGTCGATACTTTGTAGAACCACCTTTCACTGCAATTACAGCTGCAAGTCTTTTTGGGGATGTCTCTATTAGCTTTGCACAGAGTGAAACTTTTGGCCATTCTTCTTTGCAAAATCGCTCAAACTCTGTCAGATTGGATGAAGAGTGTCTGTGAACAGCGTATTTTCAAGTTTTGACACTGATTCTCAATTGGATTTAGGTCTGGACTGGGCCATTATAACACATGACTATTCTTTGATCTAAATCATTCCTTTTTTGCTCTGGCTGTATATTTAGGGCTCATTTCCACTGGCGTTTTTACAGCCACTTTTTTTATCCTTTTTTTACAGCTTAAAAACGCCTGTCCATGTTTGTTTTGTAAATACAAAAAAATATATATATTTTGTGAGCTGGAGTAGCGTTTTTGCGCGTTTTTTAATGTCTGGCGTTTTTACAGCTCTATTGCTGGAGCTTCAGAACGCACTGGTCCCGCTTTTTTTTTTTTTTTTTGCAGCTTAAAAACGTCATGGTGGGCATGAGGCCATAGACTAACATGGAGAGCTTTTTTTAAGCTGCAAAAAACGCTCAGAAAGTGGCTGTAAAAACGCCAGTTGAAATGAGCCCTTAAGGTTGTTGTCCTGTAGGGTTGTGCCGATACCGAGCATTTACACTAGTACTAGTGCAAATCTACCAATGCCTAATCCGATACCTGGGCACAGTGGGCAGGCAGGGAGGATCAGTGCGGCGGTGGGGGAGTTACAAGCACTGATCTCCATGTATAGATTTCAATAAAGCAGCTGGCAGCCCCTTCACCCCCCCCCCCCCCCCCCATGTTTATCAGCTCCTTCCTTTTTTGAATGGACAGTCAGTCATCATTTACTGTAAATTACAATGGGCTGAGCATAGTAACCTGCGTTTATGCTGTCTCAGTTTATGAATGGAGAAGAGCCTCTGCCTCCTGTCCATTCTTCTCCAGCGCAGTTGAGGCTGCTGAGAAAGGGACTGGGAAATCTGTTCTCGGTCCCTTTCTGTGCCTCAAAGGGAAGATGTCGGGAGTCTGTTTACCCCTGATATCTCACCAAAGCCCCCCCCCCCCCAAAGGGTTGATAAAGATAAAAAAGGAACAATTTTGATATTTAAAAGTAAAATTGTAAAAATAATAAAAAATTTAATAAAGCACTGACACCCCCACCCCCCAAAAGACATTATAAAAAAAATAAAATGGTAAAAAATTAATTGTAAAAAAAAAAAAAAAGATGCACCCACTACCATGTCTTACAGTGGGGACTTGCTCAAGTCCTAATCGTGTTTCCATTTTCAAGTAGGCATTATACTGTGCAGGGGATTACAGGACGATGCTATTGAGGCAGTTGTCGGTACACTTTTTGTCTTTAAAATATTTCTGTATAAAGGCAAAGCTGTATTTATTGGTATTTTTTTTTAAATATTTACCTGAAGTTCACCTTTCAGTTAAACCATGTGAATTTTACAATCTCTCTGTAGGAGCTGATCCTGATTTCCCACATCTAGTCGCAATAGAAATATTTTCCTGCCTAGCTTGCCATGCATGCTTTGGTTACAGCTATCGATTCTGGCACAAACAGCACTTCCCCTGAGCTTCCATAACGCCGTCTCCCCTAGTGGGGTAGTCAGATTGTGTATATCTCTGAATAACTAGACTGCGGGGTTGGGTTATAGAAAGTTTAGCTTTTATCACCCTGAAACAAACATGATGCTTTGTGCATTGTTTCTTTGTTATCAGTGCTGTCCGATGGCTTCTCTACAAATGTACAAGGGATACAAGAGACATCCTGTACCAGCCAGATCAAATGTGCTGAGGTCAGTGCTACCATGCTTTGCAGTGGCAAATTTTTTGTTTAGCATTACAAAACTTTTTTTTCAAATCTATAACTTCTGTTAGTTGGTAGAAATGCTTGTTTAGCTCTTCTTTTAGGATCTAGAATGTGGCCCAAACTAGTATTGTTATCTTCTCTTTACTTGAGATCTGTAAGGCCTCATTCACACTTCAGTCCGTTCAGGTCCGTCTGTCAGTTTTGACGGCGGACTTGAACGAGCGCTCCATGCATCTTTATGGAGCGTCGGATGTCAGCGGAGACATGTCCACTGACATCCGACCTGATCCGATCTGCTAAAAACAAACGTATGGGGGATACGTCCCCATCCGTCCATGTGGATCAGATCGGGTAGCCCCTCCCCACTCAGTGAGCAGAGAGGAGCTTGTCATCCGTCAGGTCAGCGGAGATCTGCGGACTGATCTCTTGCTGAGCTGGCGGACGTAGGCGGACTCCGTCGGGATGGACTGCGACTGAGTGCGCCAAGTTTGAATGAGCCCTAAAGCTCCGTACCTGATCCAGCTCTTGGCAGGTTGTGTTATGTCATGTGGACTATGTGTATGTCTTTAAATTTCCTAACACCTAAATCTGACCTCTAGACAGACAACTTATTCCAGCTATGTATTCAATAACTATGTAAAAGGGTGAGTCAATATTTATTCACATTCTATTTCTAGTATTTAGAAGAGCGACGGTAGAGAACGTACAGTTATATCATTTTTCAACATAATTCTTTCTTTTCAATACATGTATTCCTGTGTTCCACAAGCTTGTGTATACCTTCTTTGGTTTGTCCCTTAGCCATGTATGCCCCGTTTCTTGCACATGTTGGTCTGTGGAAAAGTAACAGCCTTTTTAAGGCGTCTTTAAGTGGGCCAAACAGACCAAACCCGAGGGAGTGAGATTTCATCACATGTATTGTGATGATAGTCTTTGAAGGATTTCTGCTCCTGGTACACCTCCAGACTACAAGAAAGATCGTGATTCGCTGATCTTTGGTGCAAATAAAGAGTTACGTGGCCTTGTTTTACTGCGCAACAGCGGCAAAGGAAACTGATGAACGTCAAAGGGATAATAAAGGCACCATCTCTGGACATGTGTACAGAAATCGGTGCAGTCAACCTAAAGAATATTATAGCAAAAGTGCAGGTAAATAATTACTCTTTCAATATCTGGTTTTCATAAGCCAACAAACACCACAGACTGGGTCAGCCAATCAGAGCTGTGCATAGTGCAACAGTATGTACCTGCTTACAGGAGGAGATTGAAGAGTAGTTAATCCCAGCCACAGTGCCTCGTGCACAAGTTTTGCATGTTCTCCCTGTGTGTGGTATTGCTTCGGGTACTCTGTTAACTGCCCCCAAAAAAACATGCTAGTAGGGTAAATGGTTTCTGTCTATATTAGCCCCAGTATGTGCTGTTTGACTGTAAATTGGGGACCTTGAATTGCTTGAGAGCACGGACTGATGTGAATGTACAATATAGGTGTAAATTGACGGCTCTGTGTAAGCACCTGTAAGGGCCCTTTCACATGGGTGGATCCCGTGATGACCCATTCCTTATATATCTGCTTGCTTAGTGGGGGTTGCTCCGTTGATCCCTGCTGAGCCGGCAGATGACAAGGCGGTCCCTGCACACTGTGCAGGGACCGCCCTGTCCGATCTCCGCTCTCCTCTATGGGGGGATCGGGTGAACACGGACCGTCTGTCCGTGTTCATCCGATTCGCTCTGCAGACGGATGGAAAAATAGGATTTTCCTCCATCTGCAGAAACGGAGCATAGCGGCGACTGATGAGATCGGGTGTCGGTGTATGTTCAGCTGCTGACACCCGCTATCCCATAGGCATACATATGTCTCCTTTTTTTATCATCCATAAACGGATGGATGAAAAAACAGACATACGGTCCGCTGGTGTAAAAGGGCCCTAATTAATATTAATAACCTTGGTAAGCAATAAATAAACAAGGACTATTGTAACATTTCCATACACTGCAGTCGACATGTGAAGCCAACACTGCATATATTGAGTAATTGTTTATACTTTAAAACATCCATACACAGAGATAAAACTTTGTTTCAATTGTGTGAAAACTGTTCGACTACAAAGTCCACTGTACTAATGTTGTGTTTAAAAAAAAAAAATTGGCTTGTAGAATTTTTTTAGTGTAATGATAAGCTGGTCTTGTACAAGTGGGGTGAATTGTGTCGCTGTGTAAGACTTTGCATTGTTCATCCTCTGTTATGTTGCATTTTTAAACTCTTTAATAACCTTTTCTTGCCACCGTCTTTACATCTGCTGTGACTATACACCAATCCTTTACACTAAACCAGGGGTTTCCAAACTATGGCCCTCCGGTTGTTTAGGAACTACAGTTCCCATCACGCCTAGTCATGTCTGTGAATGTCTGAGTTCTACAAAGCATGGGACGTGTAGTTCCGCAACAGCTGGAGGGTCGTAGTTGGGAGATCCCTGCACTAGACTACAAATGTGCACTGCAAAACTTTATTCCTGCACTTTGTTGTTGGCAATAGACCTTTTTTAAATATGTGTGGAATCCATTTGTTGGACATTGAAACATGATGGGTATTGTGCCTTCAAAATTATATGTTAAAAGAAACCTATATTTAAAAAAAAAAAAAATTGATTTTCTTTAAAAAAATGGATCTGTGACTTTAACAAAATCTGAGTTAAAATTCTTCAAATGCTGAAAATTGTGGAGAGTTCTTTATCCTTCTTATATGGTCAAATGTAAAAAAAATGGGTATTGCAAACGCACATCTTGGAGATAAAAATGTAGATTCAAATATTTTACAATGATCTCATTGGTTTAAAAACTCACAAATTTCGAAAGTATGAATGGCGTGAGTATCAACAAATTAAAATGTGTTCAGCATTCCTTTGTTATCAAAATTAATCTTTAAATGGGCCCTGCCTGTGATAAAAATACTGCTGCCAGGGACCCCAGGAGTCCAATGGCCAGGCCTCCTGAAGTATGCCAATCTGTACTTTAGACAACTCCCTACACTGAAGAGTGAAATGCTTAATGCAAGTTCCACAGATACAGATTGTCAGGTACTTCACACCAATGTTACCTTATATTACAGTAAGTCCGCGTACACTGATCAGTCCAAACTGATGAAAACGGACTGAAGTCCAGTTTCATTGGTCCAAACCGACCGTGTGTATGGCCCATCAGTCTTTTGTCCTTCAGTCCAAAGTTTTAAAACTTGCTTTAAAATCGGACTGATGGACGCCTGACCATCGGTCCAAACCGATGGTTAGTACGCAAAAGCATCGGTTCAAAAACCCGCGCATGCTCAGAATCAAGTCGACGCATGCTTGGAAGCATTGATCTTCGTTTTTTTCCGCACATCTTTGTGTTTTACGTCACCGCGCTCTGACACGATCAGACCATCAGTCTGAACCGATGAAAATGAACTTCAGTCCTCTTTCATCGGTTTGGACTGATCGTGTGTACGCGGCCTAAGAGATTGGGGTTCCCAGATCACCAAATGACAAAGACGTGGAGGGGACCGATGTACTATGCAGTTGTAAGAGGGTAGGCTGTTATGGACAGGTCCACATTAATACATGTCTTTGTATACATCTTTTGTGTGTATGTTGTGTATATGTACACACAGTATTTTACTTTTTTCTGTAACAAGGAAACAAAGGTCTAAATAAAAGCTTACCTTGGCTTCTTTCCTTCTAGACCTTGTGACTTCACTGCTACATTAGCTTTAGACCTCATGACTTCACCCTTTAAGAAATCAAGGCTTTCCTAAAGGGTGCCAAGTAATTTTGATTGCTCTGAGTGCTTTCTGGAGAACTAAAGTTATGGCCTATTGTTCAGTCACACGTTTTACAGATCAGGGAATACTTTTCAGTGTCTAGTAACATGTTCTGACACTGTTCTGGGTCATTGTCCCATTTAATGGTAAACTTCATTGTCACGACTTATAACCTGGCTTTCAAAATCTGAAGGTTTTGATTATTTATTTATTTTTCTTTATTTTTTTGGCTAAAAAAAATAGTGTGGTCTTTTTTGTGTTTTTTTTTTCTCATTATTTTAATAAAGATTTTACCAATTACTTTACTATTTGTTCTGGTAAATGGAATTTTGTACTAGTCGGTGAATAGAGTTGCTAGCTCATTGCTTTTATTTGCCATATTGCTGTCCGCAGAGCTGGAGTCGCTTCAAAAACCAAATTTGTATTGCTTTCTTTTCAGAAGTAGTGCTGATCGCTTGAGCAACCGATCGCTGAAATGAGCACATTTTTTTGCATAGGGTCTTTAGGGGCTCCAGTGGAGTTCTCTGTGGGGCAATATGGCAAATGGAAGGTACATATCGCACAAAGGAGAATTCTCTAGTCTAGTTGGATAGTGTAAAGCCTAGTACACACTGTAGAAAAGAAAGGTGATAGGGGGCGCTATTTAAACTATGTGTATAGTAGACTAACGACCACATTCATAGTAATACATGTGAATAATCATTAATAGTGACTAAAATACATATCATAAATATCATATATATAATAAATCAATAAACATTCAACACCATTTGTTATCTAATGCTCAGTATCACTGAGTGAAGTGTCCATGCTGTAAAGTGCAAACAGTGCCAAACAAACTCCAAAATAATCGTTGCTGAATCTGTTGTCCCTGCAGCATGTAAACTTCAGTTGTGCTGTACAATGAAGATTATAGATTGGAGACCACCACCTGAAAGAAACTTAGTTTGCACCCAAAGTGTTCAAATAGATTCGCTCCTTACCGACTCAAATGGACTCTTTTAGTTAAAAAGGAGTCATGCAGTGCTTGGTCAGGAATGGTTGCTCACACGATCAAATTATACCAAAGGATTGTCCAAATGTGCATAAATCAGGAAGAGAGAAGCATCATAGCATGATACCGTTTATTTAAAAGAAACAATTAAAAACATAAGCCAAATGGCTCCTTACTTCGTACAGTGGCACCGATCCCGGCACTGAGGATTCAAAGCGTATATATTAGAGAAAAGACCGGACATCAGATGCTGTAATAGCCCTCGTTGCTCTGGCGTGCGTTCCACCGTCATGAGCCGTGAGTCTGATGACCCGGAAGTGGCGTAGGGATGCGTGACTGGTATGCACCTCGACGTACGTTTCGTAATTTTACGTCATCAGGAAGCGTAACCAGTCACGCTGCTGGACTCTATTTACCCAGTGACAAATTAAGAATGACAGGGGAGGAAGCCAATCGTACGAAGCCTCAGTCCCGATATCGTATAACATAGGATATACATTCAGCCATTGCTCAATTGTTTAAAAATACCATTATAAACATCTATCAATTGGATACTTAGTGTTACATATTCCATGCAATGTGCCAGATATTCCTGTTGTGCACTAATTAATGGATTATATGAACTACTTATACTACCTATTAGTGTAAAAATATTAATGCTGCTTGTGCAACTGATCGAAACTGTTGAGTTCCAGTATTCCATCACTGGAAATACTTGTAGTGCATATTAGCATAATACATAATTAGGTAGTGGTCAATAGTACCACCCTATAAAAATACTATAATAAAATTAAAACACAGTTAAAAAATCTATAAAAATATATGAAAAATCTATATATAAAAAAACGTATACTCATATCCCATATTTGTTGCTTAAAAAACAATTTAAGTCAAGTTCTATGTTGAGGCCCTGGGGCCTCATAGTACTTAGACGATGAATCCATTGGGTTTCGTTTTGGGATACAGTTTTTATAAGATCTGTACCTCGCCAATGGCTTGTAACCCTATCAATGCCATAAAAGGTCATTAATCGTGGATTCCTATTGTGACACATGTCAAAATGTTTTGAGACACTGTGATCAGGATAACCTTTGATGATATTAGCAACATGCTCATTAATGCGCACCTTGAGCTCTCTAGTGGTGCGCCCCCACGTATTGTAGGGTACACACTGGCCGAATGTCGGGCGGGACGTGTGTACGTCAGCCGGTCTGACAGAAGCTGGCTGTTTTGGCACACACATTTCCCTTAAATGCACCATAACCCAAATATTGATGCCACATAGCACACGTCCCGTGTGTGTGTGTGTGTGTGTGTGTATGTATGTGTGTGTGTGTGTGTGTGTGTGTGTGTGTATGTATGTGTATATATATATATATATATATATATATATATATATATATATATATATATATATATATATATATATATATATATATAAATATTGGCCCACCATTAAGAGCCATAACAGCTTCTGCTATTCGTGGAAGGCTGTCCACAAAGTTTGGGACTGTCTATGGGAATGTTTGACCATTCTTCCAGAAGCACATGTGTGAGGTCAGGCACTGACATTGGACAAGAAAACCTGGCTCGCAGTCTCTGCTCTAATTCATTCCAATGGTGTTCTATGGGGTCGAAGGTCAGGTGCAGGCCAGTCAAGTTCCTCCACCCCAATCTCACTCATCCATGTCTTTTATGGACCTTGCTTTGTGCACTGGTTCATATCATTTGGAGAAGAGGGGATTATGATGTGGGGCTGTTTTTCAGGGGTTGGGCTTGACCCCTTGGTTCCAGTGAAGGGAACTCTTAAGCCATCGGCATACCAAGGAATTTTGGACAATTTCATGCTTCCAACTTTGTGGGAACAGTTTGGGGATGGCCCCTTTGTGTGCCAACATGACTGTTCACCAGCGCACAAAAGCAAGGTCCATGAAGGCCTGTAAGAGTCCTGGCTTCAACCCGATTGAACACCTTTGGGATGAATTAGATCACAGAATATGAGCCAGGTCTTTTCGTCCAATATCAGTGCCTGACATTACAAATGTGCATCTGGAAGAATGATCAAACATTCCCATAGGCACACTCCTAAATGTTGTCGACAGCTTTCCCAGAAGAGTTGAAGCTGTTTTAGCTGGCAAGGGTGGGCCAACTAAATATTGAACCCTACAGACTAAGACTGGGATGACATTAAAGTTCATTTGCGTGTAAAGGCAAGCGCCCCAATACTTTTGACAATGGTGTGTGTGTGTATGTGTGTGTGTGTGTGTGTGTATGTATGTGTATTATATATTTGCACACTTACACTGTACATTATAAAGCCTACTGGCAGATCTTTTTATCTAAAAAATGAAATTCCTCTGCTATGTTGTGTCTTTACCATTTTAAATTAGTTTGTACAGAACCTGATGTGGCAGGATTCATGTATATTCCATGGGTGTAGGAGCCGGTGTGTTATGGCGTGCGTGATTGTATATGTGTGTCTTCTGTGATCTGTTCAGTTTAATGCCAACATCAGATCTCATCTTTGGCCGTGACTCTATACAGAAATAGAAAGGTAAACAGAAGTCACATTCCATGTGGGTAAACATTTTAAAACAAACCTGTGACACATCCCACAGTCTCCACAAGGAGCCCCTATTCCAGCTGCCAGAGCAAGGTTAGAACCTCGGCTAACAGCAAGCGGATTGCTAACAATTTGTACAGTGGCCAGGAACCAAAGGCTTAAATTAAAATCTCCCAAAAGGGGATTGAATAAAGCTAATAACTTTTTAATTGCAGACATCCAGCCCTGGAAAATGTATATATTAAAGACAATTTCATTTGTTTAGTAGTTTTTTTTTCTCTCTACATTAATGAAAACGGGAGAGTGTAGTCTCAATTATTCAATTTAGAAAAATAAATTTAAGATGTACCAGCATCCCGGAATGATTGGAAGAGGGAAGACCAGATAGATAAAGACAACAAAGCTGCTTGACACTATTTGTCTAAACCATATCGATCAGTATGGGTTTGGTTGGGATTTTCGAGGTACTTTTAGAGAGGCATATATCAGATAAAAATAGATTTATTACAAAAGGAACAATACAACAATAATAAAATGATGGGACAGGCCCCACAGTTCGGACACAGTAAAGTGTTTGTTAAGATGACAACAAAACAAAGCAAAACCGTATTGGTCAGATGCGTGGAGCCAATCTGCGACCTCGATCTCTACATTAAAAAACAAAAGCATTTATTTTTCCGTTCTGCTAATCCTTTTATTCCTGTTGCACGGTGGTATTTTTATTTGAATATTGCGCTTTGTGTATTTCTTCCATATCTGTGCAGTAATCAATTGTGAAACTTTGCCTCTGCGCAGGAACTTCCTGTAAAGACCAGTCATTGCTGCTTTCCCTTCTTGTGCATGGCGACTGGTTCTGTCTCCTCCCCTTTCTGTAGCTTTATGCAGGCAACCGTTTGTGTGTGTGTACCTGCTGGGTCCCTCCCACAGCGCTGCTTTCTGCACAGGCACAGTTTTTGTTGCTCCTGCCACTTTTATGGGATACTAGCTGGTATTGCAAAGGCATTTGGCACACAAAGTGAATGTATGTATATCCTTTGTGGTTATAGAGGAAAATATGTATGCCCAAATAAGTAGGCTGTAATCTCAAAACTTGGGTTGGTACTATTTAGGCTGCAGCATGCTTCCCTGTGTTTGCAAGTGCCCTTTAATCCTCTGTAAACATTCTGGGTTCTTAAAGGAAAGGTAACTTTTTGTTTTTTGGTGTGGTGTGTTGATTGAGGAACAGAAGGTGATTACTAGTATATGCGTGTTCAGTGCTAGTGGCGAGTTATCGTAGTGGGGGGGGTTCATGTATTCAAAAATAATTAAAAGCAGACTATCGCAACTATTGCCTTTACTTTTGGAGTGTCGCCTGCCATGCCTTCTATAGAGTGCTTTTTGTTACTATGTATACTCATCATTTTATGTGCTTGCTGTACCATGCAATTGTATGGAAAAGTGTATTTTTTCTCCCTGTATTGTTTCCTTTGTGTGAACTCCCTGGTGTTCCTGACAGTCCCTCTGATTTTCCATTAAAAACTGACCACACTAAGCAGGAGAAGCACCGCATGGTCAGTTCTCTAGCTGTGCTGAGAACTCGGCCTGCTCTCTTCCAATGATCAGACTTGTCCTGACACCTCCCCCCTGCACAGCCTTTCATTGGGAAGAGAAGTGTACTGCCGTTTCTCCTCCCCCTTCTTACTTTTTTTTTTTTTTGCACACATTTTAAAACAGAATGGGTTGTTTTACAAGGTGAGGGTTTACATATACTTTAAGTGATTGCTTGTGTTTCATATCACTCTTTGCTTTATTTCAGAAAATCAAGACAATTTACACCATGTAGTGCACGAGCGTTTGGGAGAATTGCTGCGAGTGCTAAAAGCGGTAATCAGCAAACATCAAACACTTAATTCAGTGGATATCCTAGGAGCTGCAGGAACTGTGATTGCCAAGGTGAAAGGTAAGTCATGGTACATTGCTATATGGTACAGTCAGGCAACTTACTGATATTACTCTAAGGCTGCATTCACACCTAGGCGTCGCGTTTTCCGTCGTTTATTACCTGCGGATTCCGGCAACAAAACGCGTTGTTTTAAACCGCGGTTTTGTACAGCTCATTGTGAGCTATACAAAACGCCCAAGCAGCCCGAGTCACGTGACAAAAAAGGGTCAGGGACTTGTTTTGAGCTTCAGGCATTCGGCGTGGAGATGTGAACCATCTCCATAGAGAACAATGTTAATTCACCCCTCCAGCGTATTTTAGGCTGCAATAGCGTCGGGCTTCAGGCGACAAAACGCCTACGTGTGAATGGAGCCTAAGGCTTCTTTCACGCTGAGGCGTTGCGCCGCCGGCGGTAAAGCGCGCCATTTTTAGCGGCGCTTTACCGTAGTTTTTGCTGCGATATTTGGCCACTTTTGACCATTGATTTCAATGGGCAGGTGAGCTTTAGGAGCAGTGTATTCACCACTCCTACAGCGCCTCAAAGATGCAACTAGCAGAACTTTTTTTTTTTACACTGTTCTGCCAGCGCACCACTCCAGTGTGAAAGCCCTCTGGCTTTTTACACTGGAGTGAAAGAAACGGCTCTTTCAGGGCACTTTGCTGGCACTAATTTTTAGTGCTATATCGCCTGCAAAACACCTCCGTGTGAAAGTAGCCCAATTGTTTTTAGGATGCATTAACTTTGTTATTAAATGGACCTGTGTGTGTGTGTGAGAGAGAGAGAGATTTATAAAAAAAAAAAAAATGCAGTATATACCCCATTTTAGAGGTGGCGCTCACGTGAACTACCATCTCTCCCCTTGCACTTGCAACAAATTGCACCCCCCCTCCCTCCTTTCCCTATTTTTGGTGCGTGGTTCCCCTCAATTCTATACCATCTCTCCCCGTTTGACAGCTGCAGCAGGCAGGGCCGAGATTCCCCCGCTGACAGGAGGGGAGGATGAGAGAGGCGGCCAGTCACATCGCTCTGAAATGAGAAATGGGATCTTCTTTTTTTTTTTTTTATAAATCGCACACACTGGGGAACACAGGATTAGAAGACCGCACTGATAGTATAAAGATGTGGATGTTATTCCAGCAGCTGCGTGATTAATCACGAAAAGATCGCATTCTCGATTCATGTAAATTGTCCCGAAATCGCAAAAACTAGTACATAAACTACTTTTTGAAATCTGTGCAGCGCCGCAGATGTAGCGTTGCACCGATTTAGGACGGTGCTATTGCCGTATGTATGTAAAAATAAATAAAAATGTATGTACGCACACACACATGGTTTGCTTTTCATTTTTATTTACCCACTTCATTACAGGGCACTTAAAACCCCTTCGTGCCCAGACCAATTTTCAGCTTTCAGCACTGACGCATTTTGAATGACAATTGCGCGATCATACAACACCGTACCCAAATTATATTTTTATTATTTTTCTCCCACAAATAGAGCTTTTTATTTGGTGCCATTTGATCATCTCTGCGATTTTTAATTTTTTGTGCTATAAACAAAAAAAAATTTGAAAAAAAACCACAATATTTTCTACTTTTTTCTATAATATCCCAATTTATTATTTTTTTTTTAAATAAAAATTTTCCTCGGTTTAGGCTGACATACGTATTCTTCTACATATTTTTGTAAAAAAAAAATCGCAATAAGTGTATATTGATTGGTTTGCGCAAAAGTTCTTGTGTTTACAAAATAGGGGATAGATGTATGATTTTTTTTTTTATTATTATTTTTACTAGTAATGGTGGCGATCTGCGATTTTTTTTTTTTTTTTTTTTTGTCAGGCCTGCGATATTGCGGCGGACGTATCGGACACTTTTGACACAATTTTGGGACCATTTACATTTATACAGCGATCAGTGCTATAAAAATGCACTAATTACTGTATAAATGTGACTGGCAGTGAAGGGGTTAACACTAGGGGGGCATGGAAGGGGTTAAATGTATTCCCTGGGTGTGTTCTTACTGTGGGGGACTGACTGGGGGAGGTGACCAATGCTGTGTCCCTCTGTCTCCTCTCCCTGACAGGACGTGGAGCTCTGTGTTTACTCACAGAGCTCCACTTCCCTGCTGTGTCATCGCCAATCACGAGTACCAGGCGGACACCGCGGCCGCCAGGCACACGCATCGGCTTCCCAGCAATGCGCCGGGCACAGCGTTTCCCCGCTGCACGCCCCCCAGCGGCACGCACAGGGAATGTAAACAACAAGACGTCCACCCGGCACTTGAGAGCCGCGCTGTGGCCGTCTTTCGTCTATAGCGCGGCCCTCTAATGATTAAAACTGAATGGGTTGTTTTGTAAAATGTGCCAAACTGAATGCCACCCCAGCTTGATCTAACCATTTGTGTTCGGTTTTCAGCCCTTTGGATAAAACCGTCCTGAAGCTAGGATGGAAATGCCAACTACTGCTTGGCTGTTTTTTTTTCTTCTCTCTAAACTTCTTAAATTATTACATAGCAGAATTCTTCCTCTTTCATTTCCTGAACAATTTGAATAGTAGGAACTGTTCTCTTAGAGCAGAAATGACATGACCTCTACATGCCATGGTACATTGGAAACTCTCAGCTGTTCTGATGTTGCAATGGCCTTTTACTGCTCTCTCGTGTCATAGTTTCATCTAGCATGTTGCTTTAAAGCCAGTAAACCTGCAGGACAAAAAAACTATTTCAAGTCCCCTAATATTGTCTAATTTAGAGAAGGTACATACTTTAAATAGTTTTGAAGTGAACTGCATAAAGCATGTTGTCAGATTCACAGGGACTGGATCACATAGCTAGCGTTCCATCATCCAGGCCATATCTCTCTCATCACAAGTAGTCCGACAAGTGTTTTGTAGTTCTTGTCTTCACACTCTTGTGTTTTAGCAGCACAAATTGTTTGATGTATTGTGTTCTTGAGCTGAAGATAAAAAGCTTTCTTTTCATGTTATGCTATCGGAATTTAAAATGTAATATGAAATAGAAAGATTACCCATAAAACAATGGGATAGGGGTTAAGGATTCTCAATGGTGTATCGGAAATAGATAAATCTATGAGTCTGATCAAGTCTCAGTAAATATTGGTTCTTAGACACGTTCAGTGTTTTTGAAGAAATGACAAAGATTTATTTATACAAAAAATACAAAAGCATTGTACAAAATTGTTAAAAAACATTAATATTAGGAGAGAAAGTATATTAAAACTGCAGAATAACTGCAGACCATCTTCTGAGGTCCAAGCGTGTTTCAGGTTCAACTAGTTTCGCCCATAAGAGAGCTTCGTCAGGAACCCACGATTGAATGTACTTTCTATGTGAATACAAAAAAGTACAATGAGCTAACATATCAGAATAATAGAGAGAATGTTACATAATATAGAATATACATAATTACTGGTCTCTTGGCAAAACATATAACAGGTGGTATATTTGATCTTTAAAGAATTTATTATACTAAAGTGAGGTCTAGGCGCAATTATGTGGAGCGGGAGAGGGCACATACCTGTGACGGCTGAGAGGGTGATCTCAAGGAAGGGATGTCCACGAGGGCATAATCTCTGCGATTAGAGAAGAGGCCACCACGCGGGCGAGATGGATTATAGTCGCCCGGGTGGGGGTGACAAAGACAGCTGTGTTGCTAAGTGCTGATGATCTAATGGAGAGAGAGTATGATATGTCAGAAAACTAATTATCTGGGTATATGGTTCCCAAACACTTCTGATAAGTCAGATAAGAAATCTCACTTACTGGTGCCTGATGGTAAAGGGACTGACTTGGACTAGATCTATGCTAAGTCCAAGAAAAGAGAGGAGGTAGGCTAATGCTGGCCAATTGTAGTGGCTGCTAAATTGCTATCATCGAGTCCTATGTGTAAAAAACAGGATAGATGAGAACCAGTTAGTGGCCAAAAAAGATGAAAAAAATATAAAAATAAATATAAAAATGAAATATGAAAAGTAATAATAATAATATAATGAGATGAAAAGGTAGATATGTAGATGGAAATGAAAATAAAAAATAGAAAATAAATATACATATAAATATAAGTATAAATATAAATATAATTATAATTATAACAATATATAAATATGTGTAAATAATTAGAGCTGGGAACTGTTTGTTAGTAAATAGATATATATATAAGTAAATAAATAAATAAAGCAACACTGTCCATGCATGGCTATACTGAGCCTTCTAATGCAAGAGCAAGGGCATAGAGCCTCATAGTTGCTGATTACCAACATTGTTAATAAGTAGCAGGAGACGCCTATAAGGGCAAGTCCATGTGCAGCTATTGCTACAACTGATTAAATCAGGTTGGCCTGATGTAAAGAAATAAATGAAAAATGACAATCAATATTGAAAAAAGGAAAAATAAAAATAAAAAATAAATAATAAGGTTCTTATTAAATTTCTATGTGCCATAGATTAGAATAACTACATGGCAGAGTGAGAAAATAAACAAAAACCAAAAAACAAAAAGTGTATCTTAGAGTATACCTGTAGGGAATGATGTTGTCAGCAAAAGGAGTGAGCAGCTTGTCTCTACCTGAGCGCTGCACTAAATGATGGCAGCTAACAGGGCTGTTAATATACCTCTCTCCATTAGGTCAAATACGCCTCAGCTGATAGCATGAGGCGGAGATCTGATTCATGGTGGGCGGAGAGATGACGCGTCACTAGGATTCCCCCTGTGAGAGGCATGAAGCCGCTCGTGCGTGATGACACGCAGAGCGGGTTGCTCAGCTCACGGAGACGGAGGAAGCCGTGGACATCCCATGGGCGGAGCGGACTGCCGCTCGGCCAATGGGATTTGTCAGATTACGGACCTGGCCAGCACCCGAGCCTCCGCTTGGATTCGATGCTACAACTATGTGCATCGGGACAGGCCCCTACCCGCCCACATAAGCTCTATAGCAACTACAGCTGATCGAGCACTGTTGTTATCCAGCGTGTCCTTGGATGGGATGATGTTAGTACATTCAAGCCGCAGGTTGTGCAGTGCACTGTCATGCTCCACAAAGAGCGCATGGGGTTAACCTCACCCTGTGAACATATTAGTAATACATATAGATAATTCACTTATACTTTTGTTGAGGTATAGGTACTTATGTGGAATGCCTGAATGAACAAACAAAACAACAGGTGATAGTAATAGCACCAAGTGCTACTAAACAGAAGTTATTGCATGTTTATATCTATAAATAGGTGGACAATGCCTCTATTAGCAAAAAGCCCCGCAGGATGGCATAACAGTGATCTAGCACTAATGCATGTCTCTGGGGGGCACTGAAGAGCCAGTAAGTCCAACGTATTGCCCTAAAATTGGTCTAAAATGCTTGTGTAATCATACAATCCAATTGACGAAAACATCGATAACTGAGAGAGTCCTCAAAAGTATGTATATAGAGGATCTGTAGAGGTCAGGGACATCTGAATTTAATGACTGATAAATTGACGGTATTGACAGCAAAGGATAGGTACATATTGTACAGATGGATGACATTCAAAGAGATCTGACGCGGGATGAAACCAACTTAGATAGAATAGAATATGCAATCAAAAGGAACCATTGACTATGTATGATAGATAGTCTAATAGTCTAATTGTAAACACAGAGGGATTAGATTAACCCATAGAAGGCTGGATTAAAGCACACCCAGGAGCTCATAGAAAGGGCTTATAGCTAATATTTTCATTCAGCCCTGGATGTTGAGTGGCACATAATAGGAAGATCCACTTCGCTTCAATTTGCAAGAGACGTTTGTCGGCGTCTCCACCTCTTTCATTGAGGGGTACATGTGCCAAGGCATAAAAACCCATCGATAAATTGTTATGGTTGTGATACAATCCTATATGTCGGCTGATGGGTGTCTCCATCAGCTTCTTCTTGACTGAGCGTACATGGTCTCTTATTCGACATAAGAAATTACGCTTTGTCTTGCCAACGTAGAATGCACCGCAATTGCATTTCATTATGTATATCACTCCCATAGTTTGACAGGTGACCCGAAATTTGGGAGTTAGTGTTTCACCGTTTGGGAGATTGATACTACTGCCTTTCAGGATGTATCGACAAAAGTTACATTTACCGCAAGGGAATGTCCCCATGTGTGTAGGTTTGGGAGTTAGTGAAGTTGAGTAGTGACTGGATACAGTCTTATCCCTGATGGACGGGGATCTTTTAAATGTGATCTCAGGAGAAGCATTGATGAATTTACTAATTTTCTCATCCGAAGTGAGCAAATACCAGAATTTTGTATATATTCTCCGTATTGATTCATGTTGTCTATTGAACCGGGTAATAATTCTGGTAGTGCTGACCTCGGATTCATTTTTTGATTTGTAAATAAGCGAATTTCGTTCCTGTTGATTCACCTTATTGAAAGCTCTGCGGAGGCATGTTTTAGTATAGCCTCTGTCCTTGAGTCGCATATACAATTGTGCCGCTTCTCGTTTGAAGTCAACATCCTGTGAGCAATTGCGTCGCAGTCTCAAGTACTGGCTGTACGGGATACTGTTTATAAGGGGTTTGGGGTGGGAGCTGGTGGCATGGAGTAGGCTGTTTCCAGCCGTGGGTTTCCTGAAAAGTGTCGAACACAGAGACCCTTGCTCATCCAAATAGAGTTGCACATCGAGAAAGGTGATGCGTTCTTGACTGAAACTGTAGGTGAATTTGAGATTGTACTGATTCACCTGCAGTCCTTCAAGAAACGCTAGCAAATCCTCCTTAGACCCCGCCCAGACCATGAATACATCATCGATGTAACGGTGCCAGGTAAGCACATCTGTGGACAGGTCAACGTTGGTATCTTCCCCAAAAAGGTCACGCTCCCACCCCCCCAGGTACAGGTTGGCGTAGGAGGGGGCACAGCCCGCCCCCATTGCCACACCCTGCACCTGGAGGTAGTGGGAGCGTTTAAAAAGAAAGATATTGTGTGTCAAGATGAACTCCAGCATCTCTAGAATAAAGTTATTATATTTCGAGGTGTTCTTATCACGTTCGTTTAAGAAACTTCTAATTACTTGTACTCCTAGACAGTGTGGAATTGAATTATAGAGGGCCTCAATGTCTATGGCTACTAGCCATGCCCCCTTGGGGATGCTGAGTCCATCAACAATCCTAAGTAGTTCCAACGTGTCTTTGACATAGGAAAATAGGCTCTGTACATGTGGGTATAAGTATTCATCGATGATTCGACTGGAGTTCTCTGTTAATGAACCGCAGCCTGAGACAATTGGTCTGCCTGGAGGAGGTATAACTCCCTTGTGGATTTTGGGTAGGGCATAGAACGTAGGAGTGGTAGGGTTCTCTATGTTCAAAAATTGTAAAGTGGTGTCATCTATAGTGCCAAGTTGGCGGGCACGGTTTAGAATCTGACGATATTCTTTGATGCTTTGTATCATCATAGAGGGTGGTACATGTCTATACCACTCTCTATTTCCGAGAATCTTAAGGCACATCTCTTCATATGTTGCCCTGCTCATGATAACTATGTTGCCCCCCTTATCGGAGGGTTTCACGACAAGATCGTCGTTGTTGCGAATAGAGTTGAGGGCTGTCCTAAGATTGGGACTGAGGTTTTGGCGCGAGCCTCCCCTCCAATTGGTGGCCTCAATTTCCTTAGTAACTTGCAGGACGAACGCCCATATATTGGGGTTCCCCTGCAGTACTGGGAAGGATCTGGATTTAGGTTTGTAAGTTTTAGGGGTCACAAATACTGGTCTGTTGAGTCTCGATTGGACTGATTTACCTGGTATTACACCTGGTAGTTGGTAAGTCCAACCCTCTTCCTCGGGGTTGCTCTCGTCCCACAATACCATTAAGTCCTGTAGAGCCTGTAATTCCCGAATAGATACTTTATCAAGGATAGTATTATCGTTGGGCGAAACTAGTTGAACCTGAAACACGCTTGGACCTCAGAAGATGGTCTGCAGTTATTCTGCAGTTTTAATATACTTTCTCTCCTAATATTAATGTTTTTTAACAATTTTGTACAATGCTTTTGTATTTTTTGTATAAATAAATCTTTGTCATTTCTTCAAAAACACTGAACGTGTCTAAGAACCAATATTTACTGAGACTTGATCAGACTCATAGATTTATCTATTTCCGATACACCATTGAGAATCCTTAACCCCTATCCCATTGTTTTATGGGTAATCTTTCTATTTCAATACCTTTGAAGGATTCAGGTGTACTCGGATTTATTCAATTTGTCCTACATTTCGATGTCAGCCCTATAACAAACCTTAAAATGTAATATGGTGCTGGACAGACTGGCTGTATAGTGTTAGTTGTAGTAACATAGTGCTGTACTTTTGTCCTCTTGAGTTTTTTTTTACCTTGGGAACATCCGTCCATATTCTCCTAAATGGCAAAGATTTCAGCACATTCAGAATCCATTTTTTAGGACTGTCCAGTGGTGGACATAACATTTTGTTCCCCAAAGTCCTTTGGGACTTAGCAGCCCATTTATACTAGATGGGTTCACTGTCTTGTGACCGCTCCGGTTCTATCTAGCGGTCAATCGATACGCAGTAAATAGGCGTTGAACAGTAGATGAAGAGGTTCAAAAAGGATCTTGGTAACTCCACCAATGGCACCGTCGGGTGGGATAAAGATAGTTTATGCTCTGTAAATGTGTGTGTATCAGTTTTTTTATTCTAAAATAGTTTGTTGAGTGGTAAATGTTGCATTTCAATGCCCGAGTCCCTCTTTTTAGGTTTGTGTAGTACAATGCAAAATGCTCATTCAGTTTGAAGCCGCTCTATGCATAGTTTCCAATTCTTTTTTTCATGGTATTCTCCTTTTCTTTGCACTCAAATCTTTGTAAAATACACACAGTATTACCCTTTTGTAGATATCTGTATGCACGGTTGTACTAAAGCTAGCCATACACTAGTTGATTTTTATACGAAAATATGTACAAAAATTATCAATTTTTTTTGACATGGCAAATTTAGTTCGAAAGCTTAAAAAAAAAAAAAATCATGGAGTAAATGAACATTTTTAGACAGAAACCACAGTCATTGTTAAAAAAAAAAAAAACGGTCACTGCCCCTACCTATAACTGGTCTTCACAGCAAGGAGCACTGGAAGGGGCGAACACATATCAAAAAACACACAGAATTTCCAAGCTCAACTTACCAACCAACCAAATTCACCTGTCTAACAGTATGCGTTTAAAAACAGGGGTTTAGTTGCACGCATTTGCAAATAAATGAGTAAGCTGCGCAGGCCCCGTCAAGGCTCCATGTGTACTGCAGACTCTAACTCTAAAATTTAAAGGGTCTCCTCAGTGGAAGCACATGTATGCTAAAGGATAGATGAAGGGCAGATGACTGGAGGGAGCCCAACTCTCGTTAAAGGAGCAGGAGCACACTAAACACCCAGCACATTGCACAATGGCAGCAAAGGTGCTAGTGCATTGCCTGACCACAATGACAACAATACAAAAAAGTCACTGCCCCTACCTATAACTGGTATTCACAGCAAGGAGCACTGGAAGGGGTAAACGCATGTCTAAAAACACACAGAATTTCAAGCTCAACTTGCCAACCAATCGGCAACTAACTGAATTCACCTGTCAAACGGGTTTAGTTGCACGCATTTGAAAATGCATTTTTACTCTTTCCAGTTTAACAGAATGATGAACCTAAAAGGAGACATTGTTTTTAACTGCTTGCCGCAGTTGTTTGCAACTGTCCACCTATGCTATTAGATTGCTTTTCAATACCAGGCCTATTCTGGCACTTCTCTCCTTCATGTACAAATCCTCATTGTTTTGCTAGAAAATTACACAAAACCCAAAAAATGTTTTTTTATCAGACACCCTAGGGAATAAAACGACAGTCATTGCAACTTTTTATCTTGCACGGTATTTGCGCAATTTTTCAAACGCCTTTTTTGTTTTTTGTTTTTTAAATGGCTTTATGAATTAAATAACAAAACAGTAAAGTTAGCCCAATTTTTTTGGAAAATATGAAAGATTTTGTTGCATAGTAAATGGATACCTAACATGTCACGCTTCAAAATTGGAATGGCGCCAAACTTTGGTACTTAAAAAAATCTCCATAGGCGACGCTTTGAAAATGTTTACAGGTTACCAGTTTAGATTTACCGAGGAGGTCTAGTGCGAGAATTGTTGCTGGCACTCTCACGCGGCGATACCTTACATGTGTGGTTTAAACAGTGTTTACATATGTGGGCGGGACTTATGCGTGCGTTTGCTTCTGCGCGCAAGCTACCGGGAATTTTTTTTTTTTTTTACTTCTTTATTATTTTTTTACACTTAAAAAAAAAAAACTTTTATTCCTATTACAAGGAATGTAAACATTCCTTGTAATAGGAATAGTGTGTGACAGGTCCTCTTTATGGAGAGATGTGGGCTCAATAAGACCCCGCATCTCTCCTCAAGGCTGGAAAGCATGCGATCGTGAAAAAATTTCACCAATCTCATGATTAGTATTGCTTACTAGCCGAAATTGCGGCTTTGTTTACTTCTGGGTACCCGGGTGTGATGTCATCACATCGCGCCCGGGCCTCCGACGGTCAGAGATGACTGGTGACCAACTGGTCACCAGTCATCTCTATGCTTACTAGCCTGCGCCAGACAATTCTTTCTCCGGTCCCCGATGGCCCGGGAGAGCCTGGAGAAGCACCGGATGGCGGCGGGGGGGCATCCACTCCCACCGCCTATAAGAACGATCAAGCAGCGGAACGACCGCTATGATTGTTCTTATGGTGCACAGAATCGCCGGCACTAAAGAATATCTGAATGATTCACTATGGCTGGGTATTGAAGTGGTTAAAATGTTTGTCTATACCCAGTTCTTTTTGTGTCTTGATGGCAGTGGTCTCCAAACTGCAGCCATTTGCTTGATTTTGTCCAGCCCTTGGGGCTCCATTTCATCCTTTGATACCAGCAATATGGAGTACACACACACACACACACACACACACACACACACACACACACACACACACACACACACACACACACACACACACACACTGACCCCAATGAAGGGGCACAATTTCTCGCAATGACCCCACTGATGGGCTACAATTCCTCCCTATGATACCACTGATGGGCTACAATTCCTCCCTATGACACCACTGATGGGCTACAATTCCTCCCTATGACACCAATGATGGGCTACAATTCCTCCCTATGACACCAATGATGGGCTACAATTCCTCCCTATGACACCAATGATGGGCTACAATTCCTCCCTATGACCCCAATGATGGGCTACAATTCCTCCCTATGACCCCAATGATGGGCTACAATTCCTCCCTATGACCCCAATGATGGGCTACAATTCCTCCCTATGACACCTTCGATAGGGCACTATTCCTCCCACTGACACTTAAGATGGGGAATTTTTTTTTCCCCACTGACATCGGGACCTTTTCTACTCCCCAGGGGCCTCTTAAAAGTCTGAAGGACAGTAAACTGGCCCTTTGTTTAGAAAGTTTGGAGACCCCTGGTTTAAAGGATAAGTTCACCTATTGGGGGGAAAAATAAATAAATTCACATTTTTGCAGGGAACTAAAATGTGCATCTATTATTTTTTCCCTAAGGAGCTTGGAAAGCATTGCACTCGTGATCAGTGGCTCAGGTTTGCAATGCCAGACTCCTGCAGACAAGCCCTGCAGCTTTCAGCCCATACCTTCCTACAGGCTGACAAGGCGCAGGGCTTGTATTATGAACTATAGGGCCGCTCATCTGTGAGCGTGCAGGACTACAAGCTGTCAGCCACAAAGGCTGATGGTACTTTTATTTCAAAGGCATTCACAGAAAACTGTAAATGAATGATGCGGCCATGTAAATGAGTAACAGCGAGCTCCAGGAGAAGATCCCCTATTTACTGTCACTGGAATGGGGGTAAGGGAGAGGGGGTGGAAGAGTCTGCAGCTGCTGGAACATGTTAAATGTTTCACCCTGAATATGTTCCAAAAGGTAAACTTATCCTTTAAAATGACTGTTGCATTGAACAGTTTTTTTTTTTTTGGTAAAGTGATTTGTAATATATCATACAGTCAAAGCCGCTTGTAACTTGGATTTGCAATGCATATCGGTGGCATTTTAATGCAAAATCAAATACAAGCAGATAAGTTGAGGGGTCCCTGCTTAACATTCCAGTCTGAAGCTCTTGCATGCCATGCAGTCTTGATGTCCTAATTTTAGTTGATTTCATTATGAAAATGTACCCTGAGCCCAGGTCATCAGACCCCATTGGTGCAGGGGGCGCCTTAATTCGGATCTTTGTGATTTGGTGACCTGTGCGCTCATGTGAGTGTTAATGAGGGCAGAGTTTCATGTCACAGGAAGAGGGGCAGTGTCCTGAATCTAAATGGATGAATAGAGACAAGTAGCAAACAAAAACTAGACCGATTCAGAAATTCTATATCGAATTTGATTGTACATTTCCAAAAGATAAGAGTTTGTTATACTCAAGGCTAATGGACAAAAACCCAGAGGATGTTGTGTGTCCAGATACAGTCATTGTCCCTCTAGTTTTACTTGTTGTACTGGTTGGCCTGAATTACATGTTGGTCTCTGTGCTGTGATGTTGCAGAAAGCTAAATTTGTCACCAGTTTATTAACATCAAGAGGGACTTTTGGTAGAGCAACACTTACTACTTACTACTGTTGAAAAAAAATTCACTTTTAAAAATAAATGGTAAAATCATGAAATGGTCTTTTAAAATCGGATCAAAAAAGTTTGCTTCACGTTTCAGAAGATGCATCCTAGGAGGAAGGATCACAACAGAGGCTGTGGTTAGAAATGTGATTGTAGTCGCATGACACCGGTGGCCTTTCTTTACAAATCGCTCAGTAGGCATGAAATAGAGCTGCTGTGCTGTCAGCAAACCTCTATGGGCAGAGGTTCAGGAGGGGAAGATGTGGCACTGATGCCACTGGGAGGTTCAGAAGGAAAAGATGAATGACCCACATTTTACTTTGCCTTTTAGAAGCCCTAAGCCCCATACCTACGGTCGGACTTTTTGACAACAAACCTCAAAATGAGCAGGTTTTCCAAAAAAATCTGACCGTGTGTACGCTCCATCGCACAAACTTTTTCGGTTTTCATCGGCCAAAAGTTCACTCTGCAAACGGACAAACTTTTCGGCAACAAAAGTCCTATGGTGCAAAGTCCCATTGTGTGTACAGAAGGCCATCAGACTTTTGTGAAAAGTACAAACACGTATGCTCAGAACCAATGTTAAAATCAACCAACAATAGCAGAAGTTGGCCAAAGGGTGGTGGTAAAGAGCAGAAAAGAGCTGAAAAAACCACGTGATTTTGGAAAAGTTTGTTGAAAAAGTCCTGCAGTGTGTATGCATACCAAGTTCACGGCCAACACTCTTCAAACAAAAATCCACGGAAAAGTTTGTTTGAAGTCCGATCATGTGTATGAGGCTTTAGAGGGAACCTGTGTGGATAGAAATTGGGGAGATGCAATTGTTAACTTTACATCTGAGTGCTTTGGCTCTGTATCACTTCTTTGCTTTACTACTTAGTAAAATCTCCCATAGACAGCTTGAATTTCAGCCAATAATTCAAGTCATGAGAGCACACAACTTGATTTTTTTCTATACACTTTTTGCCAAAATTCTTGGCTGAAAAGTGATTGCATCCAATCAGATTCAGTATCTATTTAGGTATTCTTAAAGGGGTTGTAAAGGTACAATTTTTTTTCCCCCTAAATAGCTTCCTTTACCTTAGTGCAGTCCTCCTTCACTTACCTCATCCTTCCATTTTGCTTTTAAATGTCCTTTATTTCTTCTGTGAAATCTTCACTTCCTGTTCTATTGTCTGTAACTTTACACAGTAATGCAAGGCTTTCTCCCTGGTGTGGAGTGGCATGCTCGCCCCCTCCCTTGGACTACGGGAGAGTCAGGATGCCCACTAACGCACAGCTCCTTTCTCTGCAACGTAGAGAGCGTCCTGACTCTCCTTTAGTCCAAGGGAGGAGGCGAGCATGACACTCCATATATTATGTGTGTGTGTGTGTGTATGTGTATGTATGTATGTATGTATGTATGTATGTATGTATATGTATATATTTTATATTAAACAATATTAAATTCTGCTCCTGATGATCTAAGTGATACATGATAAATGTTTGTACCCATAGAGCTTCGTTCGACTGACGCTCTGTTAGCAATTATTAAATCTAGCCGATTAGCTTCGAAAGGTGGCCGCCGGCTCCAAACACTGGGGAATTTTCTGTGGAACCAGCTCCCTCATCAGCTCCGAGCATCCACCTCCTTGATGGCCTTCCGTAAGGGCTTGAAGACACTTTTGTTTTCACAAGCCTATAGATAGAGACCTGCCCTTCCAAGCCCTTAGCAGGACGCTGCCTTAATCCTAGGCTGCGGTCCATTGTCAGGGAGTAGGGATAGGCTTGCTGTGCCCCGACACCCCCCCCCCTTCTTTTTATATTTCTGTTTTTTTTTTTTTTTTTTTTTTAGCTTGTTGGTAAGCGCTTAGACGCGAGTATCACAACTTGCATTTGGCGCTCTATAAGTATTTAATCCAATCCAATCCAATCCAATAGTACAACCCAGAAACAATAGTGCTCATTTTTTTTTTAACCCCTATCGAAAATGCACTGATAAAAATTTTAACTATGAATGAAAGACAATTTAAATGAAAGACAATTTATTTAAAACATTTTTAAGTCCTTGGAAATGTCTGATGCACAGAGCTCCAGAAAGCAGTGTGCACTGGGTCCCTGTAGCCATTGTTGTGTAGCCATTGTGTACAGTCAGGATGTCCTGGGGAAAGAACGTACGTGTTTTAAAATGCTTTGCCTAGCCAGTGTACTAACAGACAGAATTGGCCTAGCATTCGGCAGCCTTGCACACTCCGTATGACACATCTAGAAAGGAAAAGCCCAGTGTCTTGTAACTGGGCTGTACTGGGCTGCAGATTTTTATTTATTTATTTTTTTCCTTTTCGGATGCCTCCATTAGCAGTCACTCCAACTGCAAATGTTTTCCCCAGCACTCAACAGTTCAAAGGCCTAACACAACAGTGACGACACAGCCTTCCTGACACAGGAAAAGTATTCAGCGCAGATAAATTCTTGGTTTCAGAGGATTACACTGTAACAATCTCTATTCTTTCCAGCTTGCTTCAGGGAAGCTGCTGACGTTTATACTCTCTTTTCGTTATCTTTGTTCTTTTTTTTCAAATTTTTTTTTTCACAAATTTTTATAATTTGGCCTTTCCATTGGAATGTTGGCTTAAGATGTTTCTTTTTGTAATGTCGGACCAAGATTTGCTTGTTTTGCACATGGAGGTGAATTGAGGTGTGTCTCAAGGCTTACGAGGGCTTTTGGGAGGACTTTCCTTACAGATATTCTTTGGGTAAGCACCAATCTTTTGTTTAACTGTCTGCAATACGTTTTCTCAACAAGGAAAGCATTTCTCAAAGTAATCTGTAGTAGTTGATTGGAAATCTGGTTGCTGTGGGTTACCGTGCATCATCACTTTCCAAGCACGGCGGTTGACAGCTCGGGTCTTTATCCTCTGGCTGGAAGGGTTTGTATTTGTGTTCTTGTTGGAGGCTGGAAGAATGTGTGACAGTGCTATGTGGCTATTTCAACCTGCGGGGATCTCTAGGCTTAGATCATGCTTTCTAGATTGCAGGCAAAATCCACATTCTTCCCTTGTGACTACATCCTTTTACAAAAGGCTTCGTGGGAACATGGGAGGACAGGTTTTTTTTTTTGTAATCTGAATGGACAGCTCTGTGGCAATGTCGTGTATAAACTGGAAAATAATGGCTTCATGGGCAATGTCTGGAATTAGAAGGCTGTTGCAGACATTCTGTTTTTGTGCGTTGGAGTGTTAAATTTTTGTATGTTTTGAGAGCACACGGAAAATTATACACCAAACACACCCTGGCCGGGTGCACACCTCTGGCACATGCTGTGTTTGAGGTCTGGGCAGCCAAATCTCTACTCGTGGTGTCTTTTCAATCTATTTTCCTGGTTAGAAGAGTAAAAGCATCTTTTGAAAATTGTATTTACTAGTAAGCCGTTTGCTACCGGCTTGTCATTCTTCCTGTTGTCTGATCATTTGCTTACACACAATTGGCTGATCGTTTGCTTGCACAGTAGCCCATTAGTTATTTTTGGTTAGTTGTTTCCAGGGATAGACAAAATCATTAGAATTCCAAAGCCAGACTAGGAGGCACTAAATGGGTATAAGGACCAACTGATTTTCTTTAAAGTGGTTGTAAACTCTCTTACATATACCTAATGAAGTGACGATAAAACAAACCCTCCTACATAAGTTGTATCTGCAGGATTCTCTTATCTACATCCGTTCATAGTTCAGAATTTTTACAGCTTGTCTGATGTTTCAGAAAGCAGGGGACCGGAAGCTCTACTCTGCAGAGCTCAGTGAGGAGCGCTCTAAAAGCTGATTGGAAGGAAAGGGACACACCCCCCCCCTTTTTACACAGCACACAGGAACAGAGCTGAGGCTGTTAATCACAAGTGTGCTGGTGCCCCTGCCCCTGTCACCTTCTTACCTTTTGGTTTCAGGAAAAGTTGTCAGAAGGGACTAGTGACTATAGCAGAGGAATGAGGCAACAGAGAGAAATTACAGTACTCTGTATTGAGACAGGTACACGTTTATAGAGGGATATGATTTTTTTTTTTTTTTCATGTCCAAGGTTTACAACCACATTTAAATAAATAAAATATATCTAAAGCCAAAACCTTGTTTAGAGTCAGAGTAATCTTGTGAAAAGCTTTTCTTTAAAGGGGTTGTAAAGTTTCGTTTTTATTTTCTAAATAGGTTCCTTTAAGCTAGTGCATTGTTCACTTACCTTTCCCTTAGATTTCTCTTTTAAATGTTTTTTCTTTGTCTGAATTTCTCACTTCCTGTTCCCCCTCAGTAAGCTGTTCTGGCTGACTAACCCCCAGCCAGAACAGCTCGGCTGATGGGGGGGGAAAGCTTACTGAGGAGAAACAGGAAGTGAGAAATTCAGACAAAAAAAAACATTTAGAAGGAAAAGGTAAGTGAACCAACAATGCACAAGCTTTAAAGGAACCTATTTAGAAATTAAAAAACCTTTAACTTCCTGTCCCAGAGACGCAACATGAAGTTGGAGTAGATCTCTCCCAAGTCCTTTCTCTTAAGCAGTTGTTACTAGAACAAGTGTTTTTCTTTGAAATATTCCCCCTCTATTATTTTCCCTCACTTCAGTCTTGTT
The DNA here is from genome assembly GCA_029574335.1 of Rana kukunoris. Classification (NCBI taxonomy): domain Eukaryota; kingdom Metazoa; phylum Chordata; class Amphibia; order Anura; family Ranidae; genus Rana; species Rana kukunoris. Next base: position 141,949,508 of record CM056055.1, read on the forward strand.
GACCGTTGTTCACAGTACCAACCTAAGCCATGATAAAAATGAGCAAAATGATTGTCTGGTTGTCATGCTATAACCCTCTGTTATTACTTTGAGCCACTGACTTAAAAAAGCATGCAGATGGGAACATTTAACCACCTTGCTCTGCATGCTGGTTTTGTAATGAAAAAAGAACACAAGCGCTTCTAAGGGTATCTTTTGGATCAAAATTGTTTCAAGCTAAACAATATCTGCTCACCACCTTGTGTAGCCGGTGTCGCACAAATTGCGCACCACATTAGATTTAGGCTTTATGAAAGCAATGTGTTTACTACTAAATGAAATGAAAAAGTCCAGCATGCTGAAAAATAAATGTAACTAAACAGAGAAGTATGGGATTTTGTTTAAAAAGAAAAATCATATTTAGGTGGATGCAGCGTCAATGCAATGCTGCAACTGTCCCCTGCCGTCTCTAAGGATGAGAACTATGCGATTAAAGTGGTTGTAAACCCCCAAAACATATAAAAAAAAAAATGAAATCCAGAGGCATAATGAGCTAGTATGACTAGCATACTAGCTCATTATGAATTACCTACCTTAGATCAAAGCTGTCCTCGTCTCCCCCTCCGGCCGCAGACATTTCCCCTAGAGGTTACTTCTGGGCAGGGCCCGACTGACCATTGAGTCACTCGGGCACTGCCCGAGGGCCCCATGCCACTAGGGGGCCCCATCAGGAAAGCCAGGCTTGGTAAAACCAGGGACAGTATGTCAAAATCTGTGTTTTTTTTTTTTTTTTACATCTGTCCCTAATATGTCTGAAACCGACATGCTTTTGATGTGAAAATCCCAAGATTTTAGCTGCCCCGCCTCTGCACTGCTTCCTGGCATGGTAAGCCCAGGGGCCCCATAATCTTCTATTGCCCGGGGGCCCCATGAGTTGTCAGTCCGCCCCTGCTTCTGGGTATTGCCACTTCTGCGTTGTAATTGGCCAGAGGGGTGGAGCCGTCAAACCCAGCTTTTCCCGATGAGAAAACTGGCATTCTCGGTGCGCATGCACCGTAGACAACGGTGCAATCTTTGTGGCAAATAGTAAACCGTGTAGGTTTAGGAGATATTGCAAACACCTACAGGTAAGCCGTAATCTAGGCTTACCTGTAGGTAAAGCAAGTAAGAGAGAGGATTTGCAACCACTTTAAACCTTGCTGATCGCTCAGTTCTCCCTGCCAATCAGTCACCGGCTATCTACTCGGCCCCTCCAGCGCTCACTGGAGTTGCTGGATTAGGCTCTCAGCGGTTGAGCCAGGTGCCAGTCAAGGTTCCTGCGTAGATCTCGACTGTAAGATCGTGATCTTTACTCAGCCTGGCACTGTGACATCAGCTGACAGCGGGATTTAGCTCTGATCACAGGAGTGCAAAAATGTGCGTTTGAGCTGCCTGGTAACTACCCCCAGCTGCCAATACCCAGCAGCAAAGTTTACCCAACATGGCTATAGAAACAATCGGGCAAGTGCTGCAAATGGCCCCTCAACCACATGCAGCAGATCATTTGCTGACAAAAATGAGATTAAAACCAGCAGTAGGGAAGCTTTGCATTGCTTCCTCGCCATCTGTCAGTAGCCTCTGAAGTACGATCCAGATGCAAATCAGGCTTCAGAGGAAAGGGAGATTTAGAGACACGTCTAAATCTACCCGGAGCGGGTCAATTGCCCCTTGGGCACTCCTTGAACTTATAAGACGAGAGGCACAGCATCCCTGGATTAGTGGAACCGGCTGGAGAGAAAGTATTTTTATGTTTGTCCACGTATGACTTGGGCTTTAAGTATTTTGTTTGTCTTTTGGAGGTGTAAATCCACTCTACTGCACAGTCCTGCCCACAGCATTGCGTTTAGATATTTATTGAATACACAAAAGCTTACATCAAACTGTTTGCTGACGATCACGGCCTTAATCATTAACTAAAGATAAAGGCTTGGATGAAAGGTATTTGCAGAAATTTTGATGTAAGTTTTTTTTTTTTGTACCCAATAAATATTGGAACTTATTTCTGCGTGCAAAACTGCATATTATGTAGCTTCAATTTCACTCGGACCTCACCTAGAGATTCTCCAAATTCTGTTTCAATAAACTGGTGAACATGTGTGTGGAAATACAAGCACAGTAATAAATAATGAATGACAATGTGGAAATTCTCCTTTTGGATATGATCCCAGTCCTGCCAAATAAAATGGCCTAATCACTAAGGAATGTCAACATCTAATTTCTTACAAACCCCAGTTTATTTTGTTTTATTTTGTATTTCAGCTCGTGTTTGGTCTTCATTTTTGCTTTTATCTATAGATATGTGGAACTAAAGATTGCTTTGTTGGCGATGAGAGGGGGGGGGAGAGATAAACATTATGTCATGTTTATAGAAAAAGGAATCGGCCTTCGTCCTATATTGGATTTTTCTTGTAATTGCTGTTACAAGAAAGAGCAGTTAATAAAAAATAAATAAATCCGTGAGTAAATGGCTAATGCTATTAGAGGAACATTGCATCTGCGCTCGAGTCGGGACCATTGCTTTTTCATGTTAAAGCCCATTTCTGGGTTAACATTAAAACCATTGCGGACAGATTTCACAGACTTTCTGTGTTGGACTGCAGCTTCTTCTCATATGATTCCTATTGTGCCGCCTCCCTGTCCAGGAGACCTTCAGGGGCAGCACTGAGAGCCAGGGAACATGCAGGCTGCATTTTTTCATGCTATTCAGAACCACAAGGGGTGGTAATTTACTAAAACTGGAGAGTGCAAAATCGGGTGCAGCTGTGGCTGAATTTTATCCAAGCAGCTTCAGTTTGTTCAATAAAGCTTTAGCAAAAATCTTCACGCAGAAAAAAGCAGAACGATATGTCTGACAACACTTTGACATGCATTGCCATTGCTTTTTGTGACATTGGCACAGTAAAGTCTTCTTTCTGGTAACTTGGCTTGTTTTTGCTCAAATATTGTCGTATTGTGCTAAAAACAGCGTCGTCTTCCAGCAGACTGTATTTTTCCTGAGGTTACCTGTGGGTTTTTCTTTGTATCCTGAACAATACCTCTGGCAGTTGTGGATGCAAACATTCTTGATCTACCTGACCTTTGCTTGGTATTAAGAGATCTCTGAATTTTCCACTTCTTAAAGGGGTGGTTCACCCTCCAAACAAATTTCAGGCATACCACGGAACCCCCACCCGACCGGCAGTATGCCGTTTTTTTTTTTTTTTTTTTACGGGCTCTCTTCCACTCCGGCGATCCCGCGTGACTGGGCGTTTCCAATCACAGGCTGTGATTGACGTCCCTCAGCCCGGCGCATACAGCGCATCACGAGATGCCGAAGGAACCCGAACATCGGTGCGGCCCTATACGGCGCCTGCGCACCAACCTTCGGGTTCCTTCGGCATTTCCGATCTGTTCTCTGACTCGCCAATCGCAGCAGTGAGTCGGTAGAATCACCGGAGGGCTGCGTGAGGGGGAGGATGTCCCCTCTGGCTCCCTGTAAGAATGATCAAGCGCCCGAACGTTCTTGCCATGCACAGAATCGCCGGCTCTAAAAAACGATATCTGAATGATGACTGTAGCTGATGGGAATGGTGAAGTAGTCATCACTGGAGAAGGGCAAACAAAGTGCTCTAATGGCTTAAAGGGGTTGTAAAAGGTACAATTTTTTTTTTTTCCTAAATAGCTTCCTTTACCATAGTGCAGTCCTCCTTCACTTACCTCATCCTTCCATTTTGCTTTTAAATGTCCTTATTTCTTCTGAGAAATCCTCACTTCCTGTTCTTCTGTCTGTTACTCCACACAGTAATGCAAGGCTTTCTCCCTGGTGTCGAGTGTCGTGCTCACCCCCTCCCTTGGACTACTAGAGAGTCAGGACGCCCACTAACATACAGCTCCTCTCTATCTGCAATGTAGAGAGCATCCCGACTCTTCTGTAGTCCAAGGGAGGGGGCGCTCAGGACACTCCACACCAGTGAGAAAGCCTTGCATTACTGTTTGGAGTTAGACAGAAGAACAGGAAGTGAGGATTTCTCAGAAGAAAAAAGGACATTTAAAAGCAAAATGGAAGGATGAGGTAAGTGAAGGAGGACTGCCCTAAGGTAAAGGAAGCTATTTAGGAAAAAAAAAAAATTGTACCTTTTACAACCCCTTTAAGTCATTAGAGCACTTTGTTTGCCCTTCTCCAGTGATGACTACTTCACCATTCCCATCATTGTCTCTGCCATCTTCTCCATTGCTTCTTTTGTATTTTGCAACTTTCTTTGACTATTGGGCGGCCAGTGATTTATTATCCTGGCTGTCGGCTCCTCTAAAATATCTTGATGGTACGGGAAGTATGTGCATTGTATGCCACAGTCGGTGTACTCAAAAAAAAAAAATAGGGTGTCTTATCAGAAACTCTATCCTTAGGTCCTATTGACTTCAATGCAAAATTGCATCCCTTTCGACTTCTATGCAAAAATGGCAGCCACATTAAATTTAGAAACATAAAAAAACTGTCTGTCTCGTTTTTTGCATCCTAAATTGTGCATTCTAAATTTGTGATTTAAGTTTTGGCACCTGAATTTTCATTTCAGTGCACCACTGCTTTTTACAATTTAAGTCCAAGGCATTTAGTAAGTTTTGAAAGTTTTACATTGCTTAGAATTGTAGGCTTGTACTGGACCATTCACTCTGAGCTTTCGCACATACAGTATGTCCTAACTAAGGATGAGCTTAAGCGTGTTCGCAACCCGCCATTGCAGAGTTCACCAGGAAGCCATCACTGCGCTAATCGCAGGCATTGAGACATTTTTCCGACCCGTGGCTGCAGAGATTGGAAAATCTCTAACTGCCTGCAATCAGCACAGTGCCGACTTCTTGGCGGGCTCTTTATGTGCAGGCTGTGAACATGCCTGAGCTCATCCTTGGTCCTAACGTGCTGACGGTATGCATTGTAGTGTCTTTTTGTGTGTGGTGCAGTGTTTTTTTTTTTTTTTAACTCGATGCATGGATGCAGCATATCATAACTTGGTGTGGTAATAGGCATGCCTGCCTAATTTTTTATTTTTGAAAACGGGTCTTTTTGCCTTCTCCATGCATTGATCATTGCATCTGGTGTGACTGAGCATTAATAGGGCCCTAATGAATCTTTCTAAGCACTCTTTCACACGGACCGGATCCGTATTGATCTGCCCCGTGTGTCCGTCTGCTCAGCGGGGATCATCCGTAAATCCCCCGCTGAGCTGTCGGCTGACAGGGCGGTCCCCACACAGTGTGCAGGGACCACCCTGTCTTTTCTCCGCTCTCCCTGTTATGTCCCCTGGACGCTCTGTGTCTCTCAGGTGTTGCTAGCAATGCTGCCAGTATCTGCTCAGCAAGTTACACACACAGGCGCGATGTACTACTTAACCAGAGCAGGTTTATTACTCAGAACTTTATGGCATTCTTACATGGAGGAGTCTTAATCCAAACAGCTTCTGTCCTTATCAGATGTAATCCCTTCTCAGCCTCATGTGTCTGCTTCCAGTTCCCCTCACACACTGTCTGACTTCCTGGTACAGCTCCTCCTCTCCCATCATGCATCAGGAGAAAGAGGGTAAAGGTCACAGTGATCTATCGCAATATCACACTCTTCTATGGGGAATCGGATGAATCGATCCAATCCGCCAGACGGAAGAAAAATAGGGTTTTCTTCCGTCCGAAAACACGGATCTTGACGGAGGCGGATGTTTGCGGACGTTAGCGGATGCTCAATCCGCTAATGTCTGCAATCCCATAGGGAAGCATTACAAGACCGTAAATGGACTTGTAAAAAACGCCCGTGTGAAAGGGCCTTTACCCACAAAGCAAATGTTTAGGATGATGGAAGCCCCTCCTTCTCTGCAATTGACATCTACTGTACTGGCTGGGTTTAGGTCTGCCGATGATTTTATGGTCTAGTCTTATATTGTATTGTAGAAAAGTGGGATGGATTAATTTAGTCTACATTAAAATTATTTAATTTGAGTCCATCTTTACGCTTTAAGTCCCTCCTAACGAAATCTGTTCCTTACCACATAAATACTTCTGAGAGGAAGTATCCTGAAAGAACGGACTAATGTAAGATACTTTAGCTTGGCTTGTATGCAGTGGTTCCATTTCCTCCTGAAAGCCGCATTTTAGTGGGAAGAAAATATGTATAGTAGTAACGGCTTTGTGGGAATGAATGAAAAGCTTTTTAGCACCGCCATTGTTTTTCTTTGCCGTTTTTATAGGTGAAGTTGTAAATAATTAGACTGGGATTATTGATATGTATATTTTGAGGTTGAATACAATTTTTATAAAATTTTCATGAGGACAGAAATAAAAATTCATAAAGTTGTGAACATAAATTAAAAAGTATATGGTAAACGACCGTATTCTAATACATTCCAAAGGCGAGAGCAACGTGAGAGCCCTCACGATCCTCTTTATAAGGATTCAAACTTAAAATATAAAACACTTTGGCGAGAAACCTGGACATTAAACACATCCCAAAGAAAAGTAGAGGATCAGAAGAGCGAGAGAGGGAGAAAAGGGAAGGAGGGAGGAAGGATAGTGGATACCCCAGGGATTCAAAGTGTGAGGGGGAAAAAGGAAAATGGGGTAGAAAGGCCTTGCCTTGAAGAGACGAGATGAAAAATCCAAATCATGAAAGATAAACAGAAGAAATGACCTAACTACTTTTGCAGAGGATATAAAACCAAAGCCCACCTCCAAGCAAACACCAATATGTATATCTTTGTATACAGATACTAAACCTGAAGCCTGCTTGTAAGGGATGATGTTTTCTTTATAAAAAAATACTCCGTTCTGGAATACCTAAAACGCTGTGATTACATAGAACATACTTTCCAACTATGCTGGCAAACATTAAAGTGCATCTAAACCAGTGGTTCTCAACCTGGTGGTCGGGACCCCCTTGGGGTCAAAAGATGATTTGCCAGGGGTCACCAGATCCTGGGCTGTTCCTGAAGCGCACACCGCTCACCCAGCCTTTCACCGCTCAAACAGCTAAACTGTTCCTGGAGCCTGTGGCCGACCACTCAGCCTCTTCACAACAGCCCATTCAGTTTACAGCATGGCTAGGGGTTAGCTAAAAGGTGAGGAATATGAAGAGGAAGGGGCTGGAGGAGACCCAATCTCCTGATTTCAGCATCACTGCTACGAGACACTGCAAAGTAGGAGACATAGTGAACCCGGAGACACAGTGAGTAACACTACCTGTGATTATAGTTGCCATTAAAAGACCCCACTACAGTTCTGAGATCAGCAGATGACCTTCAACAAGAGCGAGCACCCAAGTTGGCTGATCAGATTCCCCCCAGCACTGTCACTCATACCATTCACCCAACCCCCCACCAAAGAGTAAGAGAAGAAAAAAAAATAGAGAATACATGGAAGGGAGACGAAAAGAGGGGGAGGAACAAAGAAAAAGGGAGAGAAAGAATAAGAGAAAGAAGAAAGATGGCTAGAAAAAGGGATAAAAGGACTAGAGAGAGGGGAAAAAAATTAGAATAGAGAGATAGAACGAAAAGAAAGGAGAACAAAAGAGAGTGGTACATCCTAAAATGCACCATATGGGGTTTTAATACTGTGCTAGTGGAAGGGACTCAGGGAGCGCTCAATATCCGTGGGTTACTTGTCTTGCCTTGGGTGCCGACAACCCATGCTATGAAATCAATTTTACAGTTAGGGGTCCCCAGAACTTGGGAAATTTTATCAAGGGGTCCCGACACTAGTAAGGTTGAGAACCACTGATCTAAACCCAAGAATAAAAATTTGACCAACAAATAGTGTGTGTACAGTATATAACACCAATCCATTTATGCAGTGACCACATTAATTTTCCTGTTATGGGTTCCATGCATGCTAGTGTTTTTTTGTAAGCTTAAAAAAAGCTTTTCATAATAGAGTTTTAGCAGTGTTTTATTAGCATTTTTACAGTAAAAGAAAAAAATGCTATTAGTAGCGTTTAGGATCGTTTTCTGCTTAAAAAAAATACTCCAAGAAACTCCACCAAACAAAATTCTGCTACTAGACGCTGAAAATTTAAAAACACTAAGGCCGAGTAGACCCGATCGGTCAAAACCGCTGAATACGGACTGAAGGTCCGTTTAATCGGTCCAAACCGATCGTGTGAGGGCGTCATCGATCAGTTATCCTTCGGTCAAAAAAAGAGAACTTGCTTTAAAATTTAACCGATGGACGCCTGACCGATAGGTCAAAACCGATTGTTGATATGCAAAAGCATCGGTTAAAAAGCCGTGCATGCTCAGAATCAAGTCGACGCATGCTTGGAAGCATTGAACTTTGTTTTTTTCAGCAGATCGTTGTGTTTTACGTCACCACGTTCTGACACGATCGTTTTTTTAACCGATGGTGTGTGTGTAGGCACATCAGACCATCAGTCAGCTTCATCGGTTAACCGATGACAACGGTTCTTCGGACCATTCTCATCGGATGGACTGATAGTGTGTGTGTGGCCTAATAGTCTAAAGTAGTGCGCATGGACCCATAAGATACAGTAAAACCTTGGTTTGAGAGTAACTTGGTTTGAGAGCGTTTTGCAAGACAAAAATGTTGGCTTTGTGTTAGCAATGTCTTGATAGTAGTAGTGTCATGTCACACCTGAGTATAAAAAAGAAGAGAGACCAAGTGTAGCAATATGGTTACATTTAATGAAGGTACAACATTTAGCAACTTATTTCTACACTTTGATGTCCCTCTCTCTTCTTTTATACCCTGTAAAAAATAATGCTTTGCTATACAAGTGCTTTGGATTACAAGCATGTTTCTGGAACTAATTATGCCCAGAAACTAAGGTTTTACTGTAACACTATTTAGCTTCTAGTAGCAGGAAAATGCTAATAACTGCTTCTAGGAGCTTAAAAACGGTAGTGTGCATGGAGCTTTATGCCCGGTACACACGATCCAATTATCGGATGAATGATCGTCTGTGTTTTGTTTTTTTTGTTTTATGCATGCTAATCTCATGTCGAATCTGATGAGTTTACTAAAGTCACGAAAATTCTCGTACGACAGAATAAAATTTTTAAAGTGATGTCATGTGTTGTAATGCATTTGTATTGCATTTTTGAACCATAGCTGTTCTGATTAAACGAAAATTGTATGATCTGGCATCGTACAATTTTTTTTTTTTCCATGCATGGCCATTAGAATAATATCGGATGAACTGTTCTGATCAGCTCTCGAAAGCTCTGTACCAACAATCCGATTATCGTACGATTAATTTGAAAGCGGAATTTTTCGTACGATTTTCGGATCGTGTTAGCCTTTTGTCCTTTATTTTAACCTGGCTATCTAGCCAGTAGGGTTACAACACTCGCTAACTGTACTGCATTCTTCATCTTTCAAGTAAGGTTTAAACGAAATAGTTGGAAGTAGATATTTTATATATATACGCATACCCTACTTATTCTAAAATCATTAAAGAGGGTTGTAATTCCATTCCAGTTCCATTGACTTGTATGTACAAACTGAATAAACAGATAAGCGTACACTTCCATTCTTCATGTCTTGAAGGACAACTCCATTTTCATTTGGCAAAGATAAAATGTGGGTGTGTAAACTATACTTCCTTCTGTGTTCACAGTCCCTAGATAACCATAATGAGGACTTCTTAGAAAGGAATCATTTTATCCACAAGCAGCTCAGCCAAGGAGCTTAGATGGAGGAGCCAGTATTGGGCTGTATACTATCGCTATAGCCTGTCTTAAAGCGGGATTCGGGGCATAATTTTTAATTTTTTTTTGCAAGTTAAAATTAATCGCATTAGATAGTCCCTAAAACATATTAATAGCTCCCCAATCGGTCCAGGAATCATTGCAAACACTTGCCTTATATCCTCCAGCTCATGTTGTGGCCGTATCCATCATATGTGTGGGCATGTAAAGCCCAGTTCCTTTTTCTTCCTGGTTTTCAGGAAGAGGTGCATGTTGGGTGATTTTTAGGCACAGTAATGCCCAGAGACTCCTGGGAAATGAGTGTCATCATTTCCCAGGAGTCAATGGGGTCTTGGGACAGGAAGTTGAACCACCTAGAACCAGGAACTAGGCCAATTATGCCTCATAACAGCCAGATAGAAGTGAGTACATTTTATTTTTTACATTAAAGGCAAGCTGTTAATGGAAAGTTCATTTTTAGGGTGGAACTCCGCTTTAAGGAAGGACTTCTGGAGTTCCGTTGGCATTGATACTGATGGGTTTGTTGAACCCTACTGAAACCTACTGACCTTGAATAAACCTGGGACCTTTGGAAAGCCTGTAGACCTTGTTGTGCTGGATTGGGCTTCAGCACTTGTATTTGGAGTCGGCATTACATACATGCTGGGTATCCAGAAGCAGAAATTGAAGTGAAAATGTACACAATCATCTCCCACTTTAAACTCGCTTCTGTTTGTAACTAAAAGAGGAGAGTCTCTTTTTAGATTTTAATATACGTTATGGTTGTCTTTAGAAACTGTTTGACAAATTCAACCTCGACACCAAGAGCATGCAAGCTTGTATATCTTTAGTGTCAGTGGTTCAGCACTGAAGTGTATTCATTACTATAAAGAGCAGGGCCCTCTAAATTCCTACTGTATTGTAATCATATTGACTGCCTTTATGTTGTAAATCATTGCGTAAACTGTTGGCGCTATATAAATCCTGTATAATAATAATAATTTGTATATACAGTAAATAAAACTTTATTTATCAACCGCTTTTTTTTGCATAATATAGATTTGTGCAATATCACTGTAGTTGTGAAAAAGATGAGACAAGTATGTGTTTTTCATGTTTAGCATAGTGAAGAAAAATACCACTCCCACCATTCTTTTAGAGTATATTTAGGTGCATCAGTTCTGTTTGTTCTCAGGAGGCCTCAAAACCACCGTGGTAAATGCAGCTAATGAAAACAATGGGCATACTAAAACAGATGTGTGTACAGGAAAGGCAAGACCGGCTTTGTGTTCATGTCACTGAGTGTTTTGTATGTCATGTAGGAAGATTCAATCAGTCTTGAAGGGACTTCAAGTGCTGTGTAGTACTTGTGTTAGAAATAGGCTAGTGGATTAGTGACCATACTAACACATTTTTGTTTGCACCGACAGCACCTATTTTTTTTTTTTTTCTTTTCATTGGAGTGCTGTTTTTTTGTTCTGATTGGTCACAATACCATACTTATGAGGCAGCCACGTATGCCTCAGCCTAGGTCAAATGGGACAAAAAACGCCTAGCCCAGATTTCCTCTTCAGTGTAAATGACAAAAAAAATTCTAAAGCTGGCGATACATGCAGACAGTTTCCTCCACCACACTAAAAAGCATACAGACGTTTTTTTTTTTTTTTTTTTTTTTTTACCTTTTATGAGTCGAATGTATAAGGCTCCATGCACACTGGAATAAAACACATTGCTTCTACAGGAGTTTTGTGTTTTGCCTGTAGAAGCAACTCAATGTTATCCTTTGTGTCAATACACATTAGGACGTTTACAGGCATATTTTTGAGAACAACGTTTAGAGGCAGGGAAAAAAACCCCTTCTCATTCGCAGTTCTGATTGGAGCTCACTGGCAGAAAAAACGTAAAACTCTCCTAAATTCATCTAAACTTTGTACAAAAAATGCTCTATATGAACATTTTTTTACTCCAAAAAGAACACATTTTTTTTAAGCCCAGTGTGCATGGAGCCTAAAGGTAAAAAAAAACTTTGATCTTTTACAACCACTTAAAATACTTCTCCATCTAAAACCTTTTTCTTTTTGTTAGTGTGGGGATAGATTTGAAACCTCTACCAGGCCACTTTTAAGTCAAAGTGAATGGAATTCTCGCCGTTAGGCCAAATTCACGCTACCTTCAAAAGTAGGTGTTTCATCTATGTTTTTGGTGCCTCACAAACAACCCAACAATGGCTCTAACCCTACTCCAGTCTGTCCAAAACCAAACATTTTTTCCAGAGTTTCCTTTTTAGTATGTACCAATTTAATTCATCACATTAATGTATATTTAAAGTAGGGATGCACCAATACCATTTTTGTAACAGAGTACGAGTACCGATACTTTATTTTTTTTTTTTAAAGTGCTTTCCAATACCAATTACATATGCCGATCACCTAGGTAGAATGGTGGTTTAGAAGGTGGGGGGTTAGGCAGTTGAGGGCAGAGTAGAGGGAAAATGGGGGGGGGAGTAGGGTGACAAGTAAAGGGGGATAGGGGGATTAGTGAGGGGGGAGTAGGGAATGAATCAATAGGTAGGCTGTGCTGTATTCTGTGCAAGTCCTCTCATGGGAACAGCCCGAAGCGGCATAGCTTATTGTGTGTCATCCACCCTCCTCTGCCTTGATTTGGCTGGACTTCGTGTGGTGGGGCTAGAGAACTCACCAGTGTCCTGAGAAGGCGGGCCATATCTCCAGGCATGCAGCCGGCACCATCTTACCTGTCCCGCCGACTGGTCGGCAGAGGGATCAAAGTCGTTAAGCTGCTGGGAAGGCTAGGAGGACTTTTGGACAAGAGAATCCGCTCCTCTAAAGTTGTTGTTTGCAGCTGAACACCTCAGTAAGGCAGGAACGCTAAGCCAATCGGCCTCTTCCTTGCTGGCCAGACACACCCCTTGTTGATAGCTGAAATGTCATTGGTTGTCAAGGATGCGGCGGCTTCGCTCCTTAACCAATAATTGCTGGCCTTCTTTTCTTTACATTTTAGCTGTTAGAGGGGAAATCCCACTAACTGCTGAAAGAACCGAGCCAGAAGGTATCGGTTTCAGGGTATCAGTACGTTTTCAAATGCCTAGTATCGGTATAAATGCCTAGCTGCTATAAAGTGCTGGTATCCCCAACACATTCCTATTAAGGAAGTCCCTCATAGGATGGGCCAGTAAGAATGGACTGCAGTAGAGCGCTCATTGTGATGTGAAGCTCCAACACTCCCCTTATAGGCCTTTGACAACTGTCTGGCATTCAGGCCCATAGTGGGCAGTGAAAAATTTGGTTTTAGTAATCCTTTCCACTGATGAATCTTTGTCCTCATTTGTTCCCGGGGTGCAATCAAAAAAGGTCTAGCCCAATAAGACTTGTATTGCTGTCCTTCTGTGTGGGTTGGGATGTCCATTGTTTTATTTCTAGTCTTCATAGGGAACACTTTATGTGACCTGTAGTCATTGACACAATGGTGAGTCCCCTGCCACTTTAAAGAGGAATCTTTAGAGAGTATGGTGGGAAGGCTAACAACCTATTGTAACACGGCATGAGTCATTTTTATAGGATTAAAAGCCAAATTGAAAGGCCGTTCTTCAATTGCTACAAAGCTTTTATTTTTCTTCTCTAACTTGATTAACAAACTATTAACGCACGTTGCCAAGGGAATGTATCATATTGCTGTGCACTACTGACAGAGAAGCAATTACATTTAATTTTACTCTTAAGAGTACATTTGATGTATGGGTATATTGTTTGCAAGCACCATACGCCTGCTTTCACTACAATTCTGTTGATTTGAGCTCAGATGATTTAGAGTAAGCCTTTTATACTTTTTTTTTTTTTTCTGACCGCAACTTTTGTAACTCCTACCTTGTTTCTTCTCTTGTTTCTTTCATCTCTTGGGTTCAGATTATAACATACAGACATACCGGGGTTGATTTACTTAAACCTTAAGCTGAAGAGTGCTAAATCTGGTGCAGCTGTGCGTGGTAGCCAATCGGCTTCTTACTTCAGCTTGTTCAATTAAGCTATGACAATAAAAACCTGGAAGCTGGTGGTTTCTTTAGAGGTGCACCAGATTTTGCACTCACTCATTTTTAGTAAAGCAACACCATTGTGTCTGTATTTTGCAAATGGTAGTATTGGTCTAGTGTACATGTTTATGTTGACTATTTAAGATTTGCCATTTGATTAGCTATTATAATGCAGCGGTTTCCTCTGCATGTGAGTGGGCTCTATCTGCTGACAGGATCTTTTGCCATCATAAAGGAGTTCTAGATTTGGGCTACCCTTAAAGTGTTACTTAAGCCACAACATTAAAATCGGTCTGTATATGCATTAAAGCACGCCTGTTATACTCAATGTTGAACCTAAGGAATGAATCCTCTGCATTGTGTAAAAAGGCTATTTGATTCTGTCTTCTGTGATCTTCCCCTTCTTCCACCGTCCCCAAACCATCTCCTGATCGTACAGAGCATTGGGGCAAGCTACATATGCTCAGTTTGGTGTGTATTGCTAGAGGTTTTTTTTTTCTTTCTTTTTCTTGGGAGAGCACATGTGATTAGCACAGGGCCAATCAGCACTGTCCAGACAGAGGGTCATAGGACAGTCACAGCAGAATAAGAACTCCTCCCTCCTACAAGCTTTAACTAGACACTGATAGAAGTCACATGACTGCTATATACTGCTGATGAAAAAAGGTATTTAGCAGTTTGTATTTACTAATATAATTGCATTTCCATGTTCTGTGTGAGACCAGATATAGTGAATGCGGGGTCCTGGTTTTAGTACCACTTTTTAATGCTTGAACCTTCTAGAAGACACGCTCCATACGTGGCATGTGCGCATTGCTGGCCCCAGTGCATCTTTGTGTGGTACAGATCCTTGGAGATGGCGGTGACCCTATTTTGGTCAAGGGCTTTGGCAGCATAAATGGTGCATTTACTCCTGTTCATATGAATGAGCAGATATACCCTTCATCTCTTCACAACCCTGAAGAAAGAAATGCGTTGGGTATTTCCCCACACCCTGAAGTCGTCATCACTCAGTCTGTGGGGTTGTGGGGGTATTGTACATTGATGTGTCCAATAAAGATGATCAATTATGACTTTTTATCCCAGTAGTTTTTGGTTGCCTTTAAAGAATCCCATTGTTGGGGGGGGGGGGGGGGTTGCATATATTTACAGTCTTTAAAATGCAGCTTTACAGCTGTGTGTGAGGTCGAGTATGGTAGGCTCATCACTGAAATTAATAGCTCACCATGGAATTATTCTGGAAGGCCCCTTTTACACGGGGCAGATCCGCTCAGCTGAGTCCACCAGCTTACCGGGAGATCCCTTCGTTGATCTCCGCTGAGCCCCTAAATGACAGGTCCGTCTCTGCTCACTGAGCAGGGAGGGACCTGTCAGAGCCCCACTGATTCCTATTAGGAGATCGGACGAGAACTGACAGCATGCCCGTTTTTCATGAGACCTCATCCTATCTGCCAGTTTGCTGAATGTATCGCCATATGTCTGTCTTGATTGGATGGCAGGTGGGTGTCAGCGGGCACATCTCTGCTGACACCCGCCTGCCCATAGGAGTCAATGGGTGGCCCACTCGGATCCGGCTGAAAAACAGACGGCTCCGAGTGGATTATCATGTGAAAGGGGCTTAGTTTTGACCCGGGCATCGTCTCTTTGGAGATTTACAAAGAGACATTATCAAGCTGTTTATGACCATCTTAATCTTTCCCTCAAAACAGCGGAAATTGAGGAAAAAAAAAAATCTACATTCTAATTCATTGGTATATTACATTGAGGTTTTTCCCTACCACATAGTGGCCTTATCTTGGTGACCTTGTCTTTATCCTGAGTAATGTAAAGTTTTATATTTTGTTATCACTGGAGAATTTTTGCCTGAAAACAATGTATTTTTTTTTTTTTTAACACTGATGTGCTGTGCAACATCAACAAAGACATGACTTTATTATTGTATAATCTGGGGGAGGAAAAATGTTTCTGCTGGCCTTGTTTGTGTATATATCGCCAAAAATGTATTTTCTTTGTTTAAATACAGTAGGGAAGTGTTAAAACCTCTATTGGCTTTTTTTCTGTGTCCTGCTGGGGAGATTTCCATTGACTCCCTGTCTGAAGACACAACAAGGAGTGAGAGGAAATGTCCCTAACGTTAGGGGAATTCCCATCTTAGTTGCCTTCAGAACGTTTCTTTCCTGCAAGATTTCCCCTCACCTCTTGCATTCATTACATATCTAGTATTTAGGATTTTCATTTATGTTTATTATTATTTATATTCTGTCTTGATTACAATGGTCACAAGGACAAATAGAAGGTTGACGCTTCCCTGTGAGGACACAGTAATACTTAGTAGACATGTGCATTTGTTTTTGTCTGAATGCATTTTTGTCCAAATTTCAGGTATTTTTGTTATCGTTTTACCAAACGAAAACGAATGCGCAGAATACGAAAACCGAAAGATTCAACATAAATTCTTTATTTTCGTTTTCGTTGCAACAACAGTTCGATATAGATAGATTTGTGGTCGAATGTGCCTAACCTTAACTCTATAAGTCCAAGATTATTCTACATAGAGAGAAAAGATTTGACATTATAGAGAGAAAAGATTTGACATTATAGAGAGAAAAGATTTGACATTATAGAGAGAAAAGATTTGACATTATAGAGAGAAAAGATTTGACATTATAGAGAGAAAAGATTTGACATTATAGAGAGAAAAGATTTGACATTATAGAGAGAAAAGATTTGACATTATAGAGAGAAAAGATTTGACATTATAGAGCGAAAAGATTTGACATTATAGAGAGAAAAGATAGCTGCTGGAATTGGGTGGGGGAAGTAAAATAAATATAATGATGAATGATGATGAATGTTATTGGCTGATTGTAACCAAAGTGGAGATCGTGGTCTCGTACAGTTTCGCTGCTTCGTCGAATCTTCTTTGAACATTCAACAGACACCATAAACCTTCAATGACAGATTCGACCTTAATTCAGATTTTCGGGAGTAACTGAATAAATTTATTTTTCGAACGAAAACTAAATTCCGAAACAAAATATTTCAGTGTGCACATGTCTAGTACTTAGTAGGAAGTCTAATCTTTGCATCGGTATCCCAAGTTTGCCTTTTTAAATACAGTTTTAAAGCCTTAATCTTTCTAACCGATTGTCTTTGATATCTGTTTTTAGCTGTGAACTTTAAGAACATTAATGAAGAGAACAGGAGGGAAAGTTTTGGAGAAATCTTCACATCCATTGATACTTTAGCATTTACCTTCGGCAGTGTGTAAGTATGATGGGACTATTAAAACATCAGACCACAGAAGGATGCTGAATCTTTATTTATAGCATAGTCTTCCTCCCATTACCTCATTGTTATGTTCTGCATGATTGATTGCCAACAATAGCTACTCTAAGGCTAATGCTGTGTAATGGGTAAAACACCCTAAAATAGCCAGCATGTTGACCTATGACAGTCATTTTTAAGTATCAAAAAAATATATATTTTTACTATAGTAATATCGTTGTGTGTTTTTTTTTTTTCACATTTTTGCAGTGACCCTGATGGCTGTAAAATGCCATTTTATAACATTTCTAGCCCCCATCTAGTTCCTAGATAAGGTCTTTAAAAAGAGGTATGCTTCTTTGTTGGCCAAGCCATCGAGCTAAAATTCTTACATAGTGATGGCTGATTCTGCAAGGGAAATCGTGTCAGGTCATAGGTCATTAGTTGTCCTTGCTTGTCTGGTGTTAGCTCTGCTTTATGGTGTCTGCTTAGTCATATTTCTCCTTTGCATTTCCTCTACAGAGTTTCAGATTTCCTTATGGGAGATGTAGACAATGGCTCATCACTGGGGCTTCATGCATCTCGTAGAAGTCAGGTAAGTTATTTATATTGGCTCATTTTACTGCGTACAGTAAAAATCCCACAAATGTATGGTTATCCCAGCCAGTAAGAGTATATTCAGTGTAATCTCTGATTTTTTTTTACATGGCTATGAATTGTATAAAATCTAGACAGTTGTGTAGAAATCTGTAGAAACACCAAATTTAACACACCTAAGACCTTGTAACACTAACGAGTCACATGACACTGGGGAGGGATAATTGCTATTTGGGCCCAATTTGGACATTTTTACTTGGGGCTTTACACTCTTCTGTTGCCAGCGGTTGCCAGTGTGTTGAGTTATTTTGAGGGGACGGCAAATTTTACACTCTTATACAAGCTGTACACTCCTTTACATTGTAGCAAAGTGTAATTTCTTCAGTGCTGTCACATGAAAAGATAGAATAAAATATTTACAAAAATGTGAGGGGTGTACTCACTTTTGTGAGATACTGTAGCCTTTTTCCAATGTCCAATTCTAACAAAGTTATTGGTATACATACACTTTACATTTTGGCAGAATTCCTTGAGAACTCAATGTAATAATAATATAATAATAATGTTGACGTTTTGAGCGTGGATTTATTTGCATCGCTATAGTGCCACTTCAGTGGGAAAACCTTTTTTTTTTTTTTTTTTTTCCCTGTATTGTTTGCTTAAAAAGTCAGTTGACTTCCTGGATTTTATAAAATGAGCTACACAAAATGGAATGTCCCAGTATTCATTATTTAACCCACCAAACTTGATTTAGGGACATTACACTGAAAAGGGAGCTGCACCATGATCCCATCACTACAGGAAATCACATGACAAATTGTAAAAGTATCCACTGATTGTGTTATTTTCAGCAGAGTGCATTGGTATGGTTTAACTTCAATCCCTCATTAGGAAGCATAAAGTTCTTGCGAGTTTGTATAAATAAAAATATGGAACTTTGCTTACCTGTGTATTCTATTTTGATGTAGATATGTTAATATAATGGCTCACTTTACCTCCTTAGCTCTCTGTTTTATTGATTTCTCTGGAGCACAATCCTCGGAGCTGCTTTTACATATAGGATCACCTTGCAGCGACAGATTGGATCTCTCGTGCAGGCAAAATAGACCAATAAAACATGAAATAAATAAAATATCATCACGCATTTCTTAAAACATTTTGTTTTATTTCCAATCCTCTGTGGATTCAAGTGGCTAGCATAATGTAAGATTTCCAACAGAAATTATGGTAGGGCTTCACGTAAATCTTTAAATCTGGACTCCCCGATATTATAGCAATAATCCTAAAAATGGTGCACAGTTGCTTGCTTTGTTTAGTTCCACCAGTTATTTCTGACTTGCAATACATATAAACGGGGTTGTAAAGTTTTTTTTTTTTTTTCCTCTAAATAGCTTCCTTTACCTTAGTGCAGTCCTCCTTCATTTAACTCATCCTTTAAATTTTGCTTTTAAATGTCCTTATTTCCCCCTATTGCCCCATTTCCTCTCTCTTCCTGACCCCTCGGTGTGGGCTGGTAGGGGAATAACCACCCTTAAACATATTGTTTCCGACGGTGCTCTCATGACCTTTTGGGAGATGAGGGACAGATACTCGGTTCCGCCGCAGTGGACGTTCAGGTACTGGCAACTCAGGCACGCTTATGGGGCCCAATTCCCGGACAGACCTACAATCCAATCGGGCTCCATCGAGAGGCTCTTGACTTCACGTGCTATGGGGCGACCTCTCTCTAACCTTTACACTTATTTGACAGTAGCGCACGACCCTGGGTCCACCCGCACCCTTGAAAAATGGAAGGCTGATATACCTGACCTGGATGACGAAAAGTGGAAGGAATGTGTCTCCACGTTCATCCCGTCACTTATAGCAGCTAGGAATAGGTTTATCCAAATCAAATTTCTACACAGGGCTTACTATACCCCCCAGAGGTTGGCCCGTATCTTCCCCCAAAGAGACCCCCTCTGCCCGCGGTGTAGGGTTCAGGAAGGCTCGTTCTGGAATATGGTATGGTCGTGTCCCAGGATTCAGCCTTACTGGGACCGGGTGACTGGGGTCTTGGGCGGAGTGTCTTAGGTGCAGGTTCCGATGGACCCCTTGGTCCTTCTCCTGAGCCACCTGGAGGAGATCCAGGGAGACAGATACTCCAAACTGTTCCTCGCTTTCTCCCTCTTCTACGCCAGGAGGGAAATCCTCCTCAAATGGAAGGCGGCTGACCCGCCTACTGTGGACTCCTGGACCTTGTCTATTAATAGAGTACTACTGCTCTACAGGATCACGTATGAGAGCAGACAGTGCCTGGCAAAATTTGATCAGGTGTGGTCTGGGTGGATTGATGCCAGGGGTTAATTGTGGTTCTTGGTCTGGTTGATGTGCTGTACTTGAATAGTAACAGTTGCTCGCTTGAATGTGCTGTACCTGAATCACAGCTGCTCGTTACCGCCTCCCCTCCCCCCTCCATTCCTGAGCATCCTGTTCTCTTACTCCCCCTTTTCTATGTGACCCTTGGAGGGGGTGGGGTTCCGGTATAAATTCTGGTATGCATGTCACGGTCCTTGGGGGGGGGGGGGGGGGGGGGGGGAGGGTGGTCTGTCGTGTCTTTTCCCCTGATGTGTTGCGGTTAGGGAAAATGCTCTGTTCTAGTTCCTAAGTCACCCCTGATTTTTCTGTATCTTACTGTGCCTTTGTTTACATGTGATGCTGTAACCTTGCTTTGTTTTCTCAATAAAACATCTCTGTTAAAAAAAAAAAGTCCTTATTTCTTCTGAGAAATCCTCACTTCCTGTTCTTCTGTCTGTAACTCCACACAGTAATGCAAGGCTTTCTCCCTGGTGGGGAGTGTCATGCCTGCCCCCTCCCTTGGACTACAGGAGAGTCAGGATGCCCACTAACACACAGCTCTTTTCTCTATCTGCAACATAGAGAGCGTCCTGGCTCTCCTGTAGTCCAAGGGAGGGGCAAGCATGACACTCCACACCAGGGAGAAAGCCTTGCACTACTGTGTGGAGTTACAGACAGAAGAACAGGAAGTGAGGATTTCTCAGAAGAAATAAGGACATTTAAAAGCAAAATCTAAGGATGAGGAAAGTGAAGGAGGACTGCACTAGGGTAAAAGAAAGCTCTTTAGGGGGAAAAATTTTACTTTTACAACCCCTTTGAGCTTCTGATTTAAAAACCAGACCAAATTATGGTTTCTGTGTTCTTTATAGCAGTCCATTATAATTTACATATTTGTTGTAGTGCAGATAAAACAAACCTGACCTGTTCAATGTTTTAAAAATCCAACCGCAAGGAAAAAAGTAACGAAGTGCAAAGACCTTGCTGTGCCTGTAAGTACTTAGGATAGTCTTTTTGTCAGATTGTATATGGCCCTCCTATAAATATCGTTGTACTTTTACCTTGTGTCCTATGTACTGTCTTTAAAACCTTAGCCCAAAGCCATGTTTTCCAAGCTTTAATTGCTGTGGCACAATCACATCTTTTGTGCCTAAAGTGCCGCTTGTCCTGGTAATAAACACATGCCCTATCCTCCTTGGCTGCCAGGAACTAGTTAATATGTTGCCATTTTCACTGGAAAATTGCAGAGGATACTTAAACAAGACCTACAACAAAGTTAAAAGGAGATGTTCTTCTGGTGACACAGGGTGCCTCATGTCAGTAGTGATAGATGATGCTGAAAGTCCTCTAGCCAGGAAATGAGGTGGACTCTCACCACAGCTCTGAGGCCGCGTACACACGGCAGAGAACCTCGACGGGCAGAACACATCGTTCCGCCCGTCGAGGTTCTCTGCCGGCCGTCGAAATCGGTGACCCGACCGTCGGGAATGGCAACCAGCTATTCATCCAGGCGGGCCGTCGAGCAAAAAGCGTACACACGGCCGAGGTCCTCGCTGGAATGCGGCTTCCAGCGAGGTTCTCGCTGGTTTCCAGCGAGAACCTCGGCCGTGTGTACGCCGCCTAACACACGTTGTGGGAAGCCTGCAGATTAACTGACATGGCTTACTCTGATTTCACGGCAGAGAAAAGCCTGTACCACTGTGCAATACTGAAGGTTAGGCTAGCCATACATTATACTATTATACATTATACTATTCTCTTGTACAATTTTTCTTTATATTTTCCAAAACCATATACCGTAATATGAGTTCAAACCAAAACAATTAACATTTTTATACAATCAACCTTGCACTACATAGTTGAAGGTAAATCTAAAGGAAATTGAGTAAGAAAATTGTATGTTATGGTCAGCTTAAGGCTGGAGTTCAGCTTCAGGAGAGGATGTAGAATCGCGCTGACAATGCATGACACACTCAAAATGTATCTAGGTCTGTACATTCTATAACTTCTAATGTAATGTGTTTTTTTTTTTTTTAGTCATTTGAAAATCTCTCTGTGGAGGACTCGGCTGGATCGATTCACGAGAGAGATGATATACAAGGTAAAGACTTGAACAGAAAATGTCACGCGTTCTGCCTAACAAATCTGGTCACATTAATATGATCTGGGGAATTCAGTAGTCCTAAGGCGGCGTACACACGACCGAGGTTCTTGCTGGAAACCAGCGAGAACCTCGCTGGAAGCTACATTCCAGCGAGGACCTCGGCCGTGTGTACACAGAGCGCTCGCCCCGCCCGTCGGGAATCCCGTCGAGCGAAAAGAGAGCACGCTCTCTTTTTGCTCGATGGCCCGCCTGGATGAATGGCTGGTTGCCATTCCCGACGGGCGGGTCGCCGATTTCGACGGCCGGCAGAGAACCTCGACGGGCGGAACGATGTGTTCTGCCCGTCGAGGTTCTCTGCCGTGTGTACACGGCCTAACAGTTTTCTGATGGTAATTTCCTTAAGAACGACTTGTGGCTGATTCAGGCAAGCATCTCCACCAGTGTTGGGAATGGTGACAGATTCTCCACTATGGATGCAACTTGAAAACCATGGTAGTGTCCGCCACCAGTTAAGAAAACTGGCCGTAATTAAGGCCGGCTCTGAGCTGGTGTATGGAGCTATGCCAGGACTCGGAGCAGGCCACGCTGAAAAGCTGTCTTTAAAGTAACCGCTTCCCACAATGTGCTCAATCCCTCTTCCCATTCAGCTGGCGGTTGGGAGATTCCTTGGCTGGAAGCTAAATTTCAACAACAAAGGTGATGTCATTACCCTAATATGGAAATGCCCAATATTTGAAAAAAATTACCTGTCTCTCTGAGTGACTGCTGCTTGATAGAGAACTGAGATTAGTTCTCCTTGAGGTCTGCTTTTCTTTGACAGAGCACAGCAGGGACTAATTTGAAAACTGCTTTGGGCTGGACAGCAGCTATCGGTCGGCCCGCTGCCATGCACAGTCAATCGGAACTAACAGGGACTTGACAGGGATAATGTCTATAAGATCCCTATCGGGCTCCACCCACCCTATAATACAAATGTGACGCGAAAAGTGGCCAGGGTGTAAGAAATGGAAAGGAAGAAATAGCCAGTGTAGACTTGGACTCCTGAACCGATGACGGGTAGCATGAATCTGGAAAAGCCGCGATGCTTTTGGTGATGCACCCCAACAGCATTTTAAAGGGTGCCACCGAAACTACCCTGAATGTTACTGAAATGGTCTCTTGGCGTTTTGAAGTTAAGCAGCCCATAGATTATCGATTTTTAGTTCCTTCCATTACGGGTGGATCCTTGTCTGTAAAAGGATTGGAGGGTTTAGTTCCGCTTTAAGCCACACCCCACATTTTCCATTGTCAATGCCAGAAACTATCCTGTTCTCTAAGCTCACCACACATTATCTGACTTTATGATCTTTGTAAAAGGTGTGTATTATCCCGCGCTCCCTAACCTAATGTGTCTCTCACTTCTAACTTGTGTCTGATGGCTGCAACCAAATAATTGTGTTCCCAAAACTGCAAAAGAAATAAAATAAAAAATGTTGGCTGCGTCTTATCTGTGTGCAATCCAATTAATGTTTTTAAACCAAAACCTCAGATTCCTCCACGTCCCTTTAGTATAAAAGATACACTCCCATTGTGTAGTATATAAAGGTTTCACATTTATTGCATAACCTCTACTAACATTAAAACTTGAGACTGTGCGTTTTGAAAGATCATCCAGCGGGGCTCCCGTATGCCCTCGTATGTTCCACAAACACAGTACTCTGTCATTTGATTTCCTCCCACGCTTATAGTCACGATCATGTGACTTCCTCAGGGGTTTATACTGAGGGGACATGGAGGAAAGGAAGTCCAGACAAAGCTAGCTCAGTGAGGAGAGAAAGAAGGGAGATTGAACGGCTGATGAGCTTGGAATTGACCCCAGCAGGAAAGGTAATTTTAGACCTGGAAATAGGTCTAAACTGGAGGTTAGTGCAGTGGTTAAAGGTGGTGGGAGTCACTGCAGAATTGTATTAACTGAAATCCACATGGGTGAAGGTGGAAAAACTGGGATATGAGAAGCACATTTTAAAGTGAAAAATATTTCGAAGAAAAGCTCTAATTGAACTATAGTCATCTGCCAAAACTTTTAATTGGATTGTACACGGATAGGCGCGGCCAGCATTTTTGAGTTTATATGATCTCTGTGCAATTTAAAATCTACCATAACTTTGTAATATGAGGACTTGCCTAAACTATGCAGTCAATCACTGTACAATCAGGCAGGCTCTTTCACCATAAATTTGTTGGTAAATCCAATGGAGATTGTACATTCAAATTGTTAAATGTTTTTTTTTTATCTTAATGCATCCTTAGCAATAAGGTGAAAAAACACCTTGCATGTCCGGCCCCCCAGCCCCATTTTATTAACCCGAGTCCTTAATTTCTGTGGTCACGTCCCCGCCGTCCTCCTCTCCACGGAGTCCTGGCTTTGATTGGATAGATAAATAGCAGCACAGCCATTGGCTCCCGCTGCTGTCAATCAAATCTAATGACACCGGGGCCAAGGCATACACTAAGCGTCTATGGACGCCGAGTGTATGACTCAGGAGCGCGCCCACAAAGTAACCCCCTCAGGAGAGAGCTTCCCAGAGGGGGTTATCTGATGCTCGGAGGAGCCGCGAGAGCTGCCGTGGGACCCCAGAACAGGTGGATTGGGGCCACTCTGTGCAAAACTAACTGCACAGTGGAGGCAAGTATGACATATTTTTTTTTAAACATGAAGCTTTAGTATCACTTTAAGCTTGATGAGCTTAAAACTCACTACACATTTAAATTGGATAGTACAAATTTCTTTAGATCCACCAACAACTATGTAGTGCCTGATTGGCTACAAATTGATTGGCTAGGTCTTCATATTACATAGATTTTGGAAATCTCAAATTGATTGTAGAAAGATTGTGTAGGCATATTGCAACATGTGGTGACTTGATAGCTTTATGGCGAGAGTAATGTTGTATGGAAGTGATCTTCAAGTGATCTCAACTTTTATATAGAAGTTGGGCCTTGTGTATAACTTGACTTAGGATTTAAGGCCATCCACAAGAACATATTGCTAGCTGCTTTTGTGTTGCGTGGGTTGGCAATTTTGTGCTGCCAGAACAAAAAATTACTTTCGGTTTATACAATGATGGACCTGTTTAATCTAATAACATATCTAGTTCTTCGTAATTTGAGGAGTATTATTAATACAGGCACAACTCACAAACTGCTACTTTAATAAATAAGTGGATCTTTGTGTTGAAAATAAACTTTTACTTTAGATACAAAACTGATTCAATGCCAGCAGTCCTAAAATCATCAGCATGTGCCATCCTTCAATAGTCAGAGATACAAATAATGAAAATGTGCTTGAGGGTGGGGGAAAGAGCAGCAAAAAATAAATAAAATGGGCCCCCATATATATATTTCACAAAATAAACCATCCCTGCCATGATTTAATATGCATGCACCGATCTCTGCAAGTTAATAATGGTCTTTCATATAACATTATGTGCTAAGTCTTGTGACTTATCATGGCTTTATCAAGACATAGAATTTGTCAACTTGCAAGATCTTGTATAGATCACAAAATGGTGGCAACAATTAAGTGAAAGCATTTAAATGCAGATGTGCATGGTTTACCCGTTTAATCGGCTCTGTGTAAATATGTAATAGTATTGTTTTTTTTGTTTTATAGTTATAAAATGCTTTTGAGAAACAAAATTGAATAAATGGTGATAAACCTACAATTCTTGCTAAAGCCCCCAGACCAGTGTTTCTCAGCCTTATTAACACAGAGGAACCTTTAAAAAAAATGTTTAGGTCTCTGGGAACCCCTGCCAAATGTACATCTACAGCTCAAGGTACATTAGCTGAATCAGTAGGCTGTAGTTATAATACGAATATATAGAAAAATAAGAATGTGGCATACCTAGCATATTTGACACCCAAAGCAGAGCAGTGTTTTTAACACCCCTGTGCTCTGTGATATGAGACAAACCTTTGTTTAAAAATTCAATGAAACTAATAGCTAGAGAAGAAACACAGGGTTCTTGTAGTGTTCCTTTTACTTTGATGGGCAGTGGAAATGGTGCTCTTTAAACTGGTGGTCTGTGTATGGTTCCTTGCATTGGTGGCCTGTGGAAGAAGGGACCCCCTTATGTTGTTGATCAGTGGAAGACTGCACCTGTTACCTAGAGCTAAAAGATCAATGCTGTCAGTGGATACTGAGAGACGGAGTGTTCATTCCTAAAGAACCTCCTAGCACCTTCTGGAGGAACCTTGGTTGAGAAAAGCCTCCCTAGAGGCAATCTCGGACATTTCTACCCCTTCTTGATAAGAGATCCACCAGTGAAAATGATGAAGGCTTACCAGATGAAATGGACCAAAATAGGCATATACTTATTAGGTCAGGCACGCTTTAAAGGACATCATAGGTTCTTTACAGGATAAAACTTCAACGTTGGGACCGTGTAGTGACACACCAGACCAGAATGAAGAGAGACCAGGGCGAACAGCACGTGACAAACTTTGATAAGGTGGAACGGGGGGTCTTCTGAGTTATCCATCATTTTGGATGACCCTCTGGATGTGATTTTATTTCTGGTCTCTCTTCATTCTGGTCTGGTGTGTCACTACACGGTCCCAACGTTGAAGTTTTATCACGTAAAGAACCTATGATGTCCTTTAAAGTGTGCCTGACCTAATAAGTATATGCTTATTTTGGTCCATTTCATCTGGTAAGCCTTCATCATTTTCACTGGTGGTGGATCTCTTATTTGGATACACTAAGTCACGATTGCATCAACCCTGTTGGATTTTACAGAGACTATTTCAACTTAATAGACACTCTATTTGAACACTACTGGTGGCATTTTTGTCAGTTTTTTTCCATGTTTTTTGTGCTGATCACTCGTCACACTGTCATCATTTAATACTTAATTTAGCGCTGCACATTTTTTTCTTGCTCAACCTCGCTAGTGCTGTGACCCCTTGATAAAATGTCCCAAGTTGTGGTGACCCCCTAACAGTAAAATTTGTTTTAGTAGTCGGCACCCAAGGCAAGACAAGTAACTTGCGCCCCTAACCCATTGACATTTAGCACTCCCTTACACTCGTACAGTATTAAAACCCCTTATGGTACATTTTAGGATGTACTACTATTTCTCTTTGTTCTCCTTTCTCTCCCTTATTATCCCTCTCTATCCTAATTTCTTCTTATTTCTATCCCTCTCTACCCCCCCACCCCCAAATCCCTCTTGCCATCTTTCACGTTCTCTTATTCTTGCTTTCTTTTTCTTTGTTCCTCCTATTCTTTTCCTCTCCCTTCCATGTATTCTCTATTTTTATTCCTTCTCTTACTCCTTGGTGGGAGTTGGGTGGCAGTGCTGGTGGGGAGTTAGGATTGGTGGCAGTGTGGGGGGGGGGGGGTTCTGATCAGCCAACTTAGGTGCTCTTGATCAGGGTCATCTGCTGATCTGAGAACTGTAGTGGGGACGTTTAATGACAACTCTAATCATAGTTAGTGTTACTCTGTGTCTCTGACTTTGTGGTGTCTTGCAGCAGTGACACCTATGCCAAAATCAGGAGATAAGGTCTCCTTCAACCCCTCCCACTTCACATTCCTCACCAGTCAGCTGACCTCTAGTTTCTGCCCCCCAGCCATGTGGTGAACTGAATGGTTGGCTGCAAAGAGGCTGAGTGGGCTGGGAGAGCCGTGCAGGCTTCAGGAATGGCCCAGGATTAGGTGACCCCTGGCAAATCCTCATTTGACCCCCGAGGGGGTCCCGCCCCCAGGTTGAGAACCACTGTTCTAGAGTAAAGCCTCGTACACACGATCGGAATCAATGCTCACCAAACACAACATTAGTTGAAGATGTCCAAAGGGCGCGCTGAAAAGCTGAAAATGTAAATCCGTTTGTGTTTGTTGGCTGACAATTGTGTGCCGTTTGTATGCAAGACAAATTACTGGCCAACGCCCTTTGGGCAAAAGTCTGAAGCTTTGTCTGCAGAAAATCCCATTGTGTGTACAAGTCTTTAGGGTGGCCATAGAGGAACAGATTTTTCATGGAGAATCAATGTCAAGCATTTATTCATTAGCTGTTAAAGAGGGGGAAAAAATAAGTCTGAATGCACTAAATATATAACAAACATGTATTTTAGATTTGGCAGTTTTGTTCTTAGAAAGCCTATCCTTTGATGTATTTTAGTAGTCATATGGCAGGTGACAGGCTCATCTAAGTTGCTCTTGTCTCTGACCCTTTATTTCTAAAACCCTTGTCAATCCTATTTACTGTCAAGCTGCATTATAGAACTATCCAAGATCAGAGTTACTTGAGCAGTCTCTTTTGGCCAGGACTGCCTGCAAGCCAGCGTGGGGCCTGCCGATTTAGAATTCTATTATTTTCTTTGTACATGTTGTTTTCAGGGAACCTACGTGCAGAAGAAGTGGACAACATGCTCATGCGGAATTACAGTGGTGTGGAATCTGCACTGGCATATGCAAAAGCATGGTCAAAATATGCCAAGGATATCCTGGCCTGGGTAGAGAAAAGGCTTAGTGTGGGTGAGTGCCTTCTCTCAGTGTCTAATGAGCTTTGGAATTAATTCTGTTGCCATGTCTGTGCTTTAGACTGTCAGTAATGTGATTTCTAAATTATTAGATGTTTCAGTAAATGTTGCTCAGTAATGTTTTTATTTTTTTTGCAACATTGTATAAAAGTCTGTCCTCCTCCTCCTTTCAGAAGCTGAAGCTGCTAGAAATCTTGCAAAAATGGCCGAAACGGCAAAGTCTATAGTTGCCCCACAGGTAATGCTGTGTATACATATAAATAAACGCAAATATAATTCACGCTTAACCACTGTTGCATTTATAAGTGCTGGTGCATTTTTATTTTTTTATTGGTGATTTCTCATTTTGACAAAAAAAAAATCTTTTCAACCCACCCCAAGCCTCATCATCATTACCTGATTATTGACAGTTGAGAGTTCTCTGGTTTGCCAAAAATCATACAACTATCTTATCCATTGAAGCTGACTTTATTGTGCAGTTTAAGCTAATTCAGTGTCAATGATCAGATTATTTGTCCACGGGTCTCCCAACAGGTCAGATCTGGACCGCTAGCAGATTTTATCTGCCCGAAGCTAGGGCCAGTGGGGTATCCTCAGACCAGGTGCATGCACTGAGGATTTAAATCGACTGGTCCCTGCTCCTGATATGGAGCCCGCTGTAAGGGGAAATCTGAGTGCATTGAGCAGTAGTAGTGCCTACACAGCAGCATAACTTTTTAAAATCTTTTTTTCTGAAAGCAAACCTCACATCAATCTTTTTGCCTTTTTATGTTGAAGTCATACAGCATGTAAAACTTGTAGTATTAGCATTGTTGGGTTTATTGAAACAAACGCAATTCACAGTAGTAAGCCAAATAAATGAATCCAAATAAAAGATTAACTGATTTGGCTTTCAGGTAAACGTGATATGATCGGACCTTTTAATGCTAGATTCCTTTGCAGCTTTTCTGACCTGCGGTCTTTAGTATTTTGAGTCACCAAAACTTAAGAAGTGGGTAGATTGGAACAGTTGGAGAAGTTCTTATGATCATACTTGTTCTGCGTTGCAGCAAAGAAAATAAGTGACAGCTAGGCAACCAGTATATTCAGAGATAGAGGTAAACAATGGCAACCTTCATGTTTCCTTTAATTAAACTGAATTTTAGATGGTTGCTATGGGTAATTGCAAGTCATAGTTTTACACTTTTTTTGTATGTAAGGCTGTATGCCGATATGTTTTGCTTTAGTACACTTTTTCTTTCATTATTTTTAAATGTAAATTGCACCTTTTTATTTTTTCCAGGACTTTATGCCTTTCCAACCAATTTTTACAGCAGCTTTTCAGAATGACATTGAAGCTAGCCAGCTGTGCCTGCAAACAATTACTGCCCTTCAGAGTAACAAATTCATCCAGGTAGGGCCATCCCTTTCTTGCATTGCAATGGTATGAAATACTGTTATGGTTGTTATTGTATCACTTTTTTTTTATATAACTATTAAATAAAAAAAGTAGATGTTAGTTGTGCCTAAGCAGTACTCTTAATAATGTACCTGGTGCTTGGAATTCCTCCTAAAAAATAGAGCACTTTCAGGTATGTGAGCGCGTAGTTCCTCCTGTGTGTGTCTGCAACCTCTTAGCCGTGTATCCGCAGTGTGAGATTTAAAGATGGATACCTCGGTTGTGGCAGCAGCTGCTGCCGTTACCGAGATATCCATCTTTAAAAATAGGACGTATATATACAGTGCAGGGTCCACAAGCAGTTAAAGTAAAGTCCTTGTTCGGGATAGAAGGCCTGAATAACCCACGGTGTAAACAGACACAATCAGGTGAACATGAAATTATCCTCCACCGAACATCAACACACCGGGCCTCTTGCCAAAGAATACTGACTACTGAATTACAGGTGGTCAAACAAGCGTGATATGTCCACAGCGCCACAAAACCACTTCAATTGGATCATAGATGGTTGGGACTTGTAGTCTCACCACATGGAGATCATGGGTGCGTATATAAAATACAAGGGCAACTCCTCATGGTGTAGTATTAAAACCAGGCAAAATGTATTTCTAAAAAACAGCCAGGGTACTCAAATTTTGTCAGATAAAAACGGGCATATCAAAGGCTGCAGTCTGTCATGAATAGCATTTGTTTCCAACCACAAAGATGGCCACAGTCGACATCTGACAGTGTCATGATCAGCGGGAAGGGGAAGCCGCTCAGGTGTGAATATCTTCAAGGTGATCACTTCTCACAGAACCACAGGTGCAGGCAATGCACATACGAGGCAAAAACAAAAGAAAAAATTCTTCTGGACAGCCGCACTCTGATTAAAATAATTGCCACAGCACACCGGTAAAGCTAAAGCTTTACCGGTGTGGTGTGCTGTGCTGTGACTTGTAGTGCTGTCCAGAAGAGTGCGGCTGTCCAGAAGAATTTTTTTGTTTCTGACCGTGTCGTGATGTCAGAGCCGTGAGTAATTCCAGCTTCCTTTACTGAACAAGGACTTTACTTTAAACATTATGGACTCTTTCCCTTTAATTTTATGCTACTAGCGCTGCATACACCCATTTTTTAATACATTGTTCTGAAACATGTTGTGAAATATTTTATTTGCTTTTGTAAGTCCTATATTATAGAATTTCTAAGTTTACATCTCACCTCCAGCACACATTAGCATTTCCCCAGTGAGATCTCACCTCCAGCACAAACACATTGGTCTTTCCCTGGTAAGATCCCACCTTTGGCACAAACACATTAGTCTTTCTCTGGTAAAATCCCACCTTCAGTACACACTCACTGGTCTTTCCCTGGTAAGATTTCACCTTCAGTAGACACTCATTGGTGTTTCTCTGGTAAGATTTCACCTTCAGCACACACCTTGGCTTTTCCCGTGTATACCTTCCCTAGCACAGAGTCAGTCTACAGTTTTCTCCTCTGGAGACTCCTCTGTCTGCAGTCATACCCTCCCACCACACACAAACTGAATGTTGAACACTGTTCATGTCTTCCCCATAGACTTTGCATACTAATCCTGTCTTGGAGGTTCAGCACTCAGAGTGAAACTTATTTCAACAGCAGTCTCTGCCGTCTCCTCTCTCTGCAGAAGTAATGTTTCTCAATACTTCCTATTGTGTAATAAGGTTTGTGTGTATATTGGGATGCAACCTTGGTTCCTCGACTGTATTCTTCCCCAGGCACACACACATTACTCCCACTTAGCCATACTAGCATTAAAGTATAACTAAAGGCATACTTTAGATTGAAATGGGATTAGAACACCTGTCCGTTTTCATTGCTGTCCATGCACCTGTTGGGAAGATTCGCCCTATTTTCATGTTTCTCATGGAAAGTGAAAGAAAATCCCAAATTTTGGGTTGACACCAGAACAGCAATTAAGGGGGAAATCTTTGATGGGTTCGCTAGTTTTGGTGACACTGGTTGACATGCCAGGATTCCCTCACTTCCTATTTTGTCTATGGGACTGGAAGCAAATTGAAATCTCTTATGGGTGACACAAATGGCAAAAAACCTGACAGGAGTCGTAACCCCCCCCTTTCTCTATCCAAAATAGGGGGAATTTCCCCCCCCCCCCCTATATTTACACTTTAGGATGTCCTCCAGTAGGCAAAACTGGTTTTAGACGGAATATTAGCATTAACCCAACAGTGACTAATTTTCATGTACAATAAACCATCGGTGAACAGATACCACAGAGGACATGTGCATCAGTTCCTTAGTGATGCATATTAAGTGTTTTTTGCATTAACCCCTCAGTGACCTGTTCCCAGCATATCAGCATTAACCCCTAAGCACCCAGTCCTCAACACTGTTTCTCCACAGGCATGTATGTTAACCGCTCGGTGTACCATTTAATACCCAATGTATATGCTTTAACATCTCAGCACCAATTCTGCTTATGTACATTATTTTCCTGGCTGCCAATGCCAATTGTATGTGCATATACCCCTTAGCACCCATGCCCCAGAACGTGCACCATGCCAAATAGTCTCCTAATCACCAACTCCCAACTCCACTGTCCCATTTCTTGTTTAAACAATTCCCGGCAACAAAGTCCGTCCTCACCTCTCGCATCCCCAGCACTACCCGCACTGACTTGGCACTTGCTGATAACCTGAAAATGTGTTTATATTTTTTCACCTTCCACTGTCTCTGACACACTCTCACAATCCCTGTTACATCCACTGTCCCAGAATCAAAATAACTTTCTTTAGGTTTAGAGGAACTGTTCTGGTCACTGCTTTTAATTTTTATTTTTAAAGACCACCTGTGTGGCAAGCTCCGCTCCCAACTTGCTCTGTAGTTACTTATTTTTAATTAAAAAAAAAATAGTATGAGTCAAGTGATTTACGGATTTTCTACACCTTTTTAATTTACTTGTTTGGCTATAGCCATATTGTTAATGATTTAGTTGCTAATTATGGAAATGTAAGCAATTACCATTGGTGAGTCAAAAGAATAAATGTTTTGCCGCTGTTATACTGTCCACACCCAATTCTGCCCACTGTCATACCTCTCCATAATCCTCCCGCTGTACCCTTAGCGCTCCTCTCCTTCACATACTGTTGCCATACACTGTGCCATTCCTCCTGTATTAAGTGTTCCCTGCATTCCCTCCACACTACTTTCCTGCTTATATTGCCTCTGGCTATACAATCCACAATCCTTTTCTGTACTTGCTGCCCACTGTCATACCCACTGTACTACTCTACTGGTCATACTGTCTGTCATACCCTCCACGCTACTCCTATACAAATGGCCTCCTGTTATACCCTTTCCCAATTCTCTCCTGAACATACTGCCCACTGTCATACCCCTGTATTAGTTTATGTCCCCAACATTTCCCATTCTGAAATGGAAATACTTTAGTTATTTAGTATGTGTGTATGTATTAAGCAGCTGTAAGTACGGTTTCAAGTTAATGATTCGCTGTTATAAAAGTTCCCTTTTTTTTTTACCAAACAGTGTGCTTTGTAGGTCTTGTATTTGTTTTCCAGCATACATTGATTTAACATGCAAACAGCATAACAGTCTTACTTTTGGCTGCAGCCTCTTCAAGCTCGAAGATCAGAGCTGGACAGACAAAGGAAGGAAATGAAAGAACTTTGGCAGCGAGAACAGAGGAAAATGGTTGGTGCACATAGTTTTAACGTAATATGTGATTGTTTCCTTCATCTTCTTCAGTGAAATAGTTATATACCATCGTTTCCACTAACCCTAACTAACAATACAAGGGATATTTATATTTATATTCGGTTTCTCCCTTGTGCTGCTGTGTCTTGGTTTAGCAGAAATCTTCTTCCTCCAATGCCGCCCCCCTAGTTAATAGAACTGTGGGAGCCGTGGCGAGAAAGAGATCGCTTAACTACGCCCACTCTTCCTACCTCCTCCATTCATAGATGACTCTTCTATGAATGAAGGAGCTGGGCAGAAAGGGTTGGCTTGGTTAGGTACTTTTGATGAGTGCATGTCTTGGTTGTATTAACCCCCAATGCACCAGATGATTACAGTGTTGGAGGAGGAAGATTTCTGCTAAACCAGGACACAGCAGCAGAAGAAACGCATCACATTGAAGATTGTTTATATACCTTTTGCTGATTATTTTTTAAACCAGAGTTTAGTGTCAAAAGATAAATAAAAAATTCTATTCAAGTATGTATTCTTGACGCCAAAAAATACATTTCTGTTGCTCCCATCCTCCTCCAAATCTCCACATTTCTTTAGGATATGAACTATGGGATTTGTTTTATGCAAGGTGCAGTGCACATACCCCAACTACTGTGTACTACTTGTTCCAAACAGACAGAAGTGAAGGACGAATAATGAAGAATGTAATAAATTAAGCATTAGGAATATTTCTTTCTAAAACCAGAAATTTCTGTGTTCATGTAGCAAGAACTGGAAACTGCTTTAAGGAAAGCAAAGTTACTGAACGTTCAACGACAAGATGAGCATGAAAGAGCAAAATCAAGCACGATACGTGCCGAAGAAGAGCAGCTTAGTTTATCTGGAGGGCTCTTGAAGGATGGCAGCAAACAGTTGGAGAAAAAACGACGTCTAGAAGAAGAGGCATTACTGAAGGTAGATTTGAGCTGTATGAACATCATTGGAACACTGCAAATGTGGTTCTAGGGAATGGTGTATGATCAAGTATTGGACACTAGTGATGCAGCAACCTCTTTTAATGTGCATCGCTCTGCTGATCCCCACTGGACCGGCGGATGACAGGGCGGTCCCCGCACACTGTGCAGTGACCGCTTTGTCAGATCTCCACTCTCCTCTGGGAGGATCAGATTAACACGGACCGTCTGTCCGTGTTCATCTGATCCGATCTGCAGACGGATGGAAAAATAGAGTTTTCCTCCTTCTGCAGAATCTGAGGATTGCGGACCCGGATGAGATTTCATAGGGTTCAATGTATGTCCCTTTTTCATCCGTAAACAGATGGATGAAAAAGCAGACATGCTGTGTCTGCCCTTGTGAAAAAGCCCTCAAAATTTGCTGTATACTGTACTGTGGACTGTGCTGTCTGAATGAGCTGCACTGCAGCCTTCTTTAAATTGATGGCATGCAGCATTTGTGCTTACCAAGCAAAAATAATACTGCCATATTCCTGTAGTCTAGTCCCTTCACACAGTTTTGTAAAATGTGATTGAGTAGTGAGAAATGGTTCTTCAGTTATGTTGCACTTTGCTGAGGATATCCAGTAAAGCAATGCAAGGAACACATACTTTGCAGTGTGCAGCTACCCACGCCAGCTTATATGTCAGATTGGTTTACTCTGAAAAAGAGAAATTTAATTTTTCTCTTTGGGGTTGTACAGTGTCTTGAAAAAATATTCATACCCCTTGAATTTTTCCACATTTTATCATGTTGCAACCGTAAAATAATTGTATGTGATAGACCAACACAAAGTGGCACATAATTGTGAATTGTTTGCAAATAAATATCTGAAAAGTGCATTTGTATTGCCCCCCTGAGTCAATACTTTGTAGAACCAGCTCAAGCTCTGTCTGTGAACAGCAATTTTCAAATCTTGCCACAAATTCTCAACTGGATTTCGGTTTGCACTTTGACTGGGCCATTCTAACACATGAATATGCTACAATCTAAACCATTCCATTGTAGCTCTGAATGTATGTTTAGGGTTGTTGTCCTGCTGGAAGGTGAACCTTCACCCCAGTTTCCAGTCTGTTGCAGACTCTTAACAGGTTTTCTTCTAAGATTGCCATGTATTTGGCTCTGTCCATCCTTACCATCAACTCTGACCAGCTTTCCTGTCCCCGCTGAAGAAAAACATTCCCAAAACATGATGCTGCCGCCACCCTGTTTTACGGTGGGGATGGTGTGTTCAGAGTGATGTGTAGTGTTTTTTTTTTCACCACACATAGCGTTTTGCTTTTGGGCCAAAAAGTTAAATTTTAGTCTCATCTGACCAGAGAGCACCTTCTTCCACATGTTTGCTGTGTCCCCCCACATAGCTTCTTGCAAACTGGACTTCTTATGGCTTTCTTTCAACAATGGCTTTCTTCTAGCCACTTTCCCATAAAGGCCAGATTTGTAAATTGCACAACTAATAGTTGTCCTGTGGACAGATTCTCCTACCTGAGCTGTGGCTCTCTGTAGCTCCTCCTGAGTTACCATTGGCCTCTTGGCTGCTTCTCTGATTGATCTCCTTGCCCAGCCTGTCAGTTTAGGTGAACAGCGAGGTCTTGGTAGGTTTGCAGTTGTGTCATACTCTTTCCATTTTTGGATGGTGGATTGAACAGTGCTCTGTGAGATGTTTAAAGCTTGGGGTGTTTATTTTCTAACCTAACCCTGCTTTAAATTTCTCCACAACTTTATCCCTGACCGGTCTGGTGTGTTCTTTGGCCATCATGATGCTGTTTGTTCACCAAAGTGCTCTAGCACACCTCTGAGGGCTTCACGGCTCAGCTGTATTTATACTGAGATTAAATTACATACAGGTGGACTCAATTTTCTAATTGGGTGGCTTTTGAAGATGGTTGGTTCCACTAGATTTTTAGTTGGGGGTATCGGAGTAAAGGGGAACGATGAAAAATGCACGCCACACTTTTCAGATATTTGTTTGTAAAAAAAAAATTGAGAACCATTTAGCATTTTCCTTTCACTTTACAGTTATGTGCCACTTTGTGTTGGGGGCTCATTAAAATCCCAATAAAATACATTTACGTTTTTGGTTGTAACGTGACAAAATGTGGAAAATTCCAAAGGGTATGAATACTTTTTCAAGGCACTGTACATAGTGCTCTGGCTTTATTGAATAAACTTTTCAAGTAAATATTTGCATGCTTTGTATACTTCTATGTGCAACGCAACTGTAAAATCTAATAAACAATCCTGTAGTACTCTTTAACGTAGGAATGCCTATATTCAGCTTCATACTACGGTTTGCTGATCCTATCCAAGGCACACTGCTGCTCTGCTAAAGACACACATTCAATTTGCATTTACCTGAGTTAGCACTGATCTGGTTAGTACTGATGGTTCTTGCCATGTTTTGTGCTGTGTAACTTCACTCAGATCTCAATATAACTTGCTTGGCTTCTAATGACTATTGTAGACTGCAACAGTTGAATAATAAAATGCATAAATCCTTTTTTTCTTATTCAGAGATGTGCATAGATTGTCACTGACATGTTTAAAAGGAATTTGTTGCAAGACTGAACACCTGTGTTAAAAGACTCGGATAGAAGCAGATTTTTCTGCTTCTGTTGTGGACCACATACTAATTCTAGGTTTAGTTTCAGGAAACGCACGTCGCCTAAGATTTAGGTAGTAGAGGTTTCCTGGGCAGCTTGCTCACATAGGTTTTTTAATTCATGGGTCTTTTTAAATTGGTTGCATAGACTTTTGTGGGTGGAGTGGGAATCGCTGCACTCAAGAAATACAGCCTCAGGATTAAATCAAGCCACAGACCACTAGGTTGGTGATTAGGAGAGGATGTTACCTAGCAAGGTGGTCTGATATTTTATACGCAATGTCGCCAGTATGTATTCATATGTATTTCCAAGTTTTATTGAAGTGTGAATTTCTTAGATGCACATTCTTGGATATGTCTTGAAGGTTTTTTTTTTTTTTTATGCTTGGCAGGCAGAAGAAGCTAAAGAAAATTACAAAGACTGTGTGGCAGATGTGGAACTAAAAAGGAGTGACATGGAAACTGTTAAGAGTGAAATCCTAACACAAATCCGAGAACTTGTTTATCAGTGTGACCTCACTCTAAAAGCGGTATGTTAACAGCATTATATATGTGAACTAGAAGCATTGACCAAAAAACATTGTGGGGGGGGCCTCATACAGCCTGCCTAAGAGCTCTTTTACACGGAGCGGATCCATATTGATCCACCGCGTGTGTGTCCGTCTGCTCAGCGGGGATCATCCGTAAATCCCTGCTGAGCTGTCGGCTGACAGGGCGGTCCTTGCACAGTGTGCCGAAACCGCCCTGTCTTTTCTCCGCTCTCCCCTATGGGGAATCGGATGAATATGGACCATCTGTCCGTATTCATCCGATCCGCCAGACGGAAGAAAAATATGATTTTCTTCCGTCCGAAAAAACGTATCTTGACGGAGGTGGATGTTTACGGATGCATCATCCGCTAACATCCGCGATCCCATAGGGATGCATTGTGAGGCCGTAAACGGACTTATGAAAAGCGGACCGTTCGTCCGCTCGTTTGAAAGGGCCCTAACAGTCCCTGCCTTTAACTATCTTTTTGCACATGCGCAGTTATCCCGTCTGTGATAGTTTACAAAAAGTTCCTAGGACCCCATCTGTTCAGCAGCAGGGGCTATGAAAAAGAGGGCACAATTTACAAATTTTCAGGTAGTAATCCTCCATGCTGCAGCCCCTCTACAAATACAAAGTTCTGCCCTGGAGGATTGATGTTGAAAAGGCCTTTTCGGGATGAGAACTGAGATCTTTGAGATGTAGTAAATACCTGGAAATCTTACTCTTAGGCTAGGTTCACATGTGGTGCAGTAAAAAAAATAAAAAGATTCATGCACTTTCTGCAGCCATAATAATTCATGATGGGTCATTTTATATTTGGCATGTTGTGTAAGAATGTGGTGCTGCTTGCCAAACCATGCACCTATTAGTCTATAGGATCATGCCACAGCTGCATGCTTGTTGTATAAACAAAGGGAGCTCTGGCTGGTAGGTAGGTTTAGCACACTATGGGGTTGATTTACTAAAGGTAAATCCACTCTGCGCTACAAGTGCACTTGAAAGTGCAGTCGCTGTAGATCTGAAGGGGAAGCTCTGCTGATTTTATCATCCAATCATGTGCAAGCAAAAATGCTGTTTAATATTTTCCTTGCATGTCCCCCTTAGATCTACAGCGACTGCACTTTCAAGTGCACTTGTAGTGCAAAGTGGAGTTGCCTTTAGTAAATAAACCCCTATGTTTCTATACACACATGGAACAGCATAGTTTTCTTACACTTTAACTAGTGGATGGCTGTAGGTCATGTGCTATTTTTTGGTTCTTTTCTTTAAAGTGGAGCTCAACCCTAAAGTGGAACCTCCGCTCATTGGCTTCCCCCCCAAGCCCCCTCCCACCACAATTGCCACCCTTCCGGGGGAGGGGAGACGGGATACCTGTCAGACAGGTATCCTTTCCCACTTCCGGGAGTCTGGCCGTAACGTCATTGTGGGGTTCCCTCCTCCTCCCCTGGTTGCCGGGCTAATAGGAGAGAGGAGCGAGCTACACTGCCGGGTTCCCTTACCAGCAATGGTGGCGGCAGTGTAGCCTTTCCACTTAATGCCAGGAACCTTACTGCCGATAGGACTCGAGGACAGTAAGTGTCTATTTATTAAAAGCCAGCACTGCAGTATGTCTTTAAAGTATCTTTTTTACCTTTTAAAACCTGTTTGGCATATATCCAAGTAAATAGTAAAAACGTGTCAGTATCTGTGAACTGATGACACCAACTACTCATATTGCTTGAATATGTTTGTACAGAAGTGATGCCACAGAAGGAGGATAAGTAGCTGCTTTTTCTATATTTAGGATGGCAACTTCGGGTGGCTTTGTGGTGACGCCAGCCCATTCAGCAATGAAGGAGTTAGATGGAGTGCTACGTTAAGCTTCTCCTGGGGGAAATATCCAAAGTGGCCCTCTGCCAAAACATTCTCAGTTAATAACTAGAAGTCCACTACTGTCTAAAAGCTGACTGCATTAATGTTACTTTGAAAACAGAATAACGATCCGATGCAGTTTGTTTAATCTGCCTTGCTGGGAGGACAGAGACATGTTTTGGAATAAAGATGATCCCCCATAGTCCTGAATCAGGATGAAAAGTAGCGGTTTCCTTTTGAAACTATTCCAAGGACATAAACCCCCTTTCACTTCTGTATCTTTCTACTTTGTCCTGTGCTCTCCTTCCATGCTGAAGGACTTGTACAACAAATCTAGCCTGTGTGCTTCTGAGCTGTGACTGTTGAACCAGTGTTCTCTCTTGTAATAAGTTAATTATTTAGCTGAATGAGTCTATTATTGCTTGGTTGACAATCTGTTAATCCGCGAGTGCCTTTCCCCTAAAATCTTAGCCTTTCAAAGTCTGGTACTTCTGGCCAGAAGCACGGTGATCCCCTCTTGATGTCCACGGGGCTAGGGGGGCCAGTCTGGTGGGTCTCATAAGGCTTTATTAACTATTTTGTAGAAATAGAATGCAGTTCGGTTTAGAGGAGGAACGTGTGTTTTATGTTTAGAGGAATGTTGGTATTATACATTCTATGGACCAAGACAAAGAACCTGGAACAGCTTTGACTGTGATTGGCTTAGATTTTGATTTGCTGTGTAAAAAAAAAAACTTGGTAAATCCTTCGTAAATTTGAAGCAAAAATTAAGCCACAATGTCTGTGAGTGACGAAAAACAAAACCCTTATGCGATTTTTAGCACATTTTGTGACCCCACTGGGGAAGACCCCTGTCCTCTCAAGACTGAGAAATCTATTTAGTGCAAAAAAAGCACTTTTTTAGGAAAATAGGAATGGTTTGAATCTCTGTCAGGTTTTTAATACGGTCTGCTTCTTTCAGTCCAAATGAAAACCGTCCCCCTCATTTCCTGTCTCAGGAAGAGAGATCTCCTCGGTGGGGTCATGGACAACCAAAAAAAGTATTTACTTTCTAAGTTTATCCAAAGCTGTAGCTGGGCTTTATGTAGTAAAATGGTGCTGTGCAGCCTCATGACCTTTCATACAGATGAATCTGTAAGTGGTTTTGGCATCGTGTCTGTGTTGTACGCAGGGCCGCTGATAGGGGGGGACCACCAGTCCTCATGTAGGGGGCCGGGGACATAGGGGGTCCCAAACAGCAGGGAGAATTAGTGTGGTTTGGCGGAGGGGCAGTTACAGAATGATGCCCTGTGCGGCCCTCTGCAGCAGCTGAAAGCCAGCTTTTCCCCCTCCTGGCTTTCAGCTGCTGCAAGGAAAGACACAGACACAGGGCATCTTTCCTGTAATTGCTTCTCTGACACTGATCACTGATTCCCCTCCCTGTTCTGCCTGCTATAGTATGTTTTATGTAAAAACACATCATTTTTTTTTAATTTACACAGGTTCTCTGTTATGTTTGTGTCCGCTAATGATTTTAGTGTATTTTTGGTGAAAATATGGTCTTGATATATTTAGGGGTGCCCTGCCAGTTAGGCTGTACGGGGCCCCGTGATTTCTAACAGCAGCCCTGGTTGTACGTGCCAACAAAATGGTTGGTAGTCTAAGATTCCAAAGTCTGGATGGTTAGCTCTCCATCCTCATTCTTGTAGAAAGTGGCACTTGGTCACAGACCGTGCTCTAGCATTAAAAAGTGTTCAATCAATACTGACCAAGGACAATGTTTGAAAGCACATATTTATCTTGTCACAGAGCGAAGCGCTATTAAATTACTGCTCTTTCCTGGACTGTTGTAGTCCTAGCCATACAGATATGCCTCTGATGCCTTCAGCTGTTTTCTAAAGATGTGTACATCTATTGGGTGCTATGGCGTTGGGGTGAGCTGTCAGTCTGTAGTATCTGAGCAATCGTGTCAAAATGCTGCAGAAGGTGTAATGCCAACTGAACATTCAAACCGTTTTATTTAGTACCTTATGTGCAGATGTTACCTGGAGAACTGCATTCTCTCTTGTCCTTTTACTTGGTTAACCTCTCTTTCTGTGAAGGTGGCCGCTACCTTCCAGTGGATCAAGCATTTGTTTTTGTTTTAATGTCTTCCCTGTTCAATGTATTTTGTGATCGGCAGAAATGTCTGCAGGGAATGTTACAGTGCAGTCCCAGTGGCTGTGGTGCTTTGGTTTGTTTTTTCGCCAACAGAAATCTTAAGTTTTGGTGTTTAAAAAAAAAAAAAAAAGTGAGGTTTTGGTGTTTGAAAAAAAAAGCTGGTAGTAAGAACCTGCTCCCCCACCTACCGAAACTCTTAACCTCAACCTAAACGCATAGGTGGATGAGTACTTTTAAGATGTTCTTCATGCTAGAAATAAAAAATATAAATACTGTAGCTGCCGACTTTTAATAATAGGGATGCGTACCTGTCCAGGGATCCAGCTCTGTCCTCACCCGAGCTGGTTATTCAACCGCCTTGTACCGCCGTGTTTACTTTGGGAAGCCAGCTGTGACTGCTTGCAGCTTCACAGCAGGCTTCCCACTATGAATGTGAGAGCCACACTGTACTTTGTGAATGGTTCCACAGCTTTCTGGTACCTGTGACATGTCTCAGAAGGCTGCGGGGAAAAGAGGGCGTGAACTTCCTCTTTAATGACCATGATGATGCATGAGTACTTATGTCAGAGATAAGTAAAAGGAGGTCGGCAATGGTTGCCTTCGTGGCATGGCATTTGGATGAACTTGGTCAGGAAAAGCCAAGCCATAACTTCAGTTTTTAACCTTTTTAAGTTAACTCTTACCATTAACCTGAAGCTTGGCTATAACCTCTCTACCTAATCTTAATGTGGATGTAAAGGCCATTTTACTTTTTATTAAAGTAAAGTTATAGTTACCCGCTCTTTGCACAGAGTGGCCCTTGCCACCTCTTCTGGAGTCTCTGGCTAGTGCTGTCTGCTCTTCCCCGCGTTTGTGCCTTCAGTAAGCAATGTGCTGAGGGGGCACCCGTGCAGTTGTGCTTCCAAGCCGGGCTTTGCAAGTCCATAGACACAACGCAGCTTGGACAACCCCTCCCCCCTACAGGATTTGACTGAGAGCAGTAGGAGCCAATGGCTCCCACTGCTCTGTCTGCTGTGAGACTAGAAAGGCACCGCACTGGATTGAGAGAAGACTCTGGTAAGTCTTTAGGGTGTGGGGAGAACATTGGAAGGTATTTTACCTTATATCTGAGAATGTAGTAAGTTTATAAACCTTTTGAGTTTATAACCACTTTAACTCTTAACATTATTTTCTAAAAAGCAAGTTTTATTATTGGGGGCTAAAAGTAACGTCCCAGAATATGATTAGTTCAAGCCAAACACTACTGTAGTGTCTGTGAGATGACATGTGTGGTAGGCAGCAGCAGATTGGTGTTAATGTGATCTCGCAAACATCTTAATCCAAAAAGGACCATCAAGTAACTTCATGCACAAGCGTGTTGACATAATTTTGTGGTTTATTCTTATTTTTGGGGGTATTTAAATATTAGTTATTTGTTTTCTTGATGATAATTTTCTAATCTAAAAAATCATCTTTAAACAGGCTACAGTAAACCTGTTCCAGATGCAGCATGCCCAGGTGGTATCGCTGCCTGTCAACTGCCAGTCCCTCTGCGAGAATGCCAAACGTTATGAACCAGGTCAGCAGTTTTCAGAGTTTGTAAGGAACTTGCCTAAGGATGATTGCGGTATTGAAGTCGGGATCGCTTCACATTCACAAATTGGACGGTAAGTTTTACTTCTGTCAACATCTCGCACATACCAGCAAGGTCCGTGAAAGCAGACAACAAGTCCTTTGTCTAAGGGTGCATATACACTCCCTCTGTATGAGCAGTGCAAGTGTACACGTTCATGTACAAGTTGCTTAAGGTAACTTGTTCATGTACAAGTTCTGGCTGTGTGTTTGTTTAAAGTTGTCAATAAAGTGGTTGTAAATCTCCTGAAATGAAAAATTGGCAAAGCATATCCTTCCATAGCGTGTATTTGCCTCAGCCCAAAGCACCTATTGTGATTTCTGACTGCTCTCTCATTCCTCTATCTGCACGAGTCACTTCTGCAAGTCTATGCTGACACTAGACAATACAGGCACCTCTCCGCCCCCTCCAGCGCACAGCAGGTGATTGACAGCCTTAGTTGTGCATGTTTCCCTATGAGACTGTGTTGAGGGGGGTATGTCCTTTCCCTTCACTCAGGTCTCAGATTACACTCCCCTCCCTGCTCTATGCTGTGTACAGTGTGATATCTGATCACTGCCATTTGGAGCTGAGAAATGCTTTG
This sequence comes from Rana kukunoris, assembly GCA_029574335.1. Lineage (NCBI taxonomy): Eukaryota > Metazoa > Chordata > Amphibia > Anura > Ranidae > Rana > Rana kukunoris. The sequence goes on from CM056055.1 coordinate 141,993,493, forward strand.
TAGATTTTGTAATTTGAATGTCTATAGGGCAACAGATAAACATGTACAACTTAAGTAGGAGGATTTGTTTCACCGGAATCTCCTGAGGTTGGTCATTTTAGTTGGTATATGTAAGGGTTAACAACCACTTTGTGGACCCTGTTCACTTGTATCTGGCAGCTTTATCTGATTTTAGTAGCTACTGGACCTTGCTCCTAAGATGCCATTACAATGCAATTAGCCTGAAGTGGTCCTTTTTTGATCCTCTTTTGCCAGGCCAAGTTTAGTCTGTCCTTTAAAAGCCAAGGATATCTGCTTAAATACTGCATGGTTGTGGTGTAAATGTTCATGTACAATTGCTTCTTTTGTTACCTGCACAGTATAGGTGTTCAGAACAGGGGTCAGACAGATTTATCCATTATAGTAGTTGGCCGTATATGCTCTGAAGGCTGAGTTGAGAATGATCAATTTTAAGGGGTTGAGTCTGCTCATCTTTGGCCAAGTTACTTGTGCACAACATTGCAGCGGTTTAGAGGTGCTAATTCCATAACTTGCCAACAACCTGGGCAAACATGCATGTTTATTTTTCACTCTTAGGCCTCTTATGCCAAAGGAAAAAGAGAACAGCGCACACGCCTCTCATGGGAACCTGTCTCAAGGATCTGCTGAATACTCCAATCAATCTCCTGAGGATCTTGGTAGTCCCCCTTATAGTCGCTCTCAGAAGATTGGACAGAAAAGATCAAGCAGCAGTACTGATATTCAAAGTATGCCTTTATAAATCATGACTTAAATTGCTTTTTATCGTGTTTAGTTACAGCTTATTATAACCTTTTATGCTGGTTTCCCTCCTAAAGCATTAAGAGGTCCACCGTTTCGGTCGTGGTCTGTTGGTAACCAGAGTAGTGGCATGTGCAGCGATTCTGAGAGTGCAGGTGGGAGCAGCGAGTCACGATCTATGGATTCTCCATCAGCTAGTCCAGGTACAGGTTGTTTATTTAAAGCTGTTTAAGGAAAATAATGTCTATTGTGTGCTGAATACAACTTTTTGTTACAGGTGACTTTAAAAGGCGACTTCCGAGGACCCCATCGACTGGTACTATGTCATCAGCTGATGATCTGGATGAGAGGGAACCTCCGTCACCTTCCGACAATGGTAATTTTCCCTCTCTGCATCCTTCAGCTAAAGTTGTAGTACCTTTTAAGAAAAATATGTGCTGCAGCTAATAATTTTAAGTGCATGAGTTTTCTTGGTCTCTCTGCAAAGTCTCACCTGTTGAGCCTGCCAGTAAATTCCTGTTGGCTTCCTGTGATGTTGTGGAAATTATGCTGCAATATTCTGGAATTCAGAGCAGAGTTGCCACTCTCATGTACTTTGTTGATCGTGTTATCAAAAATGGTGCAGGAAGTGTGGAAGTCAGCATTGTCGTTGAGGCTCCTAGCCACACCTACTACTGCCTACGGCTGTCTGGATTGACAGCGATGCCTCTGTTGCTGAAACTCCCCTTTTATGTGCTGTAGTGTCTGGGAGAGGAGGGTTTGAAATACAAATGAAGGCGGATTTGGCTAAACCAGAGAGGGTAAAGAAAGTTTTTGTTTTTAGTTATGAGGCTTGTGCATTACAACATAATTGTATTTGCTATTTGTTTAGATTGTAATAACTGCTAATACTCCTGAACCTAAAATAGATTTCTATAGTCCACTAAAGTTTTTTTCCATAAGTATCACAAACCTATTCTTTGCTGGCAGCTTTTATTAAAAATATTGCCAGTATGTGTCCATTCCTAAAATCTGGAGACCAATTCTTCAAGCTATAAGGCAGGGGTGCCCAACCTTTTGAAGAGTGAGGGCCACTTAAAGGAGTTGTAAAGAAAAAAAAGTTTTGCCTAAAATTGTCTGCAAGGTAGACAGAATACTGTAATGATTGTTAAAAAAAAAACAAGTAAATACCTATTAACCTGTTGAGATCCGCGCTATAGCCGAATGACGGCTTCAGCGCAGATCTAAATATCCAACAAGCCGTCAATTGACGGCCTGTCACTAGTATGTTCCCCGCGCGCACTCCAGAATGCGCCACGGGGAAATTCTGTGTTGGCCGTGTCCCTTGGATACAGCCAATCACAGATCGCCACGAACGGCCAATCAGAGTGACCGTTTGCGATGCGATCTGTGCGGCCAATGAGAGAGGATCTCCTATGTGAACATAGGAGATCCTCTCTCATTGCCGTTTTACACAGAGACAGCGTCCTGTCTCTGGAGAGGAGACCGATCTGAGTCCCTTGTACATAGGGACACATATCGGTCACCTCCCCAGGCACCCCCCCTCCCCCCACAGTTAGAACACAATGTAGGGAATACATTTAACCCCTTCCTCACCCCCTAGTGTTAACCCCTTCAATGCCAGTCACATTTATACAGTAATTAGTGCATTTTTAGAGCACTGATCGCAGTATAAATGTGAATGGCGCCAAAAATGTGTCCCTGCCATAATGTCGCAGTTTCAATAAAAATCGCAGATCGCCGCCATTTCTAGTAAAAAAAATAAAATAAAAAAAATTCTGTCCCCTATTTTGTAGGCGCTATAACTTTTGCGTAAACCAGTCGCTTATTGCGATTTTTTTTTTTTTTTTTTTTACCAAAAATATGTAAAAGAATACGTATCGCCCTAAACTGAGATTTTTTTTTTTTTTTTTTAAATTGGGATATTTATTATAGCAACAAGTAAAAAATATTGTTTTTTTTTTCAAAATTGTCGCACTTTTTTGTTTATAGCGCAAAAAATTAAAAACGCACAGGCGATCAAATACCACCAAAAGAAAGCTCTACTTGTGGGGAAAAAAGGACGTCAATTTTGTTTGGGAGCCACGTCGCACGACCGCGCAATTGTCAGTTAAAGCGACGCAGTGCCGGAAGCTGAAATTTCGCCTGGGCAGGAGGGGGGGTATATGTGCCCAGTAAGCAAGTGGTTAAGGCAGGCATCCCGATACTTTTGGTAATATAGTGTATGTTGTCAGCCACTGTACTTTAAGTTGGTGGACATAGCTTCATGGCTTAGGGTAAAATGTAAAAAAAAGTCATCTCATCGGCTGCTTGTGAAAGACTACCTTTGGCCAGTATGATACTGTTTTAAAAGGAAGTGCTGGGTAAGTCACTAAAGTCACTAAATTCATCCATACATTAAACTAATAACTAACCTCATTTCCAAAAAATAGGATCGAATTGGGTCCAGTTCAGAGCTTGAATCACTTATCTGCCTTCAAAGTTTATAGAGTAACATTTTTAAAGCTTGTAGTATATTGTGAGACCTGAGTTGTTGTTGTTTTTTTCTGCCCTACACTTTGTCACCTTTTAAAATAGACAGGGCAGGGAAAAAACAAATAATAAACATGTTTAGGTTTCTTTTGCAAAGGTTTAATTTTTTTTTTTTTTCACATTACAGTTTTGTCATGTAGCGATCTTGTATACCAACTGTGCCTAAATGAGTTATTTTGTGTAAAGAATTTTAACCCAATGTTAAATCTATATTTTTTTGCAGGTTTAAATGACCTTGCCGCTGAGATTGCAAACTCCAACTCCCCTGGGCCTTTCAGGAACACTGTTATGTCCAAGGCATCCCAGACCCACAAACTCCGAAAACTGAGAGCCCCATCCAAGTGCCGAGAATGTGATAGCTTAGTGGTGTTTCATGGTGCTGAGTGTGAGGAGGTAAGAGTCCAGTAATTCTGGTTTTGGCAGAAAATACAAGGCTACGGCACATTGCTTCTCTTCTGGAGTTTTTTTGTTTAATGTTTGTTACACTTCCCGTCCCACCCAGGACTTATTTTCAGTACGGCTTTAAGTCAATGATTACACAATTGTTATTATTAGCCGTTGCATAGAGGAACAACGTCCCATTTAGTGTGTTTCTTTATTGTAGTGTTCTCTTGCTTGCCATAAGAAGTGCCTGGAAACATTGGCCATTCAGTGTGGACACAAAAAGCTTCATGGAAGACTTCATCTGTTTGGAGTGGAATTCACTCAAGCTGCTAAGAACACCCCTGATGGCATTCCTTTTATTATCAAGAAGTGCACCTCCGAAATCGAGAGTCGTGCTCTCACTATAAAGGTAGGCGCTTATTGGCATTTATTCCAGTTTGTTTACCCACTGCCATTCCATGTAGTATAAAGAGAAACACGTTCAATTCAGGAATGTATATTGTTACAACATGCAGTAATTGTGGTCTATTATTGTGGTCTATTAGTGCACATGCCTTTCAACATCAAAAACTGGGATAGTTAAAGTAACTGTCTTCAGAGAAAAACAGGAGCTGCCTTTACCAAATGCCTTTTAAAAATGCTTTTTGCCTTATTAGACTCTCTTAATTTCATATATTCTGAGCCACTGGCCCAGAACATGTATACAGATCAGGAAGGTCATGGAAATGCCTTTTATCTGCATACTTACTTGGAGACAGTGAGTCAAAATATTGAAAACGGAGAATCATGATGACAAGGGGGCAATTGGCAGTTCAGTAGGAGGGTAAGTAATTCTAGAGTTTTGGACAGAGTGGAGATGGATTAGAACACATGTCGGTTTTTTATTGCTGTCTGTGCCCCCATTCAGGAGATGCGCCCTCTCTATTTGTCCTGTTTACCATTATCATTGAACGTAAAAGTTAATGAAAATCATTAATTTTGTGTTGTCCCCAAAAAAAGTAGTAAAGGGGAAATCTTCCCATGGGTCCCCAAGGAATTCCCTTAATTTGCAGGGATTTCCTCACACTTCCTGCTTTGGCCTAGAGACAGTAAGTAAAGGTAAATGTGCGCATTGGGCTACAGATGGCGGAAAAATAAAAAGTGATGGGTTATAACTAGGGGTCGACCTATATGGGTTTTTCTCTGGCCGATGCCGATATTTGGAAATCGGGGCGGCTGATGGTTAATATGTGTTGCCGATTTTATTTTTTTTCCTTCATCTCAAAAAACCTAGGGTGGAGAGGTGGGGGAGGAGATAATTGTTTAAGGTGGAGAGGTGGGGTGCAGCCTGTCGGTGCCACATCAGTGCCCACTGGTGCAGCCTATCAGTATCCATTAGTGCCCGCCAGTGCAACCTTATTGGTACCCATCAGTGGAGCCTATCGGTGTCCATAAGTTCCACATCAGTGCCCACCAGTGCTACCTCATTAGTGCCCACCAGTGCAGCCTATCAGTGCCACCTCATCAATGCACCAGTGCATCCCATCATTGCCCACCAGTGCATCTCACCAGCGCATATCACCAGTGCATCACCACATCAGTGCATCACCACATCAGTCCCTCACATCAGTGCCCACCAGTACAGCCCGATGTCATTCACTGCCACCTCATCAATGCCCACCAGCAGAGCGCTCTAGGCTCCGTTCTATCTCTTAGCCTAGCACAAGAAAGCTCCATTCGTCCCTGGCCCTGATGTGCTGCCTTGCCTCTGCCTACAATCCCCAGAATGCAGAGCGTGCCGAAAAAACGTCCCCTGATGTGCTGTGCGCCCTGCCTACAAGCCCCAGAATGCAGCGCGGGCCGGGTGTGCAGCACGTCAGGGGACGTTTTTTTTTACAGTGGAGGATGTCGGCAGCGGCTGATTGGCTGTTACCGGCCTGCTGGTTGGCTGCCGACTTCTAAAAAAAAAAAGTCATCGGATAGCAGCGGGTGGGCAGGCAGGCAGGCAGGCGGAAGAATTCCACCCAGCACATCCCTACCTTAGATCCTAGACAATCGGCCTATTTTACCTAATAATCGGCCGATGCTGATATCTTTAAAAACGCAAAATATCGTCCGCTATATCGGTCGACGTCTTGTTATAACCCTCTCTTACTCCATCCAAAATAAAATAAAAACGTTTTTTTAATTTTATCAGCTCTCTGGCAGCTGACAGTGTTCCCTGTCGGCTGCCTTTCTCACTCTGAGTACAGAAAGTGCAACACCGATGAACCCGCCCCCTACCATGCCTCCTCTGCTCTGATGACTTTTGTGTACACAGGAGGAGGAGCCGGGTAGGAGAGACGCTGCTGTACGTGTGCCACTTATCTCAGGTCTGTGATCATCACACACACACATTTATAGATGCCACTTGCGTAGGGGTAGCCAACATAAAATAATACTTGCAGTGTTTTGGGTGTGGGGGAGAGGGTACTGCATATGCTAGGGGTCTTTTTAGGAAAAGTTGGATTTTAAATTTGCCGACTCCCCTATGTCAGTGAGTGGCTACTGCAGGAGAGCGGAAGGGAGTGCCGACATCGGAGAGGCGATGGGAGCCTAATGGTGATGTTATGGCTCTGGCAATTTGCAGCTATTGCTAAGCGCTCCCTTATACAGGTAAGCCAGCACTGCTAGATCACTTGACGAGACCGTATTGGTTTAACTAAAGGCAAGTACACAGATCATTTTAAATCCCTTGCAAACACTTTAACACTATCTTTAGGTGTAGAAAAAAAATCTCTTTACATGTGTATATATGGATCCAAATGCAAAGTCAATGCATAAAGCCAGCTTTATGAAACCTAAAACTGGTATGGTAAACTTTCTATAGACCAGATAATTGACAAACTTTACTAATATGTTTTAATAAGAAATCTTAATAACTTTGTAGATATGTGACTATCAATCTACCTAGTGCCACTGAACATAGCTTTGCATGCCCATGGTGGCATTCTTGCCTTAGATTGCTGACCTATGTGTGTGCTGGATGAATACATGAAAAATAGTGCTGTTGTAGCATTCATAGTGCTGCTTACCATCAAAAGGAATACAAGATGGTGATCTCGTATACCATGAGATTACTGTCTATCGTATACTGCACGTCTTTCCATCGGTATCTTTGACCCTCGGCCCTTTGGAAGGGTGATAAGAGTTATTAGAAATGGAATTTGAAGGCCATACTTAATAATTTCAGTCAGCCAATAATTTAAAAATAACTGAATGTATGTAAAACACCTTGGTTTTTTTCACACTGTTAATGGCAACTGTTGGTGGTAGGTTGAATTGCCTAAAAATGTTAAACTTTGTGGCCAGCGAAAAATAAGGTAATCCAATTTGCATTGTTTGGTGCGATTTTCTCGTAGGAGCTCCTTCTATGTGGTAAAGCATGTCCAATTCTTGAAATAAATACTGCAGCACATGAAAAGCACAGCTTTAGAATTCAGCGGCATTGTAAAAAAAGAATTTTTCTTGCCTTATATTTGGTGTGATTTCTAGTAGGAGCCCTTTCCATAAGGTAAAGCATGTCAAATCAGGGCTGGACTGGGATGAAAATTTGGCCCTGGACTTCATCCAGACTGGCCCACTTTGACAGGTCTCTCCCATGGCGGCCAGACAACTCCTGCACCCCCCCCCCCCCTGCCACCCAAACCCCCTCTTCCCCTTCACTAGCCATTCTACTTTATTAGAGTAGAACGGCTGGTACTCTTATAGGCAGTACCAATGGGGAGGGGAAGCTAGACATTATTTCACCCGGGCCAAAGAATCAGTTCGGTGCCCCCCCCCCCCCTTATGGGACAAGATTAGGCAGAAGTGAGAAACTCCCAGACCACAGCTGTTGAGTCAGCTGTCTGTCCCCTCCCCCATGCTCCTCTGTTGTCCCCCCTGCTCCTCTGGTCCTCCTCCTGCTTCTTTGTTCCCCCCAGGTGAGCGCTGCGGTGAGGGAGTGACAGAGGAGCGGAGGGGGGCGGCGGTCCGCTGTCATTTAAGCCGGCCCACTGAGCCATCGGCCCACCGGGAAACTCCCTGTAGTCCCAATGGCCAGTCCAACCCTGTGTCAAATGCTTCTTGGAGGGTACACCTTCATGCCAAGAAAGACATGTTTGGGAGATTTGGGGCTTCTGGCCTTGCTGATGGATTTGGAGCCAGGATTGCAGTGTTTTAAAGTGGTGGGCATGGAGAAAGGACGGGGACATTTCTTAACAGATGAGAAGGAAGAAGACCTTTCAGACTGTTTAGACTTGTTCCGCAGAAGATGAGTGCTTTTTCCACCGGTAACGTCCTTGATAAACAGTATGATGAATAAACCCCTAAGCAACATTGTCCTTCAAAGGCCATGCGGATCAGTCACATCTTGGATTCAGCAGTCCAGCACCACCCATGTGTACGGACATAATACCAATGAAAAAAAGCTGTGAAAGCCTCCTGCAAACCATCACAGCTGAAGTTTAAAGCTGCAGCCATTTTCTTTATTCTTTCTTTAATCAAGGGATCAACCGCAGCAGTGGTACTATCTCCTTTATGGAATTTTGACTAATCAGCCATTGTTTGGCACAGTAAAGCCTCAGCCAAGACTGAGAGAAGAGCAGGATCTGCCAGTGAACAGTTTTAGAGAAGTCTTTAAACCGCTTAACGGTTGGGTTCTGGTATGGTAGTCACTTTAAGTTGAGACCAGGCTGCCGACGACCAAGTTGAATAGCTACAATGGAAGAGATGAGGTGATGTGGTGAAGTCTTGATTGAGGAAGAAAGTAAGAAAAAAAAGTGCAGTCCTCCTGTAGGCGATAGTATAACCTGGAAGTGAGATTTCCTGTGTCATTCCTATGCAAGTAAAAGAAACGATTTATACAGATTTTTTTTTTTTTTTTAAATACGTTGCATTTTAATATGTTAAAGTGGATGTAGACATGTTTATCATATGTTATGTTTATCGTAATATGAGGTGATCCACAGTTCATTGTATATTACTAGGATGTGTTATGTGGGGGAGGGGTTGATTTCTCACTTTTTATACTGTGGATCACCTCATATTATGATTAACATAACATATGATAAACATGTCCAAGCTAGATATATAAATAACCTGTCACTTAAAGCAAGGAGGGAGGAAAGGACTTTTTATTTAGACAGGTTTTTATCTGGAAGTCTTTTAATTTTCACTGAACAATAAAAGCGGATTGCTCAGAGCTGGATTAACTCTGTGTGGCAAGACTGGGCACAGATGATAGGAAATCGTATACTCTACATTGTGACATCAAAAAATATATATATAATTTTTTGGGTTTACATCCACTTTGACTTAATTCGTTAGTTGGCCAAAGTGTTTTTTTGTGCCGCCAATTGCACAACAGGTTGTTAGATTTCAGTTTGCTGTATCCAGAGCAAAGAAAGATTCAATTTGATTGGTTGTTGGGCCCTGTTTTTGTTAAATACACATTTTGTGTGTGTTCGGTGAATGAAAGGAAGTTTATGTTTAAAGAAATGGTTTTGGCTTTTTGAGCAGCGGAAATAATTGGGACATCAGACATTTAAGTCCACTTCTAAAAGATCGTCCACATCTGTAGCCTGTGTAATCGGTATGCATATAGTTTGCCAAAGTGCTGCAGGTAGCCTATGGCCTTATTACCGTCTTTCCTAGGCCCAGTCTTTTGTTCTAGTGCTTAGCTCCCAGGTGTGTGGCCACATTTTTACAATTCCAGCCGTCTGCTTTGTATACTGGCACTATTTTAAAACCCTTCTTAATTAGAAAATGCTTTGGGCTTATTTTTGTTGGACTTTTCTTCCCTTTGTACAGATCTGTGCATATTTCCAAACTTTGAAATATTTACCCTTTTAGAAATCATGAGATTTATATACCTGTGTACAGGACCAGGTGGTCAATTTCCTGCTCATGTCTAAGAAGGTCACTGTTGGACTAGACCAGGGGTCTCCAAACTTTTTACTTCGAGGGCCACATTGTATATTTTACAGATTTTTGCGGGCCGAAAAAAAAAGCTATTTATAAATGACTCCTCAGCTATGGAATAGAGTAGAATTAAAAAAAGGACCCCCCCACACTTGTTACCCTCATCCGAGCCCCTTCACACTTGTGTCCCTGCACACGTGTGTCCCCCATCAGACACCCTGCACACGTGTGTCCCCCATCAGACACCCTGCACACGTGTGTCCCCCATCAGACACCCTGCACACGTGTGTCCCCCATCAGACACCCTGCACACGTGTGTCCCCCATCAGACACCCTGCACACGTGTGTCCCCCATCAGACACCCTGCACACGTGTGTCCCCCATCAGACACCCTGCACACGTGTGTCCCCCATCAGACACCCTGCACACGTGTGTCCCCCATCAGACACCCTGCACACGTGTGTCCCCCATCAGACACCCTGCACACGTGTGTCCCCCATCAGAGCCCCTCCACACCCCACTGAACATCTACATCCCCATCAGAGCCACCACACATAGTTTTGTCCCCCCTCTATACTTGTGTCCCCAGCCTCCCCCAGCACATTCTTTTCCCCTTCACCTTCTGCTATTTCCCCGTAGATCAGTGTGTTCTGTGCTGCTTCTCTGACGAGCTGGTTTAGAGCAGACACACTGCACTTCCCGAGTCCCGCCCCTCTTACACAGACAAGCTGAAGCTGTTACAGAAACGTAATCTAACTCCGGGGGAGGAGCTGGGAGGAGCAGCAGGTCTGCACTGAAACACAAGCTTTGTTGGGACACTCCCTCAATGCCTGTCAGAAGGCAAAGCAAGCCCCACAATTCGAGCAGACTCCGTCCCTGCAGTGAGTCTAGTGACTGAAGCTGCGGGCCGGACAAAACCTCCTAGCGGGCCGGATGTGGCCCGCGGGCCGTACTTTGGAGAACCCTGGACTAGACCACTTTTTGTTTGCTCTGCGCTAGGTGGACATAGTTTTTATGTTGGATATTTTACTTTTTCTCTGTCAAAATAATGACATATAATGTAGCAGCGGTCTGTCTCTCGAACAATAATTGAGCAGTGTTTGTCATGTGATTACTTTAACTAGTCACACTGATCAACACCCTGAAATTGCACTGCTGTGTTCCCTGCAGTCTGCACCATGATCTATTTACTATGAGCCTACAAAGCATTGCACCCACAATAAGCAGGGTGCAATGCTTTGCAGACCTATGTGCTGACAGAGTATGCTGATTGCTAGAGAGAACAGAGTGACAGGGAAATCATTTTATTATGGTGCTGTTTCTCCATTCCCTGTCCAGTCAGAAGCTGTGGTGGGTCCAGGACAGTCTGGGCTCTGAGGAAGTGGGTTGCATGATGCTGGCCATTAGACCGTGGGCATTTTGTGGTGGAAAAGTACTGTGGGGCAAAGCTGTGGATTAAACATAATTTCACGAAACAGGATTTAATTTTTTAATGGGCAAATATTCCATTGTATTTTTGGCTGTATTTCCACTTTGTGTTTTTGTGTTTTTACGTAAATTGTACTGTTTATTTCCCAACTTTTGCAGGGTATCTATCGTGTTAATGGAGCAAAGTCCAGAGTCGAGAAGCTGTGTCAAGCGTTTGAAAATGGAAAAGACTTGGTGGAATTGTCCGATCTTTATGCTCATGACATAAGCAATGTTCTCAAGCTCTACCTCCGTCAGGTAAACAAACTCACTGGCTCAAGTGTATTGCAATACTGCTGTATGCTTATGTAAAATTATTTTCATACTAAAACAAGTGTTCCTTAGTAGTTTCTGTGCACAGGGTTGCTTTATATCTAAAATGAGTCTAGACATTTTGCACATAGATGAAAATAGTTTTTTTAGTGGGGCTTCTTCCTAATTATAATTCTGATCAGTGACTTCAACATCGGGCACTCTAATGCCATGCAACACTGTACCTAAATACTTTCTTTGGTGTTTGGGTACAGCAAGTCACAGATCATGCCGCTGCATAGCCCCTAGAGCAGGCATGAAGCACACAAGTAAGACAACATCATATGACGTCCACCCAGGATAGCAGTCCGTTCGCCCAGCCTTATTACAATAGGCCAGGCAGGAGGTGGTTGAAAAATGTTTAGCTTGATTTTAAAGCAGTTGGTCACACTTTGCAAACAGCTGACTTAAAAAGAGGTCAATCAATTATGAAATATTTTTTATTTATTTCTAGTAATGACAAACAAATGAACTTGACCTTTACAATGTAGTCCTAGTTTGTCTGTAGGGTGGTGCTGCTTAGGAGTCTTACAGTAATGTAAGATGTCAATGAGTGAATTAAACCTATCTGAACTTAAGAGTTTCAAGAGTTTGGGGCAGTGACTAATTGCCCCTTTCCTCTCTCTCCTTTTTTTTTATAACTTGGTTCAGACTTACAATTGGAGTGCCAATATGAAATTAAACCTTTTCAATATGCTCAGTCTTTAAAAATCTGAAATGCTGTGAAACCATTTTCATGGGTGCACGTGGTAGTAAATGTTTATTTGTAAAATAAAGCATTTAGATTCATAGCAAATAAAAAGTATAGTATGGTATAGCACAAGGGTGTCAAACGCCATTTCATTGTGGGCCGCATCAGCATCATGGATGCCCTCAAAGGGCCAGTTGTACCTGTTGGACTATATAAATGTATCTAATCGTTAACATATTAAGTAATTGCCCCTGCATTTCATTATTACTGGTTTTAGTAATAAGTTAACTCTTAAGCTGTGAAGGGCAGGTGCAGAACAGCTCACTCCTGTAGCAGATGATGCAAGGGAGGTTGTCACACCGCTGCTATCGGCCACAAGAAACTTTATTGGGGACCGCTCAAACAGAACTTGGTTCTGCTGTGGTGTTCTGTCACTACAGTCTCCAATAAAGTTTCTTGCGGAAGATACCAGCAGTGTGGGACCCTCCTTTTCAACTGGGATAGAATGGTCTTCTCATAATTATAAGCAGATGTCGAGCACCCCCCTCTCAACCATAAAAAGTCCCCCACCCTCCCCTACATTACAGTGCACGTCCCTTACCTTGTGTTGCGTCGGAAAGAAGTGGGGGGTGGAGCTGGGAAGTAGAAAGTCAGGATGAGAAAGAGCACCAGGGGAGGGATGGAGTCGGCGTTGCTGCAGTCTGCTTAATGCTGAAATAAGGGGGCTCTGCATCTACAGAGAGGCGCAGGATCTGTTGGAAGTGTTTTGTCCTCTGCTGCCGACTGCTGAGAAATGGGGGGGTAGCAGATACAAGGCTCTCAGTTGCTGCAGGAACAAGCACAGGGTCTGGTGGATGAGTTCTGTCGTCCTGACTGCTGAGTGGGGGCAGAGATGAGGGGTGTGCCACAGCTGCAGGAGACGTGCGAGGAACACATAGAATGGTCCACAGTAATAAAACTGACCTAAAATTGTTTGAATAGGAATTAATTTTATTCATCCATTGCAGACCTTTGTCATAAATAGGGCTATTCTTAAGAAGTTTTATGAAGTCTGACTGTGTTTAAAATATCTTGTGTAAAAATATTAATCATTGTATTTCTTTAGCTTCCAGAGCCTTTGATTTTGTTTCGCCTTTACAATGAGCTGATTGGACTAGCCAAAGAAAGTCAGCGTGCCATTGATGAGGTTGACTGTAAAGCAGGCAGCCCTCCGTTGAAGAGACAGCCATCTGGAGTTGCGCTCAACAGGGTCATCCTCAAAATAAGAGACTTGCTGAAACAGCTACCACTGCCAAACTATAATACATTACAGTTTTTGGTGGGACATCTACACAGGTAAAGAACCTTACCAGATCAATAATCTCAGTTGTTGGTGTGTACCCATTGGATACAAGACTATATCTGTCGTAAGGTGTTCATGCCCTAGTACCTTGGCCAACAGGATAAAAATGGAATTCAAAATGTCGGTGCCTGCCTTTTTCTTTTTTTTTTTAACTCCCCTCTAAATACTTTTGGATAAATTCAACAGTTGAAGGGAAGGCGAGCACAACTTTGGATACTGTATTTGTTGACATATGGGGAATGAAAAGCTGTATATCGGCTAATGATTAGGATGAACTTTTTAAACTCTTTGATACGTTTGTCTTTTTGGGAGCAGTTGCTTTAGCGGAAGACATCATCATATTTGAACTCCTTTTCTACAGCCTTTAGTATCATTCAGATGGAGGAACTGAGACCCAGCCTCTGTGCTGGGCTGTTTTGTGCTGTGTCTCCATCCACGTCAGATCGGCGTGCAGGCAGTCGACAGAAGTGGATTCAAACACAGAGGCTGCATGGACAGTCAAATTTCAACATGTGGGCTGATGCATTGATCCGTGCACCCACTCCTGTCTGCATGTCAAACCTCTGGGTCTGCATCCATGTCTAAGGGTTTTTCCTACATGCAGCTCCAAGGTGGATGCAAATGCAGTAAAAATTAGCTCAACACAGAGGATGGGTCTCTGCGCCCATCTGAATAAGCCTATTAAGATCTTTGGCCAGAGTCTATCCAAAAGTTTTCTGTCTTGCTCTTCAGTTAGTGTCTAAAGAAGAACTCCTAGAATTAATTTGTTCACTGTACTCTAAGTCCCACTACCCATGTACAGTGGCTAAAAACAATTTATGAAAAGAGCAAATTGACCACAAACTTTAAAACCCAAATGCAGTTTGTGCAGAAACACTCCAGTGAGTGGTGCATAAAAACATATTTTTATATTTTTTTAAATGTGTTGCCTTTAGACCCCTTTCACATTGGGCGGTTTTTAAGCGCTTTAGCGCTGGCAATGGTCTCTGATATGTGCCTGAAAATCACCTCCCTTTCATTCAAGTGTGACTTTTCACACTCGGGCGGTGCGCTTGCGGGACTTCCAAATAGTCCTGCAAGGAGCATCTTTGGGGCAGGCTTATGAGCGATGTATTTAGCGTTCCCAAAATGCCCTACCCATTGAAATGGATGTGCAGCGCTTCCGCAGCACCGCAACACAGTAGTTTTTAACCCCTTCTTTGGGGTTTAAAGCGCCCTGCTAGCGCCCAAAAAGCACTTCTTAAACAGTGGTAAATCACCGCTAAAACAAGAAGGGCTTTACCGTGAACGTAGCCGTGGCCCCAGTGTGAAAGGGGTCTTGGTTGTTTACTTGAGCTCAAGCTTCAGCCCAAAATTCTGAATCCCTAAAGCAAGCTCTCCATTTGAGAACAGTCTCTACCTATTGTTGTCACACTCATTACCTGGAGACAGACTTTTGGGCTACTTACAAATTTGCAAACCGCACACTGTCATCCTTCAAATACCACTGTTTCACCATCATGTTCTTTCAATCCCAAGCTGGCCATTCTTGATTCTTCTTTTTTTCTTTTCTTTATTTTTTTTCTCTTTTGCTTGTTCAACCAGAAGGGAGGAAGCCCTCCTGCAGAGCTATTGTAATCTTATAGCAAGGAAACTTCCCTGCTGTCCGAATACTATCATCAATGTTGCTGGCGGCATTGATCGTTCGGCAAAAAACCCGACAGGCTTGTTGTACACAAATCGGTTGATAGATCAACATGTGTGCAACCAGCCTGCCCATTCATAATTCAAAGCAGGGATCAGCAGAATTTCAATCCATGCATGGCTGGCTTTAAAGAATTTCTTTCCCAACCTCTGATGTACTGTCTGTCCAGAAAGACATCTGTTGAAAGAGTAAATGTTTAAGAAAAATATTATCTGTTCACAGAGCAAGGATAGATTTTCAGCCCCAGCCCATTCTGGAGGTGTTTTTATATTAGTTACTGGGCATTCTGCCTGTTTGAATTGCAATAAAGACAGGTCAGTCCGTTCCCACACACACTACAAGATGTGGTCATTGCACCGAGGCATAACATAACTGTTTTGCCTGTGAGGAATTTGTCCCACAGCATAATTCTCAAATTTCCCTGCAGAATTTTCAAGCTAGGCTTCACACATAAAACTTAAGCTGTTGACCTATTTCAAAATCTAAGTATGCACACATGTAAGCATAACAAATGTTGATTGTTGCAGTGATGTGTGGGTGTGATTGGAAGAAAGGGATTACAGAACTCGCACCTTTTTCTACTTTTAACCTACTGAACAGAAATCAAACTGTGTGGTACATTCCAATGATTGGATTGCTTTAGAGATTAGTAGTGCGCATGCACAATTGTTTAAGTGACTGGGGGTTATTTACTAAAACTGGAGACTGCAACTCTGATAGAAACCAATCATTGGCTACCATGCACAGCTGCACCAGATTTTGAACTTTTTAGTTTCAGTAAATCTCTCTCACTGTTTTCCTAAATTTCCTAATTCAAGCTATCCCTGTTAAAGAATGTACATTTTTTTCCTGCTGCCCAAGCCACCAGACAATTATCTGCTTAGTAGAAGACACAGGGAAATGGATGTGAACTCCCGGGTCCCCCACAGCTCTTAGTGGTTCTTTCTGCTAACCTGCACATCACCACTGTATACTGTAGTGACATGAAAATTGGCAGTGCGCTCTGCGAGGGATCCAGAAAATTGACACTCTGGTGTCCATTTCCCAACGCTCTTCAAGGGAAGGTTTCTACTAAGCATGCAAGAAAAAGTATTTGTTTTTACAGGAATAGCTTGCATTGGGAAGTTTAATATAGTGGTATGGTTGCATTAAAATGTATGTATAATTTATTTATTTTTCTCCTTGTAATCTGTGTCTGCTTGGGAGTTCCACCCTCATTGATATGACAGCTTGTCTATCAGTAGAGATGTGCTTAACACATCATGTTTTGTAATAGCATTGTCACCCCATCACAGGTACAGAAAGATCAACAAATTTGTGTGTCTTCAGGGAGGTTGGGGGGCACACAAGATACACTTTTATAAAGCTACTCTACATGATTTGCAGGTGTGAAAGTGACGACACGTTTCTCATTGAAAGCGGAAGGAATGTAACATTGGGACGGTAGATGGCATAAACTCCAAACCTACAAAAACCACTAGAATCGACAAACTGGATTAGTATTTGCCGCAGCCTTGTTGGTTTTCACAATTTTAAACCATTCAAATATCCCTCGGGCCACTGGCAAAGACCCCCCCTCAGACTCCAGCTTAATTGGGGGTCCTGGAAATTTCTGGAATGTTCTGTGGACCAGGTCAGGTGACCTTCTAGAACATTCCTAATCTGCTCACCTATTTTTGACCCATCACAACCCCAACCCCACACACATTCTTTTGCTTCTGCTGTGTGATGAGACACCTAGTGAACAGTTGGGAAGCCTCACTTTTGTCATTTGCTGCAAGGTGTCATGATAAAGCCTACTGAGTTTCAAATAGGGAAAATTGCTGGTGCCCATTTAGCCGGTGCCTACGTGACTGAAGTTGCCAATTTGTTTGCCATGTCACGAGGTACAGTATCAAAGGTTATGATGGCATATGCAGTTTCTGTGAAAACTTTGTCTCATAAAGCATAAACGCAGTTGACATGGTCAACTAGTATCAGATTCCATTATTCACCATTCAAGCCATCCATTTGTAAATTGGCAGGAGAATTGAGGCAGTCTTGGATGCTAAAAGTTGTCCAACACCATATTGTTTAACCATTTTGTTTTTTACCTGGTTTTCCATTTTTGTCCAACCCCTGAAATTGTGCATTTAGTTGCTCTGTAAAGTGAGCCTGTGCTTTGCTCATTCCCAGTGTTACATTTTCGACTTTCCTTTCCTCTTCCACCATTATATTTCAGCCACCAGAAATACCCAATACTTCTGGGTATACAGGAGAATATTGCTCTGTTCCTTCCTTTAATATGACGGTACTGGTTCATGGTGATTGGTCCAGCATGGTTACATGTGTAGTACTCGCAGAAATATTGCTATGGTGTGGAAATCAAATAGTCTGCATCAATTCATGTTAACCCCTTCATGCTTAAGGGTAAAACGAATATTCATGCCCAAGCATAATTTTATAACTTTGACATGTGTTAGTAAAACCATACATATCATCACAGCTACTTGGGCTTTAATTTGGAGGTTATGGATATCTTTATTTATTTTAATATCAAAGAAAACTTCCGCAAAATAGAAAAAAAAACATTTATTTTTTATTTATCTGTATGTATTGTTACTACCATGACCTACTATCAAAGAACAACCCACAATAAAATTCTCCTGCTTCTGACAATCGCAGCAATACCACATATGTTTATGTTGTTTGTACCCGTAGTACAGCCCAGAAACAATAGTGCACATTTTTGTTTTTCTTGTTTGTATGTTTCTTGTCTTATATAAAACACTGATACGAATAAAAAAAAAAAAGAAGAAAACATAAATCAATCCTATCCAAAATATACTGATCCTGACCTTTACCTTTGACCCAAACACTAACTTTGGCACTGACCTAGATCAAACCTTGACCTAGGTATTTTAATTATTTACACATGCTTTTTTATTAAATTTTTTCGCTGCAAGAGAGAGAAAGATGCAATGTATCTTTCCTCTCCATTCACTGAGAGAGAGAAACACAGGGGCGGGCTTTGCGGTAACCGATTACTGTGGTAGCCAAACAGAGGCTACCACAGCAATCAGGTGACACAGAGTCAGGATTTCTGGGTCACGAAAGTTACTAAACTATGGGACCCAGGGCTCTCGATGAGCAGTGCCCTCTCAGCACAAAGGCATATACGCAGATATGTGGTCCCACGGTAAGAATTCCAGTCCAGTGAGGCCGCATATATGTGTTCTGTCGGCATGATGGGGTTAACTGCTTTTGCCAAAGATGCTTAAATAAGGATTTGGGAAGCAGCTAGCATAAATGTTAAGATTGTCAGGGGTCAGAAGAGAGGGTTTTTTTGTTTATTTGTAATTCAGTCTGAAGTACAATAATATAAAAGTTTTACCTTCTTGTAGGGTGACTGAAGAAGTGGAAGAAAATAAAATGACTGCCAGTAACCTGGGTATAATATTTGGACCCACACTAATAAGGCCACGTCAGACTGATGCCACCATTTCACTCTCCTCTCTTGTGGACTATCCATATCAGGCGCGTATTGTGGAACTGCTTATTACATACTACGATAAAATATTTGATGTGTCCCGTGAGATGGTTAATCCTGAAAAGCTTGTTATGACAGAGGACAGGGAACTACAGCAGATTCGCAAGTCGCAGTCATTGCCAGTTGGCAACGAGGTAGGTGTTCTGTTGTTAATTCATTAAAATGTAGCATTATCAAATTAGAGACTTTGCTTAGTTCACTCCATATATCCCACCCAGCCACCCTTTGCCTCATAAGACAGCCCTGAAGATGCACCCCCGAGGGGCAGAGCTTGTAAGAATATTTGTGGGTGTTTAAAAAAATTGATTTTTAAGTGTTAGGAACAGGATGGGCAAGGTTTAACTATCAGGGTGTTATGTGTATTAATATA
Source organism: Rana kukunoris (assembly GCA_029574335.1). Taxonomy (NCBI): domain Eukaryota; kingdom Metazoa; phylum Chordata; class Amphibia; order Anura; family Ranidae; genus Rana; species Rana kukunoris. Next base: position 142,012,482 of record CM056055.1, read on the forward strand.
ATCAGTCTTTAAGAGTGTGACCTTACACAATATTTCTTTGCCTTTTTGTAGAACATTGTAGTCTCCAAACGTACCTCCTCCCTGGATGAGAATTCATTAGACTTTAAAGGCTTGGAGGAGCAAGAGAGCAGAAATCATAGTATGAGCATAGTGGAAGAGAATGGTAAGTTTTCAATGTGGTCATAGCAACATCACAATACACAGGTGTCCTTTTTCTGAAGTGCAATCAACTTGATCTTGGGGCCATTTATTTGTGTGTATGAAGGATAAACCGTTTTACCACCTGTAAGTGAAAGGTTTCTCAGTTGTAATTATAAGTCTGTCTCTTATGTGGGTGGCCACAGCAATATCAGTATATCTCTACTTCTCATTGAAAATAAACCTCGCTTTTCTTTCTGCTTTTGTTCTTATGCAATTTTCTCTTCCTCCTATTTGATAATTAATCTGAACTCAAGTTTCCATCCTTGGATTACACAATTGCAATACAAAAATACAATTGCTAGTTTCCCTATATATGTTTTATATGTGCTTTTGGTTCATATAGTAATTATATGATCCGGTTATTTGAGATGCCCTGTTATATTGGTTTATAGCAGTGCATTCTGACTTTTACATTCCATATTTAAAATCTTTTGTTCATCGCATTTTTTTATATCTTTTTAAAATATGTAGGTTAAAAAAATAAAATTGTACCAAGAAAGGTGGCTACAAATGTAATTAAATTTAACGGTAGGGCTTCCATATGATAGAATCCCTAAGACAAGCTTAAAGTTGGAAAAATATATATATATATATAATATTATATATTTATTTTTTGTGGTCAATTGAGAGCTATAAACTTGTAATCTGATTCTTTCAGAACACAACTCGTGTGACCATGAAGATGAATTGCACCAAGATTCCTCCTCTGAGGCTGCAAGTCCTGTGTTACAAGGTTCAGAGGAACAAGGTGATCTGCCTTTTTTTTTTTCTGCAAAAGACACCAGCTTAGTAATTGAGAAAATCTTATGTACTCTTTTTGCTTTGATAAGTTGGTTCCACTGTATGAAGCGCATTTGGATGTTATATAAATTAATATGTACCAATGTTTGCGTTAAGTGGTCGTTCGTTTGCATTTAAAGTGTTTATAAAGTCGCATAGTGACTTTACATGTGCCCCCTCTGGATTATACTGGCATTAACCACTGTGTATGTGTGTTTTTCTAAAATGAAAAGGCCAGAGCTTTTTTTCTCAGAAAATAGGTGCAGGAACTCAACCACGACCCGTTCAGATTTCACAAACAGTAGAAGGGTCTTAAAGGGGCATTAAATACCAGAATTGCATTACATACAGTGTGCTGAGTTCAGGGGGTTACAAAGCAGTCACTTGTAAACACAGAAACCAGACTTCTGTGTTCACAAGTGATTGTGTTGAGCAGGCACCAAAGGGTCTGAGCCAAAGGTGGTGGAACTGAGTTCCACCAAGTTCCCCCAGAAAAAAAGCCCTGGAAAAGGCTAAATACCTTTTCTCACACCGCAGCTGTGCGGTCACATGATCTACCTCCACTCTTCTTCCCCGATCTATGGAAAGAACAGGAGATGCCGAGATTCACCTGTGACATCTGCCATCCAGAAGAGGGGAATCGCATGACCGAACAGCAGCGGTATGGGAAAGGGTGTTTAGCCTTTTTATTTAAAAACATACACAGTAGTTAAAAGCAGCATTATCTGAAGGGAATACATGTAAATTTGCATATTCCACTGAATAGTGGAAGGAGGGATGATAAGAGCCACATTCACGCTGGCCGGCAGAGAGAGAGACTCATCGCAGACCAGCAAGTTGACTGAACACGGTAATCATGGTTTAGCACCAATGTTAACCGTGGTCAGCACAAACAGGGGGACACAAAAACAGGCAGAATCAACCAGGTATATTACAAGATAGGAAGGGAAAAAATACACGGCACAAGCACTGTGCTAAAGATCATAAAGGAACAGGATCTTTTGTTTTTAGGGTTACAACCACTTTAATCTTGAGCACTACTATATTTAGTTTCCTCCAGTGTGTAGACTTGACAGGTGGTCCTCTTGATTATGTGGCGTACTCACTGGCACTGTGCAAAGACCTTTTTTAAACATTAGGTAAAAGGGGGGTGGGCACAGACTGAATGCCCCTCTACCATTTGGGTTTTAAGTATTGGGTCATATGAATCAAAAGTGCCCAGCAAAGTGTTTCTTTGTATTTGCACTCCCCAAAAGCATTGCATGCAAAATGTCACTAAACGCTTATTGTCATTCTCTCTCACCAGCTAGGTGAAATGAGTCTGACCCTTAAAGGGGTTGTAAAGGTAAACGTTTTTTCACTCTATGCAATAGGGTGAAAAAACTTCTGACCATTCTGGCCTCCTCACCGCCCCCCCCCCCCCCCCCCAGTTTACTTACCTGACCCCTCGAAAGTCCCGCACCATGAACGCGCTGGCATCTTGGAAAGCTTTCCAGCTCATTCATGGATCGATTGAAGCAGCGCAGCCATTGCCTCACGCTACTGTAAATCACAACCAATGACACAGTGCGCCGGGGGCGGGGCCGAGTGATAGTTGGCGGCTATATCACGGAAGCGCACCCGCAAGGACTCCACACAATGCAAGCTCTCTCGCATTAATGTGTGGAGTTCTTGCAGGAGGACCAGAGACAGTCGCCGAGGGACCCCAGAAGACGTGGATCAGGGCCACTCTGTGTAAAACGAGCTGCACAGTGGAGGTAAGTATAACATTTGTTATTTTTTTTAAAAATAAAAACATTTCCTTTTAGTGTTCCTTTAGGAATCCAAAACGTGTACATCAGTCAAGGTGTCATTATTAATAGGCATGTTTATCATGTACAGTATTTAGTAAATCCGTCTCATCCTCTTCTACCGGTTAGCCTTGTCTCTTTAGATTTTCTTCTGTTTTATAGAAAATCACTAGGTTTATGAACCCGAGTTCCCAGCTCTGCCCCCTTTCTGCAATCATTCCATGGAGTATGCAGAATTTTAAGTGCATCTAAAGCCTCATAAACACGATCCGCTTTTCTGCGGACAAAGCGTAGGACTTTTGTCCGAAGGTTGTTGGCCAGGAATTTGTCCAGAGGACTTGTGTACATACGAACGGATAACACGACAACACACATTTGTTGGCTTAAAGTTTTAAAGTATGCTATCCAACATTTGTCCAAGGAAAATCTGATAACAATTGTCTGATGGAGCATACAAACAGTCAGATTTTCCAACAACAGCCTGTCCTCGCGCAATTCCCGCCAGAAAATCCGATCCTGTGTACCGGCCTTAAGTCTCCTTGTTTTGAAAGGTGGGAGCTAAACCAGGAATTTCAGCAAGGACACTGGAGTTACATAGTATAGGAAGCGAGTGCGTGACTGAGTTCATCAGAATCCTTCTGGGATTAATATTTCCACTCTGGTTTGACTTTGCCTTTAACCTCTTTGCACTGGTGCCTCACTTTTAGGCAAGGTTTGCAAGATAACCAAAATACAATACAGGTGATATCATTTGCTTCTCAGTGATTGCAGTATTCTAGTCTGCATCTCCCCAAGGTAATACATAAAATCTGGCCTGTTGGTGGGCCCCGAGGACAGGGTTGATGACCACTGCATTAGGAGGTTTATGACCCCGGAGGTGAGGCGGAGTTTAAGATCACGTGACCGTGGTCACTGCAGTCACGCCACCAGGAGCTTTCAGTTAGGCGACTGGAACTGTGACGGGAGCACGCAGCACACGTGCTCTCAGCACAGGTGTATTGGCAGCAATTTACACAAATATGCGCCCTCCCTGCGCTAAGGACAAGAGGCCACATGTTTATGCATGGCCGGCGCCAAGCGGTTAAGCTATTGATGCAGAGCAGATGCTGATCTTCACTAAGATCACATATTCACCTCCTTGTTTCTTAACGCGTAAAGAGATGAGCAGAGTCCTGGGCTTCATCACGCTTTCCCGAAATGCTCAATAAAAAGCAATTTCACGCTTGTGCCATTTATTGATATTGGCACTCCAACACGGCTAGCACATGTGTGCTTTGTTGTGCAGCAAAACTTGCATCAAGAAAATTGGCAAAGCTTTATACCCAAAAAGGTACAGGAGCTTCCTTGCTCTGTTTGTCGTACATAGAGCAGCCCATTAAAGAGAATGGACTGCCCTAAGAACATTGCATGAAAACTTGTGCAGGAACGCTTCCTGCCACGTTCGTTGTGAATGGGGCCATAATAAGTGCAAATCAAAACTGTGTTCAGCTTTCCATTAAAGTGAGTCACATGGTTTCATTACATAGGTCCTTGGATGTCTTCTCTAAAATAATTAAACCTGATTGGTTGCTTTGTGTTCCAGCACACCATTACTCTTGGCACCATGATGTTCAGTGATCCTATGTGTAAATACGTGCACCTAATGGGAGGTGCTGATCACCAGGCTAGAAAATAGAGTATTCAGAAGAAAGTATGCAAAGCATCCGCAGATCTGCAAAACTCTAGAAAGAATGCTGTTGCAAAACAGAAATAAAGTTATTTTCCAATGATGTAACAAGTTCAGCATTGTTCTTTTTAAACACTTGTTAATATTTGCTTATTATAAGCTTTTCATTGCTTAGATACTAGTTATTTAAAAGTCAGTCTAATAAACAGGCAATAAGTGGTTATGACAAAACAAACACATTTCAAGCCAAGCAAATGTTTGAGGAGAGATCACCTTTCACTATGTTAAAACAGTCAATACCGTCGTTGAGTTAACTCGCTATGATGTGGGCTTAAAGCCTCAGTTAAGTCTTATGGAGGTTAAAGCAGAATCAAACCCACCAATTTAACTGTTATCCAAAATGGCTACAAGATTCAAGACATGCTGTGAATATCTGTCACCGTACCTATGTTCATGGCAAAATAGCTGATCACATGTGTAGCACCATAGCAACTGTATACAAGTTTGTTCTGGAATTTCACCACAACTAAATCTACATAACTTTTTCTTTATATATCGGTTGAAGCAGATATACTTTTTTATTATTTTTCCCCCAAACCTGACTGACCATGTAACTATAGAAGAATAATGGATTTGTTTAAATGGGGTGACATTTTTTAGTAAATTCTACTCTGAAGATAGCAGGCTGATAATACAGTTTCAGTCTCGGATCTTTCAGAATCCCTGCAGCTTCCCATTGCCCATCTGCTCTTTGAGGTCTTCTTCTATGGGAATTTTTTATTATCCCAACATGCACTTGACACACCCCCAACCCGATTTCTGTTTAGAAACCAGTTTACTTTGGTGGTCCACCTTAACAGGGAAACCATTAGGACAGTAGAGGACATTCCTATATTCAAGTATTCTACTGATCAGTAGTTGGAATTCCCCTTTAAAACTCAGTTCTTGCTGACAGGCCCTGCTCTTCGCCCTAGTCTAGCTGTGACTTTAATTTTTTAAATCATGGCAGAGTGGTCAAAATCCTTTGAGTTCTCTCCACTGTTGCAGTGGATTCTTTATGAGTGTGTAGCAGATGGCTATTGTCTTGCGCTTCAACTGTGTTCGCCTGCTGAAAGCTTCCTGGACCATCTCTTGTATTGGACCTTTGTGAATACACATGCGCAGAGCACTCTGGTTAAAGTGCTGGTCTGAAGATTGTACTCGGAGAGCACCTTATCTGCATGGTCTTCGACCTCCCATCAGTCAGACCCTTGATATTATTTTTATCAGCAATGTCACTGGTAACAAGAGCAACCACCTGCCTCAATGTATGAAGCCCCAGGGAGGTCTACTAAGTCTTTTTGTTGCTGTATTCCTTAAGTATGTATGTACAGGCCTTCTAAACTATGGCAACCTACACAATTTGGGTTAAGAAGCCTGCTAACACTCTAAGCATGAAGGTGTGCTCGCAATTTCAAGAGTGGTGGTGCTTTTGTTAATCCTTGTGGACCCCTGGATAGTTTGCCCTTCAGGTGTATAGGTGCCAAGTGTGTTATTTCAGGAAAACAAACCCCTTTTATGTACATTCATCTCCAGCTCCCTCCTTCAACCTTTCTGTGTCGCCTTAGACTTTTTAGGGTCTTTTTTGGACCAGGTTTTGTTTCTAACTTCTATGTTTGATTGCTCTCGAGAGTAGTATTTCAACCTGGTTACTGTTCTCTTTCCCAAAAGAAAGTCTGCCTACTTTGAGGCCTGTTCATCCAAACATTTTGCCTGGTATAAACCAGATATACACTTCCCTTCCTTTTCCAAGAGAGATTTTCTGGTTTCTGTAGTCGGCTAGAACAGTAATATACACGTCCCCCTTAATTTTCAGTCTTCCCCTTGATGTTCTCAAGGGTGCTGATGCTCAGTGTTGGCCTTGGTGCTTTTCCATGGTATCCCCGTTGTGGGATACTATGGAGGAAACAGTCAGCACAGGCTTTATTGGACAAATATGTCTGATTTGCTACAGGTCTCAACAATTTGGTCAAATTTGTAATCTTCAGAAATTGGTGCTTGGTTCCTCTCATCACCTGTACACAGCTTGGACCGTATTTTTCTGTAAAAGCATTATGTCCTTGTCCTTTAGTCCATGAGTTGCCTGTTATGTGAGAGTTGTGGGTCTGTGGCTAACCCTTTTCAAGTCAACCCTACATCTTCATTCTCTCCTCAGACTGTCTCAAAACTGCACTTTGGTTTTGTTAACAAAGTTGACTGTGTTGATGAGCAGATCAAATTGCTTGCCCTGTGGACCCAGGTAGTTTCTGACCCAGTGGATTAGCCTTCCGGTTCCAGAAACGGTAACGTCTTCCCTTTCCACCCTCTGAAAGATCTTATGATGGGATAATTTTTGTCTCCTTTTCTCCAGTCACATGTCCTGGAAATTTGTGGAGTTTCAGGAAATGCAGTATCCTTTACATTTCTGAATCAATCCCTTGGCAGGTCACCTAATTTGGATCCAGTTGGATAGCACCATAGGTGTGGTGTGTGTCTGCCATTGAGGAATAACAGGATCTTGTCAGATCAAGAAGCATTCTAGATCCGGACACTGGGAAGGACCCATGTGCATTCCCAGACTTGTGTTGCAGGTGGAGAATGCCAGATGTTGGACCCCCCAATACCTTGGCTCAACTGTGTTCTGAACAGGTTTGCCTCCAGGTGCAGCAATTGCTTTGGTGTTTCTGTGGGATCTCTCTTCCCTGATCAAAACCTTTGGTCTTAGAATGCTTCTTCCTCCTCGATGTAGGTTTCTGGTGTTTCTTCTTGCTCTGGAATAGATTCAGTCAATTGTACTTTGCCAACTTTGCAAAGGATGCTTGTGGATAGAATAGGAAGGATAGTCCAGCAAGGTCTGTCATGGAACTTCGTCCTAGGGTGTTTTTTTTTAAATCAGGTCTGTAGGATGCATTTGTTCCTCCCTGGTAAGATATACTTTACTGGTTATGTTTGCCAGTGTCTTATCTTCCAGTAGGCGGTGGTATAACCCAAAGGTAAGACTTCCTGTGTCCCTCAGGGTGCTCCAAGAAAATTATTTTATGGTAAGTGCAAAAATACTGTTTGGCTCATTACATATGCAGGCTTGTAAAACTGTCTTGTTAAAAACAATGCATTTATTGGGGTTGATTTACTAAAATAGCATATGTTAAACTCAAGGTTTATGTTCACTTTGTAAAGTGAAGGTGAAATGTAATCATTTGCTGACAAGTCATTTTTCTCTTCCGTTCATGGACAGACACAGCAGCATTGACCTTAGGGTTATATATCCTTCCTTTCAGGAGAGGCAGAAAAAAACAGCACTTCAAGTGTTAAAACACTTTCCTCAGTACAGCACCTCCCAGGGGGCAGGTCCCCCGGGTACATCCCACTCTCTGGCTCATGCAGCTCCAGTTTTTTTCTGCCTAGCGTTGGAAGACATGGCCCTTCTGGAGCCCATGTGCTCTGGAGATTTTTTGCGATTTTTATTTTTTTTTCCTGCATTTTTGGATCCTGGGATCTACAATCAACTGCCGACTGGGTGACAGACTGAATCCTCGATCCTTGTAGTCCCCCCATGTTTGGCCATCGAGCGTGTGCCGGCCTTGAGCTACGCGCTGGGCTGTCCACGACATGCCCCGTTGCTCCAGGGGTGGCCGGTGAGCTATATGCTACAGGGCACACATATGACCGGTCTCTGTCGCTGTGTCAGTGTGCCGGGCCGACAGCCATGCCGTGTCTGCTGTGGACGTTGGGTCTGTCTGGAATGCCTCCAGCCGGTGGTCGCAGGATGGGTAAGTAGTATCCCCTTGCCTTGGCAGGGTGGTTCGGCTGGTGCGTTCCTGGGAAAGTCGATTGAGGGTCCGCCCTGCTTTCCTCTCTCCCTTCCTCTCCCTCCTTCTCCGTTCTGGGTGGCGGCTGTGAGGTGGGGGGTCCACTTGGGGGGGGGGGGGGCTCCGTTACTACCGGGGGGCTGTGCTGCTGTGAGGTGCTATTTTTCAGTGTACTTATGGTGCTGTGTGTGCTGGACTGTGTTCTGCTGTGTTGTTACTGGGTTTTTAAACACTTAGCCCGCATGCTGTTTTTCTGCATGTCGGCGGCCATCTTGGAAATGTTTTTGGCCTCTAGTGACTGGAATAACGGTGCCAAAGCCCGCAGAATACTTCCTGAGGGACGGCACAGCATGGACAGCACTCTCAGCGCTTCAGCAGCACTACAGCCTGGTCGGGTGGGGAGTCCCCTGGGGGTCCCCTGCTCTGTTTGCGGCCGGGAGGGTGGCCTGTGGGTCCCTGCCTTGCAGTACTACGGCCGCATATACGGTGGGGCAGCATGGAGTCTGAACTGGAGGCTTCTACCCAAACCATGCCTGAGTTGACCCTTAGTGCCCCTGTTCCTGCGGCCTCCATGGATGCTGTGACTGCAATCCTTGAGGCGTTTGTTGCCAGAATTGAAGTGGCAAGTGGCCAGAAGGGGGGTAAAAAGCACCCCCTCCCTGCGCCTGCTTCTGAGGATGTCTCTGACACCGAATCAGGCCCTGCTACTGCATCTGGCCCTGGTTCCGTCATGTCAGATGATGCAGGCTTAGCCCATACTGACAGTAAGGATGACTCTGCTTCAGGGTCAGCGCATGAGGAGGCGTTTGTTGGAGCTCTTATCACTGCGGTGCGGGATACTCAGAAATTTGAGGATTTGGCGGAGGCATCAGATATGCCGGTCCCTTTTGGGTTACGCAAGGTACCCCGCACCACGAAAGTGTTTCCTTGTGTTCCATATCTGGACAAACTGTTGTACAAGGAATGGGATCGGCCTCAGAAAGTTTTTGCTGTTCCAAAATACTTTGCGGTCCGTTACCCCTTTGAGGAGGACTTTTAAAAAAAAGTGTGTTTCTCCTCCGTCAGTGGACCCCCCTGTGTCCAGATTGAGCAAAGCCACCACGTTGCCTGTGGAAGGGGCTCCTGCCTTTAAGGACCCCGCAGATAGGAGAGCTGAGGCTGTGGCCCGCTCTATGTTCACAGTAGTGGGTTCGGCAGTGAGACCGGTTTTGGCCAGGGATCTGGTGTCGCAGACACTTACCGAATGGGAAAAGGTCTTTCTGCAGGAGCTGGCATCCAGGTGAGAGTTGTATAGCGCTCGTTGTGGAGACAGTGATAAAAAATTAGAAGCTGCAATAATAAAAAGGTTATACAACCTCAAACATGGTATACAAAAAACAAAATTGCGCTAAAAACCTGCAAATATTCATTCTGCAGGAGCTGGATGCGCAGACTGCTTCTGAGACCTGTGTGGTCCTGGCTGACCAGTTAGTGCAAGGCCTAAGGTTTGTCTGTGAGTCGGCCCTTGATACACTTCCCTTGCTTTCTAGGGCCTACGCGGTGGTACTACGCCGCCTTGTGTGGCTGAAGTGTTGGTCTGCGGACCAGTCTTCAAAAAAGGCCTTGGTGGACTTACCCTTTAATGGTGAACGGCTTTTTGGGGCGTCCCTGGATGACATCATAAAGGATGCCACAGGTGGTAAGAGCACGCTGCTCCCGCAATCTGGAAATGGTAAGGAACCTTGCCGTAAGCAAGGGCCCTCCTTTACTGCCCCCCAGCGGTTTTTTTTCACCCGCCAAATGCGGCAGGAAAACGTTTTCAAGGTGCCAAGGCACCTGCTGAAGGAGAGAAGCGCACCTGGTACGGCAAGCCTGCGGACAAGCCTGCCTGTGCATGAAGGTCTGCCCCCGTCCGGCACTCGGGTGGGGGGCCGGCTTTGCAAATTTGCGGCTCGGTGGAGGTCTCCTTTTTCCGACCGATAGGTTTGCGAAGTAATTTCCTCGGGGTACAAGATAGTTTCTCTCTTGTCCACCAAACAGATTTTTTTCGTCCAGCTTCCTCCGCATCGCCGGAAGGATCTGTCAGAGGCTGTCCAGGATCTGCTGGTCAGGGGAGTGATTGTGTCGGTTCCCTCAATGGAACGGTTTCAGGGATTTTACTCCAATCTGTTTGTAGTCCCCAAGAAGGAAGGGGTGCTTCCAATCCTGGACCTCAAAGCCCTCAATTGTTTTGTCAAAGTGCAAAAATTCAGAATGTAGTCGATTCGCTCGGTAGTGGCAGCGCTTCATCAGGGGGATTTTATGGCGTCCTTGGACATCATGGACGCGTACCTGCATATCCCCATATGCGCAAAACACCAGAGATTTCTGCGCTTTGCGGTTGGAGAGGACCAATTTCAATTTGTGGTTCTCCCGTTCGGCCTGGCCTCGGCACCACAGGTCTTCACCAAGGTGCTCGCTCCGATTCTGGTCCTGCTGAGGCAGCGCGGGATCGCTATCGTAGGTTACCTGGACGACCTTCTTCTGAGAGCTTCCTCAAGCTCAGAATTAGAAGAGGATGTGTCTATCACCTGTCAGACCCTCCGAGAATACGGTTGGCTACTGAATGTCTAGAAGTCAGTGTTGGTACCGTCTCAGCAGCTGGAATACCTGGGGTTAGTCCTGGATTCCTCGGAGGCGAAAGTTTTCCTCCCAACGGAAAAACTTCAGACACTGCAGTCTGCGGTGCAGCGGTTGGCGACCCAGAAGTGGTGGTCGCTTCGATTTTGCATGAGGGTTCTGGGTCTGATGGTGGCCTCTTTCCAGGCAGTTCCATATGCCCAATTCCACAACCAAGTGTTGCAGAAAGATATTTTGTCACGTTGGGACAAGCTCCATTTGTGTCTGGATTTCCAGATTCGGGTGAGTCGACTGGTCAAGTCCTCCCTAATGTGGTGGCTGACGTCTCCGGTTCTTCGGACCAGGAAGTATTTTCTGCCGTAACAGTGGTCACGATGGATGCCAGCCTCTCCGGATGGGGGGTGTCTGGGGTGCCCAGTCAGCCCAGGGGCGATGGACTCGGGCGGAGTCCCGCCTTCCAATCAATGTACTGGAGCTCCGAGCGATCAAGTTGTGTCTCTCCAAGTGCTCCCTGGGTCTGCAGGACCGACCGGTCAGGATCCAGTCCGACAACGCCACGGAGTTGGCATACGTCAAGTCGGAAGTCGTGCAATCCTCCGGTGGGCCGTAAGGTACGTTCCGGCTCTGTTGGCTGTGTACATTCCGGGGATGCTGAACTGGCAAGCTGACTACCTAAGTCGCCAAACACTAGACCAAGGAGAATGGTCACTACACCCGGAGGTGTTTCAGAGTCTGTGCCAAAAATGGGGCACTCCAGACGTGGACCTTCTGGTGTCCCGTCTCAATTGGAAGGTGTCACGGTTCGTGGCCAGGTCAAAGGACCCGTGGGCGGATGCGTCAGGCGCGTTGGTGGCGCCATGAGGTCACTATCGCCTAATCCAGTGTTTTTCAACTCCAGTCCTCAAGGCACACCAACAGGTCATGTTTTCAAGCTTTCCGTTATTTTGCACAGGTGATTTGATCAGTTTAACTGCCTTGGTAATCATCACAGCCATTTCATCTGAGGGAAATCCTGAAAACTTGACCTGTTGGTGTGCCTTGAGGACTGGAGTTGAAAAACACTGGCCTAATCTACGCCTTCCCTCCTCTGAAGCTTCTTCCTCGCTTGCTGCGCTGAGTGGAAGCCGAGGGGATACCAACAATCCTGATCGCCCCGGATTGGCCGCTCCATCCCTGGTACGCAGACCTAATGCGTCTGGTGGCAGACGTCCCTTGGTGTTTACCCTGAGAGAAGATCTTCTGTCGCAGAGTCCTATCTTTCACCCTGCTTTACAGTCGCTGGCTTTAACAGTGTTGCTGTTGAGAGCCAGGTGCTGAAGGACCGAGGCCTGTCTGCGTGCCGCAGCTGTCATTCCTTCCAAAGGTTGTTTCGGCTTATCACATTAATGGGGACATTGTCTTAACATCCTTATGTCCTCGGCCGAAAAACCTGAAGGAGGCCACTTTGCATTCCTTGGACGTGATTTGGGCCCTACGGGTGTACTTGTCTGCTACGACTCCGTTTCGGAAGTCGGACTTACTGTTCGTGTCGGTGACTGGTCCTAAAAAGGGTCTGGTGGTCTCGTCGGCCACCATTTCTAGGGGGATCAGACAGGTCGTGCTTCAGGCCTTTCCCCCAAAGGGGCGGGTGCCTCCCTTTCAGGTTACGGCGCATTTGATTAGGGCGATTGGTGCCTCTTGGGGCTTTCCACCATCAAGCGTCTGTTTTACAGGTGCGTAAGGCAGCGACCTGGTCGTCAATCCACACCTTCTCAAAATTTTACAAGGTGGATGTGAGTGCATCTTCGGATGCCTCCTTTGACTGCAAGGTTTTACAGGCAGCAGTTTAAGGTTGGAGTTCCTCCGTTGAGAAACTCCGGTTTTGTTTGGGGTGAAGCTTGGTTTGCTGTGTTGTTTTCCCACCCCTCGAAAAAAATTGACACTGCTTGGGGACGTCCCTAAGGTGAATGCTGCTGCGTTTGTCCATGAACGGATTAGGAAATAGGATTTTTGTACTCACTGTAAAATCCATTTCTCTGGGTTCATGGACGGACACAGCACCCACCCCTCCTTTTTTGTTTGTACTGCTTCTTATGAACTGGAGCTGCATGAGCCAGAGAGTGGGATGTACCCGGGGGACCCGCCCCTTGGGAGGTGCTCTACTGAGGAAAGTGTTTTAACACTTGAAGTGCTGTTTTTTTTGCCTCTCCTGAAAGGAAGAATATATAACCCTAAGGTCAATGCTGCTGTGTCCGTCAATGAACCCAGAGAAATGGATTTTACGGTGAGTACAAAAATCCTATTTTTTTTTCCACCCGCGTATAAAAATACAGATGACTCCAAGAAATGCAGTGGAATTCCGTCCTTACAAGATGTTTAACCACTTCAATACAGGGCATTTTCACCCCCTTCCTGCCCAGGCCAATTTTTTAGTTTTCAGCGCTGTCGCACTTTGAATGATAATTGCGTGGTCATGCAATACTGTACCCAAATGATTTCTTTTTTTTTTTCATTCAAGTTTAAGTTTATTTTCTGAATAAAGTCAGTACAATTTAAAGAACATATCAGGAAATCAATACATTTTGTTACAAATCCTTAAATATTGAGACATCGTTTGCTGAAGTCATCACTACGTCATTTCTCAACCATACCTAAATAAAATTCTATCTGCGATGAAAGGAAAACAGGTTCAACAAGGGAGTAAATTCTGACCCTAAGCCATATAGTCTAACCGGGGTAGCTCCCTACCCTCCCCCAAATCCTGCAGTTCCTATCAATCCGTCTATGGTCCCTAGTCTACAGCAGTTGGGATAAATCAAAACCTTATTGGTCCAACATATATAGAAATGAGATGGGAAGGGCACCCTCCACCCCCACTGACACCCCCCAATGGGATCACTCTGTGCCCGGGGAGGTAGAGTAATTCCCCCAAACCATCCCGCCCCCTTAGCAAGTTATTATAAATATTACAGTTTTGTGATTTCTTTCCCCACAAATAGAGCTTTCTTTTGGTGGTATTTGATCACCTTTTGCGGTTCTTATTGTTTGCGCTATAAACAAAATAATTTTGACAAGTTTAAAAAAAAAAAAAAAATGTTTACTTTTTGATATAATAAATATCCCATTTAATATTAAAAAAAAATGTTTTTCCTCAATTTAGGGCGATATGTATTCCTCTACATATTTTTGGGGAAAAAATCGCAATAAGCTTATAATGATTGGTTTGCGCAAAATTTATAGCGTCTACAAAATAGCTGATAGATTTAGGATTTTTTTTTTTTAATAGTAATGGCGGCGATCTGCGATATTTATATAAATTTTTTTTTATCTTTACTCTGACATTGCGGCAGATATACGGGACACTTTTGACACATTTTTGGGTCCATTCACATTTATACAGATACAGAGATTAGATTGTATACAGAGAATCAGTGCTTCACTGGCAGGGAAGGGGTTAACACTAGGGCCCGATCAAGGGGTTAATTGTTACCTAGGGAGTGATTCTAACTGTAGGGGGCGGGGACCCACAAGGGGAGGAGACAAATCTGTGTTCCTCTGTACTGGAAACACACCCTTAGTCTTCTCTCACCTGACAGGACGTAGATCTGTGTTTTTACACACACAGATCCACCATCCTGTTCTGTTATTCAGCAATCGTGCACCCCCTAGACGGGCGGGAAGCCCAGGATGTCATATGACACCCGCCCAGGATGGGAGATCCCTCCTGCAGTTATCATATTACTACGGTGTATGAAGTGGTTAATTGGGCAACTTTGTGGCAAATGAGGTTTAATGTTGATAAATGTAAAGTTATGCACTTGGGGGATTAGATTATGCATGCATCATACATACTAGGGGGAGTACAACTGGGGGAATCGGTGGTGGAGAAAAAGAACTGGATGTGTTGGTAGATAATGGGGTCAATTCACAAAGAGAAACGTTATTGGTTTTCTTCAGGTGTTAAATTAGCACTCCTTATTTAACGCTAGCAAACATGGTATTCACGAAAGCTATAATCGTTATTTAACACAGTCGTTATGGTTTTCAACTGACTCTTTATCTAAACGTTATGCTAACTACTCAGACGTTATTATTAACATTTGGGACGTTAAAATAACTCTTAAGATCGTTAAATAATGCTGGAGAGATTCTGGGAGCAGAAGGGGAGGAGAACAGCTGCATGTGGAAAAGAACAGAGAGAGAGAGAGAGAGACACAAGCAATACACATGGAGATTGAGCATGTGATGTGCAAAACTTCTAGTGTGTGCTTTTCTAAAGCCATGTGTATTTCCTCATACAGAGAATAAATCATGGGAGATGAGAATCGGAATTTAGCTATCACCTGGGTTTCAGAAAAGTCATCCAAAATAGTATGTGAAGGGAATACACGTTTATAAATCTGAACAACATTCTAACATGTTCTTCTTCGCCTCTGGATAATTTTAAGTTCAAATAGAGCACGGTTCTAGCTTGCCCAACACTACACTACACTACAAAAATCGCCAAAAGCTTCCTCTAACAACAAAATATCGCCTGGGAAATGTCATAACGCCACCCTGAGGGAGGTGTTAATTTAACGATTGATAACTGTCAATTTTTTTTTTGTGAATTGCACTTCTGTACATATTTAACGATTTGACTCTTTAAAATAACGTTTTGAATCTTTAAAATAACGATTTGACTCTTTAATAAGGATCCACACCTTAAAATATCGGTTCTGTGTAGGGAAACGTTATTTGATGATTTTTCAAAGAGTTAAATCGTTTAGTGAATTGAACTAGCTTCAATAACGTGCAAAATCGTTAAATTAACACTCGCAATCTGAAAATAAAGCTTTGTGAATTGACCCCAATATGTTTACCACTTGCTTACTGGGCACTTAAACCCCCTTCCTGCCCAGGCCAGTTTTTAGCTTTCCGCGCTGTTGCTCTTTGAAGAACAATTGTGCAGTCATGCTACACTGTACCCATATAAAAATGTTATAATTTTTTTCACAGAAATGGAGCTTTCTTTTAGTGGTGTTTAATTACCACTGGGTTTTTTTACTCCTTGCTAAACAAGACCGAAAATGTTGAAAAACTAAACCGTTTTCATAGTTTGTTGTAAAATGTTGTAAATGGGTAATTTTTTTCCTTCACTGATGGGTTCTGATGAGGGGGCTTTGCTTAGCAATGCTGATATGCACTGGTAGGTGGCACTGGTGGGCACTGCTTAGCCGCAGTGGGTCTGGTGTTGAGGTCAGCATGAGGGGGGGGGGGGGTTGCAGATTACTGTCTCTGTTTACATTACATGCTCGGCTGATCACGTGGTTAGGGGACTCCGATCGGTGATCAGCCTAGTATCATTGACTCGCTGACCACAGACCGAGCTGCATGCGCCCCGCAGGCAGCTCATGCATGGGAAAACGTGCATTGATGCTCTCCCGGCAATTTAGGCCTGCGCTGTAGATGTCTTTCAGCTATTTTGGCACCAGTTCTCAAAAAGGATATGGGGGAACTGGAGAAAGTACATAGAAGATCAACCAAACTGATATAAGGCATGAAGGAGCTAAGCTATGAGGAAAGATTAGATGAACTGAATTTATTCTCTTGAGGAGAGGAGATTAAGGGGGGATATAATCAACATGTATAAATACATAAGTGGTCCATATAATGAACTTGCTGTTGAGTTATTCACTTTAACCACTTAAGACCCGGACCTTTAGGCAGCTAAAGCACCTGGCCAGGTTTTGCGATTCGGCACTGTGTCGCTTTAACAGACAATTGCGCGGTCGTGCACCGTGGCTCCCAAACAAAATTGGCGTCCTTTTTTTTTCCCCACAAATAGAGCTTTCTTTTGGTGGTATTTGCAATTTTGAAAAAAATATCTATTTTTTACTTTTTGCTATAATAAATATCCCCCAAAAATATATAAAACAATTTTTTTGTATTCTTCTACCTATTTTTGGTAAAAAAAATCGCAATAAGCGTTTATCGGTTGGTTTGTGCAAAATTTATAGCGTTTACAAAATAGGGCATAGTTTTATTGCATTTTTATTACATTTTTATTTATTTTTTACTACTAATGGCGGCGATCAGTGTTTTTTTTCATGACTGCGACATTATGGCAGACATTTCGGACAATTTTGACACATTTTTGGGACCATTGTCCTTTTCACAGCAAAAAATGCATTTAAAATGCATTATTTATTGTCAAAATGACAATTGCAGTTTGTGCGTTAACCACAAGGGGGCGCTGAAGGGGTTATGTGTGACCTTATATGTGTTTACAACTGTAGGGGGGGTGTGGCTGTAGGTGTTACGTCATCGATTGTGTATCCCTATAAAAGGGATCACACGAACGATGACGCCGCCACAGTGAAGAACTGGAAAGCCGTGTTTACACACGACTCTCCCCGTTCTTCAGCTCCGGGGACCGATCACGGGACTCCATCGGCGATCGGGTCCTGCCGTCCCGGAGCTTCGGTGTACGTGCATGTGACATTCTGCCGACATAAATTTGCAGGAGGCGGTCCTTAATTGGTTGAAGGGTCACTAAGGGCCATTTCACACTGGTGCGTTTTTGCCGCGTTTTCGCGCTTAAAATAGCGCTATTAAAACGCCCCCCATGCCCCCCTCCATTGAAATGAATTAAAAACGCGGTAAAAACGCGGTAAAAACGTGTTAAAACGCGGTAAAATCGCGGTAAAATCTCGGTGTTTTTTCCGCGATTAAAATCGCGGCAAAACACCGCGATTTTACCGCGTTTTACCGCGTTTTTACAGCGTTTTTACCGCGTTTTTAATTCATTTCAATGGAGGGGTGCATGGGGGGCGTTTTAATAGCGCTATTTTTAGCGCAAAATCGCGGCAAAAACGCGGCAAAAACGCACCAGTGTGAAATGGCCCTTAAGGAAAACATTTTTTTGCTGAAATAACTGTTTACAGGGTATAGAGACATAATAGATTCCTTTTTAAAAACGATTAAAAACAGATAAAAATCAATCATATAATGTGCCTCTAGTTTCACTTTCGTTTTTGCATCTAGCTTAGTTTTTGCATGTAATTTAATGCCTCTGTGCTGGACAGAGCCATAGAGAGTGATGGTTAGGAAAATGAAACTAGAATCTCCCAGTACTGTGGTCATCAGGAAACAGACAACCAGGAAGTGTCCAGAACAGAGGAGAATTACAGCAACATCAGAGCACAAACGAACAATGAGGACATGAAACCAGGACTGCAGTAAGGTAAAGGAAGCTATTTGGCTAAAAAAAAAAATCCTTTAGTGACCATTTAAGGTCATCACAGAGAACAAGGAGGCACTCTTTGTCTAGAGGAAACAAGATTTAATTTCCAAATGCAGAAAGTTTTTTTCACAGTAAGAGCTGTGAAAATGTAGAATAGACTCCCTCAAGAGGTGGTTCTGGCCAGCTATGTAGATTGCTTTAACAAAGGACAGGATTATTTGCTAAATGTACATAATATGACTGGGTACTAACATTTATAGGTAAAGTTGATCCAGGGAAAATCCGATTGCCTCTCGGGGGGGATCAGGAAGGAAGTTTTTGTGCTTTCTTCTAGATCAACTGTGGGTATAGAATTGTGTATATGGGATTGTTTGATTATTATTTTATTTTTTCCCATTTATTGTTCGGACTTGTGTCTTTTTTCAATCTGACTAACTATATAACATATATTTGGATGTTCAAAGCAAACACACCTTTGTAAATCAACCCCATTGTTTGGCTGATATTTTTACCTCACAAGTTGCTAAGTAGTTAGGCAGTCATCGTAGTAGCTTATCTACTCTGTCTTTAGTAGCAAATCTAGACGTCTTCACGTTCCAAAAAAATTAATTATGCAAATGTAAAAATATGATGGTCACAAAAAAAATTATATTTACAGTAAAAACAAGATTCTGTGGTAGGAACCCTTTCCACTCCCTATCCAGTGTATGTCTTCAAAGTGATCTAAAATTGTACTAATAAGAGTAGTTCTTATTTCTGCCTGCAATTAATCTGAATTTTATTTTCCAACAATGAACTATAAAAAAGATAGAAGTCAATTGGTCGCTATGAACAACAAGAATTGTTTTTGTTAGCTCACCCTTTATGGTTTAGCCATATAGTTTTCAGAATATTTCACACAAGAGATAGATATATATATATTTTTTTAACTTGCTATTTTTGGGCCATGGGCTGTGGTTTTGTTTCTATTTGTGGGTAGCCGATACACAGGGTGTTCTATATAGTATTGATAATGGTTCTACACACAGCATGGCTGATTTTACTGACAATTGGTGATGGCAGAACACCTGTTTCTTGTAAGAGGCGGTACATCTGTCAGATTTGTATTTCTATGTGTAGCTCAACTTGGATGTTTTTTCTTCTACTTCCCTTTTCTGTAACCACACCAAAAGAGAGGTGAGTTTCCAAACAGGGGAGAGACTGATAGGGAAAACCCCAAAACACTGTTCTTTGGCTGGCGGTTCATTTTAATAAAAATTTGCCTAATTATGTAGAATTTGCTAGGAAAGTCATGGAATTCATTTAGCAAGAAGTGCACTTTTGAACACAAGGTACAGCTTGAACAAACTTATCTAATCAATTTTTTTGTTTCCTTTCTCTTTATAGATGCCTCTCTCAACACTATTTCTGAAGGTGAGGTAAGAAATAATACAGAAGACCAGGCAAACAATTCTGTACCTGCAAAATCCTATAGACAAATATCTAAAGTTCAGTTGAGGGCTCCTCGAGTCAAGACAATGATTCGCCCTGTAAGTTTGCCCATGGATCGGCTTCTTCCACCTTCTATGCTGAATGAGAAGAATTCCAGGAATGTGGATGTGGCCACCTCTGACAAGCTTGGCAAGAGTCCCATTATTGAAGAGGTTTCTGAGACTAAACCTCCATCCACCATGAATTCTTGCCACAGAGCTTCTTGTTATGACTCTCAAAGTTATCGTAAACCATGGGATAAGCAGTACAAACAGTATGATATCACGCCCAGGACTGCAATGATTATGACGAACGTTCCACAAGAAATAAGAGCCCATGATGGAAGTCCCACCACCTTGTTATCAAATACAGCGCTGCCAAAACTACCATCTGCAAGCCAGCTCAAACCAGTCACTACCGACAGTAACTCAACTGATCCTAACCCACTTTCTGTTTTCAGAGCCCCAAGAACTTTGCAGCCAGGAACTTTTTATGTACCGCCTTCCCAAAAAACAAAGCCAGGTGAAGAGACTTCTCAAACTGATGCCACATCTACAAGTGGAAGCAAAGTACAGTATCAGCACAACAATAATAATGTGAATCTAGTTGTAGACTCGGATCTGGTATCTGAAACACATGGACTAGACAAAACCTCACAAAAAACTGTTCCCGAGGAGATTTCACCATCAGATGTGAAACCAGCCTTTTCAAGACTTCGGCCAAAGCGTGTTCAGGAGTTGGAACACAGAGAGGCCCACTTTGTGTAGCATAAAACTGCAACATATACTTCCTCCACCCAGGAGCAACCTTCATGTGCCATTTTGTGAATATTGTTTTTGTTGTGTTTTATTTTTTATTTTTATAAAGAAACTTTTAACTGGAAAACAAAACACTGAAGTATCCCCTTTAAGCCTTGCTTTATGCTTTTCTACATCAGATTGTCTATTTGTGTATGCATTCCCCTGAATAGAAGCAGTTTATAAAGGTGCACTTAGTGAAATTTATATTGTTTTGAAAAGTGAAATGCTTATTTATACCAAGAAACAGTATTCGTGTATGGAACAAACTGTTTTCTAATGTAAATTTTGTTAAGTAGGTAAAAAAATATTGCATTCTTATGACGGCAGCAAAAAAACATTTAAACTTGCTGAAGGAAAGCATGTAATCTGTGCAATTAAAAAAAAAATGAGCTTCTGTATAAATGTATAAAGCCCCCCTGGGGTACAATTGTTTATCATAACTGTATATTTTACATCTGTTTTGTCATCCATTGCCATTCTACATGTCGTCACTTTAATGTTATTTTTACAAAGATGATGCACTTAAAACTTTATTTTTTTTCAAATGCTACTCAAAGAGAACCCTACTGAGCGCTGGTTGTTGGAGTCATCATAATGCACAACACCACCTCCAGTCCCAATATGAGTACAGAGCTATTGGTTAGCACTTCTCTTTGCCTGGTTGTTGGTTTCTTCCTTTTGGTGGGCTGACACCTACCCTACTGCAGACAGGTCAATAGGTCCTGGCAACATACAAGATGGGATTTAAAACTGGTGCACTTGTATGCTGGAGGTAGGCAATGTAATACTTTGAAATACACTTAGTGGAGATATCCTTTCAGTAGGTAAAAAAGATGACTACATATATCTAGCTGACATTTCTTAAGCCAAATATGTGGAAACGCGGACAAAGAAGTGGTGCACAGTCGCCCATCTCAATCTTTTGTTAGCACGACTACAGAAAAATTGTAACCGCTGACGTAGGTGTAGTGTAAATCATTGCTCTTTCCTGTTGATTGGTTGTCATTTACTTCTTTATACTTCTTTATACATAGTTCTTTACCTTACCGAAAATGTGTGTCCAGTAGCATTCAGAGGATTCTGGGAACTCTTAGTCCAGCGCTCAAGGCTTATAGGGTTTCTGTATTCTGTTACATAGTCATTGCACAAATTCATTTTATGCAAACTTTAGTTCCTTTCTATGTATTAGCTCTCTTTGAATCCATTAATTCCAGCGGATTTTGCATAGTGGTTTAATGGATATCACTATCATCCCATGATACAATAATGATTTTTATTATATTCCCCGGTACATATATGCAAGTGTCAAATATCTCAGCGTTTTTGCTGTTCTCAGGTCTTCCACTTAAAAATGCTCCTTACCCAAAGCTTTCACATCTGGAAGTGCTCATGTTCATATTTCAGAATGATACTTGTGGCTTAATAATACAATCCTGTCTGGTATAGACTTTGAAATTTAACTGCTGGTGAGTGTAATTCTCAGTTGTCACATGCTGATAACGTTTACAGGTCTTGTCTATGGACCTTTGCCATATTTATGTACCACCTGTAATCATGATTTTTGAAGCAATGCTTTTCAGGGTACATGTTCTGCCTATCTGAGCTGTACCAGCTTAGTACTACCACTTGAATCAATGCACAGTGGATTTTTTTTTTACCCTTGGTTCTCATCAGTGAATCCCTACTTTACCATACTTGCCTGTCTGCTCACTGAACCAGAACCAGTGTCCACTCTTGAAAATGGCCAGCAGCTTATGTACATTTACCAGTCCTCAGTCTTAAGTCCTGTACACACAATCTGATTTTCCGACGGGAATTGTATGATGGCCGTTTTTTTTTTTTTTCAGAAAATGCGACCGTTTGTATGCTCCATCGGACAATTGTTGTACTTTACGACAACAAATTTTCCAACAACAAATGTGTAATGTCGGATTATTCGATCATGTGTACGGAAGAAAATCAAAAGTACAAACGCGCATACCCAAAGTCTGGCGCTAAAGAGCTGAAAAACACGTGGTTCCGTGCTTGTTGAACGACAATTCTTTGCCGTTTGTATGCAAAACAAGTCCATGGCCAACGCCCTTTGGACAAAAGTCTTACGCTTTTGTCCGGATAATCCGATCGGGTGTACCAGGCATTAGAGTGCATGCTCCCTTTGTGTTCTATGCAGCTGTCAATAAAATGAATACATTTATAAAGCAATGGATCTGACATGCACCAAACATTTACTGCAGGTAACTATTCTTGCTGCATGTGTTTTAAGTTCCAGTAATTCATCACAGTGAATATTTAATGTCACGTTCACGGCTTTATAAATATGCCCTGTCCAGTTTAATTGAAGCGTTGTTCACAGGAGCACAACAATATTAACTATGGAGCAAACGTTTGATGTAAAGACATGTACCACTTGTCTGCATACCCCACTTGGGGAAATGCTGATTAGCATATTCATTGTAACCTGCAGGGAACTGATTTCTGGCAGCTTTTAAAGCATCTAGGTACACTCAGGCCTCGTACACACGAGGGAATTTATCCGCTGAAAATGGTCCGACGGACCATTTCAGCCGAAAAATCCACTCGTCTGTAGGGGCCGGTGGACAGATTTGGACGGATTTCTCCGGCAGAAACGTTTCAAAGCATGCTTTGAAACTTTTCCGCCGGAGAGCTGCCCGTCGGATATGTCCGCTGGTTAGTACCCCTAACCAGCGGACATATCTGTCCGCACATGCGTCGGATCCTGTGAATGGATTTGACGCATGCGCGCGGAAGTGTTTCACTTCCTGGTGCGGTGACGTGGCGGCGTCAACGTCACCGCCGCGTTACCACGCTGTCCGCCGGTGGGGAATTTGATCCGATGGTGTGTACAGCCATCAAAACATCAAACATCGGATCAAAACAGCCCGGCGGACATATCCGATGGAAACGGTCCGTCGGACCGTTTCCATCGGATAAATCCTATTGTGTGTACAAGGCCTGACTCTCAAAAACATTGATTAAAACAGATAAAATGTCTCTCCGCTGATTGTAAATAACAGATGCCTGTTGAACGGATGTAATCATTTTAATAGCATGATATTTAATAACTGTTCTAGATCGATAATCAGGTAAACTGGTTCACCTCATTGTCCTTTATTTATCTGTTGCCATATTCCCTGTACAGTGAAAGTCTTCTGTATGTATTTTAGGAATCCTGCCCCCTGTCTTTTTTAAAAGCAACATATCAATTTTAACAGAATGGCCGAAGCCAACCAAACAAATACCAAAAATGTCTGCTTGTGCATCCAGTGTTCTTTTGTATTAAATATTTTTATATACAAGTAAACTGTTACATTTGCTCAAATATATTAACTTTTTAACCTATTTCAGAGTTCATGGTTTATATAATCTTTGGTTTATTTTTAACTTATTAAAATGTAGATTATTCAGCCTTGGCTAATTTTAATGCTTGTGCTATGAGATTTTTTTCACATATTTTCAAACATACTGTATTCTCAAATGAAAGGCGTATTGTGCACAAATGTATATTATAATGGGTTTTTCATATTAAAATATAAAAGTATTTTATTACATTAGTTTATGGAACTTTTTTAAGTACTGTCAAAAAAAAAAATATTCATAATTTCAGTGTTCATATCGCCAAAATAGGTTTACATCTGCATCTTGACACAGAACTAATAAACTTTTGTTGCTGCTGTTAAGTATTTTGGTTTCAGGTTTGTGATCACTATAACCCAGTCATCTTTTGACAAAGCTGTATTACCAGGTCTTCCAAAAAATCTAGGGGAAGCCAGCTCTACAAAGTTAGGAGTCACAACAATGCAAATTTGATCAAACTATGTATAATATGGGTTCCTCCACCATTATGTGAATGCCTAACCTCACCCGATTTCCCCAGTCATCTGATAACATTTGCTTCCACTAGTCACCTGCCCCAATCCTGCATTTACTTACCGAAAATTCACTGGAGTATATACAATCGTGTATTGAAACTTGCATCATGCTTCAACCTCTGTACAGGTGCTCTAATTCCTCCCCATGCCTTGATGGTGCACTGCATGATGTCCTTGTCTAGCTTCAGGGTGATAATGGATTCCAGTTTGTAAGGGGGTCGCTTCATGCTATGGTCATGTGCAAAGCGCAAAAGTTCCATTGTATGTCGCCAGAACTCGGAACCAATGCTTAGCCTCCATCTACTGCAAATTGCTTCCCCTCACCCAGCCCCGTAAGTGTTGACCCCTGTTGGGCAAACTGCAATATTTTATAACCTAAGGTAAAATTGTCCTAAAGACAGACTTTCTTATTCTTTTAATGTCAAGTAATATAACAGGAGAGACTCTTTGTAAGTTGTACAATTATTTTTGTCCTTATATCTAGAATGACCATGTTCCTAAGAACATAAAATGCCCTTGAATCCTATAGAACATAAAATATAAATTATAAATAACAGACCAAATGTATAACCTATCAAATGCATCTTTGCATATCTTGCGTCCTCATTGCATCCCAAATTGGTATGATCGCAGCATGAATCCAATTGGTTATGGTAACGAATGCTTTATCTGCATTGTGGTGTGTTTATTGCCATTAATTCTAAATGCCACTAAAATCCACATATACATAATAAACGCACCTGTACTAAAGTACAGTACAACACAGATGTGAATGCTTTGTGTATTGTGTAATGCTCGAGATGCAGGTGTGTTGACAGTCCATTCAATTTAACGGGTTGCCTTTGTGCAACAGTGTCAATCCATTAACAGTTATATTAACACTCCTAAGGATATAAAATCCACTCTTGTATTACATTTCATAAACATGCCCCAAAGTCAGTAAAGCATATGGTTGATAGTAGGGTTGTCCCGATATCACTTTTTTAGGACCGAGTACAAGTACCGATACTTTTTTTTCCAAGTACTCGCCGATACTGAATACCGATACTTTTTTTTTTTAAATGTGTCCCCAAATGCAGCCCTGTCCCCGCACATATGCAGCCCTGTCCCCGCACAGATGCAGCCCTGTCCCCCATATATGCAGCCATGTCCCCCATACCTAGATGCCGCCGCTGCCGCATAGTTAATATGGGCGAGGAACATTACAGCTTTCATTTGAATAGCTGTAGTGTTTCCCGCTGCGCTGCGTATAGACACTCCCCCTTGCTCAGGATTGGAATGATCACCTGTCCAATCCCGAGCAAGGGGGAGTATCTATACACAGCGCGGCGGGAAACACTACAGCTATTCAAATGAAAGCTGTGATGTTCCCCGCGCGTATTAACTAAGCGGCAAGGGCGGCGTTGCTGCGGGTGGGGGGGCTGAGTATTCGGCCAGGCATCAGGGGCATTTGCAGGAGTACAAGTACTCCCGCAAATACTCTGTATCGGTATCGGGACAACCCTAGTTGATAGAATAAAGGTAATGGAAATAGTTTTTTTGTGTGTGAAAGAAACCACTTAGGCAATTTTAGGACGTGCATAGGGACAGGTGCATGTTCAAAATGGTGTTTTTGTGAAATAGAGATAAAATATTTAAGAATTTGTCTTCGTTCAAGATTTCCCTGCCCCATGCACTATCCCATTGAAAAAAGGCTATGAGTATTCTTTGAGTGGCTCCTCCTGTTTCTGTCTGCCATCTGGATGGAGGGGAAATTAAAGAGCAGGACTTTAATTTGGTGGTTTTGGCTCGTATAACAATGCTGATCCCATAACTTGAACCAGAGTCAATCGCAATCTTTGTCAACATTTCTGGTAATGGAACATGCTCTGCTACATTGGCTGTACATACAGTGCACTGCGAAAATATTCGGCCCCCTTGAACTTTGCGACCTTTTGCCACTTTTTAGGCTTCAAACATAAAGATATAAAACTAATTTTTTTGTGAAGAATCAACAAGTGGGACACAATCATGAAGTGGAACAAAATTTATTGGAAATTTCAAACTTTTTTAACAAATAAAAAACTGAAAAATTGGGCGTGCAAAATTATTCAGCCCCTTTATTTTCAGGGCAGCAAACGCTCTCCAGAAGTTCAGTGAGAATCTCTGAATGATCCAATGTTGACCTAAATGACTAATGATGATAAATAGAATTCACCTGTGTAATCAAGTCTCCGTATAAATGCACCTGCACTGTGATAGTCTCAGAGGTCCGTTTAAAGCGCAGAGAGCATCATGAAGAACAAGGAACACACCAGGCAGGTCCGAGATACTGTTGTGGAGATGTTTTTAAAGCCGGATTTGGATATGTGGTGGTAGGTAGGGGGCGCTAAAAAAATTGTACAAACAGTGTAGTGAAATTTAACAATCGGCAAAGATTATACAGTGAATTCCATAGGACCACATAAATAGGAGCTCCAGTGAAAAAGGGAGGGGATCCTTATGTGGACAATCGATAGGACTGAAAAGTGTCCATACACAAAGTGAATAACAGTTCCAAGAATAAATAAAGTGCAATGTGCTCAATTTCTTCCAGGTGCAATGTGCAGAAAATTTCCACCTTCACCAATGGGTCACCAAAGGTTTAGATAGATGGCTCCTTACCAAATATTGTTGACCTGATTAATTAAAATTAGGTCACTAGTAGCTTAGTGGATTATGGATCAGCTCAGATGTCATATAATTTCCGGGTTCAGCATCGGATAGCGGAACAGACAAACAGAGGAAAAAGAAGCCGCCATAGTGTATTAAATTTATTAAAACTCAAATAAAAAACACAATGCCAAGTGGCCCCGGATTTGGATACAAAAAGATTTCCCAAGCTTTAACCACTTAAGACCCGGACCAAAATGCAGGTAAAGGACCTTGCCCCTTTTTGCGATTCGGCACTGCTTCGTTTTAACTGACAATTGCGCGGTCGTGCGACGTGGCTCCCAAACAAAATTGGCGTCCTTTTTTCCCCACAAATAGAGCTTTCTTTTGGTGGTATTTGATCACCTCTGCGGTTTTTATTTTTTGCGCTATTAACAAAAATAGAGCAACAATTTTAAAAAAAATGCAATATTTTTTACTTTTTGCTATAATAAATATCCCCCAAAAATATATATAAAAAAAATTTTCCTCAGTTTAGGCCGATACGTATTCTTCTACGTATTTTTGGTTAAAAAAAATCGCAATAAGCGTTTATCGGTTGGTTTTCGCAAAATTTATAGCGTTTACAAAATAAGGGATAGTTTTATTGCATTTTTGTTAATTATTTTTTTTTTACTACTAATAGCGGCGATCAGCGATTTTTTTTCATGACTGCGACAATATGGCGGACACTTCAGACAATTTTGACACATTTTTGGGACAATTGTCATTTTCACAGCAAAAAATGCATTTAAATTGCATCGTTTACTGTGGAAATGGCAGTTGCAGTTTGGGAGTTAACCACAGGTGGCGCTGTAGGGGATGTGTGACCTAATGTGTGTTTACAACTGTAGGGGGGTGTGGCTGTAGGTGTGACGTCATCGATCGCCTCCCCCTATTACAGGGATGACGCGATCGATGCTGCGGCCACAGAGAAGCACGGGGATGCCGTGTGTACACACGGCTCTCCCCGTTCTTCCGCTCCAGGGACAGGGACGGATCGGGTCCGTGAATCCCGCGGTCCCGGTCCTGGAGCTTCGGACCGGGTCGTGGCCGCGTGCCCGCGACCCACGGCTGGGTACTAAAATCAACGTATATATACGTTGATGTGCCCAGCCGTGCCATTCTGCCGACGTAAATGTGCAGTAGGCGGTCCTTAAGTGGTTAAACATCCCAAGGAGCACTGTGCAAGTGATAATATTGAAATGGAAGGAGTATCAGACCACTGCAAATCTAGGAAGACCTGGCCGTCCCTCTAAACGTTCAGCTCATACAAGGAGAAGACTGATCAGTGATGCAGCCAAAAGGCCCATGATCACTCTGGATGAACTGCAGAGATCTACAGCTGAGGTGGCAGACTCTGTCCATAGGACAACAATCAGTCGTATACTGCACAAATCTGGCCTTTATGGAAGAGTGGCAAGAAGAAAGCCATTTCTTAATGATATCCATAAAAAGTCTCGTTTAAAGTTTGCCACGAGCCACCTGGGAGACACACCAAACATGTGGAAGAAGGTGCTCTGGTCAGATGAAACCAAAATCAAACTTTTTGGCAACAATGCAAAACGTTATGTTTGGCGTAAAAGCAACACAGCTCATCATCCTGAACACACCATCCCCACTGTCAAACATAGTGGTGGCAGCATCGTGGTTTGGGCCTGCTTTTCTTCAGCAGGGACAGGGAAGATGGTTAAAATTGATGGGAAGATGGATGGAGCCAAATACAGGACCATTCTGGAAGAAAACCTGATGGAGTCTGCAAAAGACCTGAGACTGGGACGGAGATTTGTCTTCCAACAAGACAATGATCCAAAACATAAAGCAAAATCTACAATGGAATGGTTCACAAATAAACATATCCAGGTGTTAGAATGGCCAAGTCGAAGTCCAGACCTGAATCCAATCGAGAATCTGTGGAAAGAACTGAAAACTGCTGTTCACAAATCCATCCAACCTCACTGAGCTCGAGCGGTTTTGCAAGGAGGAATGGGCAAAAATGTCAGTCTCTCGATGTGCAAAACTGATAGAGACATACCAAGCGACTTACAGCTGTAATCGCAGCAAAGGGTGGCGCTACAAAGTATTAACTTAAGGGGGCTGAATAATTTTGCACGCCCAATTTTTCAGTTTTTTATTTGTTAAAGTTTGAAATATCCAATAAATTTGGTTCCACTTCATGATTGTGTCCCACTTGTTGATTCTTCACAAAAAAAATAGTATTTATATCTTTGTTTGAAGCCTAAAAAGTGGCAAAAGGTCGCAAAGTTCAAGGGGGCCGAATACTTTCACAAGGCACTGTATGTTCAGTTGTACACACCTGACACTGTGCCAATCTGTATCACATGTAAGTTCATTGCTGAGAGCTCAACAACAGTTTCCTGTGACTTGACCTGTTACTTACCATGCTTGATGCCAACCTTAATTGCTGTTCATAATTTACCTTTCTCTTGATTCTGGACAGTTTTGCTGACTCTTTGCCTACCATCGCTTTAATTTGCTACCCACACATTATAGACCTTGGATTGTATCCTGGTCTTGTGCATCTGTCTCCAGTGTGGTGTGCCACTGCTTGCCTGTTACCAAATCTGGTCCAAACCTGAGTACACATATACTGCTTTGATGTACCAAGTATGTTTTCAGTCACCATATACAGAAGCACTCAGGCTGGAGCTGTTACGCTTGTCTTCCAATCTTTTACCAGTAGCTGTCCAATATCGGCAAGATCCTGTGAAGCAGGGAGGTTGAGGTCTCGCTCTGGCATGTTTGCTCTGCATTTATCCAATGAGTGCCTTGTGTTTGCCTTTACCCACAATACTAAAACAAAAGCTTAAAAGCTAAGGTCTATGCAAGAAATAATTTTCAAGTGGTTCCTTTTCCATTCCACATTGTACAATATTAAATGCTTAAATCATTATTGCTCAAAATGACTATATACAGTATATCTTCACTTTTGTGCTGCTCTGGACAACCATAAACTGAGGACACACTGGTGAGAGCGACTAGGTCATGGGAAACCCTTCATTGTCTGTGACCTGTACCCTTTGTCTTTGTCCCTTTGCCCTCTATTGTCTTTTTCACTTAATTAATTGCTCATCATCTATTGACCATTTAGCTCAGTCTATAAGGATCATCAGATCTGCTTTAACCTTCTCTGTATAGACATCAAAGATTGTGCTGGGAATCATGGTCAGTGGAATGCTTAGGGGTTATTTGGCTGACCGTATTGCATGAATATGTTTGAGGAGAAAAAAAACACAATGTAGCAATAAACCTTTTAGTTTTATGCTACCTAATTTATAGCCCCTTTCAAGGGTGCAATTTTGGAAGAACGTTAATGCAGTGTGGATGATGCACATTTGGCCCCCTCTACACAGACACACACACAGAAATAGTAGGGCTTGAATTGTTTTCCTGCAAAGGTTCAGGTCCTCCCCGATGCTCACTGTAGGGAAATGGCAATGAGCCAAGTGTC
Organism: Rana kukunoris; assembly: GCA_029574335.1. NCBI lineage: Eukaryota > Metazoa > Chordata > Amphibia > Anura > Ranidae > Rana > Rana kukunoris. Next base: position 142,042,850 of record CM056055.1, read on the forward strand.
TTAATACAAACTTGTTTTCAGTAGAACTTGTCATGTTTCATAATGAAGCATGGATGTGCTTTGAGTTCTCCATATTTCACGTACTGTATGTTGCTTTATTACACAGATACCTAGTCCAAGAAAGCTTTTGATAGGAGTGCAGGTGTCCTGTGTTCTACATAGGCATTAAACGTGTGTCTACATCCAGCACACATTGTACGTTAATTATTAATTTTGAGTTTTGTTCTGAAAACCTAGTATGTGTATCTAGTTAATATATACATGGGGCTAGCCATACAGTATGTGCTTATTAAATTACAGATTTTGCTAACTACTTTGCAGTGCTGTCAGCAGGCATCACAGAGCTGGTCCAATAATGTCAAGATCTGCCCAGATACCTGACTGGCAGCTGGCTCAAGGAAGGGCAGAGCAGAGAGTGGTGACTGACGTTTACAGCTCCCTGCTCCAGAAAGACTGAGAACAAAGAAATCAGTGGTCTTTGATCTCTGTGTAGAGCTGCTGGCAGGAGACAGCTGCAGCTTAAATTGATGCAGCAGTCATCTAGGTGAGTATGGATGTTAATTTTTGGGGGATCCTGCAATGTATATGTGGGGAAGCGGCAGTGTCACCCTTCGACAGAACTACAGACCTCCTCACATAACATTTGGGGGAGGTGTTCCGTAATCCATAAAGACAACCGTGAACATTGCTGATAGCAGAAAGCACAGGATGTATTGGTACACATGATTTCTGGTACAATCATCTGGCATTTCTTTGTATTAAACAGAAATAAAATGCTTTCAGTTGTATGTTTTACAGACCAAAAAGGAGCAAATAAGAAAAGTACATTTTGTAATTGTACAGGACACAAATCCTTAGCCATAAACATAGGCATAGGTTATAGGCAGCTACCTTTTAGGAGATTGTACACTGGCAAAAAAAGGCACAGAATCACCACCCTCTAAAACTCCTCCCATTCCCAGCTAGCCTCAGTTTGTTAGTGTCCATAGGTTGTAGACATTTTGCCAGCAAAACTTTTCTTCTTTTTTTTTTTTCTCCCAGCTGTAGGTGCTCCATAGCCACTGCAACTTTCCTTTGCAGCTTTCTGGAATGGTTGACTCCTTGGCTGAACTTTGTGGTACTGTACCCCCAATGCCTCTTCTATTGGAATTTTCTGTCCACCAATATCCAGCAGACAGTGAAAACTCTGCAGCGTTTTGGATATTGCCTCAGTTTCCAGAAGTCATCGTTGTGACACTTTTTGCTTGGAATATCTGGGACTAATATTGGACCCAGATGAGAAAAACTTGCTGGTGGACTTCCTCAGTCATCAGCGCTTGGATCTTAGGGAAATTTATCTCTCCACTCCAAGGGGTTTCAAATTCTTTGCAACAAATGGGAAACCTTCGACATGGATCTTCTGGTATCCAGGTTTAACAACAAACAGGACCAGTTGTTTCCAGGTCCGGGGACAGGGACCTTTCAGATTCTGTCATCCCTACACTCTTGCAGGCTACCAGGTCAACGTTTGGTAGAGTCTGCTATGCACCTGGAAGGCCTTCTTTGTGTTAGGAAGGCTAGGAAATTTCATCCTAGAAAATATTTCATGGGACACATCTTATCCTTTGGTCTGGTCTAGATCAGCATTTGACCTTTGTGTACCATCAAAAGACAAATCTTGAGTCTGGCCATTCTGTTTCAGAGACTGTTGGCCTCTAGTTCCTTGGTTAAGATCTTTATGCAGGGTGTCGCGCACCATGCTCCCCTGAACGATTTCCTGTCAAAACATTTTCTATATCCTTTAGGGGTCACCCTTCAAACCTATTAGGGATATTATGTGATCTTGCTTGCAAAGTGGTGTCTTTCTTTGCTGTCGCCTCTGCAAGGCAGGTCTCAGAATTAGCTGGCTTATCCTGTATAAAGCTACTCCTAGTTGTACGCTTGGATATGTATGTTGTTCTGAGGTCTAGGGTCTCCTTTCTCCCAAGGTGGTTTCCTCCTTACATCTTCATCAGGAAAATCCTTCCCACTGTCTGGATGTAGTACATGCTGTGCAGGTCTAATCTACCTCTCAACTACAGCTATCTTTAGGCAATCACATTCTTTGCAATGCTGCTACTTGGTGTTCTTGGTGTTCTGTTCAAATGTTGGTTTTACTAGATTGATGCTAAGGCATCTTCTGATGGCAGTCTTGGGTGTAAGGTCCTTCAAGCTGTTTACTTCACTCTGGTGAGCCTTTCTTTACCCTGGTATTAGCATTTTTGCTGTTTAGCCTACAGTTTAGTTTTGACTGTTTTAAAACATCCCAAGGTTAGAACTAAGATTCTATGTCCTATACTGTACGATTAGGGAAACAAAAGGATTTTTGACTTGCCATTAAAATCCTTTTCTCAGAGTGCAGTAAAGGACACTGGACCATCCCTTCTGTTCTTTATGATATCCCTATAACTTGCTACAAAATCAAAACATCAATGAAATGTTTAATAGAATATGTGCCTGTAAAAAAGTGAGTAGATCTATGCCTCTTCGGCCCTAGTGAAGAGGAATCGCTGTCTAAAGTTTCTTTTGAAACTGAAGCTTCCAGTAGTGTCGATCTCCTTTATTTCCTATTTGCATTTGCTGGTTCCTCCTACAGACATCTGCTTCAGTACAGGACACAATAGAGATGTTGGGTCAGCGAAAGAACTATATAGGAGATCTATACTGTAACGGAATGACCCGGGACAAACAGACTTTGGAAGGATGAAGGGTACTCCTGTGCCAGCGTCTTTAATAACTCTTATGTCTAGGGTCACCTTATGTCCGATAGGGCCATAGGGTGACTGAGAAATTATATCCTAAATTACAGGACAGGGGACATTACTGATAGTTCATATTGCAGGATCTTGAGATATTGCAAGTTGGTTAATTGTGACCCTACCGGTCAATAATGACTCTTTTCAATGATTAGCCCTGGCTAGTGAGTTGTTAATTGAGTCAGGCTTCTGGAAAACCTCATTATGTATACTGTTTGTGTGGAATCTACTTGTCAGAGACGGGATGTCTCTGGGAGATAATTAAATGTCTTTTAGAAGGTGATTGAAGTTCATTGTATGTGTGTGTAATTAGCAGTCTCCTGTCAGGTGTATTGAATTAGCATGTCAATTATGTTAAGGGGAACTTGTCAAGCCAGGCTATCTGGATAATGTCATTCTGTTACAATTAGTAATTAGCTCATGTTAAGTATAGCCCGGCGACGAAATGTCTGGATATTAGTAATTAGCCATAGTGTGTGATGAGGGGGGTGGAGATTTCATTGTTCCTGTAAGCATCTTGTAGCTGAGAAGATAGCATTAAAGTGTTCATACATTTTGAAGCAGAGAATAGAGCTGTCAGTCTCATTTTCTGGGGAATGGATATGGATCAGGGTCCTGTTGTTTTGTCTGTGTCAGAGGAGCTGTCGTGGGTGGATGGAAGGTCGTAAACGGTGGTGACCGTTACATATACCATTAGAAGTTCGTTTCAGAAGAAGCTTTAGGCAGAAATTTCTCTTCTCTGGAACAGTGTTTGGAGGTGAAGGGGAGGGAAAATGGGTACATCTACTACTTAATGTTTAGTTTTTGTGACAGGGCCTTTTTAAAGCAAACCTAAAGTTTACCTAAGACTATAGCTATTTTCCAACCCCTTACCTAAACTTGCCATAAGATTTTTGGGAGACTTTGCTTACCAGGTCATCTATCCCCTATTGCTGACCAACAGACCACACTTTTCAGGTGTAAACTGCGTCAGGCAGTAGGATGCATGTTCAAGTAGACACACTGGCTGTTTAAACAGAGGCAGTCAATCAACACCTCTACTTCACACAGACCACCACTCAAATTAGTAAGCAGCAATCTGCTAGTTAGCTGCAGAATAGTTATTCCAAAAGGAGAGTAATACACAGATCCTTGTGAAACTTCAGAACCTCTGTTACCTGACAAATACTGAAATTATGGAAGTATAGACTACCACTGTGACTTCAAATTCTACATGCTTGTTCTGGACTAGTGACTTAGAAATCAGTGAGGCCATAGCCAGCAAGGAAATTGGCATTTTAAGCCAACCTCTTCAAGCAGTAGTAAACCGCCATGTTTTTTTTTTTTTAACCTGCAAGGTAAAGTTATAATGTGCTAGTACAGAACGAGCGCCCCCACCTCATAACTTGCTTCTGAGCATGCGCGTTTTTTCCACGTCCTTAAAGCTTACACACGATCGTTTTTTGAAAAACGGCGCAAAAAAATAGAGCATGTTCTAAATTTTTAATGCCCATTTTTCACGTCATGTGCAATGCTCTGGAGCCCCCACACGATCATTTTTAATGACAATAAAAAAAAAAAAAAAAAAAACATTTTTCACGTCATGAAAAACGGTCGTGTGTATGCGCCATTAGTTTTATGTATGACAAGCGTGGTGCGGGCTGTCTTGTTGATATGTCATCTGTTCACCTTCAACATTATCTCCACTCTATATCCCTTTTTCATGGTTTTTAATGTATATTATGTTCTGTTATAGAGTATTGAAAATGAATGATCTTCTCTATGGAATGCCTCTGAACAAAGGATTCGAAACTGTTCCTGAAACGTGTCGGCATATTGCAAAGAGATTATCACTACCACATCTAGCTTCACTAACAATCATATTTTAATATGTTTTGAAATGTTGTTCCATGGTGATGTATGCACTAATTTTTTTGCTTTTTACCTCTGTATATGAAAAAAAAAAGGTTTTGATTTATTATACATACTTGCATATTTGAGTTGCCTAAAAACTCCCACTTTAAAGCGGAGCTCCAGCCGCGATTTTTTTTTTTTTAAAGTCAGCAGCTACTAACAGTGTAGCTGCTGACTTTAAATAAGGACACTTACCTGTCCTAGGCGCCCGCGCTGAAGGCCCCCCCGATGCCGGTCCCACGATCGCTCCGGGTCCCGCGCTGCCATTCACACTATGGGAAACAGGCAGTGAAGCCGTACGGCTTCACTGCCCATTTCCTACTGTGCCTGCGTGAGTCTCACGCTGGCTTGTGAATGGGCGCGCTGCTCTCTGAGAACACACATAGTTCCCAGAAAGCAGCGCGCCCCATTCACAAGGAGAAGGACAAGAAGAAAAGGCACCGCGGAGTGGAAGAGGCAGATTACGGACTTCCACATAGCAACAGGTATTTCGGGTGAGTATTTTTTTTTTTCAGGTTTTTTTTATTTTATTTTTTTAAACAACATGGGAAAATGTTGTTTTCCTGGGTGGAGCTCCGCTTTAAGTGTTTGTTTTTGGTAAATACATTTTCACCCCAAAATACAACCACTGAGATTCAGCTTTTCATAGTAAATCTCTGATTTATCTGATTTATTTGGAAAGCATCTCCATAAATATTTGCTATGTATATGAGAGGCTGATGAGTACATAACTGGCTCTTTCGTGAGCTTATCATATGTTGGGTAATTATGCAGCACACAGATAAGTCCCATGCCTGCGACTTAAGATTCTGCAGACTATTGGCTTTCATAATTTAATATCCTAATTGGTCCTGACACTTGTTCCTTTCTAACGGGGTCACCAGTAGTACAACACAAATTACCATGGATGTTCTCCATACATTCCTAAAGCTGTCTGAAGAGCAGAATTTATAGAGATAACATCTCAAAAAAAGTATCTCCGTTATATATTATTATACCTATTTTCTTTCTTCTTATTCCAAGAGCTGAATTTAAGTTCTGTTATAGGTCTGCTCCATGTTGAGAGAGGGATTATGGAAATCTGATTAAGGCTGAGCTGTGTGGTGAACAAACTACCTCAAGAGAGAATGCTTTCCTTTTACGAAATGCCTACATTACACATGTCATTGTTTGTGGATGTCCCCTCCATGCTGTAATTTCTTGGACTATAAGGTAAGCCAGCTATTTTCAATGTCATTTATTGCTTTTTATATACAAATCTTCAATATGTGTATGCTAGACCCTTATACAGATTCACAAAGGCCTAAATGTTAAATTTAATGTGAAGACCGGATTGAGAAAAATCTGAAAACTATAATGTATGAGATTTGTTAAGTAATTTTCTAACAGTTAAAGATAAAATATTTTAAGAATCAAGTATATTCAAGTACAAGCACCAAAGTTACATTGCAAGCACCGAACCCAGAGCAATGATATAATTGGGGTCTGTTTTTACAAATATTAGGGGTGTTTATTAGAAGTGTGCATTATGTATCCCAAGAGTAGTACACAAATATCATTTTTAAATGTTAAATTCTGAATGTTTCTTTAGTTCTGTATTTTTAGAGTTTGGGAAGCAGCATGCATACAAACAGTTCTGGAGCTCTGCCTAGAAAAGCAATGCTAAAATAGTGGTCCAGGGGATTAATTTTGACTCTTCAATACTACTTTAATGTCCTTTCTTATTGTTGTAGAAATGTTTATTAAAAATATAAAAATTCAAACCTTGTGTAGTATTGCACATATTTACGGGGGATTGATACCGATATACATGGCACTATTTGTGCTGTCAGCAGTTTTATAGTGTCTCACAGAAGGTCCCACATCAGCTGCAGGTTAGTGAGATATTTTAATCTGTATTTTTCCTTATCATTTTTGTTACTGAGAAAAAAATAAACAAAAATACAATGTTCTGTACCCAAATGTGATTGTGGCAACTGATTTAGGATGTATGCTTAGAGTAGGTTGAATGTATTGAATTTTATATTGCTCCTAAGGCCGGGTACACACGATCAGGCTTTTGCCTGGTCAAATCGCATCGGAATTCCATCTGAAAAATATAGAACATGTTGGAGTTCATCGGAATTTCCGATGAAAAAACTCAGATTGGGCTACACACGATCGCAAAATCCGATGGAAAAAGTCCATCGGAAATTCTGTTTGTGTGTACGGGGCATTACAGTATAACTAATGTTTTTTTTGTTTTTTTTCGTTTTGGATATGTTGGAGAGGGATTAGAACATCTCTGAGAGGAAATCTTCCAATCGAGACCGTAGTTCTGGTGACAGCCAGGGATTACCCTCACTATGGAGGGATTTCCTCACTTCCTGTTTTGGCTAGGTGACTGGAAGTAAAGAGAAATCTCCCCAATGGAACACAGATGGCAAACAACTGGCAGCCGTTAGTCTTCCCTTCTTATGCTATCCAAAATGTACATTTTGTATTTTTTTGGTTCTGTTTTAGAATTAGCATTTGTAAAGAAGAGACTCTCATTTTGAATAAAAGGTGTCTAATATTTTCTTAGGTTTCACCTATTTTAAAAAGTCATCTGGGTACCATTTGCTTTTATGAGTGCTAATAGAACATTTGTTATGCTGTACTTGGGTAAGGAAGGGGGGGGGGTCTATTTTGCCCCCTTTATTAACTCTTAACTACTTAACTACTGCGTCTGTCCCTCGGTGCTGCATCTGTCCCCCGGTGCCTCTAAACTGAGAACCGAGCGATCACACGCGGCCAATGGCTCGGTTCTCTCAACTCCCCGATTTGAGAGCTGCTGTCGATCAGCATCTTTCTGCTCTGCCCCCCCCCCTCCCTGCGCTCACTGGAGCACTGAGCAGTGGAGGTGTTGGAGAGCGGACATCTCAGGCTCTCAGCGGCTCACTGAGATGCTGAGATGGGTATTAGTCCAGGCACCTGGCAGATCTAGACTTTGTCATGGTGATGCGGTACCTGAACTGATTTCTGTGACGTCAGCAAAGTTCGGACTTCAGCCTGCTCTCTGCTGAAAACGGATCACAAGAGTGCAAAATTAACTGCACTCCTGTGATCCTTAGGAGAAGCCCAGCAAAAATAAGCTTAGGCTGGACTACTCCTTTAAGTTGTTAGTCTATGCAAAAGTGATATTTTGGGTAAAGAATGAGCTTTGTAAGCAGAGTTAGCCCTTGGCTCCTTATCACTGTTGGAGAGCCCAAGACTTACATCTCCCTTTCATAATTACCAACTTGTGTTCAATCTGAGTTCAGGGTGTTCCAGACAACTTTTGTGGGTTCCAGCTCTTCCTGTTACTTTGCCCATAACATAAAATAAATATTACATCCAATAAGGAAATCAGAACCACTTATAATGGCCATAACAGGAGTGAAAATATGTCCTGACAGGACAGTCTCTATGGCTAAATACAAGGAACCAGATTTCAATTTTTCCAGCATAGTAACAATCTTTAATTATGTAGCAAAAAGTATCATGGCACATTGTTAAAGTAAAACTATCATGACTGAAACTTGTAAGTTATTTTTGTCAAGGCAATGGTTTTACTGCTTAGTGTAGCTTTTCTCTGCCTTTTTTTTTTATCTTTTATTCCACCAAGGGGGAACCCTTGCAAAAATGTATTTATCAGAGGTCAGTGGGAAGAATGCAGCTTACATTGGTGGTCATTGTGAAAATGTCCCTTACAGTGGTTTTCAGAATAGGCATTATTAAGATGTTAATCCACAACTGTAAAATCAGTCTGTAAATGCAGTAAAGCATGTTTGTTATACTCACGGTGGAACCTAAGGGGTTACTCCTCTGCATTGTGTAAAAAGGCTGTTTGATCCGGTTTTCTCTGATCCTCCCCTCCTTTTACTGTCCCCGGTCAATCTACTGATCAAACAGAGCATTGGAGGCACTTTGCACATGCTCAGATTACTGTGTATTGCTAGAGTTATTTTTTCGGGAGGGTGTATGTGATCAGCGCAGGGCCAATCAGCCAGTCTGTCCAGAAAGAAGTCAGAGGTCATACAGCCTCATAGATCAGTCAGAGGAGAATGAAAACTCCTCCTGAAAAGCCTTAACCAGAACTCAGCCGGACACTGATAGAAGTCACAAGACTGCTATATACTGCTAAAATAATTGCATTTCCATGTTGTGTACTGTGGGAAACCAGATATAGTGAATGCAGGGTCATGAGTTTAGTAAGACTTTAACCACTTACTGCCCGGCCTATAGCAAAATGATGGCTGGGAAGTGGTTGCGTTCTCCTGACTGGACGTCATATGACGTCCAGCAGAATAACAGCCATGGCACCCATCGCGGCAATTGGTGGTGCGGTGTGTCAGTCTGACACACCGGTACACCGATATCGGTAAAGAGCCTCTGACGGAGGCTCTTAACCACGTGATCAGCCATGGCACTGACAAATGGGCACTGACTGGCAACATTATGGATCAGTACAGACAGATGATGCCCAGCAATGCCACCCATCAGGGCCACCTCTCAGTGCCCATCTGTGCCACCTATCACTGCCACCCATAAGTGCACAGTGCTGCCTATTAATGCCCATCTGTGTCGCCTATGAGTGCCCATCAGTGCTGCATACCAGTGCCCATTAGTGCAGCCATATCACTGCCTGTCATTGAAGAAGAAAACTTACTCATTTACAAAAAAAAAAATGTATTTGTTGCGCAAAAAATAAAAATCGCAGAGGTGATCCAAGTTAACTATTTTCATTGGATTTGCCAGTTAATTATTTGAGCATATGGCTTGAACAGGCAGGGTCCCCAACCCATTTTTTTGGTAAAAGTGCTCACTACCAGGTGTGTGGGGGCATCTTGGGCCATCCGCCATCAGGAGTCAGTGGCTCAGGATTTAAGGCCATTACATGGCCTTTTGTTCATACATTCAGGGACGGTGCTACCACTAGGCAAACTAGGCAGCCGCCTAGGGCGCACTACTGTCTAGGGTGCCTGGCCAATGGTGTTCCTACTCTCTTCTCTCTACAGCTAGCAAGTAAGTCTTAGCATCTGAAGGTACCTGCCGATTCGTTCGCACATAGTGTCAAAGGCGCAGTGGTGGCAGAGGACTGTGTCTGTGTATTGACTCCCAAATTAATGGAAGTAAGCAAATATTTATTGATGAGCTCTAGTAGGCTGCATTTGATTAGCGCTGGTGAGGCTGCATTTGATGGGTGCTTTATTAATAAGGTGGGGTATACATGGGCAGGGCAAAATGGGTGGAGCCAAGGGGGCGGCAAAATGAGGTTTTGCCTAGGGTGTCAAAAATCCTTGCACCAGCCCTGCATACATTCACAGAATTTTACCAGATCGATATCAAAGCCATGGGGGATACTGCTTTGGCCGTAGTATGTTTTGGGCAGCAGGAGAAGTCCTTCTCAGGTGGCAGTTTATGCCTGGACTCCTTAAAACCTCTTCAACAGTGAGGCCTGGAGAACAGGCTGACTGGGGGCCTGGAAGACTAGGACAGGTGGGAGGTGCAGGCTGCGAGGGAGCAGCTCGATGTAAAAGAGCAGATAGCTCCCCAGGATCAAGGACTGAGACTGGCATAGAAGGTACCGAGCACAATCATACACAGCCTACCTGCAGACAGACTGGGTAGGAGGGTAGAGCAGAGACTGCAGATAGGGACAGAACTAGAGGTCGGTCTATTTCTTTCTCTCTCTCATCTCCCCCTTATTCTCCTCTCAGCCCCCCTCCCTCTCTGTGTCCCACCCCCTCTCTCTCTCTCTCTCTCTCTTTCCCCTCCTGTTCTCTCAGTCCTGCCTCTCTGTCCCTCCTCTCTTCACCACTCCATCTCTCTCAGCATTTCTCACACCCCCTCTTTCTTAGCATTTCTCTCACACACCCCTCTCACTCTTTCAACCCCCTCTTCCTCACATACATCTCTATCTCTCTCTCACACTCTCCTCTCTCTCTCACCCCCTCTATCTCACCCCCCTCTCTCTCACACTCTGATTCCCCCCCACACTCTCTCTCTCTCTCTCCCTCTCTCTCTCCCACCCCCTCTCTCTCTCTCACCCCTCTCTCTCACCCCTCTCTCTCCCTCTCTCTCCCTCACCCCCTCTCTCTCCCTCACCCCCTCTCTCTCCCTCACCCCCTCTCTCTCTCACACCCCCTCTCTCTCACACCCCCTCTCTCTCACACCCCCTCTCTCTCTCACACCCCCTCTCTCTCTCACACCCCCTCTCTCTCTCACACCCCCTCTCTCTCTCACACCCCCTCTCTCTCACACACCCCCTCTCTCTCACACACACCCTCTCTCTCTCACACACACCCCCCTCTCTCTCTTACACACCCCCTCTCTCTCTCTCTCTCTTTTACACACACACCCCCCTCTCTCTCTCTCTCTTTACACACACCCCCCCTCTCTCTCTCTCTCTCTCTCTCTCTCACACTCCCCCCCCTCTCTCTCTCTCACACACACCTCTCTCTTACTTCCCCCTCTCTCTTTCACACCCCCAATTTCTCTCTCACCCCCTCTTTCAACCCCTCTTTTTTTCAACCCCCCTTACTCTCTCACACCCATCTTTTTCACACGCTCTTTCACTCTCAGGCCCCTTTTCTCTCTCTCAGCCCCACCTCCTGCTAATATCAGTGTTGGCACTTTGACATAAATAAGTTGGTTTTGTGTTGCATTTTGGACACTCGGGCTCAGAAAGGTTTGTCATCACTGCCATATAGTCATTATTATGGTTGCTCTGTGTCCCATAATGTACAATAAAGAAAATAGGATTTTTTCATCCTACTTGCCTGTACAATGCTTTTCTTGGAGTACATCATGGGACACAGATGTCCATCCATTCTGTTTGGGGATATTCATTGCTTTGCTACAAAACAGAGTTCCTTCCTGTGTAGGAGGGGTTATGTAGGGGAGGACTTCCTGTTTGACTATCTACCAGTGTTCATCCACCAGTAGGTGGCGTATAACCTATATAGTCATTTTTGTGGTTGCTCTGTGTCCCGTGATGTACTCCAAGAAAAGGATTTTACAGGTATTGAGAAAATGATGGAGACTGACCTCTCCATTTGAGAATGCTAGTTCCGTGGCTGTCATGCTGATGCTTTGATTTTGGTGCTGTCTGAATATGCTTCTTTTTTTTTGCCCAGGCATACATTTTATTTATATTAGGGTTATTGTTGCCCTGGATGATGAAGCACAAGTAAAGTATATAGAGGCTGGGTCACTACCCATGGCCCCCAAAATTTGCTCCAAAACAGGAGAATTGGACCGACTTTTTTTTTGCACTAGAATTCAGGAATGAGTCCTCTTTAGACATTGAGAATGTGACCTGGATAACCCTAAACAGGTGGTAATCCTTAGAAAGTGATTTTAGATTTAAAAAGACAGACCCTCACTGATAATAACCACACATACCATTCCTCCCTAACACTGACCACTGACTTGCCCTGTTGTTTACAAGTGGCAGCTATTTATATGAACATTTTTGGCATTCTATAAGTAACAAGTGCAGACTGTTCCTAAACCTGTTAGTTTATTTCCAAAGCCACATATTTTCCCAGACTGAGTCTTGTGATTTCTCAAAGCTGCTTGTTGATGAAAACAAACCTTTCAGTGACGGATGGGGGTGTCAGGTACAGACTCCGTACAACGCTTCGTTTTTTTCTTCCTCCACAGTGAAATGTAGACAGGACACAAGCTGGCTGATGATGTGATTGTAAAAAACATCTCAAAGCAAAGTATAGCTAGAAAAAGATTAAAATGCTGCCCCCCCCTCCAAAAAACACCCACCAAAAGGCCCCCACATCCATTATAATCCATGAAAATTAAGATTATCAGGAAGTTAGATTTATATGCAACAGCACCTTGTCTATATGCAAAATGATATGACATACCATTATACCATTATGTTCTATTCCAAGGGGCGGGCTACCTTTATAGAAACACACAGTGTGGCTTGGCCCCATCCCCCACTCTCTGCTCACAGGATTTGATTGAGAGAAGCAGGAGCCAATGGCTCCCACTGCTGCCTCTCTGTCCTGTGAATGCAGGAAGAGAGGAGAGAGCTGCTAAAGATGGGCAAAGTACTGGATCGAGTGAGCACTCAATAGGTACTGTACAGGACGCCGGGGTTGGGTCCTGGACGGGTGCTATACGGCACCACTATTTGGACTGTGGTCCATTTAAATAGAGGGAGAAGGTTCAGGGGGTCACCCAAAATTGGGTGAAAGGTTCCAGGCAGGCGCTAATTCAGAGAGGACTGGCTTGCAGTCTTCTCTATCTTTAATAAAGTAGTTTGGGGCCTGGAATTTTGGAGGCTCCAAAGTGTTATTTGGGTGGGACGGAGCCTCCACTCCTAAACCTTGGGAGCCAGCACACATGGTGTTAACTCTCCCAGAGATCCACCTGTTAAAGCAGGAAGTGGTGCTGGAGATGGTGAGTGAGTTGGGAGAGTGCACCTGTGAGGAAGATGGAAGTCTGCTAAACTGCACAGTGAGGACTTTTGAAGTGCAGGGGGTGAAGATTGATCTTGCAACAAACCGTATGTCATTTTGCTTTCACTGTTTTGTGCTGGATATAAGCAGATTTTGTGTTGACGCTGGAGCCAAGCGGACTTTTATGTTACAGTTTTTGGCATGCTGAGAAAGCCTTATTTTGCTTTTCTATGAATAAAAGCCTTTTCCTTTAAAACAACGGTTTAAGCACTGAATCCCTGTTGAGCTATGGCCCCCAAACGTTACAATTGGTGTTGAGTGCGGGCACAGTGCATTTGCAGGCGCAAAACCGTTTAAACCTAAAAACTGACATTTAAAGGGACAGTGTGCTTATGGCATGTCTTGGGTGAAGTCAGCCCAATCATTGCAAGCACCAAGCAAAAGCATGGAGGAGGTCATCAAGGCTCTGGCACAAGCCACTGTGACCCAGCAGCAAGCCACTGTGACCCAGCAGCAAGCGTTGGCAGAGGCAAACCGTCGCCATGAGGAAGCGATGGCTCAGCAGCAAGAAAACACACGACTGTTAGTTGCCCAGTTTACAGCTCAGCAGGAGTCCTCTCAAGCACAGATGGCTGCCTTGCAGGAAGCAGTACAGCGGCTAGCGCAGGGACGAGAGCAAGCGGTCGTTGCCGCTGGTAACCAAGTGTCCGTGAGAGCCAGCCATTTTTTACAAAAGTTGACACCCAGCGATGATGTAGAGGCCTTTCTTACTACCTTTGAAAGGGTCGCAGAGAGAGAGGGGTGGCCCCGTGACCAATGGGCTGGCATTATCTCCCCTTTCCTCACCGGTGACCCACAAAAGGCCTATTTTGATCTCCCATCTGAGCACATCAGTGACTATGAGCGACTGAAAGCTGAGATCCTGGCCCGCCTGGGAGTGACCACAGCTGTCCGGGCTCAGAGGGTGCATCGCTGGCGGTACAAATCGGACCAACCACCCAGGTCCCAGATGCATGAACTAATCCAGTTAGTTAAAAAATGGCTGCAGCCGGAAAAATTGTCAGGTCCACAAATGGTGGAACGAGTGGTGATGGACTGGTACCTACGGTCCCTGCCAGATGACCTACAGCGCTGGGTAAGCCATGGAAATCCTACCAACGCTGACCAGCTGGTCGAGCTGGTTGAACGGTACACCGTGGTGGAGGACCTGCTTGGGCCTGCCAAGCGTCGAGAACCCACGCCAAGGACACCCAGACCAGCCACCACCCTGAGGAGAGAAGTCTTGCCAGATGTTGGTATCCGCAGGTCTACACCGTCTGCCATAGAACCACGGAGGTCGCTTCCTGTACCAAAGATGGGAGACATACAATGTTGGCGATGTCGGTCCTGGGGGCATACCCGGGCACAATGCCCACTGCAGGAGGAGCCTATGGAGTGTGGAACTGGTCGGAGAAGCTCCTTCTATGTGCAAAGTGTGTGTACCACTCATCTTGATCTGGCTGAAGGACGGTTTGAGTGTGAAGTGTGGGTGAACCACCTTCCTGCCAGGGCCCTACTGGACTCCGGTAGCATGGTAACATTAGTACATGCCAGGGTACTTGGGAGGCTTGGACCAGTGACTAAAACTCTTCGGGTAGTGTGTATCCATGGGGACACCAAGGAGTACCCCTTGGTCCCGGTGACTGTCTCTTATGGCCATGCCTCCGTTACACAGGAGGTCGGGGTGGTAAACAGTTTAATTCATGACATCATAGTGGGGCGGGACTGTCCCATATTTCTAGAACTATGGAATGAGGTACAGATGGGGCTACCAGGGGAACTGGGGACACTGGGCCTGGAAGGGACAGGGTCTGAAGGGTCTGGACCTGAAATACACCCCTCTGATATGGAAATACCTGTCATTGATAATGAAGTTGCAGGGAATGCTAATGTGGAGGATTATGCCCCTGACCCAGGTCTTAAACCCGAGTTGATCTCTGAGGGAGGGAAAGTCTTCCCCTTACAAGTTATGCTGGGGGAGGATGATGAGGAGCTCTCCCCGGTTGAGGAGGATGAAGGGGAAACATCCTCAAGGCCAGTACATCCCGATCTAGATGTGTCCAGGGGTGCATTTGGGACCGCCCAATTACAGGACCCTACCTTGGTCAATGCTCGAGAGCAGGTTTCTGTTGTTGATGGGGTCCCACAAATGCCAGATGCAGATCAGAGGTTCCCTCACTTTGCGTTGAAGGGGGATTTACTGTATCGAGTGGCTGAGAGCCGAGGGGAAACTATAGAGCAGTTGCTGGTTCCCCAACCATATAGGCGGATGCTCCTCGACCTAGCCCACAACGATGCACTGGGAGGGCACCTGGGGGCGGAGAAAACAGAGGCCAGGATAACCGACCGGTTTTACTGGCCGGGGTTGAAGGCCGAGGTTAAAAGGTACTGTGCGTCTTGTCCCATTTGCCAGTTAACTGCCCCAGTGCCACACTATAGAAACCCTCTGGTCCCTTTGCCAATTATCGAAGTCCCATTTGAGCGGATCGCTATGGATCTGGTGGGACCCCTGGTAAAGTCGGCACGGGGGCACCAATACATATTGGTCATCCTAGATTACGCAACTAGGTATCCAGAAGCCGTCCCTTTGAGGAAGACCTCCTCTAAGGCCATTGCCAGGGAATTGTTTCAAATGTTCTCGCGAACTGGGTTCCCCAAAGAGATCCTGACAGACCAGGGTACCCCTTTTATGTCAAAGGTGATGGCGGACTTGTGCAGACTGTTTCAAATTAAGCAGTTGCGGACGTCCGTCTACCACCCGCAGACCGATGGCCTAGTCGAAAGATTTAATAAAACCCTAAAGTCCATGTTGAAAAGAGTGGTCCAGAAAGATGGGAAGGATTGGGATATGCTACTCCCTGCCCTGTTGTTTGCTATCCGGGAGGTCCCACAAGCATCCACAGGTTTCTCGCCATTTGAGTTAGTGTATGGACGAAGGCCCCGGGGGTTACTCGACCTGGTAAAAGAAACGTGGGAAAGTGAGTCCTCACCACACAAAACGGTGGTAGAGCATATCTCTCAAATGCGAGAGAGGGTGGCTAAGGTGATGCCGCTGGTGAGGGAGCACATGCAGAAGGCCCAGGATGCCCAAAGGAGAGTGTATAACAGGTCGGCTAAAATTAGACAGTTCCAAGTAGGAGACCGGGTGGCTGTTCTAATACCCACGGTGGAGAGTAAATTCTTGGCCAAATGGCAGGGCCCATTTGAGGTAGTAGAGAAAGTCGGTGAGGTGGACTACAAGGTACACCAGCCGGGGAAAAGAAAACCATACCAGATCTATCACATTAATTTGTTGAAACCCTGGAGAGACAGAGAACAAGTGTCTGCGGTAGTAGGGGTACAGTCAGGGGACCATGCAGGGATCGACTTGGTGCAGGTTGCTGCTACCCTGACTAGGCCCCAAACCCAGCAAACAAAAGAGTTTCTACAAAGAAATAGAGACATGTTTTCAGAGTTGCCTGGTCGCACCAACGTCATCGAGCATGACATTGTGACCGAGCCCAATGTAAAAGTCAGGTTAAAGCCTTACCGTATCCCAGAAGCGCATAGGGTGTCAGTGTCGGAAGAGGTTAAAAGAATGTTCGAGCTTGGAGTCATTGAAGAGTCGCAGAGCGAATGGTCAAGCCCAATTGTGTTGGTACCCAAGCCCAACGGCACCCTCCGCTTCTGCAACGACTTCAGAAAGCTTAATGAAGTCTCAAAGTTTGACGCATATCCAATGCCACGAGTAGATGAGCTAATTGAGAGGTTGGGTCCTGCCAGGTATATTACCACGCTAGACCTCACAAAAGGGTACTGGCAGATTCCCCTGACTAAGGAAGCCAGGGAGAAGACAGCCTTCTCTACTCCGGAAGGCCACTTCCAATATAAGAGGATGCCATTTGGTCTACACTCAGCCCCTGCCACGTTCCAAAGGGCCATGGACAAAACTCTGCGTCCACACCAACGGTACGCTTCTGTCTACCTAGATGACATAGTCATCTTCAGCACTGATTGGGAGTCCCACCTTCCCCGGGTTCAGGCAGTCGTAGACTCCCTTAGAATAGCAGGGTTCACCATCAACCCCGAGAAGTGTGCCATTGGGATGGAGGAAGCAAAATACCTAGGGTATATTGTGGGTAGAGGACTGGTGAAGCCCCAAATGAGTAAGGTGGAAGCCATACAGGACTGGCCCCGTCCCCTAACCAAGAAGCAGGTCAGGGCATTTTTGGGCATAGTTGGCTATTATAGGAGGTTTGTCCCCAACTTTGCCACTATTGCTGCACCGCTGACCGACCTGACCAAAGGCAGAAAGTCAGTGATGATAAAGTGGAACGCCGAGGCCGAGACAGCTTTTCAAAAGCTTAAGACAGCGTTATGTCAAGATCCGGTGCTTGTAGCTCCAGATTTTACAAAAGATTTTGTAGTGCAGACAGATGCTTCAAGTGAAGGGTTGGGAGCGGTCCTGTCTCAGGAAATCAATGGAGAAGAGCACCCTGTGGTTTTTCTTAGTAGAAAGCTGACGGCAGCTGAGAGAAACTACGCGGTGGTGGAGCGGGAGTGTCTGGCCATCAAGTGGGCTTTGGACTCCCTACGATATTTCCTCCTGGGCAGGAAGTTTCGCTTGGTGTCAGACCACGCTCCTCTTACCTGGATGAGACAAAATAAGCAGACCAATGCCAGGGTAACTAGGTGGTTCCTTTCTCTCCAGGAGTTCAATTTCGTGGTAGAGCACAGACCCGGGAGACAGCATCAGAATGCCGATGCCCTCTCCCGAGTCCATTGCATGGTGTCTACTGGTGCCTCCAACACCTCCGCGTTGAGGCAGAGGGGGGGGATATGTACAGGACGCCGGGGTTGGGTCCTGGACGGGTGCTATACGGCACCACTATTTGGACTGTGGTCCATTTAAATAGAGGGAGAAGGTTCAGGGGGTCACCCAAAATTGGGTGAAAGGTTCCAGGCAGGCGCTAATTCAGAGAGGACTGGCTTGCAGTCTTCTCTATCTTTAATAAAGTAGTTTGGGGCCTGGAATTTTGGAGGCTCCAAAGTGTTATTTGGGTGGGACGGAGCCTCCACTCCTAAACCTTGGGAGCCAGCACACATGGTGTTAACTCTCCCAGAGATCCACCTGTTAAAGCAGGAAGTGGTGCTGGAGATGGTGAGTGAGTTGGGAGAGTGCACCTGTGAGGAAGATGGAAGTCTGCTAAACTGCACAGTGAGGACTTTTGAAGTGCAGGGGGTGAAGATTGATCTTGCAACAAACCGTATGTCATTTTGCTTTCACTGTTTTGTGCTGGATATAAGCAGACTTTGTGTTGACGCTGGAGCCAAGCGGACTTTTATGTTACAGTTTTTGGCATGCTGAGAAAGCCTTATTTTGCTTTTCTATGAATAAAAGCCTTTTCCTTTAAAACAACGGTTTAAGCACTGAATCCCTGTTGAGCTATGGCCCCCAAACGTTACAGTACGTATTGGAGGCATTAATGCAACATTTTTTTTATCTTAAAGGGGTTGTAAAGGAAAAAAATGTATTTCATAATAAGCATCCTTTACCTGCAGACATTCCTCTTTTCACTTCCTCATTGTTCGTTTTTGCTCAGAAGTTGCTCTATTTCTTCTCTGTTCTGTTCACTTTCTGCTTGCCTGATTATTATTTACCACCGTGAAGGGAGGCTTTACTGCAGTGGTCAGTAACGTGCTTGCCCCCTCCTGGGAACTACATTTGTGCGGCAGGACGCTCTCTACGTGTTAGAGACTTCAAGGAGGTGTGAATTACTGGGCGTGCCGCAATGCATACTGGGAAATGTAGTTCTTACATGAACGAGTGCCTCAAACCTGCAAGTGAATTAGAACAGAAACTAGAACGCCGGAGGTGATATAGATAAAGGAATTTAATAGGTATTTATTTGTTTTTTTTAACAGAATCATTACACTATTCTGTCTACCTTGCAGACATTAATTTTAAGCAAAACATTTTTTCCTTTACAACTCCTTTAATGAAGGGAATGCTTTAACATAAAAAAAATGTTATGATTTTAGACCATGGGTCTTCAAACTACGGCCCTCCAGTTGTTCAGGAACTACAATTCCCAGCATGCTTAGTCATGTCTGTGAATGTCAATGTGTTACAATGCCTCATGGGATGTGTAGTTCTACAACAGCTGGAGGGCCGTAGTTTGAGGATCCCTGTTTTAGACCATTCTAACTGTTGCACAAGAGAGACTGTACAGACTCCAAGGACAATATAAAAAAATACATAGTATTTACAAATCTTTTTTAGGCCACTTACCTCACAATGGTTTGGTTCTCTCCCTATTAGTCCTTTTTCAATTTAAGATTCCCATTGGAGCTTGCTGGGGAACATGCAACATTAGTTTTTAGTCTGAGGTTACTATATACTATACTCTGCAAAGTAAACAATTAACTGGTTTGTGGACCACTTTTGACCTATTCACCAATACCTTTGTACATTTGACCACTGGAGAGCCACTTGTTTGTGTGAAAAAGCCAAAGCCCAACACTTCTTTGAGCTGCAAACGCAGAAAACCTGAAAAAAAAACTTACATCCACTGCAAGGGTACATTTCTCATTTTGCCTAGGGTATGCTAAATAAGGTGATATACTTGCCTTATTCCTCGCTTTCAAAAACGTCCTTTACTTTGTAGGACCAGTTTCCCATAGCCTATTGCCCTTGCTGCTCGATCTGCCACAGACCTCTAAAATAAACCCGTACAATGCATATCCAGCCCTCCTGTATTGTGCGTGAGGATTTCAAGGGATTGCCCTTGTCACGGAAGGTCCCCGCATCCAGACCAAATGCTTCCGTCAGATACTGCTTCCCATAGTCTCGACATAGATACTGGATATTTCAGCTACCTTGAAACACACCACGAGACGAGATTTGTATGTGTGCCAAGTATGGAATGTTTAATAGGACCAAAACCACAATCTTATATACAGCAAAGAGGAGGCAACCAGAACAATAATCAACATGAACTAATTATCTAATCAGTAGCTGAGCCTCTGGAACTGCCACAGGGGTGGGGCAGAGGTCTTGAACCCTCTGTCCGGTGACCAGCGCTTCAGCTGGGGAAATGTCTTGCAACTCCACCGATACTGCCCTTGGTGCTGAGTAGAGCACAGTGAAGTTTGGCCCCGATACCAGCTCTTCTGCTGGAGGCTCCTCAGGTTGTTCTTCCTCAGCAGAAAAGTCTATCAGATCCCCTGTCTCTGCAACTGGTGTCTGGGGATAGGGATTCACCATCTCCTGTCCATGGAACCCAGAAGATGATGCTATAGGTACGGAGCAGAGGTTAGCAGCGCTCGGCCCTGCGGTCAGTACTTCAGCTTTGGGAATGGCAATCTCCAGATTTTCCACTGCCGATTCACTGGCATACTGCTGGACAGGCACATTCCTCCATTCATGATCATGCCATGCAGAAACAGAATCATCAAGGCCAGTCAGCACTTGCTGCATCCACCATAAGACCTCCCGGTCCATAGCTGCAGGGGCAGATTGGCAACGCACACTGTTACTCTGCCACATTGACGATTCTTCAGCCAGTATTTCAGCATTGTCCACTGGTATTTCCTGATAGTCCCAGGCAAAGGGAGCCCGGCCCTGGCGCTTAGCAGAGTCTAGCAGCCGTCTGTAGGCAAATTCCAGCTCCCATTCCTGAACGGCCAGAAACTCCAAATCTTCCTGTAGCCAGTGCACTTCCGAGAGATTCAGTCTCCGCTCTCTGTATTCCATTATGTCCTCCAAACGCCACTCCCGATCGCTCCCAAAGTCGGGGTCCTCGTACATACTCCGATACAACAATCCCAGGCCATCATATTCAAAGCCTTCTGTGGGGCTGTCATCTGCTGACCACGGGCATTCTTGAGCTACATACCACCGAAGGGCTCTGTAGCTTTCGTCAAACTGCATCTCTGCCCGGATCAGCCTGCTTAACTCTGCTGTCCACTCCTGTTTTGGTTGTTCCCCCAATAACAGCATTTGTACTTCATACTGCGACCAGTACCTTACATGGATGGAGGGGAGAGCTTTTCCCTGGTGTTGCTGCTCGAGAGCTAGCGCTTCCTTCCAGAGTTCGCAGCGGATTGAATCAGACCATTCAAGTAGGACCTGCTCTGATTCTGGTCCTGTGTGCTGTATCTCCTTCTCTCGCAACCTCCTTCCAAATTCCTCTTCCATGGTGGCTGGTATCTGTACCTCTCCTCTCCTGCTATCCGGACCTTGGATCCAGGTGGAGGTTGATGTCCCGACTGCAGAAAGCATCCCACTGCTGTGCCACCACTTTCACGGAAGGTCCCCGCATCCAGACCAAATGCTTCCGTCAGATACTGCTTCCCATAGTCTGGACATAGATACTGGATATTTCAGCTACCTTGAAACACACAACAAGATGAGACTTGTATATGTGCCAAGTATGGAATGTTTAATAGGACCAAAACCACAATCTTATATACAGCAAAGAGGAGGCAACCAGAACAACAATCAACATTAACTAATTATCTAATCAGTAGCTAGACATTTCGGCCCTGCATAGCTTGTCAAGCTCCCCTGAACATAAGTGACATGCTAATTCAATACACCTGACAGGAGACTGACTCTATTGTAGTACAATACACAAAAGTCATTTAGCTGGAGAAGAGGGCATTAGCATTTACAGTATGAAAGAGTCACTCTACAATTAACCCTTTGAGCTCAGAATTAACAAACCCTACAGATCTCTCAGAATATAATGTGGATAATCCATACCTAATAATCCTATCTCAGGTAGTCCAAGATATCATTCTTCCATTCATCCTATGGCCCTAGTGGTCATAGGATGATTTTAGACATAGGAGAATCTGATTCTGTTACACCCCTCACAACCTGGGAGCATTGGACAGTGCAGAAGAGTGCTGGCTGCTGGGGGGTGCAAGCACAATAAGGTAAATATCACCCTGTTCATTACCTTCTGGGCAAAATGAGCAGTTAATCCTTGCAGTGGGAAGAGGGACCCACTGCAAGGGTACAGTTTTTTTCTTCTCTGGAGTTTAGCTTTAAAATAATCATCACATAGGACAGAAAGACTGCAGCAGCTCTTAACTCATTCAACATTCTTCCTTCAGGTCACTGTGGTATTGGTAAATAAGTGAAGAAAATGATCGGCTTACCAGTTTACTTTTTAGTTTGCAGAGTATAGGGCAGCTCTATAAACTAAAAAACAATTGTACAGAAGAAGCCTGCGATGTCCCAATCTTCCTCGCTAGTAGTGAATGGCTATAATTCACCCCTCTTCTTCCTGGGTCCGTGAACTCCGGCTCTGTGACTGGCCTGAGTCGCATGACGTCACTCCCGCACATGCGTGCGGGAGCCTTCACGGCATGACCCCATTCATAAAACATGGTTGTCTATGGCGAGCATGCACCGTAGACATCGGTACAGTCTTTTTTGCAAATATCTCCTAAACCGTACAAGTAAGTCTTAATCTAGGCTTGCCTGTAGGTGAAAGTTCTACCTGAGGGTTTACAAGCACTTTTTTTTTGAATAACAAACATATACTTACCTCCACTGTGCAGTTTGTTTTGCACAAAGTGACCTCAAACCTCGTCTTCTGGGGTCCCCCGGCGGCTCCTCCTTGCATTGGTTAACCCCCCCTGGGAGAAGTGCTCTCACGGGGGAGAGAACCGGCCAATGCCGCCCAACATTTGGCCCATGTGTACTAGCCTTTAAATGAGGTACACGCTATAAGAAAAACGATTGTCTGATTTTCCTCCTTTAACGTATGAAAATTCTCGTACGACAGACTTTTTTGTTGCTTATTGTTTATGATCATGCGCAATCTTTTCAGATTTTTCTTGTAGGAAAACTGTACACATTAAATGAAAATCGTTTATTCCATTTCCAATACGAGAAATAAGTTTGTCCCTTGAAAAAATGTTCAGGTTTCATAAATCCCTGCTAAAACCAGCTCACCCAAGTGTCAGCGAGAAAAATGCCCCTACATTTAGTGGTCAGTGGAAAGTATGTGCCCCTTACAGTGGTTGGCAGTGGGAAGAATGTGCCCCTTACATTCATTGTTAGTGGGAATGATGTGTCACTTACATTGATTGTTAGTGAGAAGAATGTGGCCCTTACATTGGTAGTCAGTGAGAAGAATGTGTCCGTCTTATGGGGAAATGCGTCGGGCAGAGCCAAACTCTTTGATGTCACCACGTACCAGCCTGAAGGTGAGGTGTGCGGCTGTGTGTTTGTTTTTTTTTTTGCCTTATAACCTTTGTCTTCATATAAGTGCAATGGTTACTTTTTAATAAATGGTAATTTTACATCCTGCACTATGAAGTCTCTTTCTTCTTAAACCCTCTATGCTCGAGAACATCTGCAGTATGATGATCCATGGAGCTGAGGATATTTCAGAGATATACCGTATCTGAAGTTACTGTCTTACCAGGAAGGAGTGTTCTGATGGGAGCTTGACACAAGCGAGTTAGAGCCTTACAATTTGGGATCCAGCCTTTCTAGTAAGAGGTGCACAGTTTATGTGGGAGAGAGCACCATGTGAAGCACTAATGTTTTGTGAATTACTTTTCATTCTTATAAGGGCACTTTAATCATACTTTTTCACTGGGCTTTTTCTTTTCATTAAGTGTTCTTGCATAGCAAGACCACTTACTGTTATCTTGCATATATATTCTTATTATAGCCAAATTTACCACCCTAACTCCTCCCACAGCTCTTACATTACATAGACAGTAATACACAGAAACTTGCATATTGTTCCCGATCGGTGTGCTATTACTTTGTGGAACGTTTCGCCAAATGGTTCACGAAATATTGTTGTTTTTGCAGTGAAATTGGTCCCATGGGAATGAATGGCGAAATGTTCAAAGCTGACAAAAGCTGAAAAATCAGGACATGATTTCTAAACTGTCACCACTCCCTCATTTTCAAGCCCACCTACACAAATCTTATATAAAAATATTAAGCTATCCCTGCTGCAACTACACATGTCCACGGCTAAGCCATAGTCCTGACAGTTTTCACAATATGTCCATTTGTTTGCATCTCACACCATCCATTCACATTCATTGAAACTCCACACTATACTGGTGGAGGCAAGAACACTTCACACAATTTCCCCAGAAATGTTTGCTTTTCTAGTTTTTCCTTTTATGGATTCAATATGGACTTGTTGGATATTAGTAAAAAAAGGAAAAAACATATATTTGTTTTTTTAGGTTGTGCACTTATCTGTTTTATATATGTTTTAAGTTGAGGATTTAGACTTATAAGTTACAGCACCTACATATATGAATATTTGATATTGAGGTAAGAGCAAAATATATTTTTATAATAACATGCTGATAACACTACCAAGTGGTGTTAGTCCTGGAACTTTGCAGTCATCATATGTGAGGTCAATCGGCCACAGCTCAAGGAACCCCCCTAGCAGTCTTTGGAGGAACCCTGGTTAAGAATGGGAGACCAAGTATGGGACCATAAAAAAATAGTGTTTTCTCTTATTAAATGTCAAAATAACAAAATACCTTTGGTATGACTTGATTCATTGGAGAAATGGGTGTATACTTCTTGGTGTATTCCCACTGGGGACAGAGGTTTTTTTCTTGTAAGAATGATTCACTTGCATTTAAGAGCTTTCCTCTTTGATGGAATCTTTCCAATTGTTCTTGGAATGATAATAATGTATTGTTAAAGTTTAACCAAAAGGTCATTTCATGTGTTAAAACATTTCTTTATACATATTGATATTTCTAAGTTTGATATTGTTCTCTTAGGCGCTGTACACACGGCAGAGAACCTCGACGGGCAGAACACATCGTTCCGCCCGTCGAGGTTCTCTCCCGGCCGTCGAATTCGGCGACCCGCCCGTCGGGAATGGCAACCAGCCATTCTTCCAGGCGGGCCGTCGAGGAAATAGAGAGCGTGCTCTCTATTTCGGCTCGACGGGCTTCCCGACGGGAAGCTCGCCGAGACCGTACACACGGCCGAGGTCCTCGCTGGAATGTGCATTCCAGCGAGGTTCTCGCTGATTTTCAGCGAGAACCTCGGCCGTGTGTACGGCGCCTTACAGAGCCATTGATTAAAAAACTAACATTTTCATTTTTTTGCCCCTCTGGTGACTGTTCGTGATTAAAGTGAATGCGAGAAATTTAGAGGCTGCCTCCTTCTTCAGAGAATGCTAGTTTGTAAGAGGGGCTTTGCTATTGGATAATAATAATGCCAAGCGTAAAAAAAATCCCTGCCCTGCTTATGTTTTTGCTAAAATAAAAATTGTCTGACCAAGTGTATGGGGCTTAACAATAGTATTGTTAAGCCCCATACACTTGGTCAGACTATTTTAACAACAAACATAAAAACTATCGTTTTCCGATCGTTCTCAGAAAATTTGTTCGTTTTTAAACTGCATCAGAAAACCATTTTTGGGTTCAAAAGTCTGGCCAACTGATCTCCCTTCAGATGAAAATCCACAGAAAAGTTTATTAGGCTTTACTGTACAAGTGTACTCACTATTCTGCACAAAAGAGAAGCTGCTTTCAGTCACTGAGGCTGGCCATACATGTTAAATTTTCTTGTACAATTTTCTTTTAGATTTACCAAAAACCATATATGAGGTCAAACTAAACAACACTTTCAATTGTATGCAATCAGGCAGGCCCTTGCACTACATAGTTGAAGGTAAATCTAAAGAAAATTGCACAGAAAATTGTATCATGTATGGCCAGCCTAACTCTCTGGCCATTAAAAAAACATAAACAAAAGATTTGCATTTGAACCTGTTTCTTTTGTTATTTTCGTATGTTGATATGACACCTATAACAAAAAAATTGCCTTCAGTATTTTGAATACACAGAAAACAGAAAAAGGAATTCATTCAATATACATAATGAAATTCTTTTGTTATAGATGTCATTGAACAATGAACATACAACTGACACTAACAAAAGAAAAACATTCAAGATACACAGAATGCAAATTGCCGAAAATTCACGATAATTATTGTCTAACAAGAAACGGACATGAATTAAACAGAATAACGAATCATCCCGCATGTACGAAAATAAAACGGTAACGGAAATACGAAACGATCGGAATACGAAAAAATCACGTCGTACGACAAACGAACGGGAATGAACGGGAAAATGGGCGTCTTACGAAAAACGAACGGAAATGAACAGACGGGACCATACGAAACGGAACAAAAAAAAACGAAAAAAAATTCTGTGCACATGTCTACCACACGTGAATGGGTTTGCTGCACTCTACTGATGGTACTCAGGAAGTGGCATAACAGTCACATCACATCAACATACATTCAGAAGTCACTTGACAATACTTTACAGTCAATCACATTTAGTGGACTGTTCACAGCAGTAACATGTGAAAGCATACTGTATGCAGCACTTTAACCCCTTTCCTACCGAGTCATTGTAAAATTGATCCATTGCTCGGGACCCCGGTGCGCGTGCCTGGCGGCCGCGATGTCCACGGGGCACCCCCTGTAAATACGCAGATCCATGTCCCGTCAGCGGTGAGAAGATCCATGTGTGTTCCCAGTACAGCAGAACATACATTGGTCTCATCCCCTTCTGAGTCCCCTCCCCCTGCAGTTAGAACACACTTTAGGGAACATATTAACCCCTTCAGCAGCCCCTAGCGTTAACCCCTTTCCTGCCAGTCACATTTACATAATAATCAGTGCAGTTTTATAGCACTAATCGCTGTATAAATGTGAATGATCCCAAAACCGTGTCAACAGTGTCCGATTTGTCCGTCGCAATGTCACAATAAAAATCGTAGCTCGCCGCCATTACTAGTAAAAAAATTAAAATAAATAAAAATGCCATAAAACTATCCCCTATTTTGTAGACGCTATAACTTTTGCGCAAACCAATCAATACACGTTTATTGTTTTATTTTTTTAACCAAAAATATGTAGAATACGTATCGGCCTAAACGGAGGATTTTTTTTTAAAGCGTGATATTTATTAAATCAAAAAAGTACAAAATATTGTGTTTTTTTTTTTCAAAATTGTCGCTCTTCTTTTGTTTATAGCGGAAATAATAAAAACCACAGAGGTGATCAAATTCTACCAAACTAAAGCTCTATTTGTGGGGGAAAAAAAACAGAAAGATTTCATTTGGGTACAGTGTTGTATGACCGCGCAATTGTCATTTAAATTGCGACAGCGCTAAAAACTAAAAATTGGTCTGGGCAGGAAGGGGGTGAAAATAACCTGTATGGAAGCGGTAAAGCAGCTATCTTGCTCAAACAGTCTCTCCTTCCACCCAGGGTAATTAGCACTCACAGGACTGGGTTCTCTATAGGCACCTTCTCCATAGGTACACCCCTCCCGAAACCCTACAGGGGAATAGCCTCACTCAGGGAACTCTTGGCCTGGCCTAAAAGGCCCAACCCGCCCTAGCCCCCTCCTGCATAAGGGTCAGGAAATGTACAGCCTGCGCTTTTATGGGTTCTGGTCTACTCCTCCCTGATCTCCAGGCCTGTCCAGGGCTTCCATGTGCTTGTTACATCCATGCTAGTGTGAGCACGCCGCTCCCATGTCCCAAGTCCTCTTTGGCTCCTCCTGACCTGGTTTATAAGTGGGAGGTGACTCACCTATTACATCTCTGCAAGAGGGCTCTGACTAAAAGGGGCCCAGTACCTGATAACACTGCTTTCTATAACCAGACACTATTCTTTAACAGAGCAACCTAGTTGCAGACTATGGCCTGGATTCACAAAGCACTTACGCCGACGTATCTCGAGATACGCCGCGTAAGTGTAAATATGCGCTGTCGTATCTGTGCGCCGTGCCCACAGAACTAAGATACGCCTAAAAACTGACTTCATCCAACCTACATAACTTGCCTACGCCTGTGTATAGTGGGCGCATAGTTACGCTGGACGCATTTGGCACTCCCATTGATTTTCGATGAAAATGAGGGATTCACGAACGTACTTGCGCCCGGCGCATGTTTTAAGCAATTTGCGTAAGATTTACGTCCGGCGTAAAGTTATTCCCCATATTGGAGGCGCAACTCATGCAAAGGTATGGACCAGGGAACGGACGCCGTCGACTTTTACGTAGTTTACGTAGTACGTGAATAGGGCTGGGCGTAGGTTACGTTCACGTCATATGGCAGTGATTCCACGTATCTTAGCCAGTTGTTTTGACGTGATTGTGCGCATGCGCACTGGGATACATCCAAGGTATGACGCATGCGCAGTTCATTTTAAGTACTTGTCTGAAGCTCAGCCCATCATTTGCATGGGGTCACGCTTCAGTAAAATGTATCACGCCCACTTCCAGCCCACTTCCACTTACGCTGCCTTACGCCGACGAATATACGCTACGCCGGCGCAACTTTGGGAGCATTTGCATTTGTGAATTCCATGCTTCCCTCTCTGCGTTGCGCCAGCGTAGCGTAAAGAAGATACGCTACGGCGGCATAAAGATGCGCCAATGTATGTGAATCCGGGCCTATCGAACTACACCTGCCTTCAAGTTGTCTGGATATAATTATCATCGTCTGCAATCAAGACTTTCTGATTTACTGACCTGAAACAAGCATGTAGATCAGCAAAGTGAGAATGAAGACAGAATTCCTGATCCACAGGCTTAGTTAACACGTTGTCGCTCAGTGGTATACAAAGTAATTAAAGGAGAAGTATAGCGAAAGTTATTTTGGTTATACTTCTCTTGAGGATCTCAAGAGTGAACAATTCGTTCTGCACTCCAGTAACCTGTTTTCAGTTGGCAGCAAGCTAAAGTCCGCTGTCGGCTGTTGTCACTCAGGATCCATCCAGATAAGTGGAGCACTCGAGGGGAAGAGCAGAGAGCCAGATACTTAGTCACCCCCTCTCAGCTCACCGAAAGCTGAGAAGTGAGCGATCAGCGTAGGGGGACAGATGCAGCATCGGATCAATGCTACATCAATCTAGGTGAGTATACATGTTTTTTTTTTTTTTTTACAAGCCCATACTTCTCTTTTAAGCCATTGATTCAGCATGACAGCCAGACAATTGGTATTTTCAGGCAAGGTTTACAATGTCAAGTCCCATACCTCTTCAGTAGAGAATTCCTTTAATCAGGTCTAAGGTATTGTACTGCATAAATCCGTAATGAATATCTTTAATTGCTACACATTTATAGATATAGGCATTGGTCTTATAAACTGTTCTATCGTCTATGCCTGTATGTAATACAGTGTTTATTTCCGTCCTGCTGAAGGAACTTACTTTCTTACTTTTACACACATCTTTACCTGTACTGTATGGGGTGTATAATAGAAAATCAGAACTGTTTTAAATCTTAAAGGTTACACCTTGAAATGCACACAAGTAGCACAGCATATCTGTCTAGGGTGTGCCTTTTATTCAGGTTCATATGTTGTATACTAGCTCCTCACACTGCTTGAAGTACACCTGTGCCTTCCCAACAGTGCATACTGTATATATCCACAGAAGCAAAAGAATGCACTGTATAAGTTATGAGGACCTGAAATCGGAGCTTACACAGACCTATTGGCTACCCAGATGACAGCATTAATTATTCCAGTTCTATCACATGGAGTGAGTCATGTGCCTCCGCTTACCTAAAAATACTCTTGCCCTCTATTTAGATTGGCGGGGTAATGAAGAAAGGGGAATACAGTATATGATGGGATGTATGGGAATTCATGAAAACCTGTTCCTTACCCTTTGATAGAGCAATAGGATATCCGAGTAGTCCAAGGTATATGATGGATGAAGGACAAATCCTTGACTAGTGTATACCAGAGTGCATATATATAGGTGAACGTTGAAAAAGCCTCCCTCACACACCAGTAAATTTCCAAGTCACATATAGAGAAATCATCCAATCTCCCCCTTGAAGATTGGTCCTCAATGCTTTAGATATCAGGGTGCAAAGTCCATATGTTTCAATATAATTGAATTACTATTGTGTATACCATTGGGTGCACGTTATACTTGGCCATTCTTGATGCCTGAGGAAGCTTTAGTCCCATCTTCTTCAGTTAAAGGAAAAGATCTTCCTTAAATGTGAATAACCCAGTCCATGGTGGATCACCCAGCGCACAGAATGATGGGGTGGATGCTGGAATAGACTCAGATTGATTCCATGGGTTACAATCCATATACATAGGACTTTCCTGTCATCAATTCCCAGTTCAATCCAAGATGTTCTGATTGAGATCAGCAGCCCCTGTACCTCATTCACTTGATATATACCTATATTGTTTGTTTATACACATATGGGTACAATCCATAACAATAATTATGTGAGTGAAGTGGTACAATTTTAGGTGTGTATGAAGTAGGAATGTGGTTTGGTAGCATTTTAAGCTTAGTAGTGAATATGCTGTGTTATAAAATCAACAAAGCACAATACAAATTGATAATGAAATCTAACAAGACTACAAACATAGGAACTGGTGATAGTATCCTAGTGTGACAGTCAAAAGACTAAATGGTGTCCATATACATAGTTAATACGATAACAAAATAGACAATTACAAGAATTGATAGAAATAATGCAGTCAAAAGACTGGAGTGTGTCCATATACACAGTGGATTGCAAAACAAACAGTCCCAGAATAGGTAGATTTAAAGTGCAACGTGCTAATGTGTCTTCCAAATACGATGTGCAAACAAAAGCGTTCCACCTTCACCAATAGGTCACCAGAGGTGTAAATAGATGGCTCCTTACCAAATGGTGTTGACCTAATTAGTTAAAATAAGGTCAATGGTAGCTTAGTGGTATTAAGGATCGGCTTGGTTTCATACGAGTTCTGGTGTCAGCAACGGGTAGCGGAACGAATATCAAAAAGAAAAAAGGCACCCACAAGCCACGCACTACCGGTACGACTGGTCCACGAGCTGCTAGCGGTGAAACGCACGCCAGCTCTCCAGGACGTGACCATCTCTCTCCAATTCCCTACAAGCTTACAGCCTCATACGGGATACGGGCACCAACAAAAGTAAGGGGCCACTCGGCACTGTGTTTTTACTTTGATGTTTTAATAAACTTAATACACTATGGCGGCCTTTTTTCTTTTTGATTTTCGTTCCGCTACCTGTATGAAACCAAGCCGATCCTAAATACCACTAAGCTACCATTGACCTTATTTTAACTAATTAGGTCAACACCATTTGGTAAGGAGCCATCTATTTACACCTCTGGTGAACTATTGGTGAAGGTGGAACCCTTTCGTTTGCACATCGTATTTGGAAGACACATTAGCACGTTGCACTTTAAATCTACCTATTCTGGGACTGTTTGTTTTGCAATCCACTGTGTATATGGACACACTCCAGTCTTTTGACTGCATTGTTTCTCCCAATTCTTGTAATTGTCTATTTTGTTATCGGTATTAACTATGTATATGGACACCATTTAGTCTTTTGACTGTCACACTAGGATACTATCACCAGTTCCTATGTATGTAGACTTGTTAGATTTCACTATCAATTTGTATTGTGCTTTGTTAATTTTATAACACAGCATATTCACTACTTAGCGCCCCCTATTCACAACCACATATTACATAACTCAGATTTCTGTTTTTTGGGGAGCAGCTTCACTTAGATACTTATAGCATTAATTATCTATCATTTTTGGCGCAAGATTTTCATTTTTTTCCACAGCATTTTAAGCTTACAAATTTGCATGTTTTTTCATACAATTAATAAAATGATGGTTCAATTTAGCCCAGTGAGTTGTAATATATAGTTATCTATTTTCTCTGGTGGTTAAGACAGGCTTTTATGTTTTCACTCATTTGTTTTTACGGAATGACTCCCACTGTTTTGAGGAATCTTTATCAGTCATGGTGTTAAAAAGCCCAATGATGGGGAGTTTCCAAATTTAGTGTTTACATTTGCAGACTAGCATTCTCATCTCCATACATTTCATGACCCTTGCTATCCTCACCTGATTTGGAGTACACTAAGTGAATCAAGCAACCTTGACGATAACTTGTTTGGTATGCTATGTACATCACATAGTGTGCGAGTATGTTTTACTTGGATTACTAATACAAGGTATGTGAGATAATGCACAAGGCTCTCTATCTGATTTTTTGTAGTGTACCATCATGACCTCCCCAGGCCTAAGAGGGGCAGCAAGGCAGTCTGTTTTCCTGAATCATGCCGTCTAGTGGATATAAATAAGAACCTGGCTGGCATCTAACCAGTACACTTGTATGCAGGGACTGTTTTGCTTCATTATGTAGCAAACCCCTGAGGGAGCTGCTTTTGTTTGTTCAGTCCGTTACTCTGCCCTTCAACCCCAATGAACTGTCCCAGCCCCTTTGGCACACCTAGCAATGTGATTATAGGAATAACTCGGCAGGAATACACAACAGTTATTCTTGTAGTTTACTTGAAGAAGAGTAAAATTTAGGTTAACATTAGTCAGCCAGGATCTGTATAAGTACCCAAGACTTGGTTGAAACAGTTTAAAGAAAACAGTCAGGAACACTATGCAAACAACAAAAGCAATAGGTAACAACATGCACAGATCAAATAGACTCTCCAACAACTTTTGGTGTGCGTGGGGTGCCATTGCCAAAGGGGAACCCCAGGCCAGCCCACGATACCTCCAGCACATACCCAGTGAAATGATATCAACACCAGTGGTGTGTCCCCTTCAAGAGCAACCGTGGCAATATCCTGGAGGCAAATCTTAGCATTCTTCACCAGCAATGCAGGAACTCTGTAGACAATACTCGGATGTGGTACTGTATGAAAAGTGTAACGGAACGCCCCACACTCCGCTTGAGTGCTTCCGTCATATACTTCTTCCCATCAGTCTGGATATAGATATCAGATATTCCAGCTGCTCACAAGCACACAACGAGACAAGACTTGTTTGTCTGCTGAACATGGAGTTTTTAATAGAACCAAGAATACAACCTTGTATACAGTTAGGCCGCGTACACACGATCAAATCTATCTGCTGGAAACGGTCTGACAGACCGTTTCAGCAGACAGATTCGATCGTGTGTACGGGCGGACAGACAGATTTTGCCAGCCGACAGATTTTAAAGCATGTTTTAAAATCTGTCTGCTAGGAATCCGTCTGTCCGACATGTCTGCTGGTTAGTACGCTAACCAGCAGACATATCTGCTCGCACATGCGTCGAATGGATTTGACGCATACACGGAAGTGTTTTACTTCCTGGTGCGGTGACGTGGCGGCGTCAACGTCATCGCCACGTCACCGCGCTGTCTGCCGGGGGGATTTTTGGTTTGATCGTGTGTACAGCAATCAAACCAAAACAGCCCAGGAGACAAATCTGTTCAAATCGGTCTGTCAGATGTATTTGGTCGTGTGTACGCGGCCTTAGAGGAGGTAACCAGAACATACATTAACATGAGCTAATTAATCATTTACCCAGACGAGGTGACTCATAGATATGACCTTTCAGGGTAGACGTCACGTCTCCTCGCTCACCTGCTATACAATACACATTATCATAAGTGTAAACACAGGACATCTTCACAAAATATCAGGGTCAGTTAGCACAGAGAACAGACAGATGGCTGGAGGTGATGTAATTAGCATCTAACAGTATGTGTCCCAACATTATGCATGTGTCACTCTTACAATTAACCTGTTGAGTTCAGAATCAACAAACAGTAAATAGTTCTTTCCAGATATCCTGGAATATATTGTGGATAATAATTACATAATAATTCCATCTCAGGTAGTCCAATATATTCTTTCTCAGTCATCCTATGCCCCAAGTGGACATAGGATTATTTTAAGACATAAGTGGGTCCGGGATGTCCCAGGTGAGTCTGTCACAAACAGCATAAAAAGGTTCCTGGGCAAAGCCCCCCCACCAAATCCTGCACACAGTCAGCAGTCCTCCCCTGAGCGATCGATCGATGCTAGGCGCAGGTGTGTCGCAGTGGCACTCAGTCCTTGAGCTGTTGCAGGGTGTCCTTATTTAGCATGGACAGTCTGTTCCTCTGGGCTGGAGCTGCATGAACAATCTGTTCCTCTGGGCTGGAGTTGCAGGCTGTGTGCCCCTTGGTAAGCCAGGATTCCACACACACATAGAGTGCAGATCCTCTCCTGATGGGGTGCAGGCAAAAACCTCTGGCCTAGTGCCTCCTGTTTTTTTTCTCCTCCCCCACAGTCCTTTGCTGCTGTCTCATGATTGGCTCAGGCTCTTCCAATAGGGAGTTTCTAAACAAGCAGTTCTGAGTGTCTGTGTGTGAAGAGAGAAAGGGGGGGTGAAAAGCCCATGCTGCTGCAGCAGACAGCTGTCCTCTAATAGATTAGATCAGTCTGGAGAAGTACCTGCTACAATTATAACTGGGAATCGTAGGCTTGTCCCTAGAGGGGAGTCCATATTTCCAAATTTCCTTTGCCCTCCTGTTCAAGTGAGAACTGAAAAATTCTAGCTCTCCTATCCGTTTGTGTACCAGTGGCAATGGTCACCAGGGCAAGTAGAAACTTTTGTGCGGTTACCATTTTACTTTTGAATAGCTATGACTAAGCACTGTTGAGAGTGAAACGCATTAGCTTTTTTATCCTGTACCCCGCTTTTTATTTGTATTTTTGTCATTTTGCACAATCAATGCTTTTTGATTGGAGTGCGGCTGTCCAGACTTTCCCTTTTTGAATTAATTTTTTTTTTTATAGAGTTGTCAATTTACTGATTGATTTTTACTTGTTCTCTGTAGTTTCTTGTATAGATAAGATCCTATAATGTAAGCAACCTATATTCTGGAGCTCCAGCTGAGGAAGATCTAAAATCATAATGTCAGGGAACTCCTGTGAGACGTTTTGCACACAGACGTGCGCAAGCGCATAACCTTTACCATAGAATGGCACACAGGCGCGCAAATGTGCGCCAGAGCTCGCAATTGCGGGCACGTATCCGCACAGATACGAGCACGCGCACGCACGTACAAGCCTAATCCTGGTTGGCGCCAGACAGCCTACTTAAAGGGATTCTGGGCTCTTGTGCTTTGCTGACTGATCTTCAGCTGTATTCCTGAATGGTGCTCTGATCCTGTGTGTCTTCCCAGTATTCTAACCCGGCTTGCTCTTGACCTTGGCTCTGTGTTCTGTTCCTGTACTGATGCCCATCCCTGACCCGGCTCCGTTCCTGACTCTGGGTCTGTCTATGATTTGGTACATCACTGCCCGCTTGCTGACACACCTGGCTATCCCTGAGACCTTGCTCCTGTCCATGTTCCTGGTTGCTGTTAACCCTTGGTTACCTGCCTGGCTGTTACCTGTTCCTGCGCAGCTCATCATAGCCTGCTTCAGGCCACTGGACCCTGCCCTGCCAAGCTGTTCTCCCGGGACCTCCTGCTCCAGGCACTCGTGTCCCTCTTGTCCTTCGGCTTCCTCTGTCTCACCTTCAGCGGAGCCAGGACAGGAGATATAAGAGAGGCCGACCTCATAAAATCAGTCTCTCACCTGATCCCTGACACATATATTCTATTTTTGACAGACAAGGAATATATTTTAGCCAGTGAATAAAGTTCATCCAATGATTAGATCCACGGAATGAAATGAGCAAAACACTGC
Organism: Rana kukunoris; assembly: GCA_029574335.1. Taxonomy (NCBI): domain Eukaryota; kingdom Metazoa; phylum Chordata; class Amphibia; order Anura; family Ranidae; genus Rana; species Rana kukunoris. The sequence goes on from CM056055.1 coordinate 142,078,533, forward strand.
ACAGGGTTGAAGTAGGTCAGAGCAATGAATAGACGCATCAGCATCCCCTCATCCGTCTGTAAAATATAATCTCATTACATGAGCTTATGCTTTGTAATGCACTCACTTGTTAGACCTTTCCAAAGCACGGGTTAGCATTCTATTTTGTGCATTGGCAGTCATAAGGAAACATCTCCACAATGTTTTCAACCATACAGTGATTCACAGAGAGAGGGAAGACTGGTAAATGATTAGAAAACTTCTTCAATAAGACTGTTAAATTATATTGTAAGTAAGAACGTCTCACGCTGTCAGAGTGTACTTAATAGATATATGTGGATTCTATTGGTAATCAACACAAATCCCCATCCCATATGAGACTACCCCAAAGGATGCCAAACAACTTAAAGGGGTTGTAAAGGTAAATGTTTTTTCACCTTAAAGCGGTTGTAAACCCGCCTAATAAATTTTAATTTTTTTTACTCCTGCAAAGGAAAAGACATAATGAGCTAATATGCACTTTTTTTTTCTTAACCATTTTATGACCAGAAGTGACTAACTTGTAGGTGCCCAGACCATAGTTTGCATCATTATGCCTAGTAAATTCAATGATTAGTTGGTCAGACCCTGTTGTAAGTGAGACCTGTGAGAACTAAGAACATTCACTGGTTGTAGATTTTGAATAATTGCATAAATGTATTATAAGGCATGGCATGGTTCTATGATTCACAAGAGTGGATGAATGTATGGTACGTATTGTTTATTTCACTGCCATTTTGGTTTAAAATTATAATTATAGTTCACCTTTATATTATTTGTAGCCATGTTACCTAAAGCAACTAATCAAATGTTTGTTTTATTTTTTAGTATTTAGAATTTGGTCACTTTATACCTCCCTTTCTAAACCATTTTAACATTCGCTCCTTCTGAATGGACGTTCAGGAACATCCCTCAGATGGAGGGGGGATCGCGAATGCGCGTTCCTACTCAGTGGTGCGATCCCGATGCACTTGTGTCACCCGGACACAGCGCATCTCAGATTGGCAGGAGGGCTCTGTGATTGGCCCTCCTGATCACATGATGGCCCTCCTGATCACATGATGGCCGTGTCCATTCACAGCCATCATGTAGGGTTGTCACCTCATCCCTTTAAAACAGAACACATATGAATTACACAGGTTCTGAGGCTCAGGCTAATGCAGATTAGGCACCGAGTGAGTTTAATTACCACCATAATCAGCCACAGAACCTGTGTAATTCATATGTGTTCTGTTTTAAAGGGATGAGGTGGCAACCCTACCATCATGTGATGTAAACCGAGAGCCAGTTGCTAGGCGATCTGCTTTCCTCGTTGGTGAGGAAGGGGAGCGGATCGCTGCAGCCGGCTGGTGATCAGTGAGTATGAGCAGTTTTTTACAGCTTTTTACTCACTGATCAACAGTCTAGTGTCCTCCACAATGTAAAACACAAAAAGTTAACACACATGTCCCCAAAACACATGTCCCCACATAGTAAGAACACCTGTCCCCCCACATATGTAACAGTAAAATCGCATGTCCCAATGATCATTTGTCCGTGATCACACAAACCAATTATTATACACCTAAAATGGAGGTTCCCCTAAAAATAAACTTTTAACATTGCATTCCCGAGGTTAATGACAAGTAGAATCGGCGTTTTTAAAAAAAAAAATATGTCCGTACATACCGTTTCTCATATCCCTTCTCACTGCCGCTTCCGGGTCTGATGATCGGGGATGGGCGTGCCTAACTGATTGACAGGCATCCGACCGACGCATACAGCGCGTCACGAGATTCCGAAAGAAGCCGAACGTCGGTGGGCAGGCGCTGTATAGAGCCGCACCGACGTTCGGCTTCTTTTGGCATCTCGTGATGCGCTGTATGCGTCGGTCGGATGCCTGTCAATCAGTTAGGCACGCCCATCAGACCCGGAAGCGGCGGTGCGAAGGGATATGAGAAACGGTATGTACGGACATATTTTTTTTTAAAAACCCGCCGATTCTACTTGTCATTAACCTCGGGAATGCAATGTTAAAAGTTTCTTTTTAGGGGAACCTCCACTTTAAGGGGATTTTTTTTTACCAAAAACATGTAGTAGAATACATGTTGGCTTAAATTTATGACAACATTTAATTCTATTGGATTTCTTTTAAAATCGAATAAAGAAAATATTGTTTTTTTTTCCAAATTTCCGCTCTTTTTTTGCTTATATTGCAAACAAATAAAAAACAGTTGTGAATAAATACCACCAAAAGAAAGCTCTATTTGTGTGAACAGAATGATGATAAAAATTTCATTTAGGTACCGCGCAATTGTCATTGAAAATGCGAGAGCGCTGAAAGCTAAAAAATTGGTCTGGGAAGGAAGGGGGCAAAAGTGCCCAGTATTGAGGTGGTTAAGAGAGAATAGCAGCAGTGTGTTTGTTTAAAGTGTTTGTTAACCCACAACTGTAAAATCAGTCCGTATATGCAGTAAAGAGTGGGTGCATGTCATCAGCACAGGGCCAATCAGCACTGTCCAGACAGAAAGCATCAGGGGTCATGCAGCCACATAGGACAGTTGAAAGAGAATGAAAACTCCTCCTACAAGCTTTAACCAGTTCTCAGCAAGTCGCTGATAGAAGTCACAAGACTGCTATATACTGCTGATGAGAAAAGTTATTTAGCAGTTTCTATACACTAAAATAATTGCATTTCCATGTTCTGTGTACTGTGGGAGATCAGATCTATGAATGCAGGGTCCTGGGTTTAGTAACACTTTAAGCGATTTGTGTGTTTTTTTTTTTCTAGAGTCGTTTTGTGATGATGATGATTACTATGCTCTTCTCTATCCAAAATTAAAAACAAGTTTGCTCTTTTTAGCTGAAGTTAGGCTTTAATTTTACATGGACTGTCCTCATATATAAAAAGGTACTAATCTGCAACATATAGGGCCAGATTCTCAAATATTTTCGGCGGCGTAGCGTAAGCCAGTTACACTACGCCGCCGCTGCGTACTGGAGAAAGTGCTTTATTCTCTAAGCACTTGCTCCGTAGGTTTCGCCTGCGTCGCGTAAATCGCGCAGCGTAAACCCGCGCAATTCAAATGGGGCGGCTTGTATTTAAATTAAGCGCGCCCCCGTGTCGAACGAACTGCGCATGCGCCGGCCGGGGAAAAAGCCCAGTGCGCATGCTCCAGCTCACGTCGGAAAGCGTCGTTGAAACCGACGTCAAAACGACGTGAGCGTCATTTACGCAAGTCCCTATTCGCGAACGAGTTAGTAAAACGACGTAAGCGACGGAAACAGCCGACGCTGACCCGACGCCATACTTAACATGGCGTCCGACGGGACACGACGGCATCCGACGGGACCTCGTAAGGTTACTCCACATAGAAGCTGGGGTAACCTTACGAGTTCGTAAACGACGTACGCGACGACGGGGCGGCGTAAAAGCGATCGAGAATCGGCGTACTACTTCATTTGCATATGCAAATGAAAAAACAACGTAAAGGCCACCTAGTGGCCGGAGTTGTCATTACATCTACGATCCGAAAGTGTAATTGTATTACACTTGTCGGATGTAGAAGCGTATCTATGCAAAAGTGATGCTCAGCATCACTCGCATAGATACGAGTCAAAAAAAAAGGCGATACGACGGGGTATCTGAGATACTCCGTCGTAACGCCTCTGAGAATCTGGCCCATAGATGCAAACCAGCCACTTGGTAATGAATGGGATTTTTAACTTATGCTTTTTACTGCAGAAAAAGGGACCTCAAGGGCCCATTCACAGGTTTATTTGTATTAACGTGCATTACATTGTATGGTAGCACACATACACTGTGCCATTCACTTTGACCCACACTCCAGTGTACCGCCACGCACATTGGAAAACGCAGTGCATGTCTGTATCTTGCTGTGTTGTAAATTGGCCCCATCTTCCTCTCCACCTCATTCTGGGAGACTTGAGTTTTAAGTTTGTAAGCAATTATAAAATGCTAATATAAAATGCAAAAAAATAAATTCTATGCTTATTTATCTGTGTAAAAGGAAGCTAGAGGATTAATGGTATTCTCATTATTGTAGTCCCAATACTGTAGTATTACTGTTACTGTAGTATTACTGTTCTTTACCCAAAACAAAATTATTAATTTCTGATGGATTTTTTTATTACCAAAAATGCACTATTTCCATGTCCCTTTTCATCCTCTTGGTCTGCTCCTAAATCCCACAGTACAGCAAAACCTGAACCACTCTTAACTTCTGCTGGATGTATTTGCACATTCTTGGAAGCAATCAGGAGCTCTTGGCACGACTTGCTGATTTGATCCAAAACTATTTGCAGTCTTTGCATTCTCTGCAGCCTCCTCCTCCAAAATTATTCAAGTGTTTCTTCACTAGACCTGTCAGAAAAAAGCCAAGGTAGGCGGCATATCTTTGCTGACTAACACATACTCCTCAATATAAACAAAGCCTCCCAAGTATTTCCAAACCACTTCTCATCTTTGTGATAAAGATTGCATATATTAAGACATAAGTAAAATGTCTAGAGAGGCTGGTATGCTGTTTACTTTTACCAGTCAGCTTTTTTGTTTAAAGTGAAACTGTATTGTTTTGGGTAACATACTATATATATATATATATATATATATATATATATATATATATATATATATATATATATATATATATATATATATATATATATATATATATATATAGATCTATCTATCTATCTATCTATCTATCTATCTATCTATCTATCTATCTATCTATCTATCTATCTATCTATATATATATATATATATATATATATATATATATATATATATATAATCGTATTTTTCAGACCATAAGACGCACCTGACCATAAGACGCACCTAGATTTTAGAGGAGAAAAAAATGAAAAAAAAAGATTCTGATCCAAATGGTGTACTGAAGTATTTGGCTGAGCTGGGAACCTGGTCAGTGTTACCAGTTACTGTAAATTCCTTATTACTCCTTATTACTGTAATTTTTTTTATAAATGCCACAACTATTGTACTGTATTTCTTGCTGTATTCTGTATGGGTTATAGATGCTGTGCTGATGCATGTGAGGAAGCAACCAATGATCTTACACCATTGTGGTCAGCTGACTCAGGAAATCACTGAGTGCACAGAGCAATACGTGGTGACGCCGTGTGGGCGTAGCTCCGTGCACTGAAAATGGCGCAATGCTTCCTGGGGCTTCCTCTCCGTAGCCTGCTTTCAATGCCTCCATTACACAGTCCGTCTATGCCGCCGCAATCCGCCGTGTCGCTGTGTCGCCGTGAGCCTGCTGATTGCTCGGCTGCCTGCCTGCCTGCTATCCAGTATGTTAAACGGCGGTGACGGGGGGGCTGTACATTCAATATTCGGACTATAAGACGCAGAGACTTTTTTCCCCATATATTTGGGTGAAAAAAGTGCGTCTTATGGTCCGAAAAATACGGTATATATATTTACTATTTCTATAAAAAACAATTGTAAAATAATACTATTTACGCGGTTGCTGGTGTGACAAATTGTTATTTATTTTTAAAGAGAAATACCACAGCAGAGGCTGCTTGCCTTCAGGTGATATCCCTCTAAGGCTCCATTCACATCTGAGTGATGTGGGAGCATCGAATTTTGAGAACTTTTTGTGGATTTTGAAGCAGCGCCATTCACTTGAATGGGCTACCTCTGCTCCAAAAATGCACTAAAGTTGTCTCTGTACCATTTTTTAAAGCCAACTTTGATGCATTTTTACATGCGTTTTGTGTGTTTTCGGAATCGAGGACAGAGTCTCGCGATCAACGGGTGAGTTTGCTTTAAATAATAATGAAATTAGTTTGGTCAGATACAGTTAAGTTCTGCCTTAAGGTGTCATTCATATGGCCATATACTAATTAAGCAGGATTTGCTGGCAGAAAGAAAAAAAAATTGGTCTGTACTTCAGTTCAACTCATACAGAGTTATGTCCATTTGAGTTGAGATGTGTATTACATTCTGTGCATGAGCCCCCCCCCCCCAAAAAAAAAAAACATGCTATGTCCCCAATTGAAAAGCATTTAACAAAATTGGTTTGGAATTAGACTTTTAAGGCACAGATATCATTAGACCGATTATAAAACTCATACAAATTTGATTCAACAAATCTCATTAAAATCACATAAAAACAAAAGAACAGGTATAACAGTAATCATGATGCAGTCTTTGTGCAAGTTTCTCGTGTTCCATTGTGTTTCAAGCAGGGCATTTTTTTAGCTGGAACTTGTTGGAACTCAGTTCCACCACCTCTGGCCCAGGTCCTCTGCTCCCTGCCTACCACTAACACTCGTAAACACAGAAATCCGGCTTCTGAGTTTATAAGTGACAGTTTGTTTTCCAACAGCTCCCACAGAATGAATCTCCTGAGCGGCTCCTACTAAGTGCAGGGTGGATACAAGGAAGATGCAGGTGCCTGGGGTGAAGTGCAGATGCTGACACCCCCCCGGATGATCTCCCTGAGTTAGAGATACGGAGCCACCTCCAGTGTGCAGGGAGGTACTCGAGATGGCTGGGTGCTTCAGCTTAATACAGCAGCAAAAGTAAGACATGTGGACAATGGTGGAGCATTTAAGGAGCAGGAGAGGGTTGAATGGAGAAGTCCGAGCCGAAGAGGGGTGAAATGTGGATAGGGGATGCAGAGGTAATCGAAGGTGAAAGAAGGCTTAACTCTGCACTCTGTACATAGAGCACCCCCGAACTCTGCACCCTGTGCATAATACACTCCTGGTATTTTATGCCTCTTGAGACCCTCCCACTGTTAGTGAAATTTGACCACAGTCACTAAGTGATGAGGTTTGGAGGATGTGTGTGTGTGTGTGTGTGTGTGTGTGTGTGAAGGGAAGGCATTTTTGGGCTTGTGGTTGAGTTCCTGTACCTATTTTCTGAGAAAAAAAGCTCTAGTTTCAAGATATTCTCTTCAGGGAAATTGGGAAACATACATACACTGGAAATAAACAGAAGTATAGCATCACCACTGACCAAGCATTTTATGAGCAAAATAACCCATTTATTCGCGTTCATACAGTAATAATATACTTACAACAAAATAGATCACATATCATGTAATTATTAAAGAGACATCACACTGGGAGGAATAAGCCTACACCACTACATAATACGACAGATCCACCTTTACCTGACAGTCTGTGAAAGCACATTTTGGAAAAGTATAAAAAAAATCAAATGACCAAATTGAGATAATGAAATATCTAACATACATTTTCCTTCTAAACCAAGATACACATTGTGGCAGAGATTTTGGTGTCTGAAAATCAAAAATCAGGCCAGAGTAAAAAAAGAAAGAAGCCGAGACACAGGGCCATGTCATGTTGTGACTGGGTTAAAAGGTATTTGAGCATAGGAGGAGTTGAAATAAGATCTAAAGTAGATAGGAGAAGGTGGTACTCTCCAGATTGGTAGAAAGGGTGGAGCAGGTGGGGCTTCAGGAGTTAGTAACATGGGAAAGGTTTGGGAGATGTTTAGGACCCTTGTCTAATATGGATCTTGGTGCATTCATATGTCGCAAACATGAGGTCTCATGTTTGTGCATCGGTGATTGGGCACAAAGTCTTGGATGTGTTATGATTAGAGGCAAAAAGCTACATTGGTAGGGACCCGTCTTGGGTATGGCTCCCATTACTCTGGCTGGTGGTACCTGCGATGTTGGATTGTCTCCTAGTCAGTGTGTCTGCGCCTGGAGGCCTAAAATTGTGGTTTCTGCAGCTACCTGAAGTGCATGCCCTCAAGGACCTTGGGGCCCCTTGAATACAGTCTGTATGTTCATATATTGATATGTTTAATATGTTTTTATTTTGTAAATAAAAAGGCTGCAATGGCCATTAAAACTCCAGTCAGTGTCATGTCTGGTCAATCTATTATATTGGTCAGTGGAGTGGTGGTCAGGCAGTTTGGTCAAAGCATCTTTTTTTTTTTTCAAATTATTTTATTTTCAGAAATAAAAAAAAAATTACAATAAATCACAATACATATCAATATGGACATAACCTAGTAAATGTCAGCAGGAACTAAAAAAGACTTGAAGAGAGAGGGAGATAGAAAATCTCCCCCTTCAGGTTTGAGAAGGAGAGAAAAAAAAAATTAAAATTAAAAAAGATCATACATTGTAATAAAATATGTGAGTATTAAAAGTTAAACAATTTAAAATATATATATAAATTGATTTAAGAAAGAGAAAGAACTCCTTATATAAGCTAACTCAATAGAAATAAGGATACTTATAATCTCCTGGTGCCCCTATCGGGTTCAAACTGCAACGGGAGCGAAATCCTTTCGACATACTGAATTACACTCTGAACCAAAGCCTATGTTGCTAGATAAATCCCCTTACAAAACATCACTAGGCTCCCCTAAAGAAGGGGAGAAAAATAAAAAGAAAGCGGGAAAAAGTTGGAGAAAAAAAAAGGGACAAAGAAGAGAGGGAGGAAAGGGGATAAGACAAGCTATATACCTAATTTACAGTGTTTGCGGGAATCGAAGAGGCATCCTGAGTAAGAGAAATACCTATATATCTGGCCCAAGGAGTCAAAGTATCTTTTGTACCCTAGTCATGATATGATTAGTGAATGACTCATTCAGGGCAAGATGTAAACAACATTTTTTGGTCATGCAAAACGATCTTAGCCTTCAGTCATTTGGAATGACTAGGCTAAAGTCATTCTGTGCATGCTCTACTGATTCACCGTTTATGGTGACTAGGCTAAAGTCATTCTGTGCATGCTCTACTGATTCACCGTTTATGGTGACTAGGCTAAAGTCATTCTGTGCATGCTCTACTGATTCACCGTTTATGGTGACTAGGCTAAAGTCATTCTGTGCATGCTCTACTGATTCACCGTTTATGGTGACTAGGCTAAAGTCATTCTGTGCATGCTCTACTGATTCACTGTTTATGGTGACTAGGCTAAAGTCATTCTGTGCATGCTCTACTGATTCACCGTTTATGGTGACTAGGCTAAAGTCATTCTGTGCATGCTCTACTGATTCACCGTTTATGGTGACTAGGCTAAAGTCATTCTGTGCATGCTCTACTGATTCACAGTTTATGGTGACTAGGATAAAGTCATTCTGTGCATGCTCTGCTGATTCACCATTTATGGTGTACACATTTAAATGTTTTCACAAACATTTACATAGTACATCCTAAAAAACAATCCATTGCATAAAATACTGCTGTGTTCAGATGAGTATAAATTTCAAGATTGGATAGAAAGAAATACAAATCCTTTGACAAGTAAAACAGCTCTGGTATATGTATTACATCTGTGTGGTTAACTGCTTTCTTGGAGTTGAGCTATAATTGGTGACTGTGAGGAAATAATAAATTAAATTGACATTACCTGGAAGAGTAGCATATTCAGGGAAATACATAATGCTACATAGCCAGCTCAAACAGCATTATATATGATAAGCTTAGTATAATGTGCTCAAGAACTGTGTGAGGCAAAAACTGCAAAGTTTTATTATATTGACAAATTCCAATAATCTGTTTCCCTCCAACACATGGAAAAACATTGTATGATTTATTACACTGTTGAGGCCGGAGCTTCTTCAAACACAGCGTTACAAGTTCAAGTGTGTTCTTGACAACAGATAAAATGAAATTAGCTTTACTGGTTTATTTTTTAAGAGCAGCTTAAAGTTGGAATCTATTTAGTTTTTCATAAGACTGCTGTAAAACAAAACAAGTTTTAGCTTTAATGGGACAATTTTAACAGTATGAGTTGGAGGATCAAGGATAGAATATTGTAGAAAAGCATATACTATATGTTAATATTGTCCAACACCCAAAGGTCATTGTCATTTAGACCCCATGCTTACTGTGTGTTTGGTCCATGTGCATCAAATCCCAGCACTTTTGGTTGACCAGAAGTCACAAAATCAACATCCAGCCCTGCTGCCAGCAGCCCGTCAAAATCTATTAAGCATACAGTATTTGTTGTACCTAGTGGTGCCCATGTGTGTTCCAGGCATACATCCCTGAAAGCATGAAAATATGTGACCCTAAACGCAAGTACCACTTGGTACAGCATCCAACTGCCACATATTTTAGCCTGTAATAGATTTTGACAGGGCCCTGCACTCGTTCCTCCCAGGGGCCAGAAAATAATGGCATTTGACACACACACCCTTTGTGCATGTAGCCATATTCACAGTAATCCTACTTTTTTTTTTAAAGCGATTTCTCTCTAAGGAAATCTTAGTTTTCTTTGGAATCCCTTGCTCATTTTACAGCATTTTCTGTCAAATCTTTGCAATTAGTTCCTGTCTACTTGCATGTTCTTCAGCAGTGGCTGCATGTCACAGCTCAAGGCCAACTTCTTGATGACACAATAGCAGAACACAAAGAAAAGATGATCCGCAATAAGGGTTATGAATAAGGCCTTATAGGCTGAAACACGTCAACCATTTCCATTTGCATTTGTCAACTGTGGCTTTTTAATAAACACTACTAATTTTTAAGAGCAACGACCGGAGAGCGGATCATCTTTTCTTCATTACTTACTCAGCCAGAGACTGTGTATCGAGCACCCGGGAACCTTTAACTCAGTGGTCCCCAACCTTTTTGGCATCGGGGACCGGCATTGTGGATAAAAATTGTGCCAAGGCCCGATGATGCGGGCCGACAATGCTTTTTTCCGCGGCTAATTTGTCAGTAAATGGCTGGTGTTAGCACTTCAATCATCACAACACCATGGTCAATATGGGGTCAGGATGATCAAAGTACATTATTTGTATTATTATATTGTAATATAAAATTAAATAGTTAAACTCGTCATAATGCAGAATCTGCCACCAGATGCAGATTGCCACAGTGCCTGTCACCAGATGCAGATTGCCACAGTGCCTGTCACCAGATACAGCTTGCCACAGTGCCTGTCACCAGCTTGCTAGAGTGGCTGTCACCAGCTTGCTAGAGTGGCTGTCACCAGCTTGCTAGAGTGGCTGTCACCAGCTTGCTAGAGTGGTTGTCACCAGCTTGCTAGAGTGGTTGTCACCAGCTTGCCACAGTGGCTGTCACCAGCTTGCCACAGTGGCTGTCACCCGATTGCCACAGTGCCTGTCACCAGATTGCCACATGCCACAGTCCGCACATACTGACCCCCCCTGCCACAGCTCACCTCTCGATCTCCCTGACCTAGATGTCACAGCGCCGCTGCTGCCTGGCTTCACTCACAGAGGGCGGGGGCGCCGGGCTGACATCCTCCCTAATGTGTGGCATCCAGTGCAAAAAGCACCCCACCCCCCTCTTGGTACACTGGCTGGGCTGTGTGGGCGGAAGCGTGGCGGGGCTGTGTGGGCGAAAGCGCGGCGGGGCTGTGTGGGCGGAAGCGCGGCGGGGCTGTGTGGACGGAAGCGCGGCGGGGCTGTGTGGGCAGAAGTACGGCGCCCATCTCTCTGCTCGCCTGCCACCGCCGCACTGCATGCTTCCCAAACAAATTGATGTCGTTTTTTTCTCACAAATAGAGCTTTCTTTTAGTGGTATTTGATCACCTCTGCAGTTTTAATTTTTTTGCACTATAAACAAAAAAGAACGTCAATTTAGAAAAAAAGCTATATTTTTTACTTTCTGCTTTAATAATTATCCTCAAAAAATATATAAAAAAAATTCTTCCTCAGTTTAGGCCGATACCTATTCTTCTACATATTTTTGGTAAAAAAAAAATACAATAGGCGTTTATTGATTGGTTTGCGCAAAAGTTATAGCGTCTACAAAATAGGGGATAGATTTATGGCATTTTTTATACATTTCCCGCGGGCACGCTCTGCAAGGCAGGAAATTCTAAGGGAGGTAACTGTACGCTCATTTGAATGCCTGTGCCATTCTGCCAAGGTATATGTGCGTGGCGGTTGGCAAGTGGTTAACAGTTCTGCCCAAGTGCATTAGAAAGCCAAAGGTTGTATCATACCCTTGTACGTTGGATTCTCCATAATGTAGAATAACCAATGAAAGGGGAATATTTCTATGAGATAATGGCACATTTATTGTGGCATCCGAGGGGGAGGAGATACTGTAAGGAAATCACTAATAGAATCAGTAAGGAATATAGAAATGTATTGAGTGGTGTATACACTATATTGTCAAAAGTATTGGGATGCCTGCCTTTACACGCACATGACCTTTAATGGCATGCCAGTCTTAGTACATAGGGCCCTATATTGGGTTGGCTCACCCTTTGCAGCTATATCAGCTTCAACACATTTGGGAAGGCTGTCCACAAGGTTTGTCAATGGGAATGCTTGACTATTTTTCCTGAAGCGCATTTGTGAGGTCAGGCACTGTTGTGGATGAAAAGTCCTGGCTTGCAGTCTCCACTCTAGTTCATCCCAAAGGTGTTCTGTAGGGTTGAGGTCAGAACTCTGTCCAGGTCAGTCAAGTTCCTCCACCCCAAACTCGCTCATCCATGTCTTTAGGGACCTTGCTTTGTGCACTGGTGAGCAGGTGTTGGATCTTTCACCCAAATAAGTATATATGATTTATCATGACAGACTTGGTTAGTTAATGTAAGTATTTAGAGGGAAAGCGGTCATTATAAATCTCTCCACTTGATATTATAACTGCTTATTTTCAATTTTCAGATTGCAGGCCATCAAGCTGCAAAAAGATGAGGTTTAGTGCCAAGGTGAAACTGCTGCTATGGAAGAACTGGACACTTAGAAAGCGACAAAAGGTATCCAGTACATGCTGAAAACAATCTTAGTCTTATTAAATAGGAAACAAAATAGTATGCTTATGCTGTTATGTACTTGAGTATACGGATTAGATTAGAAACTAAGATATAATTTTGATCCCATCTGTCATAGTATACAAGCCACACTCTGTGTTTTTACAGAAGCACAACAAGCTTTAATGGTACCAGATAAGTCAGACAGATTCTCTGTCCCTCATCAAATGAGACTTTGCCAACTGACACGTTTCACCCAATGGATTTGAGGGTGAATCGCATTAGTGGCAGGTCTCGTCAGACAAGGGAGCGAAGGTCTGTCTGACCTATCTGGTACCAATCATTGTAAATAGATAACCACCTGGTAATGTTTGTTGCAGTTCAGCCAAAACACAATAGAGTGTGGCTCACATGTTTGTATTCCTGGAGGCGAGAAAGAAGATCTCGGAGAGTCTGTGTTCCTGTGGCCAGTCCCTTTAGGAGTTTGCCTAGAAGGGCTTTAAGGGCTCATGCACAGGCGTCTTTGCAGCTGCTTTTAGGGGCATCTGTTGTTTGGTTTTCTTTACTGCCTCTGAACTCTCCTCCTTGTTAGCTTTTGTGTCTATGCGCACGTAAACTTCAATGCCTTGTACACACGGTTGGGCTTTTGATCGTGCAAAAGTCTGCCGTGAGCCCGTCGGAAGTCCAACGGAAAGAAAGAGAACAGGTTCTCTATCTAAGGTTCGTCGGACTTCCGAAAAAAAAAGTCAGATGGAGGCTACACACGGCCTAGAAAAAAAGCCCATCTGAATTTTTTTCTCTTAAAATCCGGCTGTGTGTACGAGGCATTAGAGGAGTTTGGAGGCATTAAAAGAAAAGACTACCTGTGCGTCCAGGAGCAGAGGCTGTGACCAAAATGTCAAAAAACATGGTTTAACGCTGTAACAAAGATTTTAGCCGCTAGACAACCCACAAGGTTGAACAAAAAAACAATCGTGTGTACCCACCTTAGTAGTGGTACTTTGCATAGCAAGATTTCCCAGCAAATACAATATCTTGTTATTATCCTCTTGGGGGTAAAAAAAAGACCATAAAATCACACACAATGCTCACAATTAGAACCATTGTCTGGTTGTCTTAAGGACATACAGTATATAAAATATATTTAAAAAATACACGAGTTATGGACAATAGATTCTGTTTACTTTCTTTGGGCAAACATCTTTTTAACAAGTTTCTTTTTAAAGTATTAGCATTATATTTTCTTTTGTGAATTCACATTGCCATTTGGATGGAGCTAACACATTTGGAATTTCATTTAAGTCTCTTGATATTTATAGAGCTATCAAGATGAGGTGAGAAAGTGAAGTGCCAGATGTGACACATACCTTATACGTTCCTCACCCTATAGTAGCCATCACTTGCTGCAGACAGACCTGTTCCACGTGTGTCATATCAATTGTCTCAAATGAAACTAATGTTACTTTATATTTGCCTAAGGGTAGTTGCTTTAAGGGCACCTAAGCACGGCTTAGTGTGAAGTTACAGCCAAAATATGCATTAAGATTTCACAACTGCTCTACTGTTTTCAGCATTTTTTCACAATGTACTTTGTACTTGGCTAAAGCCATTATTTGCATTATTTTTTTTTTGTACTAACTGTGATATTCGATTGATCTTTTAACCATTTATGTAACCAGCTTCGCTTTTTTGTGGAAATTTTCTGGCCTTTGTCATTGATCCTGATCCTGGTGTGGCTAAGAAATGCAAATCCTCTCTATGGCCAACATGAATGTAAGTATTTCCTATTTATATATGCAATATATGGAAACAATAGGCAGAGCTGCCTTATATTTCTAATGGATAAGTGATATACTGGTACTTTTCTATGGCAGGCCTTAGGGCAGTGAGGGAAACATTAGCTACAGTTGCTGACCTCTCCTTCTGTAAAAACAAGTGGCCTAGCTGTCATGTGAATCCAATAGCTTCAAAACATTAAAGCACTGAGCTTGCAACAAGTATACAAGTCAGAGATTCAATAGCTCCATGCAATAAGCATTTCCGGAAGGAGGTCATCAAAGGCAATGCACATAGTTCTTTCAGTAAGGTTTCCTTCAACTGATTTTAAGCGTCTATCCTAACATTTAATGAATTAGTATGTACATGACACAAACTCCCAGTGACCTTCACAAATTTCCAAGATTAGTGTACATGGGCCCTAAGGTCAGTTTGTGCTGCGCTTTTATTTCTCAATTAAAATCAACGTAATTGCATGGAAATTACATGGTAACACATATAAATGCATGGTAGGGCCTCGTTGACATGGGACATATTGGCATATGTCATGCTAGAGCTGTGTTTTCATGCACGGGATGCACAGCTTGTCCATGCATCCCCATGCAGGCAGTCTAGTTGATGTTCATTATCCTGCAGTGGCTGCACGGACCCAGCTGTTGCTCCCAATTTGACATCCATGGCCAGGTGCATGGCCTTGAATGCACACTGTGTGCGTTTGGGGTTCTGCAACCACACAGATGTCAAATGCAGTGTCTGTGCAGCAGTTGCCTGCCTATGGACATCAACTAGACTGCCTGCACGGGGATACACAGAACATCAATGCAGCCCTGTACAGGTAAATATGGCCTTCACATGGGCTATGTAGGACACTGAAGTATCTGTTTATTGCATAGCACAACAGAGCCTGTTTGAAACAGGAGGGGTTCACATTTCTCCCAGTACCACGGATGAATCTTGCAGATAAAGCCCACTATTGTAGAACTACTTATTCTAAACTACATACAGCTGTTTCTTTATCGTACATCACGGGACACAGAGCGCATAGTCATTACATATGGGTTATATGGGTACCTTCAGGTGTGGACACTGGTGTAATCAACTTCACAGGAAGTTCCTCCCTATATAACCCCCTCCCACTGAGAGTGCTTCAGTTTTTTCGCCAGTGTCTTAGGTGTTGGTCACGTCTAGCTGTCCCTCGGAGGTCTCGGGACCCAGGATAGCTAGCCGGATCCGTCCGAAGTGCTTCAAAGCCAAGGTGTACGGTACCCGGGCCCTGCCTGCGTGGGGTGTTGCCTATAATGCCTCTCCTTGGAGGGCTGGATTCTGGGCTCCAGTGCCTTGGTCTCTCCCAGGACTAAACGCTACTGATGCCAGGATGCTATATAGGTCCAGGGGTGTGGGTTCCTTAACACAGGACCCCGGTCCCTGAAGGTCCGAGACAATACCCACGGAGATGGGGGAAGATTGGGCCTCTTGCAGTTTGCAATACCCTGCGGCGTGGAGCAGGTAAGAGGGAACCTGCGGGACTTGGTTCGACAGTAGGTATCCCCCTGGGGGTTCTGGGTTGGCTAATGGTATGCTTGTGCATCAGCCACTATCTCCACTATGTCTGTGTGGGCAGGATGGGATACTAATGTTTACCCAGATAACATGTAGATATATGTATACTTGTGTAAGATATATATTTGCTACTCACCCCAGGTCTGCCTGTTAGCATTGATACTGCAACCCCACATGTTTTAAAGAGGAAATTGCTGGTGAAAACTCCTGTTTCTTAGGAAGCCCATGGGGACAGCTTCCTCTCTCTGTGCACTACAATAAGATTAGTGCTTACCTGGTGTCTGTTGGTGCTGCCTGGCGCTGGTCCATGTTTTTCCTCTGCTCTGCTTCCTCCATGTTGTTTTCAGCGTGGGGGGGTGCGCGCGCGTGTGCGCGCGCGCGCGTGCACGCCGCCTTTTATAGCGTCGGCGTGCGTTGGGGGGGCGGGCCAGCAGCGTCAGGGTCTGTTTTAAAAGTAAAACTTTTTCTCTGGCTGGTCTTTCCCTCCTGGAGGCAGAGGAAGGACACAGAGCGCGCAGCTGGGTCTTTTGGCCACAGTGACACCCAGTGGCGGTTTGTGGATCTTCAGGTCTAGGACTTAGTTCCACTATTGACCAGAAAAAAAATAAAAAAAAAATAAAATAAACCCATTCCCGTTTACGTAACGGAAGAAATGCTAGCGACCACCCTGGGTGGGCTAGAGAAAAGGTTAACTGCTTTGTTTGCCCGCCCTTTGCCAAGCAGCAAACGGGCTAGATCCCCCTCACCTAGTTTGGTGTTTTCAGATGCGGAGGTCTCCTCTTCGGAGGAACGGGACCCACAAGGGGATCAAGCAGACCCAAGTCCCGAAGGTTCAGACATGGAGGGTTCCACTGTAGATGAATATTTTGCGGCCTCTCAAGCGGAGAGCCTGTGGATCCAGTCTTTGACCGATATAGTTCGCACTGCTTTTAAACTTCCAGTGCTAGAACTAGTAGCCCCTGTGGTATCCTCATTGGTTTCTTTAAAGGCTCCATTAACTTGTGTGTCTTTTCCGATTCACCCCCTTCTGCGGAGCGTGATTTACCAGGATTGGGCTCGACCTGATAGGATCTTTATCCCTCCTAAGAGGTTCTCTATTCTCTATCCTATGGAAGAGGAATTTTTAAAGAAATGGGCACTCCCCACAGTGGACGCGGCCATTTCCTGCGTGAATAAATCCCTGACCTGTCCGGTTGAAAATGTCCAGATGTTCAAGGATCCGGTCGACAAAAAAAAAAAAAAAAAGATTAGAGACCCTACTGAAGGCTTCTTTCACCACAGTAGGTGCCATGGTTCAGCCAGTGGTGGCAGCCATTGGCGTTTGTCAGGCCTTAAAGGATCAGGCAAAACAGATATTAAAGGACATGCCGGCTCAGCAAACTCGTGAATTAGCAGATTTCCCTAGGGCTCTCTGCTTTGCAGTAGATGCTATTAAGGACTCCATCCAACAGGCATCCCGGTTATCTCTGCTGGTGGTTCACATGCGTCGTCTTTCGTGGCTAAAGAACTGGTCAGCAGAGGCACCCTGCAAAAAGCTTTTAGCAGGGTTTCCCTTTCATGGGGGAAGACTATTCGGTGAAGACCTAGATAAATATATCCAAACCATATCAAGTGGTAAAAGTTCTTCCTTACCGGTCAAGAAAAGACCGCGTGGGCCCGCGTTTAAACGACAGGCCTTTGCAGGCTCGGCCCCTTCGACTTCCCGTCAGTATCGACGGCCTCCCGGGCGTTCAGCAGTTAATAGCCGCCCACAGGGACAAGCCGCGGCAAACAAGAGGCCCTGGTCTCGCAAGCCGGCTAAACCAGTCATCAAGTCAGATTCATGAAGGGGCGCCCCCACTCTCTTGGGTGGGGGGAAGACTTCAGTTTTTCTCCGAAGTCTGGAAGGCCAGAATTCACGACTCTTGGGTTCGGTCCGTGGTAGCCACAGGCTACAAACTAGAGTTTCGAGAAATCCCCCCTCCTCATTTTCAGGGGTCAAGTCTTCCAAGCGACCCGTTAAAGAGGGCCTCTCTCGTAAAGGCGTTGGATCGCCTCTTGCTCCAAGGAGTAATTGTAGTACCAACCCAAGAAAGGGGTCTGGGATTCTACTCCAACCTTTTTATTATACCAAAACCCAATGGCGACGTCAGGCCTATCCTAGACCTCAAACGCCTAAATCGCTTTCTAAAAGATTCAGACCTTTCGTATGGATTCCATACGTTCAGTGACAGCCAGCCTGCATCAAGGCGACTTTCTAGCATCTATAGACATAAAGGATGCATATCTGCATGTGCCGATCTACCCAGCACATCACAAGTTTCTTCGTTTTATGATAGATCAAAGTCATTTCCAGTTCGTAGCCCTCCCTTTCGGGTTGGCAACAGCTCCGCGGGTATTCACAAAGGTGTTAGCCCCGGTGCTAGCCGTCCTAAGGACAGAAGGCATTTTGGTCCTGGCATAACTGGACGATCTCCTGGTTATCGACAGATCAGCTTCCAACCTCAATCATGCAGTAGTCCGCACAGTTCGGCATCTACAAGAATTCGGGTGGGTTGTGAACCAAGGAAAATCGAGGTTGCAACCCACAAGACAGTTGGAATATCTAGGCCCTCGGTTAGATACAGAATGCCAGAGGATATTTTTACCTCAAGAAAAGATCAGGTCATTGACTCAAACAATTAAAATAGTCCTAGGCAAAAAGAGGCCGACTATTCGCCTATGCATGCGACTGCTGGGAAAGATGGTAGCCGCCTTTGAAGCAGTGCCCTATGCCCAGATCCATACCAGAGTTCTCCAGGCAGCTATTCTCTCTGCTTGGAACAGGTCCATACAGGCATTAGACCGTCCATTAGGTCTTTCCCCAGGAGTCAGGTGCAGCCTGTACTGGTGGCTGGTCCCTCAAAAATTGTCAAAAGGGAAAACCTTTTGCCCCATCACGTGGAAAATAGTAACCACAGATGCCAGCCTAACAGGTTGGGGGGCAATCTTAGGAAAACGGACCCAGCAGGGACAGTGGTCAGAGGCAGAAAGTCTGCTTCCCATCAATGTCCTAGAGATCAGAGCTGCTCGGTTGGCCCTGGTCACCTGGACTCTGCCAGTAAGGATACAGTCCGACAATGCCACGGCGGTGGCATACATAAACCACCAGGGGGGCACAAGGAGCCTAGCGGCTCAAAGGGAAGTAAACCTGAGTTTCTCATGGGCCGAAGCCCATGTACCCTGCATCTCAGCAGTGTTCATCCCAGGGATAGACAATTCTCAAGCAGATTTTTTGAGTCGTCAACAGTTACTCCCGGGAGAGTGGTCTCTTCACCCCCAGGTATTCCAAGAGATTTGCCAAAGATTCGGAGTTCCCGATGTGGACATCATGGCAACAAGATTCAACAAGAAATTGGACAAATTCGTATCCCGAGCCAGGGACCCCTCGGCCTACGGGACCGATGCGTTGGTTTGCCCCTGGCACCAGTTTTCTCTCCTGTATGCGTTCTCTCCACTACAGATGATTCCCCGCCTTCTACGAAGGATCAGGGTGGAGCGCAGGCCGGTGATCCTGGTGGCCCCAGCCTGGCCCAGAAGGGCTTGGTACGCACTCATCGTGAGGATGTCAGTAAGGGCACCGTGGCCACTCCCCCTGCGCCCAGATCTGCTGTCTCAGGGCCCGATCTACCACCCTGCTTCACAGCAGCTAAATTTGATGGCTTGGCGGCTGAATCCCTAATTCTTAAGGGCAGAGGCCTCTCAGCCCAAGTCATATCTACGTTAATTCAGGCTAGAAAGCCAGTCTCTAGAAATATCTATTACAGAGTCTAGAGGACCTATGTGGAGTGGTGCGAGTCTCAAGGAGGGCATCCTCGCAAGTTTTTTATTGACAGGAACTTGCGATTCCTCCAGGTTGGCGTTGACAAGGGGTTGGCTCTTAGTACTCTAAAGGGGCAGGTGTCTGCCTTATCGATATGGTTTCAAAGGCCTTTGGCCACGCATTCGCTTGTGAAAACCTTCTTGCAGGGGGTCTTGCATGTGAATCCCCCTATTAGAGCTCCCCTCTGCCCCTGGAATTTAAATCTGGTCTTGTCAGCTTTACAAAAGCAGCCGTTTGAACCTCTGACAGAAATCCCTCTTGTGCTGCTAACACGAAAGTTGGTTTTCTTGGTGGCTATGGCTTCGGCCAGAAGGGTCTCCGAGCTGGCAGCCTTGTCTTGCAGGGAACCGTACCTGATTCTGCATAAGGACAGAGTGGTTCTGCGGCCTCAACCTTCTTTACTTCCTAAGGTCATATCCAGTTTTCACTTGAATCAGGACCTAGTCCGACCATCCTTCTTTCCTACTCCCCAGTCCAGAGAGGAAAGACTGCTTCATACTTTGGACATGGTCCGAGCCATGAGGGTTTATCTCAAGGCTACAGAGAAGATTCGGAAAACAGATGTGCTTTTCGTTCTTCCGGATGGCCCCAAGAAGGGTCAGCCGGCTGCCAAGTCTTCCTTGGCTAGGTGGATTAAGCAGCTGATTTGTCAGGCCTATGGTCTGAAGCGCGTTCCACCTCCCTTATCAGTTAAAGCCCATTCTACGAGGGCCATGAGTGCCTCTTGGGCGGCACACCATCAGATCTCTATGGCACAGGTTTGCAAAGCGGCAACCTGGTCTTCCGTACATACGTTTACTAAATTTTATAAGTTGGACGTCGCAAAGGCTACGGACGCAGCATTTGGGCAGGCGGTCCTACGGGCAGCAGTATAGAATCCTCTGGCCCGGTTCACGCCCCCTTTTTTCTGTTGGTGGAGCTATTTTACCTCCTGATAATGTTTTTTGTTTGGCTATTTTTGGCCTTACAGTCTCCCTCCCTTCATGGAGCATTGCTTTGGGACATCCCATATGTAATGACTATGCACTCTGTGTCCCGTGATGTACGATAAAGAAAAGAGGATTTTTAATAACAGCTTACCTGTAAAATCCTTTTCTTGAAGTACATCACGGGACACAGAGCTCCCACCCCTCTTTTGGGGAACATTGTGTAACCTCGGAGAAATTGCTTGCTACAAAACTGAAGCACTCTCAGTGGGAGGGGGTTATATAGGGAGGAACTTCCTGTGAAGTTGATTACACCAGTGTCCACACCTGAAGGTACCCATATAACCCATATGTAATGACTATGCGCTCTGTGTCCCGTGATGTACTTCAAGAAAAGGATTTTACAGGTAAGCTGTTATTAAAAATCCTCTTTTTCGGCTTGTTGTGCAGTGCATGGGAAAAAATAATCTTGTATGGCGAAGGGATTGGATAACAATAAGAAAATATAACCAGATTGTGTTCAGAAGGGCTAAAATAAACCAATTATCCCTCCACTAAGCCAATATAGTCCAGTAAAGCCTTCTTAAAACAGAAGGTATTTACATATCTCAACCAATGTTTCTGAATACACAGATAGCTTACAGGCATAAATGATTTGCATGGCTCCACCCACTATCACAACATGAAGAATAATCCCCTTATTTTTAGGATATGAGATGGAAACAGACATGTAAATACCCTCTGTTCTAAAAAATGCTCTACTGTAATTTGTACTGGTTCGGTGGCGGTGACATTTGGTTTCTTTTAGCCACCTTAAAGTGGAACTTTAGTCAGAAAATTATAGAGATATTGTAAAAAATGTTTTCTCTAAAAATAACAAATATAGTATACTTACCTGCTCTGTGCAGTGGATTTATACAGGGCAACCCAGATTCTCCATTTTTCAGGTCCCTCTTTTGTGCTCCTTGCCCCTCCCTCCTGTCATAGCTTGCTATGGGGGCTCCTGAGCCGAGTCACAGCTCCCTGTGTCTATTCAGACATGTAGCCCTAGCCCAGCCCCACCCCCTCTCTCTCCAGATTGGTTGACTGACTTTGACAGCAGCATGAGCCAATGGTGCCACTGCTGTGTCTCAGGCGCAGATAAGTATTAGGGGGTGCAGGAAGGGGGCTGCTGCACACAGTTTTTTTTTTTATAGAGAAGCCACCTTTACAACCCCTTTAAGTCCTGCTAGATCACTTCAGACGGGTCCCTTTTGCAGGTATAGCTATGTAAAACATTACAAATAAGTGGCCATACTGTTTAAAATCCAGTGGTAAACTGTCTCACCCTGCTCTGCACATACTCGGTTGCTCTCACTTTTTGTAGGCACTGCCACATTTGTAGAGGTCGATCTGCTGACAGAACAAAGATATACTTTTGTCTAGGGACTCTGGGCTTTAGCAAAATGGCAGCCTCCAGCAAGAAGAAACATGAACAATGCTGGAGGAAAATTTACAAGATACACTCGTTTTGGTAGCATAATTATTAATGCTATAGAATGTTCTTTTTTTTTTTTTTAATCAAGCTGTTATCGGTAAAGTTCCATTCTAACATAAGCTTTTGTGTTATACTTCTTTTGTATATTGCACATACCGTATATACTTGAGTATAAGCCGACCTGAATATAAGCCGAGGCACCTAATTATACCACAAAAAAATGGGAAAACATATTTACTCGAGTATGAGCCAAGGGTGTCCATCTGCATGCCTCACTGTGTCCATGCCTAGACGTTTAACATGGGAGTATATAGAAGGGGTGCCTAGCTTTGAAAAATCGCTACTCCCTGGCCGTAGGTCCCCCGGACAACAAACTTTGCGCACTTGTAAAGAAAGAGTGGGGCTATATGTGTGCCGAGTTTGGGGAGCTACGGCTGGCCAGTACCGGGTCCCCAAAGTCCGGGAGATCAGGCACAAAAAGGTGACTTGAGTAAAAGCCCAGGGGGGCATTTTCAGCACAAGAAAATGTGCTGAAAAACTCAGCTTATACTCGAGTATATGCGGTATGTTGTTTTTGGTGTAGTACAAATAGGCATGTCCATTAAGTATTTGAGAAGAGGTGCAAAAATGTCACAATTATTAATATTGTTTCATTATGGTCATGTTTAGTTAGATAGCTTTGCATTATTAGACATCTGATGACATATTCCAGAAGGTATATTTTATGACTTGATTTAGTGTATAGATTAACTTAATTTCAACTTTACAGACCTGCAGTTACCTTTGCAGCATTAAGAAGACAATTATTTATATTTGTTTAAAGTACTATTATCTTATCATGAATAGGAACGCTTCCACCAGTCATTGCAGAGTATAGGACGTCATGCTTTGCCTCTCAACGGCATTGGTTTTAATACATGCATACCTTCCAACAGATAAAATCCAGACACAAGTATGAAACAGGGAAAAGAAAAAGCAAGCGCCTGTTGGAATGTAGCACATGGGCTTCTGATGTTTCCACAAGTGTTATTTTAACACACAAAGCTAAATTTTAATTCTTTTCCTCCCAATACTTATCCATTTACATAGGCCATTTTCCAAACAAGGCGCTGCCCTCGGCAGGGATGTTGCCATGGTTACACGGAATTTTCTGCAATACCAATAACCCTTGTTTTCGAAGCCCTACACGTGGAGAGTTGCCTGGCGTGGTTTCAAACTACAACAATTCAATGTAAGCAGTCATGCCTGTATTAAGCGTTTAGCCTTGATGGCAATATATTTACATTTTACTGATATCCCTTTGAGACATGGTGTTTGTTGGTGATTCTTCATACTTAGCTATACTTTTTCACGTCAAGGAAAAAGTTCATTCGCAGGTGAAAAATTCCCCTGCAGTCTTTGAAAAACATTACGAGGCATAGTAAATACCTTAAAATCTGTGGCAAGGGTATGGGGGTAGGGGCATTCTTCAAAAGCACCTGTGTTTAGTCTTCATAGAGGGAAATTTAGAAATTCTGTAACACTAGTTCATTTAAAGGAAATCTGTTATGTGGGATATATGAAGCCTGCCATTGTTGACCTTTCCTTTTTCAAAATGAAAGTTCTTGATGTAATGCTGATGCTCTGGAACAGAGATAAAGATTTTTTATTTCATTTTTATTTTAGTTTTTTCTCTGACTGTGCTTTCTACATGATTGTTCCTGGTTGCTGGCATTGCCAGCTTTTTTTAAAGGAAATTTTCATTGGAAGCCTGCATAGTTTTCCAATGGCAGAAATACTTTACGGGCCCACATATGTAAAGATTTGTCAAAAATAAGGTTTCTTTCAAACCGTATTGCTAAATATGTATTCCCCTTAACCTTTCCTCCCTAATGTATCTGCTTGGATAATATTCTCAAGCTGATTGGTTCATATTTTTAATAGGGTTGATTCAACATATACTAGGTCTCCCAATTGATATAGGCAATTGTCACTTGCTTAGATTGCCCATGCCAGTTTTGACCAGATAAGTTACCGACTGGGCCACCAAGTAGAGGTCTCTGTTGGCCTGACCTGCATATGTATGGATCATATATAACTTTGTTGTATGGAGACTGCAGATCATATTGTAAAATACCTCAACCAGAAAGCGAGAGGAAAGTTGGTATAGATTCTACATTGCTGCGGGGTCGGCTTAAAAGTTTTGACACTGTGAAGCTGCACACTGAGACGTTTGTAAGTGAGTTTGTGAGTAAGTTTTTTGGGTGTCGAGGTCTCTTAAACCGCACCAACTTATAGGCAGGTGTAGTATATTCTCCTTGCAGGGGGAAGGGAAGGCTGAAAGGAACATTGTTTTTCTGCAGACACTGTACGTGTCATTAGGGGAGCTGTGGTTCAATTTGAAATATTTGCCAGCACACCATGGAACTACGTAAATAGTGTCCAAACGGATGATTTATTACATGATCACAGCACAAGGAAAGTGCAAGATTTCGAAGCCACACAGGACCCCTTCGTCAGGCATGTGATCATCACATGCCTGACAAAGGGGTTCTGCGTGGCTCCAAAACGTTGCACTCTCCTTGTGCTGTGATCATGCAATAAATCATCAGTTTGGACAATATTTATGTCGTTTTATGGTGTGCTGGTATATATTCTCATTGTGACTTGTACCAGTATCCAGCTGGTTGTTGCTACAGCACCCAAATTCAAAAGCTCATCCAGGAATGTGTGCGATGGGAATATGAAGCTGTGGTTCAATTGCACACTGCAGCCTTGAGTGACATCTGCAGACATATTTAGTATGGGCATTGCTAAGAAATATAAATGCAGAAAGCAATGTGCTTAGGAATGCAAAAAATTCACAAAAACAAAGCTGCTACTTAAATAACATAAACATAACAAAAGATGAAAAAAAATATATAACCATGTATATATAATATAATTCACAGTAGCGCTCTTAAATTAGTCCCCCCGTTGATTGGCTAGAGTGGATGGATTGATAGCAGTGCAGCCATTGGCTCGCACTGCTGTCAATCACATCCAATGATGCGGCAACCCAGGGGGCAGGGCCAAGTGATACAGTGAGCGGCTATGGCCACCAGCTGTATCACGGGAACGCCCCACAAGAACTTACCCCATGGGAGAGATCTCTCATGAAGGGGGTTAGTTCTTGCGGGGAGGAGCCGAGACAGCCGCCGAGGGACCCCAGAAGTCCAGGTCACTTTACCTAACTTGTTCATTCCCCCACTTGTTCTCTACGGACTTGTTCATTCCCCGACTTAATTGGGGTAGGCGGTACACTTTGGTGGAGGTGGGTCAGCCACGCCCCCGTGACATTTGACATCTGGGAACCTGCCTTTTGACCTTTGACCTTTAATTTCTGAGTCCTAGCCTTATTCTTCAATGGGAAACTCTAACCCTTAAAAAAAATATCATTTACAACCCATTTAACTACTAAATTAATGGTACAGAAGGATTTTTTTGTCACATCTGCTTATATTTTATTTAATTTGTATTACATGAATTGCCTTTGTGCGTTTGTGTATTTATATGTGTTTGTCTGCCTTAAAGCATGCCAAAATATTGGCTGCTAATGTATACCTTTGCAAGCCTTAATATAACATTGTATAATCTGACTGATACGCAATCTCTTTAGAGGTCCATGTAAGACCATTTGCTGATCATTTGGAATAAAATGAACAATTGCAACATGCTTTTATGCTTGATTGATATTCCAAAGCTCAGCAGGGCAGCATCTCTCTGGGGAAACTTCAACTTTTTGTCTAGCATATACAAAGGTATGCAGTGCTCTTAACCCCTTCCTTACCGGGCCATAGGGATTTGACGGCCGCAGCAACCCCTCGCCGATGAGAGTGGACGTCACATGACGTCCTTTGTTCTCGGCGTTCTAGGGCGCGCGCGCACCCGCGGCACCACTCGCGATCGTGCGCGCGTGCCCGATGGCCGCGATTGCCGCCGGGCACCCGCGATTACCTGATCACAGCAGGAGTGTGGATCTGTGTGTGTAAACCTTCTGTCAGCGGTGAGGAGACTGATGTGTGTTCCCAGTACAAAGGAACACACATCGGTCTCCTCCCCCTGTGAGTCCCCTTCCCCTACAGTTAGAACATACTTTAGAGAACATTTTAACCCCTTCAGCGCCCCCTAGTGTTAACCCCTTCCCTGCCAGTCACATTTACATATTGTGAATGGTCCCAAAAACATGTCAAAAGTGTCCGATATGTCCGCCGCAATGTCACGGTCACAAAAAGAAAATGCAGATCGCCGCCATTACTAGTAAAAGAAATAAAATAAAAATGCCATAAATCTATCACCTATTTTGTAGACGCTATAACTTTTGCGCAAACCAATCAATATACGATTATTGCGTTTTTTTTACCAAAAATACGTAGAAAAATACGTATCGGTCTAAACTGAGGAAAAATCAGTAAAAAAAAATAAAAATTGTGATATGTATTAAATAAAAAAGTAAAAAATATTGTGTTTTTTTTTTTAAATTGACGCTTTGTTTATAGCGCAAAAAATAAAAACCACAGCAATGATCAAATACCACTAAAAGAAAGCTCTATTTGTGTGGGGAAAAAAACATAACTATTTAATTTGGGTACAGTGTTGCATGACCGCGCAATTGTCATTCAAAGTGCAACAGCGCTAAAAAAGAAAAATTGGTCTGGGCAGGAAGGGGGTGAAAATGCCCTGTATGGAAGGGGTTAAACAAGATCCAAATTATTTTTCAAATTTAAAAAAAAAAGGAATACATTTTTTAATAGTGTTTGTGTGGTCATGGGGTCGCCAAGTGACAGGACACAGACCTTCAACTTACAAACACTAGACAGGTAAAAAAAAAGCTGCAGACAGCAAGCAGAGGCTGTTAAATTCCCTTTTAGTCCTGGAAAAACAAAAACCTCATTGATAGCACTAGCTGCCTGCTACAGGATATGTGACATGGGTGATAAGAAAATAGGTGTCGTGGTGTCTAATATAGTCCTAGACACTGCCAGTGTATATTTTTTCATTTTTTTCACTGAGCATCCTATCTATACATAGATACATTTTACTAACATACTTGATAGCATCTTATTGTAACAGGTAAGCAATGGCGGACACTTGATACTCTTTATCATGACCTGTATTTAGCTTATGTCCCCCCTGTCGACTTATTCCTGGATTCCAACGCTGCCCAGCGCCCATTGAAGGCCACATTATTTAATTAAAATGTCTAGATATTGTTGTCAATATCCTACTGATCTTTCAGGTGAATCTAAGGAAGTATTTTGTTACTATCGTTAGGTTAGAGATATGTTGTGCGTTTCATACATGTTATCGAACAAAGGGAAGACTTGTTCTTATATGTAATCAAAGGTTGAGCGATATTACATTGTCAGACTTGACACTTCCACTCCAATTTCACTGCTAGAGGTTTCCTATAGCACAATTTAGCTTATGTACCAAATCTTTTATGCGTTTTCTATGTTATATTGTTTATTTTGCAGAGTCTAATTTATTGGTGGTGATTTAAAATACCCTACCCCAGTCACAGCCTATGTATTGCAAATACAGCACCATAGCAATAATAAATAAATGCATTTTTTATATTTATTGTTAAATGTTAAATTTCTGTAAAATTTAAAGGATAATGCAGGTGCGGTGGAATTTATTGGCTTTAATGAGAGACAATGATAGTTTTAATACCAAAAATGCTAATATAAATGTAAAATAGTTAACCGTTTTCAAGGTGATTCAGTCTAAAATATAATGGTAGTTGCTCTATTGGATTCTAAATAGCCATAGGGGTTGATTTACCAAAACTAGAGAGTAAAAATCTGGTGCAGCCCTGCATACCAACTGGCTTCCAGGTTTCAAGCTTAATTGAACAAGCTGAAGTTAGAAGCCGATTGGCTACCATGCACAGCTGCACCAGATTTTACACTCTCCAGTTTTAGGCACAACACATGGCCTTTTAACATTTCTTTTAATATAAGGAAGTAATTGGAAGATTTACCCTCCTCTCTTGTTCTGGTAAGAATTTTTAATTATCCATCATTTTCTGTTTCTCTAATAACAATCACAAGGACAAATCAAGTGGAAAAAAAACAAGCAGGGACACAGACCGCAATAAAAACCCAATACAGGGGGTTCCGACTTACGAACAAGTTAGGGACTTTAGGTTGAAAAGTTGAAAATGTTTGTAAGTCGGAAACCGCATGCGCAGAGCGGCAATTACGTAATTTTCTGATGTTTCGGTGAATGCCCGCACATGCGCAGATAGGGAGATGTGCCCACCATCGAAAATGGACAAGAAAATGACCGTGCATGTGCAGAACATCCCGTTCGTAAGTAGGAGTTGCTCGGAAGTCAGGCGTTCGTAAGTCGGGGACCCCCTGTAGAGGCTTTAGCTCTTCCACATTAGAACAGAAAGTGTACGCTATACATTCACTTTCCATAAAAAAATTAAAAAAATGGTGTTAATTATTTTTATAGTAATAGCTGCAACTTTTAACCTTTTGACCCATGGAAATATTTATCTGAAAAATGGATTTCAAGGATAAGTTCATTTTCATTGAAAAATATATAGCAAATAAAAAATAATACAGCATATATAATTGCTACAAGGGCCATGTTGCAACTGAATGTTATTAAAAACGATCTTTCCTTTTCACTCCTTACCTGCTGTTATTTTTTTTGAAAAATTCAATGGAAAATGGGAACCTGGAGACATTTTGTACACCAGCAGTGTACAGAACACCCCCAGAAATGTAATTTCCTGCTTGCATGATTGGTTTATTGATTTTAGGCCCCCGCTGCAATAAGAATATTATTTTGGTTAGATATTCCCCAAAGATTAAATACTTCTAAAGGGCTGCAGACACTGCAGCTTTTTTTTATTATAACATTGAGAGTACACAATTCAGAGTCAGTCTGCAAAGGACACAGTGAAACAAACCATTATTTCTCTAGAGAAAAAAAAAAAGGTAGGAATCTGCTTCAAAGTTGTTGTTTTTTGCATCCCTGCAATA
This sequence comes from Rana kukunoris, assembly GCA_029574335.1. Lineage (NCBI taxonomy): Eukaryota > Metazoa > Chordata > Amphibia > Anura > Ranidae > Rana > Rana kukunoris. The sequence goes on from CM056055.1 coordinate 142,107,846, forward strand.
CACATTTATCATCCAGAAGGCATTGTTTTTTTTTTGTTTTTTTTATAAAAGTGTAGTTAAAATGGCTACAGCCAGACTCACTGGGTGGAGATTTCTGCAGCATATTTGGCAAGTACAGAATCACAGTATATATAAAATAATATGCAAAGTGGTTGGAGGGAAGCTTCAGAATGGCACAGATGTTTTTATTACAAATTATGTGAGCAGACTGCAGTTCCTCTTTAAGTAAAGTGGATTTTTTTATGCAATATTCAACATACTCAAAGGATATCTTTATTTTTTAGCCAACACCACACTCACTACCCTACCTGTGAATTGGCGTCTGCTAATCTACAAGCACCTGTGCTGTGTTTCATGAGAACAGTGCAGGTCTCTGAAGCTTTATCAGTTTTCTGGTTTAGCCTTTTTACATTACAAATAACCGTTTGTTCTTTTCTTTTCCTAAGACTTGCCAGAGCTTATAAAGATGCCCAAGATGTCCTTTTAGAGAAGCCAGATATCCAGCACCTTGGAAGGGTGTGGAGGGAACTGTATACTATGTCTAATTTCATGGATACCCTTCGGACCAACCCCGGAAAAGTTTCAGGTAAATTTCTAGATGCTAAATTCAGTTAAGATAATAATGTTTTTTTTTTTTTACCTGTCTAGGGCCCATTTACTTTTTGTGTGGCCTGTTAACGCCATGTTTCGCTAACATGGATAATGCTGTGCATAACCTGCTTTGCATTAAAGCAGCCTACTGAAACACAAGTGCATTGCCTTAGACCCCTTTCACACTGGGGCAGTGCGGGCATTAGCGGTAAAGCGCTGCTAGTTTTAGTGGTGCTTTCCCACTTTTATAGTCGTGCCAGAAGGGGTTATAAGTGCCAGCTAAGCGCTGCTTTCAAAGTGCTTTTAAGGATTTTATAGTGGTGCTTTAAACCCCTCAGAAGGGGTTAAAAACGCCAGCTTAGCACTGCATTCAAAGCGATTTTAAGGGCCTTTAAAAACCGTCCATTTATTTCAAAGAGCGTAGGGGTGGTGGAGAAGTGGTGCATACACCACTCCGCACTACCCTAAAGATGCTGCTTGCAGGATTTTTTTTCTGTCCTGTAAGAGCACTCAGGCTTTCACACTGGGGCTGCAGAAGAGAGTTTACAAGCACCATTTTTTGTGCCAAAATACTTGTAAAGCGCCTCGGTGTGAAAGGAGCCTTAGGGTGATTTCTTACTGCTGTGCTGCAGTTTAGCCACTTTGCGGGTGCAGGGGGAGGAACAAAGAAAAAGGGAGAGAAAGAATAATAGAAAGAACAGGAAAGATGTCTAGAGAGGGATGGGGATAACAAACAAGAAATTAGGATAGAGAGAGATAAAAGGGAAAGAAAAGAGGAACAAAGAAAGAGTGAGTGGTACATCCTAAAATTTACTAGAAGGGGTTTTAATACTGTACGAGTGGAAGGGACTCAGGGAGCGCTAAATGTCCGTGGGTTAGGGGCGCAAATTACTTGTCTTGTGTGCCGAAAACCCACGATAGGAAAATAATTTTACCGTTGGGGGTCCCCACAACTTTGGACATTTTATCAAGGGGTCACGGCACTAGACAGGTTGAGAACCCCTGAATTAGAGAGACACAGTAGCAATGCAAAAAACGATTTATGTAATATATCTTTAGAAAATAAAGAATGCTCTACAAAATAATAACCACGGGTACCCCCTTATTTCAAATATTTATCTGAAGTAAAATTTTAGTAAAAAAAAAAAAAAAAAAAAAGCCATTTAGAAACGTGTTAAAATATACAATTCATCTTTATATATTGATTTGCTAAACAGATGACAGTACCCCATAACATTTTAATTGCATCTGATTCTCATAGTGCTCATGCATATGGTCAGAAACACAGAACACATTATGGAGGCATTCTGATCTATTTTTAACAAGAATTATGTTCTGACAGCATTAAAGAAAATGTGTATTGTGGACATATGGCATTTGAAACTTTTAGACTTGCATGTGTAGTCAGATGAACGAAAACCTATTACAAGATCAATAGCTCCTGCGAGTCAAGGCTTCCCTCAATAGACACCCAAAGGAGCTCCAGACCAATAATTTTAATTGTTGGTAATAAACATCATATAAAAATAGCCAACACATTTCAAGGCAACACCACTCCCCCTTCATCAGGTCTCAAGACAGGAGAAAACTTGTATGGAAACATAGAAAACTGTGATCTGTGAAGTCACTGATTAGAACCAGTTTTGAGCTTTTCACATGGAGTATTGACTTGACAACAGTTGCTGAGCAGTAGTGGAGGCTGCGACAGAAAAGATGAGGTTGGAGACAGCCTGGCAACTAGCATTTTTAGGAGGAGGTCACAAATGTCTAAACTGATTTATTTTAATAGGGATCACGTGACCGTGATCCTTGACTCTAACTTAGGTTTCAATTTCTAATTTTTTTGTGTGTGGACACTGCACATCAAACCTGCTGCAAGCTATTTTCACTGTTAAACCTCAAGCCATTCAAAGTCTTTTTCATAAAAAAAAGTTATGTTAGCCAATCTACAAACAGAATAGTATTTATTCATCCATTTCTAAAGCAGTTTGACATTATATTGCTCTTTCTTCGAAAAACTCACTGCACAAAAAAATAATAATCACATGTATATTAAACATAAGCAACATACATTCAGGCTTCAGGCACAAATAGGTTCATTTATGAAAGGCAAATACTGTAGACTGTTCACTTTGCAAGTACATTTTCCCTGGAGCTTAGTAAATGAGGTGAAGCTCTGCTGACTTCCGTCATCCAATCAAGTGCAATCAAAAATGCTGTTTTTTTTCCTTGCACATAATTAGGTATTTTTTGCAAAGTGAAATTTCGCCACATTCACTAAGCCAGGAGTCTCCAAACTACGGCCCTCCAGGTGTTCAGGAACTACAATTCCCGTCATGCCTAGTCATGTCTACGAATGTCAGAGTTTTACAATGCCTCATGGGAAGTGTAGTTCCACAGCAGCTGGAGGGCCATAGTTTGAAGATCCCTGCACTAAGCTATTGGGAACATTCCCTTGCCAAGTGTGCAACCTATTTGCCTTAAAGTGAAGTACAGCCAAAGTTTGTTCTGCAAATCTGTGAGCCGTTTTCAGCAGACAACAGGCCACTCCACCCTGCTGAGGAAGTGTTTTCACGCAACGCGTCCAGGGTTTTTTGGAGCCTTACACGTCGCTCGGTGTCTTTCCTGGGGAACTCCGTGAGCTGTTTTATACATGTACATGCCTGTTAACTTCTGAACAAATGTGAGTCGCCTGTCAATTGCCTATCTGATTAAAGCAATGATCAAGCGGAAGCTCTTAGATGGTTGTTTTTTCTTCCATGTCCCCTTGTTCCGGTATCCATGCTGAGACCATCAAATAGATCTACTTCACATCCGGTCCTCTCTATGCCCTAATGACCATCTGTTAACCCAGTGGTCATAATCTAAGGTGAGAGTAGCCATCTACACTGGTGGAGGAATAAGCTTTTATACTTGCTACCCCTGTTTTCTTTCACGTGGTGAAGATCTTCAACCATTCGTCTCACCGAATGTTCTACAGATATTTTTCCTCTTTTCGTCACGAATTGTTTGGACTTTACCAATTTATTTATTATAATTTATTATATTTTATTGCTTACATGGTTCGCTGCACTTTATATATATATATATATTTGAAGCCCGCTGTCGTCTGACGTCACAGAGCCGGTCCAGGCTCGGGCAAGATTGCAACAAAAACAAAACCCCATATTTCTCTAAATCAACACCAAAGAATCTAAACTAAAATAGTAACACAAAACAGTACTTTTGATGGCTCCAAAACATAATCTGTAACAATGGCTGAAGCTCATTTCCTGCATTTTTAAGGCTAAACAATTGGAGGCCAAGGAGATTTTCTAACTACAAGTGCGCAGCCTACATTTAAAACAAAGGGTAAAAGTAGTTAGGTGTAGATACTGTACTTCAGATTAATGTATGTAAGACACAGACCCCTATGTCTGTATATCCTCAAGCTACTCTCTTACGGCTTCACTCGTTTGTCACTGTCATAGTTAAGTGGGACTTTGAAAGATCCCGTTGAAGTGCAAATACCAGACAACTAAAAGTTTCAAACAATTATAAATAGTGTTCTCTAACTGGGTTCTAGACTATAAGCAGAATTCCTGCAGACCGAACAGTGGTAGTCCAACCACCAAACACGTTTGCAGATGAATGTATATGGTTTATTTTTTTAAAGGGAATAACTATTGTTAAAAACATATCACATATATGAAACATATCACATAAACATATCAAACAGTAGGTGTCTTCTGTTGCCAAAACACATTTATAACTACCGTATAGCATGTACATGTATACATACCTCATTTATATGAAGAATTTTACATGTACTCTATATGGAACATTCACATATTTAGCAAATTCCACTTCATTTAACAATACAAAATAAATTACAAGATGGTCAAAATAAAGCATGAAGCTTAGGGTGACAGAGAGCAAGAGCTAACAGGAGAAAATGGATAAAAAACATTAGCACAATAATTCTAAAAAAAATCTTTGTAATATTGGCATTAACCACTTTAGCCCCGGAATGATTTACCCACTTCCTGACCTGGCCATTTTTTGCGATATGGCACTGCGTCGCTTTAACTGACAATTGCGTGGTCATGCGACGCTATACCCAAACAAAATTTATGTCCTTTTTCCCCCACAAAAAAAACTTTCTTTTGGTGGTATTTGATCACCTTTGCTGTTTTTATTTTGTATGCTATAAACAAAAAAATTGACAATTTATAAATGTTTTACTTACTGCTATAATACATGTCCTAAATTTTTTTTATAAAAAACAACAACAAATGTATTCATTAGTTTAGGCTGATAATATATTCTTCTACATATTTTTGGTAAAAACAAATCGCAATAGGCGTATATTGATTGGTTTTCCCAAATGTTATCACGTCTACAAACTATAAGACCCATTTAGGGGCTTTTTTTTTTTGTATTATTGTTTTTACTGGTAAATTGCGGCGAACAAATCTGACCCCAAGTGACACTTTTTGGGGACCATTGACATTATTACATTGATCAGTGTTATAAAAATGGCAGGGAAGGGGTAACACTAGGGGGTGATCAAATGGTTAGGTGTGATCCCTGGGTGTGTTCTAAATGTAGGGAGGATGGGCTGCCAGGTACATGACACTTATTTATGTTCCCGATGACTGGGAACAGAAGATCTCTGACATGTCATCTTGCAGAATGGGGATTTCCCTTGTTTACACCAACAGATCCCTGTTCTGCCACTGTACAACGCACGCGCCCACTATCTCCCATACACGGACCACTGCACAGTTACGACGGTTCGCACAGGAGAGCCGACCTGCCACAGTATAATGGCGGCGGCTGGTCGGCAAACGGTTAATGCTTTTTTTTATTAAGATGATCTTTTTTGAGTTCAATGATTATTGGGTTTAAAGTTAGGACCATGAGGTTAGGTTGGGTTTAATAGTTGTGTTCAGGTTAAGGCCTCATGCACACTGGAAATTTGTGGATGTTTTTACAGCTGCTGTTTGTGGCTTCCGACATTTTTTTCTACAGTCATTAAACTCCCCATCATATTATCCTATGTGTTCATGTACAAATAGGCTGTTATCAACTGTTTTGGGCATCAGCGTTTTTGGGCTGTAAAAAAATATCCAAGACCATTGGGTTCTGAGAGACGTTTTTCAGCTGTAAAAACAATCTTACGCCGATAGACTCACCAGCGGTTTTTAACGTTTTTGATCCCATTGGTGGGAAAAAAACGCTTAATAACTCAAAAAAATCCACTGAAAAATGCAAAAAGAAACAACTTTGAAAAACTCACTGAAAAGCTACTGGTGTTTTTATAATGTTGTTATAACTTTCAGTGTGCATGAGGCTTTGAGACCTAAGGGTCATTGTTAGGTTTAGAGGTGAATTAACAAAAATAGCTTTAAGGTTACTTTCAATGTAGGTTTAGGGGGTTAAATTTAGGTTTCTATATAGATTTAGAGGTTGGCCTAGATAAGGTGTTAGATTTAGGGGTTAAATTGAGAATAAAGGATGAAACACTTATCCTAAACGTACCTCATCAATGTCCTGGGCGGACTTGTACTGTAATGTACTTTAACACACCTCTACCAAGTTCTTTATCGTATAACCAACTAGCTGTCACACAACCTTGCCTTTAAAGTAACCTGTGCTTTGCCTGTAAATGTCATGCTGTCAAGGATTGTCATTAGTTTCCCTAATTGAAACCTGAGATTTAGCCCTCCAAAAACAGGTGTGTTATCTCTTTGACACATTTAGCTTGAGCTATTGAGCTCTGGAAACATCAGGCATCTTTAACCAAAAGCTGAGGAAGATGCATAGGAAAAGGAGATAAGAGACCCCAAAAGAAAGAACACAAAATATCCATAAGTAATATTAAAAAAAGTATTAACCATAATAAAAGAAAATATTAAAAAAAAAATTATTTCTTATAAATTGCCAAAAAATTACCAACTAGAGCACCTGTCTTAAAAGTAAAGGCTAATGCCGCGTACACACAGTGGGAATTTCCGACAAGAAAAGTTTGATGTGAGCTTTTGGTCAGAAATTTCGACTGTGTGTAGGCTCCATTGGAATTTTTCTGTCGGAATTTGAGACATCAAAAGTTTGAGAGCTGGTTCTCAGTTTTTCCGACAAGAAAAGTTCTTGTCGGAAATTCTGATTGTCTGTAGGCAATTCTAATGCGCAAAAAAAAAAAAAATGCATGCTTGGAATCAATTAGACACGTGCTCGGAATCATTGAACTTAACTTTTCTCGGCTCGTAGTATTGTACGTCACAGCGATCTTGACAGTCGGAATTTTGTGTGACCGTGTGTATGCAACACAAGTTTGAGCCAACATTCCGTTGAAAAAAAATCCATGGTTTTCTTGTCGGAATTTCCAATCGTGTGTACGTGGCATCATTATATATTAGTATAATTTGTTAGTGCCAATGTCCATCTTTTATATTAGTTTAACGCTTTCCCTTTTTCTACCTAGGGCGTGGTATAAGAATCAGAGACATCTTAAAGGATGATGAAGTTCTGACATTGTTTTTGCTGAAAGATATTGGTCTATCTGACTCTGTGGTGTACCAGCTTATTAACTCCCAAGTTCGGATTGAACAGGTAAGAATAAGATAATAGGTGTTCTTTGTTAAAAATGTCAATCTCTGTAAAGTACTGTATGCTGACACCAAACTCTGCATTGTACACATATTCTGACTCTGTACTATGAAGGTTCTGCCTAGAAGACTCCATGAAGCACCTCATTTATCAGGATGTCTGAAGCATATGGATTTTGGTTAGCCAGGCAAGGACCCACTAGAAATTTTTAATAAAATAATTGTATTTTTTTTATTACCAAGCAGCCACTTACAGAATAGAGGACAAACTGTATGCAAAATCATAGGACAGACTATATGTACACATCTCATCATGGTCTTCTCAATCAAGATGTATATGCAGATTCACATGGGAGGTTTTTTAAAACCCTAATCCACTGCATGGACTTAGGGCCCTTTTACACTTATGGATCCCGTGAGGATCCGTTCCTTTAATATCCACTTGCTCAGTGGGGATCGCTCTGTTGATCCCCACTGAGCCGCAGGGACCGCCCTGTCAGATCTCCGCTCTCCTCTATGGGGGGATCGGATGAACACGGACCATCTGTCCGTGTTCACCCGATCCGCAGACGGATGTAAAAATAGGATTTTCCTCCGTCTGCAGAAACGGACCATAGCGGGGACCGATGAGATCGGGTGTCAGCGGAGACCCTCCGCTGAGACCCTCTATCTCATAGGGATACATGTATGTCTGTATTTCATTCTAAAACGGATTGATAAAATACGGACATATGGTCTGCATGTGTGAAAGGGGCCTTAGAACTATGGTCAGCAAGCTTAGAAAGGCCAGTGACAGGTTTTTGGTTAAGGCAGCCCTCTCACTATAAAAAGAGGCGTACAGAGCAGAAATACTATTAATGAATTGTAAGTTCTTGCAATAAAAGCCAACAAACTGCGTTGGGAGGGATGAGGGTCAATTAGGAAACTGTAATTCTAATTTCTATTGCTTTGGGCAAATAACCTCTTTTCTGCTTGTTTTGTTCTTATTGGGAGCGTTTTTGTCTTTCACTTTATTTTGTGGTTGACTTGAGGTGAGCAGTTGCTTTTAGCTCATCTCTTTAGTCCCATCCATAGCACACTTCTTTAAGATAAATGTCAAACCTAAAAATTAAAAGTTGTGTTATTAATCTAAAATTAGATTATTGACCATTTTTCTATTTTGAAATTTCCCTTACTTCACCTCCTGTCCCCTTTTCTATGTGCCTGGCACTGGGAAATAATTTACCAAATGCTTAGTATTAGTGTAAATGATTTAAAAATTAATCATATTATTAAAATAAATATGTGTTTTGCTCATACGGGGCAAACCAACAGATTTGCTGGACTATGCTCTGTCCCCTGGCTGCAACCCCCCCCCCATCTCTCCACCACTGTGCAGTGACAGTGATTTTGCCTGGGTTCGATTTGCCATTGCTCAGTGAATCTTGTTTAAAATTTAACAAAACTCAATTCAGAAATGAATCCCATTGAAGTCTATAGGGAAAGGGCGAAACTTAAACTCTGGTTACTTTTAGGGCCAATAGGCATACTACTGTTTACTAAAATGCATGGAGGGCTGGGCACTGCCATGGGGCATATGCATCAATGCAAAAATTATGTACAAGCAGACCATACAACAGAGATTCTCTTGCCGGCCGACTGTACACACACACAAACCATTCAAAAGAACCGCCGTTCTTTTGAATGCCACGAATGCGGTGACAACATCGACTACGACGAGCATGCGTTCGTCACATTCGATGCCGGCTCCTCCATCTTGCTTTACCCTACCTATGCCTTGAAAGCTACTGCACATGCGTCAGTCATTTCGAGCATGTGCGAGTTTCCATGGAGAGGTAAGTACACACGCTCGGGTTTCACGGCAGGAAAACACTGCCGAGAATCTCACAGTGAGAAAATACAGAGCAGGTTCTCTATTTTTCTCGTCTAGATTCTGGGCAGTCTTATTGAAGAGAAACCTCAAAGCCTTGTACACATGCACGGTTTACTCAGTAAGAAAGCTCTGTCAGCAGTTTTCTTGCTGTTATTGCCCGAGAAAACCGTGCGTGTGTACGAAGCTTAAGTGGAAAACACTGAAAAATCACAAATCCTTTAAATAACATGCTTGGGGTAACAGTTCCGCTGCCAAAGCTGTTTTTTGCTTTTTTTTTGCACCTGTTTAAAAAAATATTTACAATAATTTTTAGTTTATTGCGGCAGTACTTTCTGTTTTTAGAGAACTGGCAATCATAAAAAATCATTGTGCAGTGCTATTTTCTGACCATTTTTTATTTCTGGAATTGACATATTTAGCCTTTCAAGAATGAGCAGTTGAAAAAGAAAGCATTTTTTAGACAATCAGTGGACGTGCTGTTTTTTGTGAATAGAGACTTCAGGAGTTCCTTACAAACAATTCTTCTGTATTCAAGTTCTCACATTTAGTATGTGGAGGGAGGCATGTTCAAACAAAGCAAAGGTGATTCGAAGCGTGCTATAAATAAAAGCACCTTGCAAATCAGTTCAATTTTAGCCCTGTATTTATTTTGATAAAAATTTGAGGCTGTATACAATATTTATATGTGGTTATAAAGTGTGCGGTGTTTTTTCATTTAAATGATTTGTCCCATTTAAAAAGGTTGTTTTAAAGAGCCATGTCATTATTTTATCTCTTTTTTTCTTTCAAATGTGGTTGTCCCACCATATCTGCACCTCTCAGTACAATTTTATCTGTGGGGGAAGCATAAAAATCAAACAAGCTTTTAAAACCTATTTTTTATGGTTGGTCCAAGATGTCTGCTATAACTTAAAAATCATACACATAACATGCATAAATAGCACAATCCTTTAGCCAAAAGATAGTTCAAAAGTCTCTGTAGATCTTGATTCAAGATGAAAATGTAGCAATCACCACTGTGCTATAAAAAAACACTTCGCTCCTCAATGTGGCCCACCACCAGAGATTTAAGCAGCTTACCAGAGGAAAAAATGTTACCAGCAGTCGACTATGGCCCAGCCGCGGCCTTTGAGGGAAATCGAACGAATCCCACTTCCTAGGAAAGTGCCTATACCTGGGCTTCACAATGCAACTCCACCAATTTGATCACATGTAGGAAATGATGATAAAGGCAGACATAGAGTAATCCAGCGGGGACTTTTTATTAAAAATCATATAAAAACAGACTACTCACATTTGAGATGAGTTAAAACAGGCATGTAAACTTGTTTTAACTTATCTCAAATGTGAGTAGTCTGTTTTGCACTAGGATAATGCACTAGGCCTGTTTATGTTGTGATTACAGTAGGGACTGGTACCGTGCCTGTTAGGGACAGCATTAGCTGCAAGGAAAGGTTCCTGACAAGAAGGGAAAACATAGGGTTCTCAACCTCTCTGGACACATGCTTGTTGGGCAAAAGACTGCCACACTGCATTCTCCCCCTCTCCACAGATACTGACAGTCAACTACAGTTTGCTCTTTACACGCTGTTGGAAATGTTCCCGGTTGGTCTGCTTCCCACCGGGTTATTTGTGAACTGTCGCTGCATTATTTCAATACAAGTTCTTTAACTGCACTGGGACTGTGTTATTCCAGTGCACCCCACCTACAAGCGGGACTTTGGCCTCTAGTGTGTCAGCTGGGGACGGAGTTGGGGACTGAGGGGTCTGCTGCCAGTGACTTTCCTGAGAGTGTGACAGCTGGGGACGGAGTTGGGGACTGAGGGGTCTGCTGCCAGTGACTTTCCTGAGACAGTAGCCCAACCTCGTATGGCTGCGAGAGCAGACATGAAGAGTTTGCAGACCACCCCTCAGAGCCCGAGTATGTCGAACATTTTGGCAGGGCCCTCTCCCCCCCCCCACCCCTACGGGAAGACTTCAAAAGTGAGATGGAAATCTTGAAAGCCTTAATCCAAGCGCTCCCTACAAGAACTGATTTAACTGATTTAATCTTAAAGGTTGAGGAAGCGCACTCTAGGGATCTGGAGTCTGTTAGATCGGATATACAGGGCTTGGAGGTCTGTATGGGGGAGGGGGAGGTTGGGATAAAAGCCCTGGAGCAACGTATTGAGGTGATTGAGAAAGAGAACCATAACCAGCTGGATATCGCGGTTTCCCTGCAGTTACAGTTGGAAGATCTCCAGGACAGGGGTCGTCGTAATAATATTCGCATATGCGGGGTCCCGGAATCTGACGGACAAGAAGATCTTCAAGCCATCGTTAAAAACATTCTGCAAAGTGTTATGAAAGACAATAGCTTGTCAAATTACGAGATGGACACAATACACAGGGCTCTGGGCCCAAAACCAAAAGATAGTGGTCGACCTCGGGATGTGATCTGCCGGCTACATTATTTTTCACATAGGGAGGCAATCTTACGGAAAGCATGGCAGATTGGTCCAATAGAATTTGAAGGGGCACAGCTTAAGATTTTACCAGACCTATCCGGGGCCACCCTTCAACGTAGAGCACTACTCCGTCCAAGATTAGAACGAGTGAAGGCTTGGGGTGGGACATATAGATGGAGGTTTCCCATTTCTGTGTTTATCAAGAAAGGCTCACTCTCATTCTGGCTTCGCTCTAGAGCAGACCTTCCTGATCTTTTTTCATTTTTGGAAACTGAGCCATTTCCAGCACCCGACTGGTTGCAGTTAAACCCCAGAATCATAGACTTTAAGAAAGTTTGATTTTTTGTTTTGGGTTAAAGGGATCATCGGAGGATGATCCCGATCGGATCGTTGGATATTTTAGTCTTCTTTTTTTTTTTTTTTTTTCCTATACATTATTCAGATGACCGGTTGTATTGTTTACTGGGTAGTTTAGAGGGAGAAGTCTGTCCCTGGACCTTCTTACTTTATAATATTTCGGATTATATTAGGGACCTTATTATGTTGTATGTGGATTTGTTTTGGTTGCCTGTGCTGCTCTCCTCTGCACCCCTCAAGTAGGGGGGCATGGAATTGGGTAGGCAAGCGTAAACCCAGGGGGATCTACTGGAACCTGGGATAGTGCCGCAGGGGATGGGGTGGGAGGGCAGGGTAGGGGGGAAGGGAGGGACTCGTGGGAATTCACTTATAGTTTCACAGGCATTAGCCTGCTTATTCACAGGGATTTGGGGGGGGGGGGGTTGGGGTTTGGTTTTGCAGATTTTGGGGAGGGGGGTCAGGGAGGGGGGATTTGTTTGGGTCCACCCATCAACCCACGGGTATTTGCTAGCACTCAGGGGGATTGGGGGATGTAGGGGAGGGAACCCATACTATGCACCCAAGGGCTCTTAGCCCACAATGTCACATAGGGTGGGATCGACTTCCTGAGGGCACATCTCACTATCACAGCAACCCAGCCTTGGTTTTTTTTTCTTTCTTCTCTCTCCACTTCAGATAGCTGCAGTGGTCTATGGGATTCACATGAGCACTGAGAGGACATAGGAGGTCAAGGAGATTGCTCGGGTAGGGGGGCGGAATCCAACCCCCTAGGGGTTGGCGTTGGAGGGGGGGAGGACGGGGGCGGGTATGGGGGGGCACTATGGTCGGGCACCAGAAGATAACCAACTGAAAGGAGTAAGAGTCCCCAAGAGGTCTTAAGACCTGATATGAGGAGGGGGACACCTGTCAGGAGACCTGTTATTAGGTTTGTTTGGTATGATTTATCAGAAGAAGGCTTGTGACTGGAAGCTAGGATGACCCAGGAGTAATTAATCTATTCCAGAGCGACTGTACGGTATATTTATGTGGATAGAAGAAGCGTGGGGAGGCGGCGGGGGATCCCTCACCGGGGGATGCGTGGGTCAATAACCCCAATTAAGTTATCACTCAGGGGGTTGGGTTTTTGAGTGATCAAAGCTTTTGCTTTGGGATACCCTTGAAGAGGAGTATGACAACCAAGTGCCTCTCTTCTCTGTCTTAGGGTACCAGTTTATAGTAGGGGTCCATAGGGTTGGGTGGGTTTTTTTTTTCTTTTTCCTTTCCTCTCTCTGCTATTCTCTCTGCCCTGATGTTAAGGGACTAAATATCCCGGAAAAGAGACGCATTTTATTGCAGGACTTAAAAAAAGAGGGAGAAACATAGCCCTGATACAGGAAACACATTTTAGAAAAGGGGGGCTCCCTTTCCTTAGAAATAGATTTTTTCCGACAGTATATCATGCGACGAATCCTGTGGCAAAGAAGGGGGGAGTATCAATACTTATATTATCTAATACGCCGTGGTCCTTAAAAGATTCCCTGGTAGATACTGAGGGGCAGTACTCAGCGGTAAAAGGGACGATAGGAGGAGCGATATTTACGTTTGCTACTTTTTATGCCCCCAATGTACAATAGGAGCGGTTCCTGAGGAACTTCCTGGACAGACTAACAGGTTTTCAAGAAGGTCAGTTGATCATGGGAGGGGATTTAAATGTCCCTCTGGTCCCTACTCTGGATACGTCAACCGGTGGTTCATCAGTTGTGGGGGGCATCCGGAAACGAATCCGGCAGCTGCTACAACAAGGGACATTAATAGACATATGGAGAATGCTGCACCCGGGGGAGGGAGGTTACTCCTTCTATTCCGTCCTGCATAAGATATACTCACGCATTGATTATTACTTTATACCGCACAACCAGCTACACGCAGTCATAGAAGTCGGAATAGGTGAAATTTCCTGGACCGACCATGCCCCAATTCTCTTGGAATATAAAGTAGGAGACTCCAGGCCTTTAGGATTGGGTGGCTGGAGATTGAACGCGAGCTTGTTACAGGATGAGGTGGTGCTGGAAGATGTCCTGAGGGAGTTAAAATGGTACTTTGAGACCAATGATACCCCAGAATGTAACCTGGGGGTAGTATGGGAGGCCCACAAGGCGGTGATTAGGGGGGTTCTGATGAAGCATGGGGCAAGGGTTAAAAGGGACAGAGAACGGAAAATAACAACCCTCATGACAGAGATTACAAACTTAGAAAGAAGGCACAAACAGAGATCTAACCCAGAGGTAGAGAGAGAGCTTATGACGGCACGCAGACAAATCACTGAATTACTCCTATACAGAGCAAAAAGGACGATACAAGATGGCAGAAGGCAGAATTATGAATATGGCAATAAATGTGGGAAGTAATTGGCGAATTCACTGAGAGAACAACATGTAAAGACTTACATTCCTATGATTAAGGGGTCAGGAGGTGAAGAACATATGTTACCTAGAGAGATTGCACAGAGATTTAGTGACTTTTATAGTACTCTATACAATTTACAAACAAGTCCTCAACAACATGAGGCAATGGGGAATTATAAAGAAACTTCAGGTATCCCGTCTCTAACAGTAGAGATGAGTCAAGAAATGGAAAAACCTATAACCTTGGAAGAACTACAGGAGGCAGGGAAAGGAGGGAAATCACCGGGAGTAGATGGGTTTACCATTTTTTACTATAGACTTTTTTTTTTCCCAGTACTAGGTCCCTTTATGGTCAGAATGTTTAATGGTCTAGGTGATACATGCTCTTTTCACACTGAAACTCTAAAAGCGGTAATAGCGGTCATACCTAAAGAAGGTAAAGACCCCTCTCAATGCGGGAGTTATAGACCCATTTCATTACTCAACGAAGATCTGAAGCTTTTTGCTAAGATCTTAGCAGTACGCATACAGCAATGATCTATAAAGATCAGGTGGGATTTTTGCAGATGCGTGAAGCCAGGGATAATACGGTTAAGACCCTGAACCTGATCCATTTGGCTGATGTTTCCCGAACCCCGTGTGTCTTCCTCGGTACAGATGCCGAGAAAGCTTTTGACCGGATAAATTGGCAATTTGTTTATGGTTATGAGACACATGGGGTTCGGCAACAAGATGCTACAATGGATCGTAAGTAATTATACCTACCCAACGGCACAGGTTAGAGTGAATGGAATATTGTCACCACCCTTTAAGTTGTCAAACGGGACAAGACAGGGATGCCCTCTATCCCCTCTTTTATTTGCGTTATCCGTGGAACCTCTACTAAGCAGGATTCGATTGAATCCAGATATCAAAGGAGTGTCTTTTGGAGGTGCAGAATATAAGATTTCGGCATATGCAGACGATATGATGTATTCCTTGTCGAACCCGATGGAATCCCTCCCTAATTTGCTACATGAACTGCAGTTATATGGAGGTCTATCAAATTTTAAGATAAACTATGATAAGTCAGAAGCAATGGGAGTGGCGATCCCGGAGGAGGATCTGCGGTCTTTTTTTTTTTATCTTAATTTCTTTTTATTGTTTTCAATTTTAACAAACATTTTATACAATAACAAAGTATTAATATAAATAATTTATTGTATCTTTCCCCCTCCCCAAAAATGGTCATGGGCTGTGCTTATTTATTGTCTAAATCTATGCCCACCCTATCCCTCCTACCCCTCCTTCCCCCCTCCCCCCTAGTAGATCTAAAAAAAAAGAAGAAGAGCAAAAGAGCAAGACAGAGGAAGTATCTTAGTCTGAGGTATCCATTAGACAATTCAGAGAAATGCTCAAGGAATAGAGGATAAGGACCCGGTAGGGTATTAAGTGGATATACCTGGGGCCCGAAGAGAGATTAGGAGGGTTTATTTTCCCTTCAATAGTTTCCTCCAACTAGGGGGGGGATATGGTAACATCTAGGACTAGGAAATTAGTAGATCTATACTTCCATCATGGTTCCAATGGGAACCCCATTTCCCTTAACCAGGGCCCCCATACTTTTTTAAATTTGTTGTAGTTTCCTTTTTTATTGAAGGCCGCCTTCTCGCACCATATCAGAGCGTTTATAGTTCCCACCCAGTTCTCTATAGATGGGGAGACCTGCGCTTGCCATCTCTGTGCTATCAGCTTCCGGGCTTGGAATAGACACCTTAGTACCCCTTCCAGGACTTCAGCTGGGATGGTGTGATTTTCCATGCCTCCTAGTAAGCAGGTGGTTACTTCTGGTTCGAGAGAGGTCCCAAATATCTTATTAATCATATTAATCACTTCTGTCCAATATCTAAAAAGTTTAGGACATCTCCAGAACATATGGATAAGATCCCCAGACGCGTTGCATCTGGGGCACTCATCTTTCTGTTTCCACCTTAGTAAGAACATTTTTCTAGGAGTGTAATAGACCCGATGTAGTAGAAATAAGTGGGACAATCTCTGAGCTGGAGTAATTGAGACCAATGTCCCCCTGTGTAGAATGTCCTTCCACTGTTCAGAGGTTAGCAGTCCAATATCTCTTTCCCATTTTTCTCGGCTCTTAGAAACCCCCGTTTGGTTTATAGCTTTAGTGCCCAATTTGTGGTACAATAAGGATATTTGACCTTTCGTGGCATTTGAATCATTTTAAGGAGCGCAGGGGTGTGCGTTCTAGTTATTGGATGGTTATTAAACTGAGTTTGGAGGGCGTGCCTAATCTGTAGGTAGTTGAAGAAGGTTGTATTTGGTATTCCAAATTCTTCCTTCAATTTCGAAAACGTTTTAATATGATTGTCGTCATATATATGTAGCAGCCGTGTTATGCCCTGAGTTACCCACACTTTAGGGATTTGTATTTCCCTAAGTTCTGTTAAGTTATCATTATGCCAAAGCGGAGTGAAATCGGTTATTCCCGTATATCCCAGTAAGGCTTTAGTATTCCACCACAGTTTATTGATTAAGTTTATAGTTGGGCATTGATAGTAAAATGAACCTGCTTCCAGGGCTTCTATTATTGTATTGTGAGGTACCCTTAATAACATTAGCCTAAAGCAATTGTTATGTAGATTTTGATTTCCACAGCCCACTAGGTGTTGTAGCTGGGACGCCAAGAAATATGTTCTTGGATGGGGGACCGCCATCCCCCCCTCGTCCGCCGGGAGCTGCATCGTCTGTAGTCTAATCCTAGGCTGGCCCCCTTTCCACATCAGGTCTCTGAACAGAGTTTCAATTCTTCTAAACCATGTCTGGTTTACCCAAATCGGAGAGTTATGCAGGAGATACAAAATCTGGGGGAGCCAGATCATTTTTATAAGATTACATCTCCCCGCGACCGAGAGAGTGAGGCGGTTCCAAATATCTTTTTTTGATTTGAATTTTATTAATAATGGAGCTATATTGTTGATAGTGTATTCCTTGGGGTCCTTAGTTATCCAAACCCCCAAATATTTCAATTTCGTTAAGATTTTCAGCTGGGGCACCTCCACTATTTCCTGGGTCCGCAACATATCTATTGGAAGTAGAGCAGATTTATCCCAATTGATAGTTAGTCCCGAGAACCTTCCAAACTCCTTCACCATTTGCACAACAGAAATCAACGAGCTGTCAACGTCTCCTAGAAAAAACAGCACGTCGTCCGCAAAAAGCGAAATCTTATCCTCCACCGAACCCCTTCTGAACCCTTTTATATCGTTGTTTAATCTCGTTTTAATGGCAAGGGGTTCCATAGCTAACGCGAAGAGGAGCGGGGAGAGCGGGCAGCCCTGTCTTGTACCTCTCTCGAGATTAAATAAAGTTGAAATCTCGTCATTAACTTTAATTTTTGCTTGTAGTGCATTATATAGAAGTTTGACCCTTTTAATAAAAATTGGACCAAAACCAAAGGTTTCTAGCACTTTCCACAGATAAGGCCATTCAATACTGTCTAATGCCTTGGCGGCATCTAGAGCAATCAATGCTCTAGAGCCCTCGTTGTCAGTTGGGATTTGTATATTTAAAAATGCCCTTCTAATGTTTATGCTGGTTGACCTATTTGGAATAAACCCTGATTGGTCGGGGTGAATAAGGTTCTCTATACATCTCTTAAGACGATTTGCCAAAACCTTGGCAAAGATCTTTACGTCCGTACAGAGTAGTGAGATTGGACGGTAAGAGGAGGGATCTAGTTTATCTTTTCCTTCCTTATGTATTACAACAACCGTTGCCTCCGTCATGGAAGGGGGAAGGTGTCCCTCTATAAGCGCCCCTTCCAGTGTCTGCAACAGTTCTGGCAACATAACTTCTCCAAACCGTCCCGGGGATTTGTAACAGGACATCTCTCCGACCACCGTTTGAAGTTCTTCAAGTGTAATAGGGGACTCAAGTTTTTCTCTGTCTATTACGGTCAAGACTGGAATGGGATATCGTGAAAGAAGGTTTCCATACCTTCATTTTCTCCTCTAGACTTATAGAGAGATTTATAATAATCATGGAATACGTTTATTATCACCTTGTTCTCCGTAGAAATATCTCCTGAAGAGGTCCTAATTGCCTCAATATTTGAAGAGGGGGAGTTAGCCCGAACCAATAAAGAGAGGGCCCGCCCCACTTTCTCCCCCTCCCCAAAGTGGGTTTGTTTCTGAAATATATGGTTGTTTGCTGCTTTCCTCATAGTAGCCATCCTGTATAAGTTCTGCTTATCGAGCCATTCTTTTTGCTTACTCAAAGTTTGAGCTTCAATATAATGTTGCTCGGCAGCTGTCGCCTCCCTTCTGAGGTCCTCCTCCTCTGTCTTAGACTCTCTTCGAACCCTGGCCACATTTTGAATTAGCAGACCCCTCAAATAGGCCTTTAGTGAGTCCCAGACCACTCCAGATTGGGCCGTACCTGTATTTATTTGGATATATTCTTTCAAACTGTTCAAGATATCCCTCGGTTCACCCAATAACTCGAGCCAGTGTGGACTAAATTTCCATTCTTTTGGAGGAGTTTTCTTATTGCCCCTAATAGCTAAGTCTAACGGGGAGTGGTCTGAGACCCCTCTAGTCCCATATTCTATCTCCCTCACCATTTTTAGTGCCAGCTCGTTCCCGAGAGTCATATCGATTCTAGAGAGGGTGGCATGGGTGGTGGACAAACAGGAATATTGCCGGATATGTGGGTGACGAATACGCCATATATCTTTTAAACCTATCTCGTCTAGAAATTGGGACAGGCGGCTTCCTTTTTCCGGAGCTTGTTTCTGAACCGGAGGAAATCTATCATACACTCTGTCTATGACTTCATTGTAGTCCCCAACCGCTATCAGCGGGATGTCGGTTTTATCTAGCATAAATTCCACTAACCTCTGGAGGATGTCAAAGGGGAGGAATATAGATGTTGGCTAATACATATGGCCTGCCCAAAATGGAGCAGGCCAAGAATATTAACCGACCCTGATCATCTAACCAACTTTTCTCGCAGGTGAAAGGCAGCCCCTTCGTCACCATTACACTGACCCCCTCGAATATGAGGAATGGACAGAATGGTACCGAAACGGGAATTTCCGTATGCCCATTTGGGTTATGGTATCTTTTGTTAAATGTGTCTCCTGTAAACAAAGTATACCTGGCCCTTCCCCATCCATTGATGACAATACTAGTGCTTTCTTAGCCGAATCCCCTAATCCACGGACGTTCCAAGACCTAATCCTCCAAGTCATAGTTCAAAAAAAAAGAAAAGATAAATATAAAAAATAGCAGAACAGCCTTCCTGCCCCTCGCGTTTCCCCTTCCATCTGGACTAGTACCTCTTCTATATCCTATAGAACTTGAAATACCTTCCTCTATCAGAATTCCCATCCCTCTCCCTCCCCCCTCCCATCTCCCTCTCCCCTCCCATCTCCCTCTCCCCCAACCTCCTCCCCCCTCTCCCTGCCCACCTGGGCTCCCCCATGGAGCTTCACCTGTGACCTCCCCCCTCGCACCCATTCGTCTCCTCCCTCTCATTCTTACATTCATTGGCCTCTCGCCCTCTGTTGAGTAGCGAAGGCCCCTTTCACCTCTCCCACCCTTACCCTACCTCCTGGAATACTTTGCCTGTACCAAAAAGAAGAGAAAAAGAAAGCTAGAAATACCAGCAATTAACAATCCGTACCAGAATGGCAAACCCCACTCAGCTACAAAGAGTTAGTTCTCTAAACATTACAATACAAAACAGGTTGCTAGCGTTCCCAGCCCCATAAACCTTGCAGTATTAAATAAAATGCCGATACAAAAAAAAAAATTACAGAAAGTGCATAGAATTCACAATCTCCCCCCTCCAGAAAAGTAAGAAGAGGGAGAAGGGGAATAACAAATATTGAACCATTTAGTGATAATTCCCGTCTGTCATCCAGTTCAAGTCTTTTCCCTTCCCCCTCTCTCCCTACCCCCCTCCTCAAAAGAAAAAAAAAAAAAGGAAACACCTGCAATTTACAATCAATACCCGGATAACAAACCCCCTGCAGAATGGCAGACCCCATGCACCTACAAAAGGTTAGCTCTCTAAATATTACAATACAAAACAAATTGCTAGCGTTCCTAACCCCATTAACCTTATAGTGTTAAGTGAAATGCCAATACATAAAAATTACAGAAAGTGCATAGAATTCACGATCTCCCCCCTCCAAAAAAGTGAGAAGAGGGAGAAGGGGAATAACAAATATTAAACCTTTTAGTGATAATTCCCGTCAATCATACAATTCAAGTCTTTACGTTTCCTTTCCCTTTCCCTCCCTCTCTCCCTCCTCTCCAGAAAAAAGAGAGCACAGAGGTCTATTTTAAGTGAGGAAGAGAGGAAGAGAAAAGAAAAAAAAAGAAACACATCCCCACCCGGTAAGAGCCATCATAGAATTTGATGGCATTTAGTGTCCTGTATTTGAAAAACAGTTATAAGTGTAAAAAAGAAAAAAAGGCCTGGACCCATACAATCCATTAGGGGGTTTGTTGGATAAGTGGGGGAGAAAAAGAAAAAAAAGGAAAAATATATAGGACATTTAGTAGTAACGCAGATTTATATTAGTATCTATAAGTCTTTGCTATTTGCTTCTAGCCATTGGGCTCCTTCTGCCGGTGAATTGAAAACCCAAGTCCTGCCCAAGGCTGTCAACCGTAGGCGGGCTGGGTACTGCAAGGCATAGGGCAGTTTATGTTGCTGCAAAGTGCGTTTTATTTGCGTAAATTCGGCTCTGCGTTTTTGCAGATCCGGGGAAAAATCGGGGAAGAATGAGATTCTATCTCCCTTATACATAATGTCCCCCATACTCCTGGCTTTCTGGAGGAGAGAAACTTTGTCTCCATAAATTTTTTTTTGAAAATAAGTGATCTGGGGCGAGCCCCTTCCTGTGGGGGTCTAAAAGGGACCCTATGAGCCCTCTCAATGGCAAAAAAGGGTGAAAAAATGTCAGGGCCAAAAATTTCCTTAAGCCAACACAACAGAAAGGATATTGTATCTGCCCCCTCGCACCGTTCTGGGAGACCGATCACTCTAACGTTATTCCTTCGAAGTCTGTTCTTGATCTCATCCCATTTGGCTGTCTGGCGATTCATTTTCTCTTGTAGGTCTCTAAGATCTTTCTCAAGCGGGTATAGGGCATCTTCAGCTGTACTCATTCGTTCTTCCAAGGTATTAACTCTTTCAGCCATTTTTCGTATATCCTGATGGGTTAACACGAGCTCTTCGCTTGTATTTTATTACTGGTTTTCAAAACCCCCAATAATTTTTTTACAATCATTGACAGTCCGCAGCACATCCTTCAATGTAGGGTCCTCTATTAGTTCAGGACCTGGAATAGTAACCGGATTTGTTATTGGAAGTGCAGTCCCAGATGCTGTTGATATAAATCCATTTACCTCTTCCCCTAATCCTTTGCTAGGCTGGCCTTTACCCCTAGATAGAGTTGTGGGGATGGTGGATTTAGCGGTTGACAAGCCTTGACTTTTCCCAGCAGCCAATGCTCCTAAGGGAGCCTTGGTCTGTGTACCTGTTGGTGGTTGGCCTCCTTTACTGGGTGATTGGGAGGCTGTCTGAGCTGTTTGAGCGGGCTGAAAAAAACGATCCAGCTTAGCCGATGCGACCCGGCCTCCCTTCTCCTTACCCCTAGCGGAGCGGGTGGTAGGGGCTCCCTCTATTTGTTGTTGATCCTCAAGCCTACGTTTGGTGGTCATAGTGAACATAGATAGGGGGGTAGAGGTGCCTACCAAACAAGAAATGACTCAGTATTCCCTAACTTAGGGGGAGAGGAGATATAGTCCCTTGATCCCTTAGGAGCTCCTTGTCCAGGGATATGTCCCGGCAGATCAGATGAAGAAGAGCCCCCCCTTTGGGACTGTCTAAGCTGGACTTGTGGTACTTGTGGTATACACAGTAAGATATATCTCTCAGCTATCTAGTTCAGCAGACTGTATAGAAGGTGAGTTGGCTGGCTTTTATAGCTTATTGGTAGGGTGTATTGAGATAGGTAATTAAGTCCTTTTTTCTTACTGGCTTTTCTTTCCCTCTTTCCTTCACTTCCTCCCCCCCTCTCTTCTCTTCCCCCTTTTCTTTCCTACTTCCAATAGCAGGCGAATATATTGTCCGTTCCCGCAAGCTCATAGGGGATTAGCACAGGGGAGAAGAAAAGTTCAGCTGGATCTTAATAGAGGGCTCATCAAGTTTTTTTTAATTCCTTTTCCTTCTCCTCTTTTCTTAGACGGCTAGACTGTGTATTAAAAGCCGATGTCACCTTACCAGATCCTCCGTCCGTCTTAACCCTGTCTCGGTACCCGACCTGATGTTGCTGGGGGGCGACTCCGTTCTCTGGTAGTGCTGCGGTGGGGCCGGTGTCCTTCCTTCGGTACTCTGAGCTCCGCTTCCAACTTCCCCAGCTTCGGCCGGCGGATCAGGAGAACTCTCGCGAGAGACTCGTATTCCCGCGAGATCACGGGAACAGTATCGGAAAGAGCCGCTGGCGAGCTCAGCTGGGGAGCGGGGACAACGGCAGGACAGCAACGGGACAACGGGACAACAGCCTCCAAATCAGGCTCCCGGGCACAGAGTCAGGAGACAGACCTGCCTAGCCGCCTCACAGGACGGATCGTCAGAGGTAGGAGGGCGAGTGTATAACTCAGTAGTCCAGGGATCTGTTAAACTCAGAGGTGTCTTGGCAAAGTTATCTCCCAGGGGTGGGATGGGAGGGTGGAGAGATCCTCACACTGCTCACTCTCTCATGCTCACACTCGCACTGTGACTCCCTGCATCCGGTCTTGCCCCCCTTTCCTTAGGATCTGCGGTCTTTGAAAGCCAGGCACGGATTTAAATGGTCTGATGTGTCACTTACATACCTGGGTACCTCCATCCCGGCGGACCTGACACAGGTTTTCAAACTTAATTTCATACCATTATTGACGAAAACACAGGTCCTCCTGGATGGATGGAAGAAGGGGTTCCATTCGTGGTTCGGACGAGTCAATATCATTAAAATGAATATATTACCGAAATCTCTTCCAGACACTCCCTATTGCCATACCAAAATCCTTTTTTAACCAGACGCAAACTCTTTTTAATAAGTTCATTTGGACTAACAAAAATTAAGAGTCGCACATTATCTTTATCAAAGCGTGATGGAGGCGTGTCGGCTCCAGATATCTACAGATACTATCAGACGGCTACCTTGATCCGCCTGATAGATTGGAGGAGACATGGTGGTGAGAAACCATGGCCGGGCTTGGAGCAAGCCCAGTGCAGCAGTATACTCCATCTGGCAGCATGGTGTTACAGAGACTTACCGATAACTATCAAGAAACATCCACTGATAGGCCCAACATTGAAAGTGGCCTACGGGCTATTTGTGAAGGGGACACTGTCCACTTTGGACTCGCCACTTTATCCAATCCTGGGGAACCCACAGTTTGTACCAGGGCTGGTGAAGGGACCCTTCAGTGGATTAATAGACCAGGGCTTGGTACAGGCATCCCATTTTTTGAAAGAAGGCTCATGGCATACTATGCAGGAGATGGTAACGGGTGGGATCCCCTATCAACTGGATATTTGGAGGGCATTACAACTACGGCATTTCTTGGACACTTGGACACTCCAACAAGATATGGGTGCAAACTAACAAGATTTGAGGGGTACTGCAGTGGGAGTGGAGTGCTTCGGCATACCCTCTCAAGAATCAGTGAATTATTAAACGCACCGATGGAGGATTCTCAAGTCCCCTTTTTTAACAAGTGGGAGGTGGAGTTGGGAAGACCCTTTACAGAAGAACAAAAGAACAAAATACTCCGGAATATATTTGAATCGTCAGTCTGTGTGAAGACACAGGAGATGAATTATAAGATATTATCTCAGTGGTATCGTACTCCGGTAGTATTAAAGAAGTGCTACCCAGACATCTCGGATAGATGCTGGAGGTGCGGTAAGAAAGAAGGAACCTTACACATTTAGTGGTCTTACCCAAAGATTTTAAGTTTCTGGACAAAGGTTCAGGGAATAGTGCAGAAATTCAGCAAAGAAAAATTACCAGACGATTGGCCCTATTATTTATTACAGGACTCTGAGCTATCGGTAAAGTGCTATAGGAAATCCATGGTTTGCCACCTCCTAAACGCGGCCCGTGCCTGCATCCCAGGGATGTGGAAACAGACACAACCGCCAACGGTAAAGATGTGGCTTAACAGAGTAGAAGATACGAACAGAATGGAGGACCTGGTGTGGACCTCCACACACAAACGTAAGGTATACCTTGATACGTGGGCCGAATGGAATGTGTTTAGATACTTAGAAGAAGGGAAGGCCTTGATAGATGTGTAATAAGGGAGGGATCCGGCTCTACGGACGGTGAGGAGGAGGGGAGGATGGACCGAGGAAGGGGTGATTTCCTTTTTTGGGGGGGGGGGCTTATGTTTTTGGGCTGTTTTGTTTGGAAGGGGGGGATGGGTTGGAATGACAATGCAGAGAGTGACATTACAGGGGGTGGCCCAACTGCCCCACCCTGTAGGGGAACACCTGGATCCCCTGGAGGAGGGGGGGTTCATTGGCTCAATGCAGTGAAGGAAGGGCACCCACAGATTTAAAAGGTTATCAGAGGTATGGAGGATGGACTGTAGGTTGAGAGAGGAGTGACATGATGTGTTCTGGGAAACACATTTTCTCTTTCTTTGATTAAATGATTTGATTTTGTACTATGTGGGTATTTCTTTACTTAAATCTTATTGTTATATGATGTAACGACTTTATGGCCAGAGGAACGGCCCTTCATTTGTATGTCACTTTGCATGTTTGAAAACAATAAAAGAAAATGTAAAGAATGGCCAAGTCAAAGTCCAGACCTGAATCCAATCAAGAATCTGTGGAAAGAACTGAAAACTGCTGTTCACAAACGCTCTCCATCCAACCTTACTGAGCTCGAGCTGTTTTGCAAGGAGGATGTGCAAAATTGATAGAGGCATACCCCAAGCGACTTACAGCTGTAATCGCAGCAAAGGGTGGTGATACAAAGTATTAACTTAAGGGGCTGAATAATTTTGCACGCCCAATTTTTCAGTTTTTTATTTGTTAAAAAAGTTTGATATGTCCAATAAATTTCGTTCCACTTCATGATTGTGTCCCACTTGTTGTTGATTCTTCACAAAAAAATACAGTTTTATATCTTTGTTTGAAGCCTGAAATGTGGCAAAAGGTTGCAAAGTTCAAGGGGGCCGAATACTTTCGCAAGGCACTGTATGGCAGTTGGTGAGGTCAATAATTAAGGGAATTGCAGGACTGCATCAAAAGGCTTTTGTACGTTGGTGATAAATACACATTAAACAGGCAAGGTAAGGCAATGATGGTTTCAAGTGTCATTCTCAGCCATGTGATCAGGTATTGTCCCTTAGTGACCTCAACTAATCAGCCTAGAGGTCAGTGCTTTTGTTTGCATTATCAGCCAAATTATATGAGTCATCTCACGTCTTAGCGCTAAAACTCTCCCCTTGTGAAGAAAACCATTTGTGGTCAAGTACAGATCAATAGGTCATCATTCTAGTAACCAGCTTGCAACTTTTAAGTAGCTCGTGCCACGCCAGCTCTATGGGAATTTGATACTGACAGTCTCGAACTGCTGACTAATCTCATGAACACTAGCTAGAGATAATTCAGGAAGGACTCAGAATTGCCAGATTCACACTGACTCAGCCTTCATTGTCAATACAGCATTGTATATTCATGACCAATGGATTTCTGAGAAAGGCCAGAAAGAAATAACTCACTTTCCTTCTGATGCGTGGGAGATGCAATCATTGATCTGGCCTAATTACGAACCTAGGTTGCTGTGAGCATTAAAGCAGATGTCTTAAGTACTGAGTCAGTGTCAGGGTGGTGAAGAGGTTTACACATGTTCTTTATTTCCCCAGATATTTGGTTGGACAAGTCATTCTTATAAAATAGTATTTGTGAGATGCCTAATGAAGTGATTTCACTGGTTTCACAATGAGTACAGAACATCACTAATATTCTAAAGGCAGATAAAATTAGCTTCCTTCAATTTCACAATCATTAACAGGTACATTTTAAGTGTTGCAGCAGAAAACAAGTACCGTATTTTTCGCTCTATAAGACGCACCTGACCATAAGACGCACCTAGATTTTAGAGGAGGAAAACAAGAAAAAAATATATTTTGAACCAAATGGTGTACTAAAATATTTACCATGAAATGCAGCCTGACCATTGCCATTATTGCAGCCTGACCTGTGCCATCGCATGGGGTAACAGTAAAAAGAATTTAAGTAACCATCAACCAATCAGACAAAGCAGGAAAAAAAATATTAATCTCACCCCCAGACTGGTAGGATGTCACAAATCCCGCCAAAACAGCTCAAATAATCCAAATTCACAGGAGGGAATAGTAAAATGACATGCTGTTTAGTGCCTTTATAGTACCGTACCTTTCTATTATCAAAATGGCGTGGTCCCCAATCATCGTGGGGACGGACCAGCTGTCGGGGAGCATCTGTTCTAGATCAGTGCAGGGATTGGAAGCGGTGGGTGGGTGGAGATTGTGGCAGCAATCGCAGGCCGCGCTTCCACAATGCAGCGGCAGTATCCAAGGCAACCAGGAACGCTGTAGTGTCGGAGGGCGCTGTGGCGTGAACGACGTGTGACGGTAGACGTTTTTGCTATGATGCTAGGCTTACAATATCCACCGCCGGCCGCACATGCGCGTTGTGCCGGCGGTAGCCAAGTCACGAGGGACGCTGCTGGGCTGGGCAGTGGCGGGGGGTGTTGCCAGAGGCGGCGGGGGAGGTGCCTCATGTACATTCGGATCATAAGATGCAGGGACATTTTTCACCATATTTTTGGGGGAAAAAAGTGCGTCTTATGGTCCGAAAAATACGGTATATTCACTTCTTATTTATAGGCTTAGATAGTATGAATGCACATGAATACCCGGGGGCCATATACAGTGTTCTATGCAGAGGCACACTGGGTTATGTATTAATAATAATAATAGTAACAATAATAATAAAAATATAATCTACATAATGATTCCTACTAAGCATTAGTGCAACAACCAGGGTGGGATGCCAGATAAGCAGACCTAGCATTTTTATGCCAGGTCTGCCCTAACAGCGTTATCACCAAGACATATTTTGTCTCACAATGCAGAGATTTCTGCGTATTTAGGTAAAAAATATCCCTAATGGGACCAGTCAAAATGTCATGTGTTGAGGTAGACAGGTCCTTTTTTATGATTGACAAAAAATAGGTTCTCTTTATCTTCATCATAAGGTTTTTCCAAAGTTGCTGGGTCTAGTAATATCTGGTCTTCGCTAGAGCCGCTGATGGTTCACATGTGCATACAGCCAGAGCTGTATCTTGGCCTAGGCCTAGGGCGGCACTTTGCGGGGAGGCGGCGATTTGCCACCCCCCACCCATCCTTCCGAATCAGATCAGCTTATCACCGCCGCCTCCCGCTCAGATTGCTTAACGCGGCATCATTGCATATGCTCTCCAGCTCTGGCGGGGATGGGTCTCTTTGTAAACAGAGGAGGAGCAGCGAGAGAGACGACGATAGTGGAGGAAACCTTCAGGCAGCACTGCAGCAGGTACAAATTGATGAGAGGCTGAGCAAGGGACATAGTGGGGGCTGAAATATGGCAGCCCTGTTTTGCTGGGACTTGTAGTGCACTGTGTGGGGGCTGAAATATGGCAGCCCCCTTTTTGCTGGGACTTGTAGTGCACTGTGTGGGGGCTGAGAAATGGCAGCCCCGTTTTGCTGGGACTTGTAGTGCACTGTGTGGGGGCTGAAATATTGCAATCCCGTTTTTGTTGGAACTTGTAGTCCACTGTTGGGGCTAAGAAATGGCAACCCTGTTTTGCTGGCACTTGTAATGCACTGTGGGGGCTGAGAAATGGCAGCCCTGTTTTTGCTGGGACTTGTAGTGCACTGTGGGGGCTGAGATATAGCAGCCTCCTATGCTGGGACTTGTAGTGCCCTCTGGGGGCTGATACATAGCAGCCTCCTATGCTGGGACTTGTAGTGCCTTAGACTGTTGGGGGACTGAGGAACCCTCATTCCGCCACTGAAGGCACTACAAGTCCCAGCAGAGTGGGCTGCCATTCTTCCATGCCCTGTAGTCTAGGGCACTACAAGTGCCAGCATAGGAGGCTGCCATATCTCAGCCCCCCAGAGGGCACTACAAGTCCCAGCATAGGAGGCTGCCATATCTCAGCCCCCCAGAGTGCACTACAAGTCCCAGCATAGGAGGCTGCCATATCTCAGCCCCCCCCCCCCAGAGTGCACTACAAGTCCCAGCATAGGAGGCTGCCATGTCTCAGCCCCCCAGAGGGCACTACAAGTGCCAGCAGAGCAGGCTGCTCTTACAGAACAGGAGAAAGAGGGATGAATTGTACTGTGAGGGGAGAGAAGGAGGCACAGGTTTGAGATGAGGGGGAGATGGGGGAGGATTTGTGCAGAGAGATGTAATTTGTGCTGGGAGGGGGAGATGGGGGAGGATTTGTGATGGGAGGGGGGATTTATCCTGGGAGGGGGAGATGGGGAAGGATTTGTGCTAAGAGGGGTGGTTTGTGCTGGTAAAGGGGAGGTTAAGGCAAGGGTTTGTGCTGAGAAGGTGGGATTTTCACTGGAAGGGGTTATATGAGGGTGAGGATTTGTGCTGAAAATGTGTATTTTTGCTGCTAGGGGGATATGGAGGGGGCGGTGGTCTGGAAGAGGTTTGGTTTACAGATGATTGGGAGGCTCTTAAATAGGAAGGGGTGTGGCTTTGACAGGAAGGTTGGGTCATATTTAAATTAGGGGGTGCATGAATTTAGTCAGGCCTAGGGCAGCACAAAACATAAATACACCACTGCATACAGCACCTGGGTGTGTACCCCCAAGACAAACTATATACAATGTATATACAATGCCTACAGAATGCCTGGATGGTGACAGGACCAGAACATAGTACCAAATGATAAGTCGGAGGTCAGGCCAGGACAGACTGATAATATCCCAACTGATGAGACTTTCTCTCTCTCTCTTCCTGTCCAGGCAACAGTTGTCAGGTGCAACTTGCAAGTGATTGAAACATCAGATGATTTATATTGTAAAGCGCTGCGCAAAATGTTGGCACTTTATAAATCCTGTATGATAATAATGATTGCATTTATGTCCATATGTATTGTAAAACTTGACATGCAGCATATTTGAAAAATGCTGCACTTGAATTGAACTTGAGGTTCAGAATATACAGTATCAAATCGTAATGTCGACTTGATATTTATTATGCATTAGTTAAAGTAGTAACCCCAAAAAAATTTGGCCCTTTCTTTCATCTAAAATACCTGGTTTATTCTGCCTGGTGCTGCCCTCTTCCAGTAAACTAGCCACGTTTATCATGGCTGTTGAGCCCCTGATACCGTGGTCAGTTTTCATTACCCCCGTCATACGCAGTCTTTCCTTGCTCCCTTTCTCCTCCTCCCCCCCTGCCTATCTGCTCCCCATCCTCCACTCATGCTGCTAAAATAACTGTGTCATATTGCTACAATCCACTGTCTTACATTTAATGATGTGCTTTTATGTTTTATGTGTATGTGTTTTTGTAAAAAAAATATGCCCCATTATACCTTATTTCAGAGCGCCACTCGACACTCACGTGACAGCCAGCCAGCCCCTCCTACTATAGTTATCAGATCCGGGGAGGGTGTTTTTTTAAAACACTGGGCACATCACTTATTGTAAGACAGTGAATTGTAGCAATATCACACCGTGGCTTTACAAGCACTTTAAATAGCATAATTACCAACTCTAAGAAGACCTGTTTAAATTGGATCTGAAAACGTTAAATGCACACCTAAGAGGGCTTCAGGCCTCTGGTGAGTGTGATAGTAGCATCACTGGTGGTGGAGCACTTTTTGCTTGAGCTGTGTTTTATATCAAGCCACTAAGCAACACAGTGGTTGGGATCAAGTTGAATATGTGCAATTACACAGATCCTTGTGTTGGAACAGTCTGAGAAGGACTTTTTCATTACTTTCTTGGATTGCATGCATATTTTTTGTATTATACGTTTTTTCACTCATGGGAATTTATTGCATAATATTGCAAATATATGATATTTGCATTTTTTTGAGTTAGAAAATCTTTTCACAAATGGGATATTGATTTACCACTCATTTGAATGTTTTAATCAGATTTGGATGTAAACACGAAGTGTGTAAGGATTTATGTAGAGAAATAGCGCCTACTTTACTTTTTTTTACGGTTTTAGAAATAGTGTGTTTCACATTTAAAGGGGCAGCTGTCACAATCTCTAATATACTGTTTTTATGTTGGCGCCGTTTAGATCATGATAATATTCCATTTACGAGCTGATATATGAATAGTTACTTTGGGTTTCTGGTAATTGTCTTTGTAATGTAATTTAAAAAAAAAAATCAGTTGGGATCAAATTGTGTTCAAGTTGGTCTAACATAGCTGTGCCACATTCCTGTAGGTAAAGATACATACATTTTATAGAGGGACTTCTCGAACACAGAAGTGGCATAATAAGCATATGTCTCTGTATATCTGAACATGTGCTGAAAGCTCGTATTATTCTTCCACCCTATCGCCTAAGCCATCTGTCTCAGGGAAGCATATATTTAAACCCAAAACCAGCAATAGGTAACTAAATACATCCAGTCTGACATTAGTTCCACTCTGATGATTCCTCATTTCCCATATTGATTTGTACAAAAAGACATTCCATTCTGCATTCTGCTGATAAATATGTCTACTGTATGTATAAGATCTATTACCTTGTTTGCCAGACTAATCATTACATACTGATAACCCACTCATTGACTGAAATACTAAGCTCAGGTGCTCACTTTGTAACACATTAAGTATTCCAGGTTTCTCTATACAGACACACTAATGTAGGAAGTCTGTGGGCCCACATTTCCTTGTTAAATGAACATTACATTTCTGTCCGTTCACTTTATTTTATCACTTCTCATGCGGCAACATAGAGTATATAAATGATCTAAAACATTCATAAACGTATAACTATCCAAAGCCTGCAAAAATGTGGAACAGCTCTCACAAGACGTGGGGGTCACCCTTGTAACTGTAGTAGTGAATGAATATGGTTCCATCTAGATAGCAGAAGTAGCAATTCATTCATGTGTGTTCATCTTCTAATAATATTGAACAACTGGAATGCTTTCAAAATATATTTTAGCCTTTCCTGTTGAAGGAGCCAAGTGGAAAATTGTCAGCCAAACAGTGATTGCATCCAATCAGATGTAGCCACTCTCCAGGTTTAGAATATCCGACAGAGGTAGTTCATCCATCAGCGCTGCAAAGCCTCGTAGAACACAATCAGATTTTCGAACGAATTGTCGTCCATTTTTTTTAAACAGAATTGAACTTCAGAAATGACGTAATGTGTTGAATAGTTTTGTATGTGTTCTTTCGTTTTTTGAGCATGCGTACTCTTGCTCTTACAATTTGGGACGAATACCATACTAACTAAATGAAAATTGGATGTTGTGTTCACAGCCGACAAAATGTTATAGTCTACGCATCCAGCTTTTGTCGTACGAAAAATGGGAATTGGCTGTCGAAAGCACCGCATGAACGATCTGAAAATCAGCAGATCGTTCATGGGCCGAAATTTTAAATACGATTTACAATTTTCGTATCGTGTGTACAGACCTTTAGACACTTGTTAGACATCCTTCATTCAGCACGTAGGTTGAACAAAAGACTTCTATGCAAGTATTTCTAGCTTGAGACCAGACAATTCTTTTTTTACCTGCAATATCTGCATGATTTTCAGAAATTATTTTCAGGTTCCAGTTAAATGTCTGTAACCAAACGTCTTGGAGGGAAATAGTGGGAAACATTCAGAACCCTTGTCCATGTTTTTTTATTTTTTGTCATTTCTTTATTTAATTATGCATTAATAGTGCATCGTTTGAGGACAGAGAAGCAGGAGAATTGCAAAAACAGTAGAACCTTAAAAAAGAAGTAAACTCTGCATTTAGTTTTTCTTATATAATGTCATTATAAAAAGTATCAACCATTACACAAGGTAATGTTTTTAAAAAAAACGTCTTACTTAATATTTTTAAGTGTTTTGTATAAAATCATCTTCCGAGAATAGACTGCACCATCTTTAGTAATATTTTCTGCCCTACCTCGTTTTCCCTGCCGAAATCTCTTGCATGCACGATCGCGTGCTATCCAACCCTTTTTCAACGTCTCACAGTCACAAGGGGAGAACCAGGAAACTGAGAATGCTAATGTTTTGATGGAGAGTTTACAACCACGTTAAAGTGATTGTAAAGCTTTCATTTTTTTCCCATTAAAATAATATGTTATACTTATCTGCTCTGTGCAGTGGTTTTGCACAGTGCCCTGGTTCCTCCTCTTCTCGGTTCCCATGCCAGCGTTCCTGGCTCCTCCCTCCTGTTGGGTGCCCCCTCAGCAAGCAGCTTGCTATGGGGGTACCTGAGCTGTGGCTCTGTGTGTCCATTCACACACAAAACCACTGTTTGGTCCCGCCCCCTTCTCCTGATTGGCTCGCTGGCTGCAACTGACAATAGCCAATCAGGAGTACGAGCAGCCAATCAAGGCTCTGGTGGACATTGCTGGATAGAGAGAATGCTCTGGTGAGTATTGGGGATGCTGGGGGGGGGCTGCTGCACACAGAAGGTATGAAGGTAAAAAGCCTTGTGTCTTTACAACCACTTTAAGAATAATGTGGACATAATTACGTATATACTCTATGGGGGTTGTCCCTTGGGAAAGGTGGACTGGTTTTCCAAAACTTCATGGATCACAATATAGCAAATGAGGCACTGCCATCAAATCGAATATAACCATAGAAGATAAAAAACAAGGGGTCTTGTAACAGGTATTGGTAAATACTAAGAAGCCAGTAAAGCCCCTGTCCATTTTTTGCTGTCTGTGTCCCATTGGAGATTTTTTTCTTACTGTCCTGATGACAATGTTGTTACTGTAGCGGTATATACAGTAAGTGGAAATCTCCAGTGGCATCACAGACAGCAACAAAAATCAAACAGATGTTATAGCTTTACCTGTCTACTAAAAAAAAGTATGCTTCTTTGGGATTTCCCCTTACTTCCTGTCCTTGTCACACTCATTTGACTGGGTCAGGAAGTGAAGGTAAGGTCTCTCAGACATAACAATGGTCCATACTGTATCCCAAACTAAAATGAAAAAAACATCAGGCACCTATTTATACTAATGGCCTATCCTAGGTCAAATTTTTAGTCTTCCTTTAATATCATACTACCGAAAAAACAAGACACATGGAAGCTGGGGTCAGAGAGACTGGAAGGGTCAATTTACATAGAAACATTGAAAAGTGACCGTAGAAAAAAGACCAAGTGGTCCATTGAGTTTACCCCACTCTATGTACATATGTCTAGAACTGACAATTAGAAGAGTAGGAGAATACTAACGAGGATTAAAGAAAATACAAGTGCCACATCATAAAACAGCACATCATCTAAAGATGTGCTGTTTTCAAATAGGACTTTTGAGGCACAACATTGTTTATCTAAAATTACAGGTTTATTAGCTCAAGTTTGTAAAATCCTATAGCGCCATCATCATTTCACATAAAAACGTGTTATACCATCACACTCCAAAGTTGGGAAAAAAACATTGTAACAATACAGTGTATCATATTGAAAATTGATGTCTGGTTTGTGTCTATAAGGCCCCTTTCACACGTTCGGGTCCACCTGTCAGTTTTGACGGCAGACCTGAACGGCCGCTCCATGCAGTCCTATGGAGCGTCGGATGTCAGCGGAGACATGTTCGCTGACATCCGACCCAATCCGATCTGCCAAAATCAAACGGATGGCGATACGTCCCCATCCGTCCATATCGAATTGGGTGAGATCTGATGAAAACGGACATGCTGTCCGTTTTCATCAGATCTCCCCATAGGAGACAGCGGTGCTGCACAAGCCCCTCCACACTCAGTGAGCAGAGCTGAGCTGGTGGACTCTGTAGTGCCTAGGCCTAAAAGTATAAAAAAAAAAATCAAGTTGCATGTTGATCTATAGCAATTTTATCGATACCTAAGCTCATGGATGTCTGCTTTGTGTTTTTCCCATTTCAGTTTGCCTCTGGAATACCTGATCTGGCACTGAAAGACATAGCTTGCAGCCAGACCTTCTTGGAACGGTTCATTATCTTCACCAGCCGCAGAGGAATGCACACAATCCGCAATGCCATGTGTGTCTTGTCTCAGCAGAGGTTACAGAGGATAGAAGATGTCCTGTATGCCAGCATCGACTTCTTCAAACTCTTTGAGATCGTAAGTTCTCTACTGCCTTTTTCGAAATATCTGAAGCACATTACATTTCATACTTTACCTGGTGTATTGGATTGGAAGGCATTGTTTATGATGCGTCACTTCTGGATTCAGAACAGTTAAATAGTATCGGTCTTAAAGAAGCATCCCAGACATTTTATTTTTCGCTTTGGAATAGGTGGAGAATTATTCAAGCTCTGATTTTTGTTCCTGTACGCATCAATTTGCCCTCCTGCTACTTAACTTCTTACACTTTGGAATGTGTACGTGGTCTACATCGATACAGCGGTCAAATTGAGTTTCAGACAATGCACAGTTTACTGTGTTTCTTACCTTTGTATACATTTTTGGTGAATCGGTAGGGGTACAATGTGCCAGATACCCATTCACATAGGGGGTCTGGGGTCTGTGGGCCCTCTTATTAACAGGGCTTCCAGATTCTCATAAGCCCTCTGCTCACAGACGCGGCCAGAGTTGTCAGGAAGAGGCCCTTGTCCCCATCAACATGGGGACAAGGTGCTTTGAGGGCACCCCAAAGCACCCTCCCCACATTAAGGGGAAGTGGCCTGGTATGGTTCAGGAGGGGGGGGCACTTGCTCATCTCCCCCCCTTTGCTGGCCTGCCAGTCTGCATGCTCAGATAACGGTCTGGTATGATTTTTGGGGGGACCCCACGCCATTTTTAAAAACATTTTTGGTGTGGTGTTCCCCTTAAAATCTATATCAGACCAAAATGACCTGATATTGATTTTGGGGGGGACCCCATGCAGTTTTTTATTTTCCTTAATTCATAGGGTTCCCCTTAACCACTTTAATAGAGGGAACTTCCCCCCTTCTTGCCCTGACCAATTTTATAGCTTTCAGTGCTCTCACAATTTGGATGACAATTACCTAGTCATACTGTACCCAAACAAAATAATTTTATCATTTTTTTCCACACAGATGGAGCTTTCTTTTGATGGTATTTAATCACCACTGTGTTTTTTCTTTATTGCAATATAGGTAAAACAAGAGAGAATATTTTGAAAAAAAAAACAAACATATTTTTTTTGGTTTCTATCATAAAATTTTGTAAAAAAAATTAATTTTTGTTCAGAAATTTGGGCCAAAATGTATACTGCTACATATCTTTGGTAAACATAACCCAAATTGGTGGATATTATTTAGTCTGTGTGAAACTTATAGAATCTTGTAAGCTATGTTCAAATCATAAAAATGTGACCACACCTGATGTACCGACGACCTTTCATTTCTTGTGGCCCTGAAATGTCAGGACAGTAAAATAACCCCCCAAATGACCCCTTTTTTGAAAGTAGACATTCCAAGGTATTTAGTAAGAGGCATGTTGAGTTTTTTGTAGTTGTAATTTTTCCCCACAATTCTTGGGAAAATTAGGAAATTACTTTTTTTACACAAAATTGTCATAATAACAAGTTACTTCTCTCACAGAGCATATGCATACTTCCAATTACACCCCAAAAATACATTCTAGTACTCCTCCTGAATATGGCGAAACCACATGTGTAAGACTTTTACACAGCCTGGCCACATAGAGGCTCAACATGCAAGGAGCACCATTAAGCGTTCTAGGAGCATAAATTACACATCTAATTTCATTCCTACTTATTACACTTTTGAAGGTCCTGGAGCACCAGGACAGTGTAATTACCCACAAAATGACCCAATTTTGACCTTATTTTGTAAAGAAAACACCCCAAAGTATATTCTATGAGGCCAAGGCTGCAGATAGGTACTCGGGTACTCTAATGGGCTTCAGATGGGAAGGAGTGTTCCTGCTGGTGTCATTTTACAATGCCCTGATAGGGAAGTGGTTAAAATTCAAACCAGACCCAAAGCCCCCCCCCCCCCACATGATTTTTTCCCCAGTTTCTTTCACAATTCTTTTTTTTTAAATTGAGCTCTCAGTGGGGAAGTCTTAACAACCTATTGACTGTGCCTACATCCCATTTAGTGCCCAGAAAGTTGGGTGTTAAGGTTGGGTGATGTTCAGGCCACACTTATGTTTGGTACAAGCCGTTCGTCCATTCCTACTGGTGCCTGAACACTGTAACCCCTCACAGTTACTCTTGTTGGGTGCAGGAACGGGCCCTGCTGTTAAAATTTGGAAAAAAAAATAGAAATTACTTGTACCTATCAAACAGGTGTAGAATAACTGGGCCTTAGGTGTTGGTGGTACAGTAAACCAAAAATATTGTTGGAAGCTAGCATAATCAAGATTCAGGAGCTCGTGGTTCAATAACTTGGCCAGCAGCAAAAAAAAAGGACAAGCGTGCCCTGCCTGCAAGGATGCACCATGTTCGCAACCACCCTTTTCCAATGTAGACACTGAAACTGCCTGCCCTCTTTTAGTGGCCTGTGAGCGTCTGCCTCTCCTTGATGGCCTTATGGACATGATGGTGATTTTTTTGGGGGGATTTTTATAATTTTTTATTATAGAGTGTGGGGTGGAGATATTGAGCTTAGGTGCAATACTTTTGTGCTTGGTGCACTATAAATAGTTTTATTATTGTTTTTTTTTTTTTGGGGGGGGGGGGGGTTCATAACTCTTTATTTTAAAGTGTGGGAAGGGAATGTGGTGCTTGGGTGCAATACTTTTGTGCTCGGTCTATAAACCGTTTTATTCTTAATTTATTTTCATGAAGAAAATATGGGTGCAACAATTTTTCACTGCTGTTAAAAAAAATAAAAGTAAAAAAAAAATAAGTGGAATCTGGGTCACAATAAATGGGTCACATTAAATGTTTTTGAAATGGACATGGGGTAAGGGGCATAGGAAGGGCATTAAAAGGGTGTATTAAATGGTCATTTGCTGACATCTGAAACTGTGTTATGTTTATGTTTGATGTATATTGAAGTGAACATATGCTGTTGTTTTCTGTGTATTACGTGTTTTCAATAAACTCCTTTCTGAAAAATAAACATAAAACAGTGGTGATGCAGAAGAAAGACCACCTGAGAAGGGGGAGTACTAATAATGCAGCAA
Source organism: Rana kukunoris (assembly GCA_029574335.1). Taxonomy (NCBI): domain Eukaryota; kingdom Metazoa; phylum Chordata; class Amphibia; order Anura; family Ranidae; genus Rana; species Rana kukunoris. The sequence goes on from CM056055.1 coordinate 142,145,461, forward strand.
CAGAACCTGATTCTGCAAAAAAAATTAAATCAATAAACAAATGATTAATGAAAAAAGATGGGATCAGTGATGACACAGAAGTACCACCACAACACTGTGTTATTCACACTACACTGTGTTATTCACACTACACTGTGTTATTCACACTACACTGTGTTATTCACATTACACTGTGTTATTCACATTACACTGTGTTATTCACACTACACTGTATTATTCACACTACACTGTATTATATACTCTGCACTTCACTATATACTCCGCACTGTTTTATAGACACACAACTACACTGCCTGCACTGTATTATATATTTTGCACTGCCTGCACTGTATTATACTGTATACTCTACACTGCCTGCACTGTATCATATATTCTACACTGCATGCACTGTATTGTATATTCTACACTGTATTATATATTCTAATCTATACTGACTGAACGCTGAATCCACTAACTAACCGGCTTAATCTCTCTCCACTGTAACACACACTACATACGGTTGCCGTTGATAGCAGCCTCATATATTGTGGAGTTTGGACTAAGCCATGATTGGTCGAAGGCACCCTGCTTTGGGCCAATCATATCTCTCACAGCACATTGCGCTGTGATTAGCCAAAGCATACAGGTCAAGTGCATGCTTTGGCTAATCAGCAGCCTTCAATGCACTGCAGTCTTATGACTTTGAAAAGAAAAATAATTCTCTTTAATTCTTAGTTCACACTGGCTGCAGAAGGGTGGTAAAAATGGTTGATCCATTTCTTTAGCTACTTCTTGACCGACTAACTGACAAATTTAAATGGAAGCCAGAGGGGTGAGTTCACATTGTCGCGGCACTGCACTTTTATCTCAGAAAGTTGAGTTTGGCAATCGGCCCCGCCTGTCAAACTTGACCATTGAACTCGATCGGATTGTGCCACCACTGCATGCCAAACGCATCTGTAGTTGTTGCCATGCAGTAGTTCAATGTAATATTCCCATCGTGGTAGAAAAAAAAATCTCCTGGGGATCGAAAAACAAGCATCTAAGAGGCCACCCGGATCGCCAACTGAACGCCTGTAAACCAGGTGTTGACCTCGGTTTCAAAAGTGATCCACCACGGATCATAGGGCTGTACTGTTTGCTGTCTGTGTGGAAAAAAAATAGAAGTATTTTTCCTTATACAGCTGTTACTTGTCATTTTTTTTTTTTATGTATTCTCATTCATGGAATACAAGCATACAAGTTTATCTGAAGAACAGCCCAGTAGAGGATGTTTTTGGAAAACTGTCTTCTAAATACCATTTAATTGGCAGAATTTTGATAGATTGTCGTGAGTAATTGTACTTGATAAGAGGACAACCAAAACTAAATTTTATGTTTCTATCAATTTAAGCCATTTATTTCCCAGCTAAGTAAAATATGTTTGTGTTCCATACAAAGTGTCCAGTGAGGGAAAACAGCGAGTGTTTATAGGCAAACTTTTGATAGGAAAGGGGAAGTACGTTTTTCTTGGCACAGGACAGAACAAGTCACATTGGTACCTGTAGAGCGGAGAACAAGCCATGTGATCTGAAGGCTTCATATCTGGTTTGCTCAGCTGTAGCTGGTAAAGTGAGCCTCTGTCTGGAACTCTCCTGTTATTACAGCTGGCCTCTGCACTGTGCTGCTTCCAGGAAAAAGGCTCACTGCAGCCATGGTATGTGTATCAGGAAAATGGTTTAAAGTGAAATACATTAAATAACGGAATAAATATTTTTGTTATTCATTTATTAGTCATAAGAGTCACATTCTCGACACTTGAATGACTAGCGCACAGGGGGCATCTGTGTTTGCTTTTGACATGAGCTTGTAAAGCATTTCTTTTAGCAGTGGGTATCGCAAAGTTTGAACTTGATCTTATATACAATGTTCGCTTACTGTTATTGTTGCTTTTGCAATGCATCAAGCTGCTTTGCTTTTATTCCCTCATACTAGTTAATGTGAATGCATCAAAATGTATTCCAAACTGATATAAATCCTGTATGTATAATAATAATTTCAAACTGACTGATGTCAGATGCGATTTACTTGTTTTCTCATAATCCTAATAAATTCTGTACTGGATCCTGGAGCTCAGAGACTTTGAAGAGCTTTGGGTGGCAGAAACCCTCATTCCTAGGGCCACATCTTAACTACATGCCGACCGCCCGCCGTCATTTTACTGCGGAGCAGTAGATCTGTCTCGCGGGAGCACGTAGCTCTACGTCCTCCCTTTAGAGACTTGTAGGGCGCGCGTGCGCGCCCCCGCGCGCCCCCCGAGTCCCGCGCACGTGCCCGGCGGGTACGATCGCCGCTGGGCACCTGCGATTGCTCGTTACAGAGCGGGGAACGGGAGCTGTGTGTGTAAACACACAGCTCTCGTTCCTGTCAGCGGGGGAAACGCTGATTTTCTGTTCATACAATGTATGAACAGAAGATCAGTGATTTCCCCTAGTGAGGCCACCCCCCATACAGTTAGAACACACCCAGCAGCACACTTAACCCCTTCCCTGCCCCCTAGTGTTAACCCCTTCACTGCCAATGGCATTTTTATAGTAATCCAATGCATTTTTATAGCATTGATCACTATAAAAATGCCAATGGTCCCAAAAATGTGTCAAAAGTGTCCGACGTGTCCGCCATACTATCGCAGTACCGAAAAAAAACGCTGATCGCCGCCATTACTAGTAAAAAAATAATAATAATAAAAATGCCATAAAACGACCCCCTTTTTTGTAAACGCTATCAATTTTGCGCAAACCAATCAATAAACGCTAATTGCGATTTTTTTTTACGAAAAATATGTAGAAGAATACGTATCGGCCTAAACTGAGGAAAAAAAATGTTTTTTTATATCTTTTTTGGGGATATTTATTATAGCAAAATGTAAAAAATATTGCATTTTTTTCAAAATAGTCGCTCTATTTTTGTTTATAGCGCAAAAAATAAAAACCGCAGAGATGATCAAATACCACCAAAAGAAAGCTCTATTTGTGGGAAAAAAAGGACGGCAATTTTGTTTGGGAGCCACGTCGCATGACCGCGCAATTGTCAGTTAAAGCGACGCAGTGCCGAATCACAAAAAGTGCTCTGGTCTTTGGACAGCAATATGGTCCGGGGCTAAAGTGGTTAAAGTGGTTGTAAACCCTTTTTTATAATGCTACATGTAAGCCTATATTAAGGCTTACCCGTAGCTACCCAGGATATCTCCTAAACCTGTACGGTTTAGAAGATATCCCCCTGTGTCTGCATGTGCCAAAGCCATCGGCACATGCGCATTGGGGTAAACTGAAGCAATGGCACAAATGTGCTGTTGCTTCAGTCTTCGTACTGCTACCGGAGGCTCCTGTGTGCATGCGTGGGAGTGATGTCATTGCGGCTCAGGCTAATCATGGCGCCAGAGCCGCGATACCCAGAAGTAACTCCGGGATGACATGGCGACGGCCGGAAGGGGAGACATGGACTGCTGCAGGGGCTTCTATCTGAGGTAAGTATTACATATTGAGCTAGTATGCTATGCATACTAGCTCATTATGCCTTTGTCTTGCAGGGTGTTTTTTTTGTTTTTGTTTTTTTGAGGAGGGTTTACTTCCTTTTTAACTGAGCACCGGACCTACCTATTGGTCTCAGCTGAACACAGGCTACACAGTATCTCCCAAAGTTAGTACATCCCTCACATTTTTGTAAATATTTTATTATATCTTTTCATGTCACTGAAGAAATTACACTTTGCTACAATGTAATGTAGTACGTGTACAGATTGTATAACAGTGTACATTTTCTGCCCTTTCAAAAAAAACTCAACACACAACCATTAATGTCCAAACCGCTAGCAACAAAAGTGAGTACACCCCTAAGTGAAAATGTCCCAGATGCACTTGTCTTTGTACTCCTCACCTGGTTGCCGCCACATACACTTGACACATTTTGAACCAAATACGTTTATTTTGGTCTCATCAGACTTCCAGTAGTCCATGTTCTTAGGCGGCGTACACACGATCGGATATATCCGATGAAAACGGTCCGCGGACCATTTCCATCGGATATGTCCGATCGGGAGTTTGATCCGATGGCGTGTACACACCATCGGATCAAATTCCCCGCCGCCGGACGGCGCGGTGATGTAGTGGTGACGCGGCGTCACCGCCACGTCACCGCACCAGGAAGTAAAACACTTCCGCGCATGCGCCAAATCCATTCGGCAGAGGCGCGGCGGCGGTGGGGGCCGACATGTCTGCTGGTAAGTGTACTAACCAGCAGACATGTCGGGCGGACAGATTCCCACCGGATAGATTTCAGAGCATGCTTTGAAATCTGTCGGGTGGAGAAATCTGTCCGCTAGCCCATACACACGAGCGGAGATGTCTGCTGAAACGGTCCATCGGACCGTTTTCAGCAGACATATCCCCTCGTGTGTACGCGGCCTTAGTCTGCTTGTCTTCAGCAAACTGTTTACGGGCTTTCTTGTGCATCATTCAGGAATGACAGCCATGCAGACCAATTTGATGCAGTGGGTGGCGTATGGTCTGAGCACTGACAGACTGACCCCACCCCTTGAACCTCTGCAGCACTGCTGGCAGCACTCATACGTCTATTTCCCAAAGACAACCTCTGATATGACCCTGAGCATGTGCACTCAACTTCTTAGGCCTGTTCTGAGTGTAACCTGTCCTGTTAAACCACTGTATGGTCTTGGCCATCGTGCTGCAGCTCATTTTCAGGGTCTTGGCAATCTTCTTATAGCCTAGGCCATCTTTATGTAGAGCAACAATAATTTTTAAATAATTTTTCAAATCCTCAGAGAGTTCTTTGCCATGAGGTGCCATTTTGAACTTCCAGTGACCAGCATAAGACATGGAGAGCGATAACACCAAATTACACACCTGCTTCCGTTTTCCCTTCTGGCTGACTCTCTCCAGCCGTACTCTGGTTTTATTTAAGCACAATCTGACTATTTTAAATGACCAGTTACTTTTGTATTTTATAATTGCTTTTTAAATTCATTGCACGAGGTATCAACGAGTATGGGTGTCCCAGTCACCTGCCTACCCGAGGTACTCCCATAAGCCATTGACGCAGCTGGATCCCATTGGGGCGTCCGGGTCAGGGGAGGCCATCACAGGCCGAGGACAAGCCTTGTAAGCATTGACACTTCCTAAACCCGTCCCTCGCTGCAGTAACTGTTTGTACCACTTGTACTTCTGCAATAAGGATTGTATATGTTCTATGATCTTTTGATCGGGTCGCCCTTTGTCGAATGCTCGGTCGAACCATGTCAACCTTCTGTTTATGCTGTCTTAAAAACTCAATAAACCCTTATTGAACCTAAAATTACACAGCTGCTCCATATTGGCACATGAGACCTTGTAACACTAATGAGTCACATGACACTGGAGAGGGACAATGGCTAATTGGGCCCAATTTTGACATTTTCACTTAGGGGTGTACTTATTTTTGTTGCCAGCAGTTTAGAGATTAATGTGTTGAGTTATTTTGAGGGGACAGCCAATTTACACTGTTATACAAACTGTACACTCACTACTTTACATTGTAACAAAGTGTAGTTTCTTCAGTGTTGTCACATGAAGAGATAGAATAAAATATTTACAAAAATGTGAGGGGTGTACTCACTTTTGTGAGATACTGTATGTCTCCGGTACACAGTAACTGCTGAAGACTGTCTAACACTTAAAGGGGGATAGGATCAACATGTATAACTACATAAGTGGTCCATATAGTGAACTTGCTGTTGAGTTATTCACTTTATAGTCATCCCAGGGGACATGGGGGCACTCTTTACGCCTAGAGGAAAAGAGATTTAATCTTCAAATACAGAAAGGTTTCTTCACAGTAAGAGCTATAAAAATGTGAATTAGACTCCCTTAAGAGCTGGTTCTGTGCATCTTAGTAGATTGCTTTTAAAAAAAGCCTGGATTATTTCTTAAATGTACATAATATAACTGGATACCAACATGCATAAGCAAAGTTGATCCAGGGAATATCCAGGGTTCAGAAATTCTTAAAAAAAACCCATCCAAATTCCATTTTTTTCTCTATTTCATGTTGGTAAATGGAATTTAAAGGAAATTTAAAGCGGAACTAAAGGCAAAAATACTTATCTTAGTACCAAAGGTCCAACAACCATAAGGCCCCTCGCCAGTGCCGGCATCTTCTTCCTGTTTTTTTTCTGGTGCCAGTCTTTGGCCATCTTGAGTGGAGTACATGGCATGACGTCTCTCCCATGTATGTGCAGGAGTGCAACGATTCTGGCGCAAAGCAGTGAATGTAAACTGAGCTGTGTATGTGCAACTCAGTGTAAATTCTACCCGGCATTGTGAACAGGGAGGTTCTCTTCTGCAATAAAGAGCTGGCCTTTTACATCTTTTATTTTACAAATTTAGTTCTACTTTAAGTATAGTATGAATAATTGTAATTTTCGCTGCAATACTAATAACATTGCCTTTCATCCTATGCCCTTTTCCCTTCCCACTAAACCTGCTTCTTTGTAGTGTCTGGTTAGTGTAGATGGCTGCATCAATGCTTAAAAGAGAGTATGGTTTATCTCTTCTATACACAGGAAGGAATTATGGTTTAGGCATGATCCAACTAATCCAACCAATGACACTATTTCTCAAGGACCCTCTAGCAACCTGGAGGAACACTGGTTGAGAAAATTTTATTTAATCAGTTCAGCTCAGATCTTTTCTGAAAATGTTGCCATTTGTCGTATTGCCTCAGTTTCTCACTCAGTAATGTGCCTGATAAGCCAGAAATATTGTAGCCCTGAGGTTGCTACTACAGTTATGTTGAACAGTTCATTGTTTATTCAATAAGAGTTTGGCTCCCCCTAGTGTGCGCTGAACTCTGTCAGGATTTTACTTTCTTCTGAGAAGTGAGCAGAGCCATGCATTGTGGGATATGTAGTCTGGATGAGGAAGTGACTTGGTTGGTTGGATCAGCTCTGGATTACAGGACACACAATGCAAAATCCACAGAACAGCCTGCTGGGAGGAGAGATAAAAGGACAGGCGCGGCCTGTTTTCAGCCTCTCTGAACGCCATTCAACACCAGCCAGCAGGAGGTCTGTGTGTGACCAGGAGTGAGAGACTGTGGCCTATATAGCAGAGAGACAGATTGCCCCCCCTCAGAGGGATCTTGGAGGGACGGCCCTGCTAATCTAGCAGGCTGATTGGCCTGAGCTCCAGAGCATTTGGAGCTACCTGCATTCCAGCACACTAGGAGTTGCAGCGTGGTGTGGCGGCACCATCTTCACTAAACAGAGGCATCAGGAGGAGATTATTTACGGAGTCCAACATCTGCTGGTATCCATTGTGGTGAGAGGGCATCTGCCCATCCAAGTAGAAACTACAGTATTTCTACTAGTGAGTTTATTTTCTACAGACTGCTGGTGAGACTTGTGGTTCCACGAAGGGTGGATCTGCTCCTTCCCAGGCATCATACAGCTAGACTTTGGGGCCTTGCCTTTCTCCCCTGCGCTGTAAGGTCAGTACTGTATTACTCACACATGTAAGGAATCTGAATCTACAAGTGGGGATAGTTCTTCAGTTGAGCAATCATCGGCATAAATTCTTGTTCTGCAGTCCTTTTATCTTGTTCTTTTGGTTTACAAGCAAACACAAAATCATCACTACAGTATAAATATCAGGCTAGCTGAAGACATCTGGAGAGTTGTGATCTGAACTACAACATAGGGGGAGCCTTTAGTGCGATATTATCAGAACTTGCACTGTTAGTGTATTCATATGTTGTATATTGTACACTGGTTTGTGTGCTGAGGCCTCAGTGGGAAGGTATTCAATACATGGGTTAAAGGTATTGGATATTTATCCCCCTGTGCACCTGTCCACACCCTTGGGGTTATCACCAGGTTACACATATATGTATGTGTGTGCAAAACATAACCTGTGTTCATTCATATTTTATTCATACCTTTCATTGTGTTTATTCTTTATCTCGGTAAACATTTCTGAGTGGTTCAGTGATACTGTGTGAGTTTCTCATTACTAACGCAACATTTCAGAATGGAACCCAAGGTGTTAGAGATAAGAGAGAATCTGCAGAGTCGGGTGGCCAGTGGGGTACAGAGTCAATCAGCAGCCCCCACGGGGGTACCGCTACAATATCTTTTGATGGAAGGTTTCCTAAGCAACAGGTTACTTAACCTTGTGTTGTAGGAAAACATTAAAGCTGCTGCTAGACCATTGCTGGTACTCAGCCACACATGAGGTGCCAGTGATTTGTAATCTGATGGAAGGTATGCCTCCGAGCTGTCTGTGAGCCACAGCAAAACATAATCAGCCTCTTTATACCAGGAAACAATGCACGCTATTTGCCTTCTTGGCACTCTGCAAATATTTTGAAATATTGTGCAATGTTTAAAGCAAACATAATAAACCATAAGGTTCTTCCTCAACATTTTATCACGTGCAGCATAGTATCATTCATGAAATAAAAACAAAACTGGCTGGTTTAAGCTCAGTGCTTACATCATGTTTTATAATCAACAATAAAATGAGAGTCAGATAACTGATTCTTTCCCCCAGGCTATTCTTGTTTTCCGAAAAAGTAAGTTATTGTTTGGCGCCTTCCTAGGTTACAAATACTAGGCACCTTTAGTGTCTAATAGTAGATTTTATTATTACGGTAACGGAATACGCATGTACTGTATGTAGTATAGCAAGAAGATCTGACATATATGGCCCATCAGTTTCAGGCCTGCGATCCGATTCACAAGGTTATTTGTAGGTTCGGTTCGGTTCACCCCAGAACGCCTCGAGCAGGCAAAGCGTTCTAGTGAACATGCAAACCCTATTAAAGTCTATGGGACACAAACGTGAACAATCAAAAGTTCTCTTTTTATAGGCTTATATGCAAGTGTATGGGGACCTGGGTGCTGCTTAGGGGACAGATATCAAGGAGCAGTGATTTTAATGATGCTTAAAGTGAAACAATAAAAATAAAATATTATTTTAAATATCATGTCTGGGGGGGCAGTGCTGAGCCCTAAGAGTCGGTGAGACTGATTATTTGTTTTGCTTTTTGCTGCTGTGAAGCCGTTTGTGTTCAATAAACCTCAGTTTTGATTTAAAAACCTGTGTCCTGCGATCAAGCTGATCCCCCAAACGTTACACTGGTGCTCGAATGCGGGCAGGACAGATTAACAGGCATAAGAAGAGACATTTTTTTTTTCTTTGCATTGGACTGTATATTGAACTGACATTTAAAGAGACAGTGCATTGGATTTATGTCCTGGGTTAAAGCTGCACAAGCATTGAAAGCTGAAGCAATGGAGGAGCTAATTAAACAGCTGACCCTGGCTAACATGCAAGCGCAGACTCGCCATGAGGAAGCTAATCAGCGCTTAGCCACCCAACTGGAGGCACAACACACTTACCACAAAGAGGCGCTGACGCTGCAGCAAGAAAATACCCGCCTGTTGGTGGCCCAGTTGGCAGCCCAGCAAACAACCCAGCAAGAGGTTATGCAGACTCAGGTGACTGCTTTAAAGGAAGCAGTGCAGCAGCTGTCTAAGGTTCAGGGACAAGCGGCTGTTGCCCCTGGCAACCAGGTGACTGTGAGGGCAAGCCATTTTCTGCAGAAATTATCCCCAAACGATGATGTAGAAGCATTTCTTGCTACCTTTGAGAGGACGGCAGAGAGAGAAGGGTGGCTTCAGGACCAGTGGGCCGGCCTCATTGCTCCTTTTCTCACTGGAGATCCTCAAAAAGCCTACTTTGACCTGCCACCGGATGATGCTAAAGACTATCAAAAGCTAAAAGCAGAAATTCTGGCTCGTCTGGGGGTGACTACGGCTGTTCGGGCCCAACGAGTACACCAATGGAAATATCGTCCCGATCGGCCACCCCGGTCTCAAATGCACGACCTGGTGCAACTAGTGAAAAAATGGCTGCAACCTGAGGTGTTGTCTGGCCCCCAAATCGTGGAGCGGGTCGTGCTGGACCGATATCTGAGGTCCCTGCCAGATGACCTTCAACGGTGGGTCAGCCATGGAGATCCCAAAACCGCAAACCTCCTTGTTGAGATGGTGGAACGATTTACAGTGGTGGAGGACCTGCTCGGACCTACCAAGCGCATAGGGCCCAGTTTGCCACGGCCTGTTCGACCAACTGCTGCCCTTCGAAAGGATGTTCCAAGGGGCCTGGGAACAAACACCCCGGAAGGCCAAGAGTCACTCCCGGTACCTCCCCAGCGTTCTGTTCCTGTTCGGAGAGGAGTGGATGTACAATGTTGGCGATGTCATTCCTGGGGTCATACCCGGGCACACTGCCCACTGCAAGAGGAGCCCATGGAATGCGGGGTTCTTCGGAGGGGGTCTTTCTGTGCCCATAAAGTATGCACCACACATCTCGACATGGATGACGATAAGTTTGAGTATGAAGTCCAAGTGAACAACCTCCCTGCCTGGGCTTTGTTGGACTCTGGAAGCATGGTAACCCTTGTTCATCCTAGAATAATTGGGAAGGTCGGTACGATAAGCAAAACTTTACGGGTGGTGTGCATACACGGGGACACTAGAGAGTACCCCATCATCACGGTGTCTATCTCCTCAGCATGTGGCACCTGTACTCAAGAGGTGGGGGTGGTAAAGAACTTGGTACATGATGTTATAATAGGACGAGACTGTCCAATTTTTACCAAACTGTGGGAACAAGGAGAACAGTTCAGAGACTGGGGAGAAACTAGCCCCCCTGTTCCTGCTGCTGAGAGGAATAACCCTGAACTGCCAAATGTGTTTAATGTGGATCCAGATGAGGAAAATGCTCATGATGTGGTTATTGGTGATGAAAGTAGCATTGATACTGTTGAGAATGTCAAGACATGTGGTACACAGACCTACCAAAACCCTCAGGGGGAGGAGCCTTCCCCACTTCAGGTAATGCTGGGGGAAGAGGATGAGGAAGTAGCCTCTACTCCTGCCCTGCCGGATTTGGGTGTTCCCCAGGGGGCGTTTGGTACTGCTCAGATGCAGGACCCCACTTTGGCCCGTGCACGGGAACAAGTTGTAGTAGTAAATGGGGTTCCCCAAGAGCCAGGTGCGAATGAAAGGTGGCCACACTTTGCAATATATAATGAATTGCTGTATCGGGTTACCAAAGAGAGAGAAAACGTGGTAGAACAATTGTTGGTACCCCAACAATATAGACGAAAGGTTCTGGAACTGGCCCATGATGATGTGTTAGGGGGGCACCTGGGAGTTGAGAAGACGGAGGCACGGATCACCGACCGGTTTTACTGGCCAGGTCTGAAAGCAGAGGTAAAGAGATACTGTACCTCTTGTCCGACCTGCCAGTTGACCGCTCCGGTGACTCACTTTCGGAGCCCTTTGGTCCCTCTGCCCATAATTGAGGTCCCATTCGAGAGGATAGCCATGGATATAGTGGGTCCCTTGGTAAAGTCAGCTCGAGGTCACTCCTACATTTTGGTGATTCTTGACTATGCCACCCGATATCCTGAGGCGCTACCCCTGCGGAATACCTCCTCAACGGCCATTGCTCGAGAATTATTCCAATTGTTTACACGGACGGGTTTTCCCAAGGAAATACTCACAGACCAGGGTACCCCGTTTATGTCGAGGGTTATGGCCGATGTGTGTAAGCTGTTCCGCATTAAACAGCTGCGCACCTCGGTCTACCATCCCCAAACGGACGGGTTGGTGGAACGCTTTAATAAAACCCTTAAGTCTATGCTCAAGAAAGTGGTGCAAAGGGATGGGAAAGATTGGGACTGCCTGTTGCCAGCTCTCCTATTTGCCATCCGGGAAGTGCCCCAGGCCTCCACAGGGTTTTCGCCTTTTGAGTTGGTTTATGGGCGGAGACCTCGCGGACTACTTGATTTTATTAAAGAGGAATGGGAAAGTGAACCTGTTCAGCATAAGAGTGTCCTGGAATATGTCTCCCAAATGCAGGAAAGGATCCAAACCGTGATGCCACTAGTCAAAGAACATTTACAAAAGGCCCAGGAGGCTCAACGACGGGTCTATAACAGGGCTGCTAAAATAAGGCACTTCCAAGTGGGAGATCGAGTAGCTGTGCTCATTCCCACTGTGGAAAGTAAATTCTTGGTCAGATGGCAAGGTCCCTTTGAAGTTGTGGAAAAAGTAGGAGAGGTAAATTATAGAGTGCACCAGCCAGGCAAGAGGAAACCGTATCAGATATATCATGTTAACTTGTTAAAACCCTGGACGGATCGGGAAACAGTGACCTCCCTGGCAAGTGCAAGGCTTGAGCCTCAGGTTGGGGTAGAGCGTGTCCAAGTAGCAAATACCCTGTCTAAAATACAAAATCAGCAAGCAAAGGAGTTCTTGCAAAGAAACAAAGAAAAGTTTTCAGACTTGCCAGGGCTTACTAGGGTGATAGAGCATGATATTATCACAGAACCTGGAGTCAAAGTTTTTGTCCGGCCCTACCGCATCCCAGAGGCGCAAAGAAAGGCCGTTTCAGAGGAAGTGAAAAAAATGTTAGACCTGGATATCATCGAGGAATCGCAGAGTGAGTGGTCGAGCCCCATCGTGTTGGTACCAAAGCCCAACGGGACTCTGCGATTCTGCAATGATTTTCGGAAACTTAATGAGGTTTCACGGTTTGATGCCTACCCCATGCCCCGGGTGGATGAACTTATTGAGCGACTAGGTCCAGCCAGGTACATCACAACATTAGACCTTACCAAGGGGTATTGGCAAATCCCGTTGACTAAGGCGGCTAGAGAGAAAACTGCTTTTTCTACTCCAGAGGGGAGTTTTCAGTACAAACGAATGCCTTTTGGACTGCAAACTGCTCCAGCCACATTCCAGCGAGCAATGGATAGGATTTTACGACCTCATCGGGAGTATGCCTCAGTGTACTTGGATGACATAGTCGTTTTTAGCAGAGACTGGGACTCGCACTTGCCCAAAGTCCAGGCAGTACTGGACTCTCTTTGGAAGGAAGGGTTCACAATAAACCCTGAAAAATGTCATTTGGGAATGGAGGAGGTAAAATACCTAGGCTATATCGTGGGTAGAGGGGTGGTGAAACCTCAGGTCAACAAGGTAGAGGCTATAAATAGTTGGCCCCGCCCCCTCACAAAAAAGCAGGTACGTGCATTCCTGGGCATGGTGGGATACTACAGAAGGTTCGTACCCAACTTTGCCACATTAACGGCTCCACTGACCGATCTGACCAAGGGTCGGAAATCGGTCATGGTCGAGTGGAATGCGGATGCTGAAAAGGCTTTTTTGGAGCTCAAGTCAGCACTGTGCCAACACCCTGTCTTGATAGCGCCCAATTTTTCAAGAGAGTTTGTTGTCCAAACTGACGCTTCCGATGTAGGATTAGGAGCGGTGTTGTCACAGGTTGTTAATGGTGAGGAGCACCCAGTAGTCTTCCTCAGTAGGAAGTTGACACCAGCAGAAAAAAACTACGCTGTTATTGAGAGAGAGTGCCTGGCCATTAAGTGGGCCCTGGAGTCCCTCAGATATTACCTTTTGGGCAGGAAATTTAGGCTCATTTCTGATCATGCCCCTTTAACATGGCTTAGGCAAGGTAAAGGGACTAATGCCAGGATTACCCGGTGGTTCCTGGCGCTCCAAGAATTTAAATTTATAGTGGAGCATAGGCCCGGGAGACTGCATCAAAATGCAGATGCCCTCTCCCGAGTCCATTGTTTGGGCTCCACTGTTGCCCCCACCTCCTCGGCGTTGGGGCACAGGGGGGGGATATGTACAGGTCGCCGTGGCTGCGTCCTGGAGGGACGCTATGTTTCCCCTCTATTTGGGCTATGGTCCTTTTAAGAGGACAAAAAGGGTTAATGCACCTGTCCAGGAGATGGTTTAAGTGAGGACAGGAAGTTGCAGGTGGGAGTGTGGAAGTGTGTAGCAGAGCCTGTGTATGGCGATGCTAGACAGGTGAATGCTGCAAAGCTCTGAGAAGCTGGGAAGAACTTTAAAAGGACTTGTGTCCTGCCTGAAAGCCTGCAACTGGGGAACTTTACCTGCAAGGACTGTGAATTGCAATGGCAGTGCTGAGCCCTAAGAGTCGGTGAGACTGATTATTTGTTTTGCTTTTTGCTGCTGTGAAGCCGTTTGTGTTCAATAAACCTCAGTTTTGATTTAAAAACCTGTGTCCTGCGATCAAGCTGATCCCCCAAACGTTACAATATATATATACACAGTGGGTAAAATAAGTATTGAACACGTCGCCATCTTCCTAGGTAAATATATTCCTGAAGGTGCTATTGACATGAAATTTCCACCACATGTCGGTATCAACCCATACAATCCATCCATACAAAGAAACCAAAACAAATACGTTCAGAAATTAAGATTTACCATCTTAATTTGTCCTGGTGACCATTGTTTGAAAAGTGATGGGAATGCCTACATTTTACAGTTGTCACTGGAAAAGAAGGTTAACGGAAATCTTCTACTGGGGACACCTGTTCTTTAGACAGCAATAAGCCAGTTTCACACATTTGTATATGTTACCACAATGCCCTGTATCACACCATGGACTTGTTAATTGTGTTTTTAGTTACACCAAACTAAGTAACGCATGTGCATTTTAGTGCCATGCAACAAATCATCATGTGTTGTGTTATTCTGGATTGGTACAAATAGTGCAAGAGCATTTCTTTTGCGTTGGCAGAACATTCTAGACCTGTTTACACCAGTGCGCTGTGGCTATGAGCGTTGGTGGGATGCGTTACCATTCATTCTGAATAGTACCCCAAAGCACCATTCCAATGCAATGTCATGTGTTGAGGTACACACTGCTGGTGAAAATTCTACGTGCACAATTTTTGGTTTGGTTGTATTACATTAGGCAGCCCATTCACTTAATACAATGCATGGTAACGGGCAACACAATGCTTGCTACCACATTTTTGTTTATTATTGCCTTTTATGTGTGTTACTCCATGTTTAATGCACCACAGAGGACAAAGCTGGTGTGGTTGGTTTTGGTTTTCAAAATGAATGGACTGCTTTAACACAACCCACATTAACGCATCACACAGATGTGAATGAGGTTTAGGATTGTGGGATGTGCTATGACCAATTCCAAATAGAGCACTGCTTAAAAGATTTGCAGTTTGCTATATTTTCTACTGATCTGAAGGGCTTTGGTCTGAAGTAGTGCTGGGTCTAGTAGGATCCTGATGAAGTGGAGAACTGTAGATTTAGTAGTATCAGTGCAGCAAGTGGCCTCCTCCTAAAACCAGCATTACCCTGTTCCCATTGAGGGACCTAGGGTGAAGACCTAAAGTAAAAATAGGAGTGCCAAAAAGCTCAAATTAATGAGGCAGTTAGGTGCAAATGATTGTCATCTTTTATTATTGTGTTGATATCTATAGACATATTTAGAAATGTGTTAGCAACATGGTAATCTTCCACTGCATCCACAGGATTTACATTTAATATATATTTTTTCCTTCTCATTTTTTCGGCAGCTGCCAACTGTTATAGACACCAGTTCTCGTGGAATAGATCTCAGATTCTGGGGGAAAGTTGCTTCTAATGTTTCAGAATCACTAAGAGAGGTAAGTCAATTAGCTGCTATTTTAATCTAGTGTAATAACATAAAAGATGTGTGTAAATAACTTAATATATTTAAGAGGGAAAGTAAAAAAAAAAAAAAAAACTTCCTTCCTGAGTACTATATGAGCTTTAAAATAAACAATTGGGATCTATACATACTCAAAGAGAACAGCATCCCAGTAGTGACTTGACAGCCTTCTAGCTATCTAATTTCTAATGTAGACACAGAGCAGGGGCACATTAAGTGAGATAAAGCAGAATGTTGAAGCCAGACGACTTCACTGCATCTCTTGTGACTTTGAAGATGAATTGCTCCACATTATCTGCATCTGCAGAAAACAGTCAGTGCTTGTATTAACATACTTGTAAAAGCTTCAAAAAAATCATCCATCCTGCTCCCTATCCCCTTCAGTACATAAATTGGGGTCCCCCTCCAGCAGGTCTGTACTTACCTTTTTCTGATGGCCGTGGTTTCCCGCTGTGTCTGCCAGTAAAAATCTGCTACATGGCTGCCTTCTCACTAAAGTTCCATAGACATAAATGGGATTTACCGGTATTGCAGGAGCAACATCCAATTCAAGTCTATGCGACACTAGTCATTTTCCTTTTACTTTGGATAGAGTGAGGAAGAGTTGCAATTTCTCCACATCTAATTTGCATGACAGAAGAGTGTGCCTGGCTCTCAATAAAGCTCCAGGGCAGCCACGGTTCATATTTAAAAAGGTTCCTGTGTGCGTCTTTGGTTTCAATTCAGTTGGGAATTCAGGCAAAAATTGTGACCTGATTTGCACCTGAATCGGTAAACAGGTACACACCGAATCCCATGCTGTAAACCACGGCCGCAGCAAATTTGAATCCAGCCTTAGAGATATATGGAGTGATTCTATTTAAATTTGCTGAAGTGTCTGCCCTGGTTCACATTGATGGGATTAGGCATTCGATGTCAGAATGGGTGCGACGCCAATTCCCAAAAGTAGTTTCTGTACTATTTTTGGTGATTTTGGGGTGCAATTTCTATTAACATCTGTGCAGAAACCCACACAGATGTCTCTGAAATCACCCTCGAAGTCGGGACTGACATGCGTGAATGAAAAGGCTAAACTCTCAATTTTGCTCATTGAGCTTCTTAGGCCAAATTTGATGTGTGTTTAGGGTGTTTTAGTTTATTTGGTTCTGATTATTCTTGTGCTTTTTCTTTTTTATTTCATAGTTTTTTTTCTTGTGTATAGTTGATTTTAAAGGGGTTTTAAAGGATTTTTTCCCCCTAAATAGCTTTCTTTACCTTAGTGCAGTCCTCCTTCACTTACCTCATCCTTCAATTTTGCTTTTAAATGTCCTTATTTCTTCTGAGAAATCCTCACTTCTTGTTCTTCTGTCTGTTACTCACCACCATAATGCAAGGCTTTCTTCCTGGTGTGGAGAAAGCCTCTTGAGGAGGGGAGGGGGCGAGCAGGCAAGTCAGGACACTCTCTACTTTGCAGATAGATAAAGGAGCTGTGTGTTAGTGGGCGTCCTGACCCTCCTGTTCAGATGAGGTAAGTGAAGGAGGACTGCACTAAGGTAAAGGAAGCTATTTAGGGAAAAACATTTTTTCCTTAACAACCCCTTTAAGTTCATGTTTTACTTTTTTTGTTTTTAGCATTTTATTTATTTTTAAACAAAAAAGCAAAATAATGAGACCAAGGTTGTGTTTTTGGCACAAGCATAATGAAAAAGAGCTATTTAGAAAATTCCACCCTTAAAGCCATCTTAATTTGCCTTACCTATTGAACTCCAAAGCATTTTAGCATAGAGATGAAATTTCAATAAAATCTTTAGATTTTTGCAAAATTTTAAGGAAATTAAACTTTTCAGTTTCTCTCAACCCTAATACTGACTGGACACTCAACCATATACAGTATGGCCCGGATTCACAGGACACTTACGCCAACGTATAACAAGTTACGCCGACGTAAGTGCAAATGTGCGTCGTCGTATCTGTGCGCCAGACCCACAAACAGAGATACGCCTAAAACCAGGCTACACACCGCCGACGTAACTTGCTTACACCGGCGTAGGGTGGGCGTACATTTAGGCTGGGTGCACGGTGCCGCTCCCATTGATTAGCCATTCAAACATGCAAATTAGGTAAATTCACGAACGTACGTGCGCCTGACGCAAGTTATTCCCCATAAAGGAGGTGTAACTCAGCAACAGACATGCTCAGGTCTGCACCAGGGAACACAAGCCGGTGTATTTTTACGTTGGACGTGTGTCTGGCTGGGCGTAGGTTATGTTAACGGCGTACACAGTGATCCGGCGTTTCTTAGGCAGTTGTTTTTCCGACGTGGTTGTGAGCATGCGTGGCGCATGCGCAGTTCGTTATACATAATTGTCTGGCGCTCGGCCCATCATTTACATGGGGTCACGCCTCATTTGCATGGATCATGCCCACTTCCACTTACGCTGGCCTGCACCTTCGAAAATACGCTACGCTGGCGCATCTCGGTGAGCAATGGCTTGCTAAATGCAGTGCTTTCCTCTCCGCGCTGCGCCGGCGTAGCGTACTGTGAATCTGGGCCTATGACTTTAGCCTACTTGGCCCCATCACTTGAAGTCCTTTGTGGAGCAATTTACTAAGTGTAGATGCAAAATGTTATACTGATAACATTGTTGTTGCTTTATTAAATTATATGTTTGATTTGCAAGGCCTGCTAATAAATTGTTTTTACTTGATGTAGCTATCACAAAAGAAAAGTATCCAGGATCTGCTATGGGTTCTACAGCCTATTATTCAAGAGGGAGGGCCATCAACCTTTAGTCAACTTATGAGTTCTTTGTCAGACCTTTTTTGTGGTTATCCAGAGGGGGGTGGTTCAAGAGTGTTCTCCTTCAACTGGTATGAGGACAATAACTACAAAGCTTTTCTTGGTGTGAATTCAACTAAGAAGGAAACATATTATTTATATGACAAGACAACAAGTAAGTGGTTTTGTGGAATTGTAAATGACATTGTAACTGATGTGATGTTCTTAACAGGAATGCCCACACAGGGAATAGGCATACCTAATCCATTGCTAATCCATTAGGATCCTTAATGTTTTGCATAGCTATACCTGCAAAAAGATCCAGCATGAAGTGATCTAGCAGGACTTAATTTACTTATTAAAGTTCCACTTTAAGCCAGCCATACATGGATCGAATTTTGGCCGACTCAGCAGGAACCTGACAAATTTCAATCCATGTTTGGGCAGCCGATTGACTTCTGTAGAATCAGCCTGTAGGATAAATGCTGCTCGATATACATCCGGGAGCAACCAATCCGTGTATTTTGACAGTGGTAAAAGCTCTGCGATGTCAGAATACAATAGCGTATAAGGAGTTATTCCCTCGAACGTGTGGATGAGGATATCAAGTGAAGCACTCTTGTAGGTAGGTGCTAGGATTAATGTAGAATCGTTTTTGGTTTATCTGCTTAACAGAGAGACAACGAGGTGTAGTCGTTAAAGATACTGTACCCCAATGGTTGCACTGACCTTGTAAGTCTCCTGACACCTCTGACACCCTGGGTTCAGACATTTCTGAAATAGTAAGTATGATACACAGACATCAAACCGGGACACAGTAAACAGATGAGGTTTACTTAAAGCTTGATGGTTAACAGTGTTGACAAAAGGTGATTTAAACAAATATGAGGCTATGATTAAACTCTTAACACAAATGTATGAGAAGCTTATGGGTATAGTCCTCAAGAATAAAATAGCAAAATGATAATCTGATCAAGGAGAAGGACTAGTTTTATGGTAGACTACTTCCTTTTTGCCTCCTGCCGTCACTATCCGTTAAACACAAACACTTAATTCTGTTTGAAAAGTTGTGCACAAGTATATCACCTGGTCCTTAAGAAAAGGTTCCTTGGTAATAGGGGCTGGCCAAATGCCAAGCGTTCCTCTCTCTGTGGGGGGGGGGGGGGGGGGGAAGACAAGAGTCCTTTTTGATGCAGGTGTCTTGAATCTTCAGATAGCCTAAATGAAGGGGACCAAAGTACTGACATTAAGGCAGTATAATAATAGTTGTAGATGTCTACTTATAGAGCTCTAATGAGGAAGGCAAAGTAAAGGTGTCTGCATGCAATGTCCTTAGGTGCAAAAAGGGTGGGCAATTGCTGCTCACCTGTCTGGACAATACCAGGCTCAAAGGTTGATGTAAAGATCATGCAGATGCTGTGATCAGGGAACAATGCTTGACCACACTCTCCTTGATGCCACAGCTCATCTGGATCTGCAAGGCAGGTGACAATGATGACCTGACTGTCACTGGGCCGGCAGGACACTGCCGAACAATGGATGTGTCCACATTCCCCCACCGGAACCTCTCCTTTGCTACCTAGGCAGCGGTTACTGGCTCGTTCTCCCTGGCCGTCCGCATCACTGCTTCCAGATGAAGGCTGTGGTCCTAAAAAGCTGACTCTTCCCTTCCTCAGGCTATATTTGCCCTCAGAATTCTGTCTTCTCCCTCTAGCTGGCTGGAACTTGTAGTCCACAACAGTCTGGGTCCAATGTAAATGTGGCTTTCCGGACTACATGTCCAAAGATCCTTTGCTCTTCTCTCGCAAGTCCTCACTCGTGCTGCATTCAGAATGTGGTAAACAGAGTCTGTGCTGTACAATAGGGGAAAACATTCTCCCTCTGGCAGATGCTGCAAAGTGTCCCCTGTCACTGCAATTTAACCAGCTCCTGGCTACATAGGTACATTTTATTGCTGTCTGCTTAAGAGATTGGTGATCAGTTAGTGTAGTCTGCTTAGTGTACTCTGGTGGCACTCATTCTGTTTTGATTTTTTTATTGGATCCTAGCAACTAAGGAAAGTGCTGGATAATAGGCAGAAGCCATGCAGATGAATATTCATGTAACCCTGGCCAGTTGCAAGGGGGAGTGCTCCTATGCATGCTGGATTCCTGTATTTATATTAGAGGAGCACATGGGCTTGTTGTCATACCTAGCAAATAATTGCACCAGCTGGGGGAGGACTGCTGGCTCTTCCAGCATTTTCTGCCATGTGGCCTCAGGTGGGTGACCTGAGGGCCTGGTTTGAGAGAAATTGTGCTGCCGTGTGGCCTCGAGTGGGAGTTCTAAGGGCTTAAAGTTAGTGAGAGGAACCCTGGTTCTGCAAAAATCTGGCCGAAAGGCGCTGTCTATTCAAGATCTGGTCTGGTTTCACTGCTATAGGGTGTCGCTTTAAAGGTGGAAGGAGGCTACCAGCTGTCCCTGGCCATTTTGTGAGACTACCCAAATAATCTATTTACTTTTCTTTTTTCTCCTTCTGGTGTACTATATGTTGTGCACAGTATTGAAATAGTGTGCTGGAAGCGTATAGCTTTGCTTTTATGGAGGATATCTTTTTCATGGAACAGGAAGTAGTAGTATACAAGAACACAATAAGGAAAGACAAACACTTCCTTCTATTACATTTCCATAGAATAAACATAACACTGCAGTGCCACCAGCTGGATACAAAAGTTTAATACATACAGTATATATTGTCAGTTTATAAAAGCAACTCTGCTGTTTTTCTTTCAACACTACATAGTCGGGGGAGGGTCTGAACAAAGGGAACACTGAAGCGCTTGGACTGTTGCTACTGCATAGGATTTTGCTTAGCTCTACTACTTTTGGCCTGCCAAACTGGCTGGTACCTAAAGAGCTCGGCCCTGCTACTGCTACTACTGAGGAACGTTGCTCACTTCTGAAACTACTGTGTGCTATTGCTAAGGCTAAGTCTGCTATCTGCATTTCACCAGAGCTTAACTGAGAGATTAGTTACATATCCTCAATTGTGAATAGTTCTTTTTCTAGGGGTATCCCACTAAATCCCCTTTCCAATCCAAGTTCTCCAAAAATAAAACAAAAAACATAATTCCTAGACTGATCATTGAAGATAACGACCAGAAGTATGTGTGTGTGTGTACCTGTCTGTGTGAATCTACCTTGTGCCTGGCTGCAGGGCAAAAGTGGACAAGGCGCAGGCAACATAGCAGCTGCTCCTGGGGGGGGGGGGGGGTGGCGTCAGTTTTTTTTTTTTTTATTCAATCCACTGGCAGAACAAAAATATGGCCAGCTTAAGTCTTAAAAAAGGAAAATGCAACCACCACATCTAAAGACTGGTAAGCTACAATATTTCAAACTTTTTAGAGCAGGTAAAATCCTATCCTAAATGGTCATTTACAAGCAATCTTTCATTATCACCTCCACAGCCTAAGGGCCCTTTCACCCATGCAGAGTATGTCCGTATTTCATCCATCCATTTTTGGATGAAATACTGACATACATGAATCCCTATGGGATAGCGGGTGTCAGCGAATGAACATCCGCTTACATCCGATCTAATCGGTTCCCGCTATGGTCCGATTCTGCAGACGGAGGAAAATCCGATTTTTTCATCCGTCCGCAGAGCGGATCAGGTGAACACGGACAGGCGGTCCATGTCCATCTGATCCCCCCCATACGGGAGAGTGGAGATCTGACAGGGCGGTTCCTGTCATCTGCCGGCTCAGAGGGGATCAATGGAGCTATCCCCGCTGAGCAAGCGAATAAGAAAGTACCGATCCTCATGGAATCCGTACATGGGAAAGGGCCCTAAGGCTCGGTTCACACTCTCTATGGAGAATAAAATTTGCAACGCCGTAAATTTGCACAAGACCCTTTTTTTAATTGCATTGCATTCCTAGAGGAATCGCAACGCATGTATGTGAACGACTGTCATTGAAAACAATGACTTTATGGATGACATGCAAATTTAGAATGTTTTTGACACATCATATTCGTTATGGACTCTCATCAGTGTGAACCGGGCCTAAAATGTATAATAATGCAAAACAGCAGTTTGTAATCAATTCCACAGGTATTGTTTGTACTTTATTATTTGGTTGCTTTTTTTTTTAAACGGTCATTAAAGAATCCAGACTTGTCAACATTTCCCAGGTTTTCTAGAAGTTTCCTGAATATTTACGTACTTCATGTTTATGTCTCCTCATACATGTTTTTGAATCACCAGCTCCGTTTTGCAATGCAATGATGCAGACTATGGAGTCTAACCCTGTAACTAAAATAGCCTGGAGTGCAGTGAAACCTTTGCTGATGGGAAAAATCCTTTATACCCCAGATGCACCGGCTATTCGTGAAATCCTGAAGAACGTAAGGCATCTTTGTGTTGTTGATATAACATAGTTCTAACTGCACCATCCCTTCGTATCCTATAGACTAAACTCTCAATGTATCTAGTCAGCCGTGACTAGCCATAGAATGTTTTCTTTGAATGATTTCTTTATGTTTTAGTCAGTAATAACAATGCAGAGTATAACTCTTTTGTGTCAGGTTATACATTTACATCTGTCTGGGTTACTGTTTATGATTTTGAATGCTAGGCTTTATACATGGGTCCCATGCAAACAGTGCTCCCTATTGGTTGTGTGCTTAAAACTTTATTGTAGTCTTTGCTGCCTATAGCTTTAGGTCTTTGCATGATGTTTATTGTGTGTGCATTCAGGCATTCAGTTGTTTTTGTAATATTTACTGACCTATGTACCATAAGCACAAGAGGCAATAACTGCTGTTGGGGACCCAAGGCTTTCTATAACAATTCTGCCATGTGTAAATCCAATGTTAATCACATAGTCCAGCAATCAATCATGATAAACGTTGCTCTGCTGACAAACACATTATGATCAACCAATTCCAGCTGGACTCTCGCCACAAATGAGAGCTCCCCAACTGTCAGCTGAATGCCAACAAACTAGCCAGGGATGCTGGCTGACATTATTAACCAAATATGGCCATGACCATAGTTGGTTAACAACATCACCCAGGATACCCAATAGCTTGTTTAATGTTTAAAACAAGCAAGTGCTGTCATTTAGAGGTGCTAGTGATACAAACACTTAACTAATAACTTTCAGTTGCAGCAGCAGATAAGCAAAGAGGCCATATCTGGCCATTTAGCTTGTCCATTCAGCAAACCTCAAACAGCTAAATTTTAAGTTGAACGCTTCTCCAACCTGAACCTGAAGACTATCCCTAGTGCTCTACATTAAGTGAGTACAAAAGTAAACCCTCCTTTCGCCTTCAGCCAAGGAAGCTGCCATATTGGCTTCCTTTTGATCTTCAATTGCCATGATGTTGCACATGTGATCAGATATGACATCAGCTATTTTGGTTTGACAGTTTGGTTGAGAGCAAACCAATGTGACATTTACATTCCTGCAAAGTTCTGGGAATGTAACAGTTTTTTTTTTTTAAACTGTTAATGGATGGGTTTAGTTATGCTTTAAAGTTAGAAGGTCACATTAAAGCTAATTTCCAGACTTTAGTGAACTTTAAATCATGTTTGGACCAAGCTGGTGGAGATTGTGATGTCATCCAACCGCTTGTCTGCTTCAGCCAATCATAAAAAAAACGTAATCATTTATAGTAGGGTTGTCCCGATACCGATACTAGTATCGGTATCGGGACCGATGCCGAGTATTTGCGGGAGTACTTGTACTCCCGCAAATACCCCCGATACCAAAAAAGAATACCCCCCCATATTGCAGCCAGGTCCTGTCGCCCATACCTGTAGCTATTATACCGCCGCCGCTGTATACCGAGAAGGGGAGTGTCTATACATGGCGTCGCGGGCATTTACAAGTATTCAAAACGAAAGCTTGTAATGCACGTTACGCTATAATGCAGGGATTAACGGCAGTATGCGGCGGCGGCGGTATAATAGCTACAGGTATGAGGGACATACATGGCTGCAATATGGGGGACATACATGGCTTGCAATATGGGGGACATACATGGCTTGCAATATGGGGGACATACATGGCTTGCAATATGTGGGGGACATACATGGCTTGCAATATGTGGGGGACATACATGGCTGCAATATGTGGGGGACATACATGGCTTGCAATAAGTGGGGGACATACATGGCTTGCAATATGTGGGGGACATACATGGCTTGCAATATGTGGGGGACATACATGGCTGCAATATATGGGGGACATACATGGCTGCAATATGTGGGGGACATACATGGCTTGCAATATGTGGGGGACATACATGGCTTGCAATATGTGGGGGACATACATGGCTTGCAATATGTGGGGGACATACATGGCTTGCAATATGTGGGGGACATGCATGGCTGCAATATGTGGGGGGACATGGCTGCATTTGGGGACACATTAAAAAAAAAGTATCGGTATTCGGTATCGGCGACTACTTGAAAAAAAGTATCGGTACTTGTACTTGGTCCTAAAAAAGTGGTATCGGGACAACTCTAATTTATAGAATACAAAGCTCCCTGTGAGCAGCTGAGTAGCACTTAGGGCCAGTTCACACCACATGCAGTCCAGTGCCGTTTTTTTCTGCATAAAAAGCGCATGGATAGTAGGATATATAGGGCCAGATTCACAGAGCCCTTACTCCTGTCTAACTCGCGTTAGACTGGAGTACTTTCAAATTACGCGCGTTTTTTCACTACTCTGAAACCTCAAACCATGAAAATACGGCTGCGGGCTTCAATCCGACTGGCTTACGTGTTTGTACGCCTTCGGATCTACGCTGCAATAAATTTGCGGCCGCTGGGTGGAGGTCCCGTCGTTTTCCGCGTCGGGGTATGCAAAAGAGCTTTTGCCGATGATCCACGAAATTATGAACGTCAATCGCAATCTCTTACGGCATCTTTAGTCATCTTTTTGCTGCGTAAAAACTATGCCAGCTTTTTGCTGGTCTAATATTAGACAGCCCATGTTAAGTATGGCCGTCGTTCCCGCGTCGAATATCAACGTTTTCCGACGTCTTTTTTTATTTTTGACGTAAAACGTCCAGGAATAGGAATGTCCGTAAACGACGCTACTCAAACAACGAATGACGTATCGACATTATTTCGCGCAATGCACGGCGGGAAATTTCTGAACGGAGCATGCGCAGTTTGATCGCCGCGGGGACGCGCCTAATTTAAATGCTTCACGCCCCCTAATCGCGTATTTCAATTACGCGGTGAGAAATACACTACGCCGCCGTACCGTAAGAGACAAAACAAACCAGGATTCGTCGTACAGCCTGGTAAAATATGGCAGCGTAGTGTATCTCTGATACTCTGCGCCAATGTAATTGTATCTGAATCTGGCCCATAGTTTTTAATGGCATAGTTCACACCAGTATGGTCAGTTTCAGGGCATTCCAGTAGAAAAAATATATTTTTTTTTCCTGCACCGAACTGTACTAGAATGCAGTAAAATGCACCTGAACGCAACAAAACACACTGGAACAAACATGTTCTTATTTAAAGGGATTGTAAAGGTAGAAGTTTTTTTTTTTTATCTTAATGCATTCAATGCATTAAGATAAAAAAAAAACTTCTGTGTGCAGCAGCCCACCCCCTCCACCAGCCCTCCTAATACTTACCAGAGCCCATCTTTATCCAGCGATGTTGCAGGGGTGTCTTAACTGCCTGGAACTCCCCTCCTCATCGGTTGAGACAGCAGCGCGGTGCTATTGGCTCCCACTGCTGTCAATCAAACTCAGGTAGCCAATCAAAGGAGAGAAGAGTAATGGCTGCTTGCTGTGGGGGCACTCAACAGGAGGGAGGGGCCAGGAGCACAAAAGAGGGACCAGAGAAGAGGAGGAGCCGGGGCACTCTGCGCAAAACCAACTGTACAGAGCAGGTAAGTATAACATGTTTGTTATTTTATTTTTTTAAAACAAGACTTTAAATCACTTTAAGGTGAAAAAAAAGGGAGGGGCGTAATGCACTGGAATGCATCAAAAACGCACTGAAAATGCATCAAAAACTGCCATAACACATTGCTTTATATTGTACATAGCTGAGGCTTCATATAGATTATACAGTGCTCACAGGTGCCATAATTGTTAGTGAAGTAAATAGTTCCAGCTTGGTCCAAACAAATTAATTACAGTTCACTGAAACCTGGAGTTCTGCTTTCGTAGACAGAAAATCAGCTTTTGCACACTGGAAAGTTTTTCTATAAGTAGGCTTATGTGCATACATTTTGAATGATTTAAATATTTATATCTACCTACAGTATGTATCCATTTATTCATTCTTCCATGTCTTTTACAGGCAAACTCAACTTTTGAGCAGTTAGAGCGGCTGAGACAAATGGGAAAAGCCTGGGAAGAATTGGGACCCCAACTGTGGAACTTCTTTCAAAGCAGTGTCCATATGAATGTCATTCGGGTATGTGCATATACAATCTCAAATAACAATTGACAATTAAGTTTTAATGTTAGCTACGCTACTACAAGTTATTTATGAGATTTATACTCAAACTGCATTATGTAGACGGGCCATCGATACAAAATGTATCTTTATGGCTTTACTTTCCTCCCTGTATGGTTCTTTATAGTTATTGGCTCCTTTCAGCTTTTATCCTACTTTTATTTAGATTCAATGGACTTGATTAAGGAATATATATATATATATATATATATATATATATATATATATATATATATATATATATAGTATCTCAAATATTTTATTATCTTTTCATCTGACAACACTGAAGAAATTACACTTTGCTACAATGTAATGTAGTGAGTGTACAGCTTGGATAACAGTGAAAATTATCTGTCCCCTCAAAATAACTCAACATACTGGCAACAAAAGTGACTACACCCCTAAGTGAAAATGTCCAAATTGGGCCCAAAGTGTCAATAGTTTGTGTGGCCACCATTATTTTCCATCACTGCCTTAACCCTCTTGGGCATGGAGTTCACCAGAGCTTTACAGATTGCCACTGGAGTCCTCTTCTACTCCTCCATGATGACATCATGGAGCTGGTGGATGTTAGAGACCTTGCACACCTCCACCTTCCGTTTGAAGCACCAGCAGGAGGTGCCACCCCCTGCCGCTCGGAGGAAGCACTGCCCATGACCTAGATGGGGTATGTGCAGGGCTGCCTTCAACCTAACCGAACAACTGGGGGGGTGGCGTTGGGTGGATGGTTTGCCACCCCCCCCCCTTAAAAAAAAATACCACTACACCAGCCGCCACTGGATCCCTCATATGTATATGTTTTACAGGCAGTCACATTGCAGGTGATGGTAGTTAAAACAGAGTCAGTCATCCAGTCACATCAGGTTCAAGGTTCATTGACCTGGAAGTAAAGCGTGTTGTCTGACTTTGTTCCATACTCAGTGAGCCTGGATGCACTGCTAAGGATCACAAATTATCTATAAAAGACACCTGCTCCACTGCAGACTTTGAATGATACCATGGTTTTATGTATATTTGCTATACTGTATGTTCCATTTAAAGGGAAAGAACTACGTATTCTCAGAAAGCACATATTTTGAGTTACTGTTGCGCTTACGTTAAAATATATTTTGTTGTGACAGATAAAGTCACATTCTTGCTATGATGTCATTTAATAGGAGAAACTAAAGTTAAATATTAATATATATATATTTTTTTTTAATTTAGGATACCATTAGAAACCCAACAGTGAGAGATTTCCTCAACAGACAGCTTGGGGATGATGGAATAAATGCTGATGATGTCATCAATTTTTTGTACAATGGAGACCATGACTCAAGACCAGAAGGACAGCCAAACTTTGACTGGAGAAATGTTTTTAATTTAACTGATCAGGTTTTGCGTCTTTTTAACAAATATATGGAGGTAAGTAGTTTTATACGCTATATAATAATGAATATGTATTGTTTTAGATACTTTGTTACTATATTTGTATAATTTGACTATTACAGTTTGTGCTATTACATTATTCTAGGGATGGGCTGAACACCCCCCTGTTCAGTTCATAGCAGAATGCCTGAACAGTGTAAAAGTTCCAACCCGAACAGCTAACCCCATTGAAGCCCATGGGAGCTTAACAGGAAAAATCAAAAGTGCCAATTTCTAAGGTCTATATGCACGTAATTGGCCATAAAAGACATGTATCAATGCAAATTATTTTTTTTAAAAAAAAAATTTTTTTAACAGCATAGGGCCAGATTCTCATAGAATTCCGGCGGCGTAGCGTAAGCCAGTTACACTACGCCGCCGCTGCTTGCTGGAGCAAGTGCTTGATTCTCTAAGCACTTGCTCCCGAGGTTTCGCTTACGTCGCGTAAATCGCGCAGCGTAAACCCGCGCAATTCAAATGGGGCGGCTTGTATTTAAATTAAGCGCGCCCCCGCGTCGAACGAACTGCGCATGCGCCGGCCGGGGGAAAAGCCCAGTGCGCATGCTCCAAAGGACGTCACATTTTCTCAATGTAAACGACGTAATCGCAGCGTACGCCAGCCCCATTGAGAATCGACGTACGCAAACGACGTAAACGACGCACAACACGACGCGGTCCCGAGGCCATACTTAACATGGCATCCGACGGGACACGACGGCATCCGACGGGACCTCGTAAGGTTACTCCACATAGAAGCTGGGGTAACCTTACGCGGACGAAAACGACGTAGGCGACGACGGGGCGGCGTAAAAGCGATCGAGAATCGGCGTACTACTTCATTTGCATATGCAAATGAAAAAACAACGTAAAGGCCACCTAGTGGCCGGAGTTGTCATTACACCTACGATCCGAAAGTGTAATTGTATTACGCTTGTCGGATGTAGAAGCGTATCTATGCAAAAGTGATGCTCAGCATCACACGCATAGATACGAGCCAAAAAAAAAGGCGATACGACGGGGTATCTGAGATACTCCGTCGTAACGCCTCTGAGAATCTGGCCCATAGAGTGCAGCAATAAAAACGAAAAATTCCTTTAAATATAGTGCCTGGG
The DNA here is from genome assembly GCA_029574335.1 of Rana kukunoris. Lineage (NCBI taxonomy): Eukaryota > Metazoa > Chordata > Amphibia > Anura > Ranidae > Rana > Rana kukunoris. Next base: position 142,174,792 of record CM056055.1, read on the forward strand.
GTGTCCCCTTAGTCTGCCTGTAAAGCAGCGGATCTGTAGCATGTATAGAAATGTATTTTATAAAGAAAAAACAAAGTCATAACACATTTAAATTGACTCATGGTTGCAATTGCCAGCTGATGGGGATGTTGATGGGGAAAAGGGTCTCTTCCCCACAACCCTGGTCGCTGGTGTGGGGGCATGCGAGTGGAAGAGTTATCGGAATCCAGAAGCCCCCTTTAACAAGGAGCGCCCCCTATGTAAATGAGTATGGGGTCAGCCTTTATGGATGGCGAGAGAATTTTTTGGCTTTTTTTCTGGTGCGGGGGGGGGGGGGGGCTAATTTTGCGACGGATTTACAGATTAGGGGGGACACTTTTTTTTTTTTTTTAAGAAAGGATTTGTCTGTGTTTTTATTTTTGACACTTTTTTGGTGAATGGGTAGGAGTACTATGCACCCCATACTCATTCACATAGGGGGGCCAGGATCTGGGGGCACCCTCATTAAAGGGGGACAAGGTGCTTTTGGGTGGGGGGGCAGAGACCTTTATGTTGAGGGCATGTGGTCTGGTAGGGTTCAGGGGGAGTGCTCGCTCGTCCCCTCCTTCCTGACTTGCCAGGCTGCATGCTCAGATAAAGGTCTGATATGCTCTAGGGGGGTGGGACTTTTTTTTTACAGGTAATTATTATTATTTTTTTATTCAGCTGCCAGCGGGGAAGCTATTGACAGCTAATAACTTATCGGTTGTTAAGGATGCCACAACCTGCTCCCCGTCCCAGATCCTTAACAACCAGCTTTTACTGCGCCCTATTGTACCTGCACTTTACCTTTAAAAAAACTATTGCTATCATATTTGCTCATTTCTAACATGTCTGGTCTGATATTGGGTGACCTAAACTTCAACAGACAAGGCTATGCAATGCGTGATCAAATGTGAATGATGCAGTCTTTCTGCACCTCTGCCAAACATCTGGATTATGTGGAGAAGATGAAAGAAGTTTTAAGGTTATTGCATACATGGGTTCTCTGTCAGTGTGCGATTTTACATCCACCCATTTGATATGAGAGTAGATAATAATCAGAAGTTCTAAACAAGTTCTCCATAAGTGCCCCAGCCTCTATAGACTTCTCATGATGATGAACAGTCACTTGGGAACATCTGTGATCAGGGCTATTATGCAGGGGGGCATTTGCCTCCTGGACCAGAAAAACAAATGTTGGGAAATTTTGCAGAAATTACTTCTTGAAGATTTCATGAAACCAGATGTGAAGAGCTGCAAAGGAAGTCAATGCTGGATGAATGAAACCTATGAAAAATCTTGAGCACATTTGTTAAAGTAAGCTGAGTGCTAAGGATTATTTAATATGACAATTATATTTTACAGAGCACTAGTCATCTTGCTCTGTTCATAAATTACTTAACCTGTTGCCGACCGCCCGCCGTCATATTACGGCGGGACGGTGGCTCTCCTGGGCAGGAGCCCGTAGCTATACGTCTACATTAAAGAGGCCACTAGGGGGCGCATGCGCGCCACCGACGCGTGCACATCCCCGCTCGCCCCCGAGTCACGCGCACGTGCCCGGCAGGTACGATCGCTGCCGGGCACACACGATCGCTTGTTACAGAGCGGGGACCGGGAGCTATGTGTGTTAACACAAAGCTCCCCGTCCTGTCAGCGGGGTAAACGCTGATCTTCTGTTCATACAATGTATGAACAGAAGGTCAGTGATTTCCCCTAGTGAGGCCACCCCCCCATACAGTTAGAACACACCCAGTAACACACTTAACCCCTTCCCCGCCCCCTAGTGTTAACTCCTTCACTGCCAATGGCATTTTTATAGTAATCCAATGCATTTTTTTAGCATTGATCGCTAAAAAAATGTCAATGGTCCCAAAAATGTGTCAAAAGTGTCCGAAGTGCCCGCCATAATGTCGCAGTACTAAAAAAAAAATGCTGATTCCGCCATTACTAGTAAAAAAAAAATATTAATAAAAATGCTATAAAACTACCCCCTATTTTGTAAACGCTATAACTTATGCGCAAACCAATCAATAAACGCTTATTATGATTTTTTTTAACAAAATATATGTAAAAAAATACGTATTGGCCTAAACTGAGGAAAAAAAATGTTTTTTTTATATATTTTTGTGGGATATTTATTATAGCAAAAAGTAAAAAATATTGCATTTTTTTCAAAATTGTCGCTCTATTTTTGTTTATAGCGCAAAAAATAAAAACCGCAGAGATGATCAAATACCACCAAAAGAAAGCTCTATTTGTGAGAAAAAAAGGACACCAACTTTGTTTGGGAGCCACGTCGCACGACCACGCAATTGTCAGTTAAAGCGACGCAGTGCCGAATCGCAAAAAGTGCTCTGGTCAGGAAGGGGGTGAATTCCTCTGGGGCTGAAATGGTTAATTGTTTACAATTTATCCCTTATAACCCCCCCTTTTTTTTTTAGCATATATTTAGTGAAAAAGTCTGTCTATATACTATAGTCTCTAAGAAAACGCCTACCTTTCACTTTGTCCATCATTTGATGCACTTTTTTTAGCGCAGAAGTGACTGTCCCTACTATGGGGTCAGTTAATTGTATTTGCCTCCCAAACCACAATTTATAATTCCACTGTCTGTGATGGACATATAAATTAGGGATGCACCGATACCGCTTTTTTAGCAACCATCATCTATTAATGTGCTGTGTAATATTACCATCTGGATGAGACCAAATGATGAAGAAACACCACTCCCAACACTCAGCACTGTTGGCCCCACACCTATGATGACCATACTGTCATCCTACGTCCTCCTCCTCTAATCCCGCTGACAACTGAGCCAGAAGGAATCTGTTTTAAGTATCGATGCATTTTCACGAGTACCAATACTTGTGTAAATGCCTAGTATCGGCACCGATATCAGTACCTGTGCAACACTAATATGAAAAGACCAGCCATGTCAAACATTTGGCTGAACGGAGTGAAATTAAGTTGCATGGGGCAAAAATATGTCTGTTGAGGTCTACACAATCCTAAAACCAGACCAAAAATGATTGCACCAGTATTGCATCAGTATTTAACATTAAGCAAAAGTTTTAAAAAGTTCTAAGCTGCAAATTTATGTAGGAGGTTATATCCATTATCAGCTGGAGAACAATGGGTGCCCTAGTCAGTTTTAATCTTTATTCACCTAGGGTCACAAAGAAGAAGTGAGAGGGCCACATATGACTTAATAAGCGATAGTTAGACATGTCTAATTTGCAATATCAGCTGCCATTTTTAGATATCTTATTTCACGCATTTCCCTGTTATTCTTGCATGAACCAATGGGTGGTCCTGTTTTGTTGATGACACCTAGGTTATTTTTCTCTCTTGCCTTCTCCTTTACATACAAATAAATAGCTAGTAATTGCTCTTAAAATAAGAGCAGGAAGTTAAGTTAAACTCAGTCAGGCATGCTCTGTCTAATCAAAGGGTAAACAATTAATTCCTTGGCTTGCGTGTCCTCCCTTGTCATTCCCATCTTGCTCTTTCTCTATCAGCAGGGGATGTCGCATTGTTTCCATTTCTTAATGGCACCATGAAATAGCAGCATAGGGAGGCAGATAATTGAAAAATATGTGGAAATGAGTTTACTGCCAAGACAAAGTACAACGATTGCCTGTAAACAAATGTATCATACCCTACACGTAGAGCCAAGAAAATCCATGCCAGAACTTCTGAGACGCTGTGCAGCATTCTCTAAACTTCTGTGGGTACATCCCATTATTACATTCATCTTGGTGTAGGAGGGTTTAGTGCACCACTTTGGTTGTCTTTTGACTCTCTGCACATCTATACAAAAATGTGACTGATTTAAATGACGATGGCAGCTGTAAAATAATGAAGTGACCCAGAACGCCTTCATCTATCTTTCTAAACTGCAGCTTTCATGTTGTCATCGTTGCACAAATCTGTCCAAATAGAGCACCCAGCTTTAAGTAAAGAGGACTAATTTACCCCAATAGCTCTCCATTATATTTATAAGTTCATTAAAAAAATATTTTAACAGCTAAGTTTGTAAAAAGTGTGGACAATCTATTTAGAATGAGGTTTTAATTTTTTTTGGGGTGACTAAAGTAAAGCAGGATAGCTTTTCTGCAAGTTTTTTCTTCCATGTTGAGCAGCTCCTGCAGCACTCCTTCCTTTACTAGTACAAAATGCCATTTCATCCAATGCAAACTAGGTTGTATAACATCGATCCCTAGAAACATTCAATCATTTATTGTTGCCACTGTGAATGTTTATAAGCAATCGTGGGTTATGAAATTCAGCAAAGTCGTCTTTGCAAGATACATATACTAAAAGTGGTAAACAGGGTGGTGGCGCTGCCTAAGTGTAGTAGCTAATAATTCCTATCACCAATGTGATCACCTATTTAGCTTGACATATAGTAGAGGTGGTGTAAAAAGTAAGGTGTTGGGCACCTCAGTGCGGTGGGCTCATATACAGAGCTTCTGATGCTGTTAGAAGGTACCCTTATTATAAGATAGACCCTAATTGGGTACTAAACCAATTGGGTGGTGCATAGACAGTAAATAAACTGTAAGTACAGTCTGGAGCGGCCACTACTCCTGAGCGTCCCAGCCACACTTGCACAAAAGTGAATGTGTGAGAAAAATGAACCATAAAATGAAGTGATTGAATGTGATCTAATCCTAATATCCAAACATGAGTATAATTAATAAAGTCCGTTTGCGCTGATGAGTGAATGATCTGGTGAATCCCACCTTGGATTGGAAAATGAAACAAACAAAAAATGTGTACATAAATGTCCCTCTGGTCATGAGAGAGCCAGCATGAACTCCCAGGTAAATACTATTAGTATCAGACCGGCATGATTAGCAATGTGAATAACATCTATCAATCTACTATGTACTGTTATTCACATTGCTAATCATGCCAGTCTGCAGGTAAAGGATGCTTATTATGAAAAAATTATTTTTCCTTTACAACCCCTTGAAATCTCTACGGAGTCCTTTATTCTGGACTGTGTTCTATGTACAACTCTTTCTTTTCTATGCACACTCCTTTTTGCTCTGGTACCGACAGCTACGTTGTACCATACATAACTCTATCGGTTGACCTTTTCTATTCATGATAAGACTTGACTATGAGCCATCTGGGAAGGCCTACCAATATACAGTTCCTCCCTGATCTGACTGTAAATGGTCAGATTGGAAAAACATTCTCTAAGATATGAAGGTCACTTTAGGTATGGTGAAGTCTCTGTTCATGGTATATGGTCAATTAAAGAAGCCATAGGTGTTAAACAGCTGTCATATACCTGCAGATATGATCTGACACCTGATCTAGTAGGAGAAAAGCCCCTGCACCACTTTCAGGAAAATAAAGCTCAGAACATATCTAGAGAAGTCATGCAATGCATGACCCCTAACCATTTCCTTATCCAACCACATTGAGCAATGACCTTGTTGTGTAAGTACATTAAGACATTCTTTATCTACCCAGAGAGGACGAATCCACCTGAATATATCAAACTAATTTCTCATTATATTGTTATTAGTTAACAGGATACACAATGCACCCAAATGATAATAAAAGAATTAGAAATATTTTGTTTCATTACTCTTGGAACATCATCTCTGAAATATTTCTAGCATTATGAAGCTGTAAAAGGTCATTTTAGCAAACACAGTTCTGAGACAAAGGAGCCTTTATATATTAAACAATGTCTGCCAAAAGACTAACGACCTGTGCCCATATACTTTGATGTAAGGTAATTGGTCGTTTTTTAACAGCAGTGAGTATCAGCAGAGAGGATCATGCAATTTAACTTATTGGAATTACTGAGAATTATTTTTAAATTATTATTTCAAATTTCCTGCTATTGAGTTAGATGTCAAAGCATCTCATTCACAAATACAATTCCAGCTTGTTTTATTATGAAATCAAATGTCTGGCTCAAGTATTTGAAAACCATGGGGGTTATATACTAAAGGCAAATCCACTTTACACTACAAGTGCAAAGTGCATTTAAAATTGCACTGAAAGTAAACTTGGAAGTGCAGTCGCTGTAAATTGAGGGGTAGATCTGAAATGAGGGGAAGTTCTGCTGATTTTATTATCCAATCATGTGCAAGCTAAAATTCTGTTTATTATTTTCCTTGCATGTCCCCCTCGGATTTACAGCGACTGCACTTCCAAGTGCACTTTTAGTGCAAATTCAAGTTCACTTTGCACTTGTAGTTTGTACTTGTAGTGCAAAGTGTATTTGCCTTTCGTAAATAACCCCCATTGTGTGAGTAAGGTTATATGTAATAACTGTATTTCTACTAATGATGGGAAAAAATGTATGACCAATATACACTGGGAAAATGCACTTCTTTACCTCTCCTGAGTAATGGCTAACCTGGTCCTGTCCGGTTGTATAGGTAATGCTTACATCTAGGAAAAATGAAAACCCAGCTGTCAAAAGTGTACGTCTCACATGATGATGAAATATGTGGCTTACCTAAAATATTTTTTTTTAAGAAATCCAAAAATGTAGTGTTGGAACTGTCCTATCTTTTTCCCCTCTATTAATTGTTGGACAAGACTGTAATTTACTGCCTCTAAACCATTTTCAGTTTGATTTATGATCCTACCCCTGGCTGCATATAGTAAGCAAGTTTTGAATAGTGTAGGGCAGGGATATGCAATTAGCGGACCTCCAGCTGTTGCAAAACTACAAGCCCCCTCATGCCTCTGCCTCTGGGTGTCATACTTGTGGCTGTCAGTCTTGCTATGCCTCATGGGACTTGTAGTTCTGCAACAGCTGAAGGTCCGCTAATTGCATATACCTGGTGTAGGGGAAGGGCTAGAACCATAGTCAGCTTTTTATTGTTATAATTATTTAAGATAAGTGCAGCGCTGCCAATCCCTAATGTGAAATTAATATTGTTTTTAAAAAAATACAAATTATTACAACCAATCATGTTGAATAATTAATAAATACAATACATATGATAAATTATTTTCCTATTAAATAAAGTTCATATGTAAATACTGTATTTATTGGCGTATAACACTCACTTTTTTACCCTAAAAATAGAGTGTAAACTGTGCCTGCGTGTTATACGCAGGGGGCTGTGGAAAGTTTTTTTCCTGAAACTCCCCTTTTAAAGTTAGGGTGCGTGTTATATGCCTGTGCGTGTTATACGCCGATAAATATGGTAAGTGGAAATAAACTTTTGTGAATCCTTAATTGTTGTGAGTTCTAATTCATATGTCATCCACCACTGTGCTCCTCACCTTCTCTGCAGGCAATGCTACAATGTGCACACCATCACCAGCCGTTATACCCGCTCACCTCAACAATGAGTCAGGTAGACTCAGAAACAATAATGTTACTTTCATTCAGCTATGGTCTCATTTCTCCACATCAGACCGCTACTCTGTGTCCACTTTTAAATAAGCAGCTTCCCAGGAGAATCACACGGATCGTGATAATGATAATGATTCACTCCTTCCTCCACTCCAGCAATAATGCTTGATATTCCCTCTTAGGATATGGCTCCAGATTCATGCAATAATAAATAGGGGATTCATAGTGCTCTTTGTTTGCAATATTTATTAAAATGCCTCAATAAAAACACACTTTCAGGATATTCAATAAAAATCGCTCAATACAATTCTAACGTGTCCGCCTGCTCACTGCTGTGGCTGCGTGAAGTCATGGGCTAGGCTCCTCCCCTCTATGCGCATATCGCCCTCTAATTGGGCTTATTCAGTAGATGGATGGGCCACCTCTTAATAGCTTGATGTTACCAAGGTAACCTCCCAGGCTTTTCCACGGGAGTCTAGAGTATATGAGGACACACCCACTTCCCGTGGACCACGGAAGTGTAATTTCTCCGGTTCCAGGGCTACGAAATTTTAATGACACCCAACAAATGATTCAATGCACTATTGGTACGCCAATATTTCCACCCCACTCATCCCGACTGCTGCATTAACCACCCGGTTACATTTTAAACAAGAACTACAACTGTAAATGCATACCTCTTCATTATTTATCTTCTAATCACATTTTTAATCACATTTTAACACTCTACTCGTCTCTTAATAACTATTAGCATTTAATTTATTCTTTCTGTAGACAAAATCAATTCATTATATTGCAGAACATTTTATTGTTTATTCAGATCAAAAATAAATTAAATTAACTAAAAATTGTAATACAATTATTTTAAAATGATTAAAATAACATTATTAAAATCCTAACGAGTTTACTCAATCACCCTATTGGTCTTATTGATTATAAATACGGTAATCAGTAAATAACCTATTCAATGTATTAATGAGTATCCATCGTTATTGATAAACAGTCTATAACGCCCAATATTAGCCATTATTACTAAAGCAGTTTAAGTCAAAGTCTATGTTGAGACCCCTGGGTGCCAAGACCTTGTTTTCATACACCCAGAATAACTCACATTGACTGAGCTTTTTTTTATTGTTGTCTGTGTTCCCACTGGAGAGATTAATTCTCTCACTGTTTGGATTGTGACCAGTGTCGCTGGGACTGAAACCAAGGGAAAAATCTAAAATGTTGTCACCAAAAACAGGAGTAGAGTAAAAACCTTCCAATGGGGGAACTTGTTCCAGTGACAACTGTTTAAGAGGGCATTTCCCTCACTTAATCATTCTCTCTACTATGTCCAAAGTAAAAAAAAAAAGCTTTGCCTTGGTAATGCTTTAAATTAAACAGAATTTATACAAAGATATGTGAAGCTAAAAACATCCTTAAGCCCCATTTCCACCAAAATCATCATGTTTAGACAAAACCAAAGTCAAAAATCTGCAGTGGTGGCACCACGTGAAAGTTGGACCTGATCTACCAAAGTGGATGCTTAAAATGTATGTACAATGGGACATTGCTCAATAAATATGGGTACATCCATTTCAGGTGTAAGTCAAGCCCCTGATTTTTCTAGCCTAAATGTAAACAATGCTTGAGATAGTGTCTATAGGTGTCTGTGTGAGGTTCTCTGCAAAACATTCCATGTTGCTGGGACTTGAGGACAGGTTTGGGAAACACTATATTGAAGCGAATGTAACAATTAATTTGCATAAATAAAGATTTGTGATATCGTTTTGTGTTTTGTCTGATCTGATATAATACTGTTTTGTGTTTGCAGTGCCTAACTTTGGATAAATTTGAAGGTCATGATGATGAATCTCATTTGACACACCATGCACTGTACCTTCTGGAGGAAAACAAATTTTGGGCTGGTCTAGTGTTCATGGACATGTACCCATGGACCAATCAAATTCCACCTCATGTAAAGTACAAAATTCGCATGGATATTGATGTGGTGGAGAAGACTAACAAAATTAAAGATAGGTAGATGTCATATGCTTATAAATGTCTTTACAGTTGACCAATAAAGAGTAGCTTATAGTTCAAACAAGTGCTTTTAGCATTGACCAAAGTTCACTGGAATTTAATGAATCAACTTTTGTATTCCAAAAAAAAAGGAAGAAAATTGATCCACTTTTGTATTTATGTGCTTTGTTTGTTGTCCCTACCCCCATCCCTTCCCCTTGAAGTATCCTCACCATCTTTCTTTGAAAATCTGTAAACATATCTTTTTCCATGCACCTTTGGATCATTTCAGTGATGTCATGGGTATTTTTTCTCCAATGGTTTGCAGATCCTTAATACTGTGAGAGGGGCACTTCTCCAGTGAGTCCAGGAATTAGTAGAATTCCTGTAGGGTAAGAGTACCAGATTTTCAAAATTGCTGTATATCCGGGGATACCCAATTGACCATTCCAGAAAAACCACACCTCCATTTGTAGCCACACCCACAAAACCCTAACCTCCCTCCCCCAAATGGGTTGTAAAGGTAAAAAAAAAATCCCTAAATAACTTCCTTTACCTTAGTGCAGTCCTCTTGCACTTACCTCATCCTTCTATTTTGCTTTTAAATGTCCTTATTTCTTCTGAGAAATCCTCACTTCCTGTTCTTTTGTCTGTAACTACACACAGTAATGCGACACTTTCTCCCTGGTGTGAAGAAAGTCTCTTGAGGGGGGAGGGGGTGAGCAGGAGGGTCAGGACGCTCTCTACTTTGCAGATAGAGAAAGGAGCTGTGTGTTAGTGGGCGTCCTGACACTCCTGCTCGCCCCATTTCCCCTCAAGAGGCTTTCTCCACTCTAAGGAGAAAGTGTCACATTACTGTGTGTAGTTACAGATAGAAGAACAGGAAGTGAGGAATTCTCAAAAGAAATTACGACATTTAAAAACAAAATCGAAGGATGAGGTAAGTGAAGGAGGACTGCACTAAGGTAAAGGAAGCTATTCAGGGGAAACATTTTTTACCTTTACAACCCATTTAAGGAGTATTTTGGAGTATTCTAACCCAGGCCAGAACTCTTTTTTTTTTTAATTATCCACTTGCCAACTGCAATACCTATATATATATATATATATATATATATATATATATATATATATATATATATATATATATATATATATATACGTTGTGGTTTGCAAGTGGTTTACCGAAATATGGCTGGCCACAGAGGCAAATAGACACCAGATTGTCTCTGATTGCATCTATGGCCTTCCAGGACAGGAGCTATGTCACGTGAGGTCTAGGGTGGAAACATATTTTTTTTAATCTTTTGCTTTTAAAGGGGTTGTAAGGGTTCATGTTTTTTCACCTTAATGCATTCTATGTATTAAGGTGAAAAACATCTGATGTTTGCCGCCCCCCCAGCCCCCCCCCCCCCCGTTTACTTACCCGAGCCCTCGAAAATGTCTCGTTCCTTGGATGATTGATAGCAGCGCAGCCATTGGTTCGCACCGCTGTCAATCAAATCAATGATGTGATAGGTCGGGGACAGGGCCGCCGACTGTATCACAGCAGAGCGCCCGCAAGCTAACTCCCATGGTTGAGCGCTTCCCAGAACGGGGGTTAGCTGATGCGGGGAGGAGCCAAGACAGCCGCCTTGGGACCCCAGAAGACGATGATTGGGGCCACTCTGTGCAAAACGACCTGCACAGTGGAGGTAAGCATTACCTGTTTGTTATTTATTTATTTTTTCAAAAGAAGCTTTACAACCACTTTAAAGATAAAGGAGAGATTTTGGGGGCCTTTTTGACCCCAGATTTCTCCATAAAGAGGACCTGCCATCTTTAGTTCTATTACAAGAGTTGTTTACATTCCTTGTAATAGGAATAAGTGTTAACAAAAAATTAAAGGGAAAGTTTAAAAATATTATACGATTTTTTTTTTAAGTGCCTCTATCCCTCCGTGCTCACGCGCAGAAGTGAACACATACGCACGTTATGCACACACATGTTACCGCTATTCACACCTGAATGTTAGGCCCTGTACACACAAGCAAATGAATCTGTTCAAATCGGTCGGACTGACCGATTTGAACAGATTTGTCTGCTGGCCGTTTTGGTTTGATCGCTGTACACACGATCAAACCAAAATCCCTGCCAGCAGACAGCGTGCTGACGTGGCGGTGACGTGGCGGTGACGTTGACGCTGCCACATCACCGCATCAGGAAGTAAATTACTTCTGTGCACGCGTCGAATCCATTCGACGCATGTGCGATAAGATATGTCTGCTGGTTAGCGTACTAACCAGCAGACAGGTCGGGCGGACAGATTCCCAGCCGACAGATTTTAAAGCATGCTTTAAAATCTGTCGGCTGGCCAAATCCGTCTGCTCGCCCGTACACACGATCTAATCTGTCTGCTGGGACGGTCGGGCAGACCGTTTCCAGCAGATAGATTTGATCGTGTGTATGGGGCCTTAGAGTGAGAGTAATAATTCTAGCACTAGACCTCTGGATCTCTAAACAGGTAACCTGTAAACATTTTTAAAGTGTCGTCTATGGAGACTTTGAAGTACCGTAATTTGTCACCATTCCACGAGTGTGCGCAATTTTGAAGCATTACATGGTAGGTATCTATATACTAGGAATAACATAAGCGTTTATATTTAACAAAAAAAAATTGGGGTTCTATATGTTTTTTTTATTATTATTCATTAAAGTGCATTTTGTAAAAAAAAAAAACGACTGTACTTCTTTTGCATTTCTTTTTTTGTATTTTTTTTTTTTGTATTTCTTTTATGACAGATGTAACTTTAATAGGGCAGAGCAAATAGCACTTTTGATATGCAAAGTGCAGCAGCCAATCAGAAATCTTCCCCTAACTGATCTATGTCTGCTTACCAGTAAAACTATTTTACTAGTTAGCGTTTCAGTATATTTTTTGAGATCTGATGCTCTCATTTTGTACCCTACAAAGGCAGTGTTTTAAAGGTAAATTAAATCCTATTTGGTACGCATGGTTTCTAAGTAACAAGATTATGGCACGTGAGTATTTAGTTGGGTGGTCTCAGGTTGAAGTATGCAGGTTAATGTGATCAAAGAAAAACAGGATTGAAATCCTCTTAGTTGCTCCCCTGACCTTGAACAGCTTTGACCTCTGTGAGTTTGGCCAGCTTCAGACAATAATACTACACCTAGGGTGGCTTCTGTGGCTTTTCCCTCTTGTTAGAGAGTGATTGAACTAGGTGAACAAAGGTATACTATTGTGGTTAGTGTCATCAGTTAATGGCAAGTGACATCGGCCATTTCAGTATGGCATATGGGACATCAGGACATTTAGTAATTTATAACACAAAACAGAAGGGTTTAAAATCTAAACCTAAAACAGACCAAATGCTAAAAGAGTTGTAAAGGTTTGTTTTTTATTTTGTAAATAGGTTCCTTTAAAGGAGTTGTAAAGGAAAAAAATGTTTTGCCTAAAATTAATGTCTGCAAGGTAGACAGACAGAATAGTGTAATGATTATGTTAAAAAAAATAGTAAATACCTATTAAATTCCTTCATCTATATCACCTCAGGCGTTCTAGTTTCTGTTCTCTCATTCACTTCCTGGTTTGCAGCGCTCATTCATGTAAGAACTACATTTCCCAGTATGCATTGCGGTACGTCCAGTAATTCACACTTCCTTGAAGTCTCTAACACGTAGAGAGCGTCCTGCCGCATAGATGTAGATCCCAGGAGGGGGCGAGCACGTCACTGACCACCGCAGTAAAGCCTCCCTTCATGGTGGTGAGTAGCAATCAGACAAGCAGGAAGTGAACAGAACAGAGAAGAAATAAAGCAACTTCTGAGCAAAAATGAACAATGAGGAAGTGAAAAGAGGAATGTCTGCAGGTAAAGATGCTTATTATTAAAAAAAAAAACATTTTGCTTTACAACCCCTTTAAGCTATTGCATTGTGCATTGTTTTCCTTCGATTTCCCTTCTAAATATTTGATTTCCTTGTTTACTTTGTCTGAATTTCTCACTTCCTGTTCCTCCTCAGTAAGCTGTTCTGGCTGACTAACCTCCACTTGGATGATGGGGACAAGCTTACTAATGAGGAACAGGAAGTGAGAAATACAGACAAAGAAAAACATTTTTTAGAAGGGCAATCGAAGGAAAAGGTAAGTGAACCAACAATGCATTAGCTTAAAGGAACCTGTTTAGAAAATAAAAAACAAACCTTTAAAACCCCTTTAAGCCTTGCTGACACATATGAGAGGAATAGGAAAGAGTACTGCCATCCCAGTTTTTATATAAGACGCTCCTAATCTATTTTTTTTGTGCTCTTTATTTTTGGTATTTTGCTTTGTATCACAAATGTACTTATCTTTCTTATAGATATTGGGATCCAGGCCCAAGAGCTGACCCACTAGAAGACTTTCGTTATATCTGGGGAGGTTTTGCTTACCTTCAGGACATGATTGACCAGGGAATTATTAAGTCCCAGACAAACAACAAATTGCCAACAGGTCTATATGTGCAGCAAATGCCATACCCTTGTTTTGTGGATGACGTGTAAGTTTAAACACTAAATGAGATATGCTAAAGCAGAAGTTAGAGTTGATAAACTTGAACCTACTTGCTCCACTTTAGATGTTTGCCCCCTGACCTTGTTTTAAGATCATTTCAAGTTTCCCAAGACAGTTGCTACAAAGCATGTCTCTGAGGCCATGGCAATTATCTGTTTTTCTCACATGTTGATAAAGATGAAGGAGGAGAATAAATGACTCTGAGAAAATTGAACATATGTCGCACTGTAATAGTATTTTCCCTGTTGTGCATCCTGTCAGCACACTTCAAACAATATGTAAATTCAGTGAAACGGGATTGCTATTTGCGGGTGCCTACTGACTAACTGCTAAGAAACAGGGACTATTTTTTACTATGTTTCAAATCTGAACCCCTGGTAAAAAGACACATCTTGTAGTGGGGCTTCCCCCACAGTGCAAGGGTTAAATGCTTGTTTTTGCCTATAGGGTCCTAGATAAATAACTTTTACTTTCTTATGCCACTATTCCCACATCCTCCTCTTTCTAAGGGACCGGGCCCCCCCAACCTCTTTTATGGGGGATTTCAGCCAGCAGTCGCAGCTCTGGCATCATCAAGTACAATGGGGGACCACTAGTCCCACATTATATGTAAGGACACCAATGGCTTGCCTACAAGCTAGAACGTCAGAAAGAAGAGGTGAGCACCGACTGCCAGGGTAACAAGTTATGAGGTAAAAAATAGCATCACAATGTACAGTAATTTGCTACTTTACTTTGTAAAGCGCTACCTTTGAAGGTATAGTACAGTCAACTTTATGGTGCATTAGGTTGCCTATTCAAATGAATGGGCTGTCTTTAGTCAAGCCATGTTAACAATATATATACAGTAGTAAAAGATGATAAAATCAAACAAAGTCTTTATCAAATAATACAGCAGCGCTAGTCGTCACTGAGACCTGGAGGTGACCACGCTTTTTCCTGTGTAATTATGCATAAAAGCAAGACGCCCTCAGAGGAAGTCGGAAGGACGAAACGTTAGGGCGTGACCTCATGACACACAGGAGGCTTCACACTGTGCACTGCGGTCCATATGCGCTCCAGTGAGTGGTAGGAGAGCGGTGTATGTTAGCGGTGGACGCAAACAGCAGTTGCATAAAGTACCCCCACTGCCAGCCTAGGACTAGCTTTAGTGTGCCTTACAACTTATTTTTAATTAAACAAATGCTGTGATTTTTAATGTGTACTGACACAGCGTATGGAATAAAGTCTTAAAACGGTATCACACCATATATAGTCTTTTTTATGTGCCCTGACACCTGGTGGATACATGGAACATAACACGCTGGTTAGGACACAGTTCCGTGGAGTTGGAGATGACCGGATGAAGTTGATGTTCAGAGCCTGATTAATTCTTCTTTCTGGTGAGTAGATCCCCCGGAGGGGAGACCGGCACGGGAGACGTTTGACGGGTGTATCTTGCACGTGTGATGTCACAAGCTGTGGAGAGCTGATCATTATCCTAAGAACACCTTTCACACTAAACTTTGACTCACCCTCTGACTTTTAGAGGACTTTCTTGCTTTTATGTATAATTACACATGGAAAAGAGTGGTCACATCCAGGTCTCAGTGACGACTAGCGCTGCTGTATTATTTGATAAAGACTTTGTTTGATTTTATCATCTTTTACTATATATATTGTTTATTTATTTTAACAGCTGCTTTATCAATATTTAAAGATTATTAATATTGATATATACCTGCACTGTTGCGAATACTTTTAGCCCCATAGAGCCGAGATAGTGGAATTAAGCCATATTTTTCACTATGTGTGTACAAGCCATGTTAACAGCTTAATGCAGGTTAACACACTGTAACAGTGAGGCGGCGTACACACGACCGAGGTTCTCGCTGGAAACCAGCGAGAACCTCGCTGGAAGCTGCATTCCAGCGAGGACCTCGGCCGTGTGTACACGGAGCGCTCGCCCCTCCCGCCGGGAATCCCGTCGAGCGAAAAGAGAGCACGCTCTCTTTTTGCTCGACGGCCCGCCTGGATGAATGGCTGGTTGCCATTCCCGACGGGCGGGTCGCCGATTTCGACGGCCGGCAGAGAACCTCAACGGGCGGAACGGTGTGTTCTGCCCGTCGAGGTTCTCTGCTGTGTGTACGCGGCCTGAGAATCCAGCCTAATACATAACCTCTTGGTAATTACACATGTAGATTTTCATGTGTTCATAAACATTAAAGCTGATGTCTGCTCAAAAAAAAATATTAAAAGCCAGCAGCTACAAATACTGCAGCTGCTGACTTTTAATATTAGGACACTTACCTGTCCTGGAGTCCAGCGGCGTCCGCAGCAGAGGACGAGTGATCGCTCGTCACCCTGCTGCTCCCCCCTCAATCCACGGTGAGGGAACCAGGAAGTGAAGCGCTCCGGCTTCACTGCCCGGTTCCCTACGGCGCATGCGTGAGTCGCGATGAGCCCGCCGATTGGCTCCCGCTGTGTGCTGGGAGCCGAGTGTTCCCAGCACACAATGAACGGGGGGGGGCAACAGGATGTCAGAAAAACCCGTCTTTTGCCCGAGACGTGTGGCCGGAAGTGGGTGCAGATACCCACTTTAGACAGGTATCTGCACCCCCCTCCCCCCTGAAAGGTGTCAAATGTGACACCGAAGGGGGGGAGGGTTCCGATCAGCGCGACTCCACTTTAGGGTGGAGCTCCGCTTTAAAGTGATTGATTGTAAAGTCTTGTTTTTTTTTCGCTATAAAAATAATAAATGTCTATACTTACCTCCTCTGTGCAGTGGATTTGCACAGAGCAGCCCAAATCCTCCTCTTCTCTGGTCCCTCTTCTGTGCTTCTGGCCCCTCCCTCCCATTCTGTGCCTCTGACAGCAAGCAGCTTGCTATGGGGACAACCGAGCTGAGTCACAGCTCTCTGTGTCCATTCAGACACAGAGCCCAGCCCCTCTCTGCTTTGATTGGCTAACTGACTAGCTGATTGATAGCAACGACAGCCAATGGCACCACTGCTGTGTCTCAGCTAATTAGGTAGGGATAATCTTGGCTGGCTGACACATCGTCATTGTGGACATCGCTGGACAGAGAGGGACCTCAGGTAAGTGTAAGGGGGGCTTCTGCACACAGAAGGCTTTGTATCTTAAAGCATAGAATGCATTAAGATAAAAAACCTTTTGACTTTACAACCCCCTTTAAACATTATACATATATTATAATGGCAAGATTGTGTGTATATATTGTGAGTATGTGTGTGTATATATATATTCTGTATATATAACACAAACTTTTCTCATTGTTGGGATGCATTGATTTGTTTCGGACAGCTTAGCAGATCTACTGGCAACTCAGTATCTGCCTTGGTGTCAAGGAATGAATGAATACATAGTTTATAGCTAGCGTTACAG
This sequence comes from Rana kukunoris, assembly GCA_029574335.1. NCBI lineage: Eukaryota > Metazoa > Chordata > Amphibia > Anura > Ranidae > Rana > Rana kukunoris. The sequence goes on from CM056055.1 coordinate 142,192,074, forward strand.
AATGTGGAGCCATGCCTCATGTCCTCATTTTTGACATCCTTCAGAATGTATCAGTGGAATTCATCAACCAAAAATAATTTAAAATATCATTGTGGTATGATAATTTAGTCGTAAAAGTTTTTTTTTTTTTGTATGAGATTGTCCTATATCTGCCTGGCAGCTACTGTGTACGCAATTACATTTCGTAAAACCTAGCAGATTTGTACTTACAATCAGTTATGCTCCTGTAAATCTTTAGCTGGAAAGTTTTACTAGAATGAGCTCTACCACTTGAAATAACATGTTATGATTGGATTCAGACTCCAAAAAAAAACAGAAATTATTGACTAGGGGAGTTATCTAACAGAATATTTAGGTGTCATTACATTTCATGCCTTTGTTAGCTGTTGGAGTGACAGGTGGCCCCAGGGGGTGGTGTATATGGAAGAAAAGCAGTGAAATGCTTACATCTCCTCACAATTCCTCCTACTAGTGTAAGATATAACCAATATGTACTGTATCTAAATGTGGACTTGCTTGCAAGTTTTCAACAGATTAGGTTTACCTAGAAGTCTAGATTGAAAGTATTATGCTTTAATCAAATACTCAATTTTGCTAATGGTACGTCAGCCTTATTAGTAAAAACTTGACACCCGGGCATTATAAAGAGCATGGATATTGGGGTAAGAAACTTTCACAGAAACTGAACAGTTTTCATACTAAATGTGTAATTGCCCTAAATCCCAACCTGGCTATTTTTGTCATCTCAGGTCAATCCCACTAATATATAATTATTTCTAGAAACTCTTTTGATAAAAGCATAAGTGTTTCCATTGTTTGTAAAGTGTCCCATCTAAGCATGCACAAACAAACCCACGTTATAAGGACTCCCTTAGGCCCCATACACACGATCGGACATATCCGATGAAAACGGTCCGCGGACCATTTCCATCGGATATGTCCGATCGGGAGTTTGATCCGATGGCGTGTACACACCATCGGATCAAATTCCCCGCCGCCGGACGGCGCGGTGACGTGGCGGTGACGTTGACGCCGCCACGTCACCGCCACGTCACCGCACCAGGAAGTAAAACACTTCCGCGCATGCGCCGAATCCATTCGGCAGCGGCGCGGCGGCGGTGGGGGCCGACATGTCTGCTGGTAAGTGTACTAACCAGCAGACATGTCGGGCGGACAGATTCCCACCGGATAGATTTCAAAGCTTGCTTTGAAATCTGTCGGGTGGAGAAATCTGTCCGCTAGCCCATACACACGAGCGGAGATGTCTGCTGAAACGGTCCATCGGACCGTTTTCAGCGGACATATCCCCTCGTGTGTACGCGGCCTTACAGCTTCTGTGTCTGCTGTTACCAACACAGTAATCCAAGGTGTTGACTGCTGGTGGACGTTAAGAGGTACAGTTGCTACCTAGTCCTATGCTCAGGCCTAGTTATTGGCTGCTAGACCCAATAACTGTCACATAGGAGGGGGTCACATTCTTACCAATACCTTTTTGGGTATTGCCGCTGGCTACGTCTAGGTCAGGACTCAGGAATGACAAGGGAGCATTGGTAAGGTGAGTATAACTGGTATAGAGGAGGGGGAAGTTTACAAACACACTGTCATCTTGTCTTGAATGGGCAAGAGAAAAGTGTATTTTTAAAGATGTATAACTGAACTGTTTTTGAAGAAATCATATTGGCAGGTTACTGAAACCAATGATTCTATAACGACTTTCAAGTTTATTTACAATCTTTCTGTAAGCTAAGCATGTTAAAGAGATCAGCTCAAAATAAATGCTTTAATCAATATGTGTAAATATTTTATAAACCTTGTATCTGTCCATAGCTGTAGCCATATTTTTCAATAGAATTACCTTTAGTTAAGCCAGCACAGCATTAAATCATACCGAATGGCTACATGGTAGAAAATACATGCTTTGGCCACCCCTGGTGCTCGGGATATTAAATTGTAACTCTTCAGAAGTAATGCAGTCATTGCTCAGCTGGCAAGCGCTGCTGGCACATTTCTTCTACATGATAGATCATTTTATTTCTTGGCATTCTTCATTTTTCATTTACGTAACCACAATGGATTTTTCTGTTTACAAAGTCAAAGGAATAAAGGATCTGCAAAACACAACAACTTAGCTGGCGCTTGTATGCCACCTGGAGTTTTTCCAATAAATTATTATAAGTCATAACCAAGTTTTTCATACAGTCTAATGTTCCTTCACTGCTGGAACATGGACCAGTTTATACAGAACCTATTTATCATTATAGTACATGGGATGTTATATGGGACTACAATATAATCTTAAGCACTATATAATAAATGAAGACTAAAGACCATTTGTGGTATTGAAATGGCCACTGTATTTCCTAAAGGTTACTATATACATTTACACATTTACTGTATATTGTTAAGCTAACTACACAAAATGGCCCATCTCTAGAGCCTGTTCACACTACCGCAACATGGGGGGCGACTTGTGTCGCCCCAAGTTGCCCCAAATCACGCGACATGACAAATTACATGCAAGTGAATGAGAGCCGTCTTAATGTACTACTTCAAGGCAACTTCTAGGTGACTTGTACCCATTGATTTCAATGGAAGTTGCCTCCAATTCGAATCCCCTGTCTTAACTGAAGCAACTTTACAGGAAGAGAAACTAGTTTTCTTAGGCAAACCCCTCCCTCCCACAGAGCTTGTTACTGTTTGATTGGCCACTGGCAAAGTCAGCTGTCCTGGAGGCGACTTAAAGTCGCCTTGTAAGTCTCGCTGAAGTCGCCTCGCAGAGTCGCGCCCAAAGTCATGTTGCCCCTGTGTGAACCGGCTCTAAGAAGACAAGCCAACATAAATACAACAAACATTTTGACTAGTCACATCTACCTTAGGCAGAACCCCCCACTAATTAACCTTGAAAAATACAACCAATGAGGGAAGAGGGATTTGCAGTGGTGATCCTGATCTGACAATTGATTGTTAATGGCATTAAGGGGAGGCTATATAGGCAGATATCTTCACAGCTACCAACGGCCAAGGAGTATAAGGAGGCGCAATAAACAAGCTGCTATATACTGACAATTAAAACACTAGTCAATCTGTTGAGGACTGAAGGGTAAAGGAGATAAGACTTTTAACCCTTAAAGTTATTCCACATTCCATGAGGCCCATCCATTAGGAGGTTATTACAGTACCTGGAAAAAAAACACACAAATGCTGTAAGGACATACAGGATCCATAGAGCTGGAATTAAATACAGGACCCCAAACTTGTAGGTTTTATAGTATTAATCCATTTGTCATCATACTACCATTATTTTATTTATGGAAAAAAATATATATATATATTTGTCTAGGTTATTTAAAGTTGAAGTTCAGGAAGTTAACAATCTGCAAATTAATGCAGCTCTTTATTCAATAACACAACATAAATATATTTTTTATGCAAATAGTGTAAGTACCTGAATTCGACCTGGCAGACCCCATACAGCAGTGCCCAATCTGAAAAGGTATGCTGTTAGGAGGAGAGATAATTAAGAGTGGGATGAGCCTGCTGATTCTCACTTCATTGACCACACATAGTCTGGGGGAAGGGACAAGACCTGTAACGGTAGTTTAACTACAGCAGAGAAAAAATAAGTTTCCTGCTGTGTGACAGAGCTATTTAGATCTGGATTTATCTGGAGTTTAACCTTAATAAGGTAATGCAGTTAGCAACAATAATGTGTAAACTGCAAAAAACAATATAAACCCACCTGATTTCACATTTCTTCAATGAGGAGAAAGCACAAAAAAATCCACGGTTTTGTTGTCAGAATGTCCAATCGTGTGTATGCGGCAATATAGTGTTTTTAACCGAACAAGGGAGCATATAACAGAAGGGCATTGTTAGGGTTTAAATTCACTTTAACATATGCTGGTATTCAGGTGAATTTCTTTTCTTACCATTCCACCTAAATAATTTGTTTTCTTTAAACAGCAGATCTAAATGATCTAAAAATAAGCACAGTCTTAAGGAAAAAATAAAAATACATTTTTAAATGTATTTCTAAATTGATGGATTTATTTTTTATTTCAACTGTCCTTACCAATCAGTTATTTGTATCTTTATTGTGTCATCTAGGAAAGATGCCCTTTGCCCAGTCAATATGTATATGGTTATCTAGGACGCTTACCTGTTCAACCTGACCACCGATCAAAGATTACTAATGTCCAACGCTTATCCAAAATGTTGTTTTGAATTGGCCCACAGGTTTATGTGGCATCTAGTATCATAGCCTTTTGGTGTGACACATGTAATGCTTTTTTTTAATCAATATATTATTTTTGTTTGCAGTTTTATGATCACGCTGAATCGCTGTTTCCCAATTTTTATGGTGTTGTCTTGGATATACACGGTCTCCATGTTGGTGAAGGACATTGTTCTTGAAAAGGAACTGCGTCTGAAAGAGACCATGAAAAATTTGGGTGTTACTAATGATGTCATTTGGTTGACATGGTTCATTGATAGTTTTTGCGTCATGACCATTAGTACCTTACTTCTCACCATTGTTATTGTGGTAAGTTCAAACTCAAGTTATGTGTTGGTTTAGATTGTACCCATCACATCCACCAAAAACAAACATTAATGCTAAAGTGTACATGTATTTTGATGCATCTGACAAATTAACATATTTCTGCTTGGGAGGACCCTGGACATAATCCAAGGCTGCATACAACTCCTTCACTTCTCTAAAAGCCAAGGTTAAAAAAAATTAAACAAAATAGTTGTCCGAAGCAGCATCTTTCAACTCTGTTTTCCCATTGATTTTAGAATCTACATTAAATTTGAGTCACTTCCCACCCTCCCTTATTACAATAACCCTACTAAAACCTCACCCAACGTCAGTTTTTTTTGGCCTGAAATCTGGATTGCCCCTTTAAAAATATATTGGAAAGAATATTTTAATTTTCAGGTTATAATAGATCGGTTGGCCAGTGAGCTTACACCATATTCAAGGTAGGTTGGTGGAGACAGGAAGGAAAATACCTTTACCGAACCATATTCCACTTATGGGAAATACAATAGGGTAAGAACCAACGGGACTTCCAAGGTGCCAAATAAACACAAATTAAGTTTAAAGCATTGATTTATTGATAAGTCACCAAAATCACAATGAAAGAGATCTGGGTACATGATAGCAGTTACAAAGCATAATTCAAACATGGCACTTTGTTGAGAGCAGCTTTCTTAAATCTTTTTAATCATGTACCCATATCTCTTATATTATGATTTTAGTGACTTATCAATAAATCAATGCTTTTACCTTTATTTGTGTTCATTTGGAAGCTTGAAAGCTCCGTTGGCTTCTAGCCTAATATACTTACACCATATGTTTAAATAAAATGTATGCATTCATCCTTCTAAGTATTATGTATCGTCTCCAGCAGACAAATATAAAGATATATGTTTGGGAGACTTCCCCTTTACAGGTGCCTCATAGCCATTTCCACACAGTCTGAAGGCATGCGTATTGCTTGACCTGTATTTCCGTAATGGCTGAATGATTATCTGCAGGCTTTACATTTTCTTAGAATTTCAGTCAGAGAAAACATGCTTTCCACATTCCATAACACATGCCCAGATCAAGCCTTGATTATCTTCTCGTCTTGTCAGAACTGATAAAGCTGATAAAGCACGTAGTAAAATCTGGAGCAAAGGTATGCATCCTGTAGCGCGTTACCTCTTGTGAAACTACAATGCCCAGCATTCAGGAAATTAAAGCCACCCCAAACCTCTCAACTTCTAAAATCCCATCCAGGTGTTGCATGCATCCACCCTGTACTCATATCACACACTCACCTTCTTTCATTGACCCCAATGATTTATTAAGGTCATAACACACTTTTTGCCCCACCTTATTAAGCATTTGCTTTCCTTCAGGCTTTTGTTCTCCACCCGCAATACTTCACCAGCAATATTCCACTCTCAAGTAGATATGCATACAAAAACAAAATGGAACCACAAATAGTGCTTTCTGTATAATCTCCTGGCTACACTGGTGAGATACATCGCTGTGGATATGTTGATGCATTGGCTATAATCGATATCACTTTGTGCTGTTACCATAGCACTTGGGGTGCTTTGTTCATGTAATTTAATTTATGTGGGTGTTTTTATAAAATAAAATAGGATTATATAGAGAGCACTATTTCTGGTCCCATTTTGTTTTTGCATGCATATTCACTTGAGAGTGGAGTATTGCAGGTGGAGAACAAAAGCCTAAAGGAGAGCAGATTCCCAATAGCCCATGGTGGGCAAAAAGCATGTTATGATCTTAATATATCATTGGGGTCAATAAAAGAAGGTGAGCGTTTGATATGAGCACAGACTTGACACTAGGATTTTTAGCAGTTGAGAGGAAGTATTAAGATCACGGCACATTGGTTTAGGACTTTTCTGGACATTATTGTTTTGATATCATTTGAATACGGGACATTTCAATTTTTTTGTTTCCTGTTTTATATTTATTTATTTGGATTGCACTACATCTAAATGTATAGTATATGTATAAAGAGGTGTTTTTGGTTAGATTGTGAATTAATATACTGTATAACTGCAATTATTGCTTTTCACATACACCAGAATAATAATGCAATTTTCTACAAGCTTAGTCCCCACATCATGTGACTAGTTTAGTAAAAAAACACTGCTAGAGTGTGCTATTGTAGGAATTATGGGTTCTCTTTATATGCAGAGCTACTTGTCATTGTCAACTGTGCAGACCACTGAACAAGAGAAAGAGATGGCTCCTAACCTTGTAACATTAAGAGCAGTTCCTGTCCCTATTGCCATCCTGCACCCTGACAGTGAAGGAGAATCTGTAGACTAATATGCACATGTCGCTCAGCTATCTCCATCTATCAGTATGTTTCATTTTAACAAATGAGTACTGCACCATAACCAAATGGCTATTGGTTTATTGGGAGCCACACCATGGTTTTATGCACCATGGTGGCATTGCAATGTGATGGTTTTGCTTTGCAACCTGCTGAACTGAAAAAGCACTGCATGCAATAATTTATTTCAGTGCATACTGCAGCAGATGTTTGGACTGAACTGATACAATCAAAAGCCAAGCATTTGTTCTTGTCTGGAAATAGCTGCCAGAGCAGCCCCATCCCAGCTGGTGTGAACAAGCTCATAATGATGTATTATAAATAAGTATAGAGCTGCATTCATTTGTTTTGTTTTTTCATACATCTGCCCGGAGTTTGGCTTTAGGAAACTGGGCTACAGAACATGTGACCTCTAATGCCCCCTACACACGATCGGACATTTGTCCGAAAAAATTCACATTGGAATTCCGACGGAATTCCATTGGAGGAAAAGAGAACATGTTCTCTATGTAAACTCCGATGGAATTCATCAAAATTTTCGATGGGGCATACACACGGCTGGAATTTCCGATGGAAAAAGTCTGTCCGAGTTTTTCCATCGGAAATTCCGATCGTGTGTACGGGGCTTTAGGATTGAAATATCTTCTTTATTTGTTGTGGACTGAATAATTATTTTCCTGTTATTTCCATAGATAAAGAAACAGAAAAACAACTGGTAAGGGAAAATTGGGACTTTAAGCGAGGTTGCAGACAAGGTGAGAGTAGTATAAAAGTACAAATTTATTCATGGGAGTGCAGGCATACATCAACATACCAATAAACATGTAAATGAAAACATATGTATTTCAAATAGAAGGCATTACTATATACTGAAAACACATAGTATGTGCACATACAGTAAGCGCAGCAACAAGTGCAGCAATGCCTGGCCATGTGCCACATGCTGTTGTGCATGGATATGTGGATGCATCCAATGACAATATATGTACAAAAAAGCATATTAACAGTTATAGCGAGATGGTTACAATAGTGAGAAGCTGGTAAAAAGCATATAAAATACCAATGCTAAAATATAACATAGGATATGTGTAGCATCCATATTAGCCCAGGATATATACAGCATCCATACTAGCCCGACGCGTTTCGTGTCTATGGACACTCTTCAGGGGCAGGGTGCTTGAATTATCTAGAACGGGTAGAGCATAATTAGTAAACAGTTCATGGGTAAATAACCAGTGTAAGGTAGAAAGAATGTCCACCTCGGGTAGTCACATAGGATCTAAGGTACAGAGATATGGATTTATATGAAGCCATCGCCAAAAAGATATGTCTGTCAGGGGAGCTGTGGCAGCATTGCAGCTCGCATGGGACATGCTGCCACAGCTCCCCTGACAGTGTATGTGCACATACTTTGTATTTTTAGTATATAGTAATGTTTTCTTTTTGAAATACATATGTTTTCATTTACATGTTTATTGGTATGTTGATATATGCCTGCACTCCCATGAATAAATTTGTACTTTTATACTACTCTCACCTTGTCTGCAACCTCGCTTAAAGTCCCAATTTTCCCTTACCAGTTGTTTTTCTGTTTCTTTATCTCTTGAACCAGGGATGGAGGTACTATACTTATACACCTCATTTAAAGTCCCCAATCTTTCCCCCCCCTCATATATACTGTTATTTCCATAGTCCACAAACTTTCATTTTACACCTTTTACAAAAGCACCAATTCCTGTGATGCCTCATTCTTATAACATATTTGTATGTTCTGTCATTTGTTTTGTTTTTTAGTTTTATTATCAGTTCTATGTTCTCTGAAAGAGGTTCTGCTTTATTTCCTCCCTTTTCTTATCTCTGTGTCAGAATCACATTTTCCTGCACTCCCTTGTTTTATCCACAATAAGAGCTCACGCTGATTGAGTTTCCTTTTTTGTTGCAGGGTGGCGGAGTCCTTCACTACAGCAATCCTTTAATCCTGTTCCTCTTTCTGATGGCTTTCACGCTCTCCACCATCATGCAGGGTTTCCTCATGAGTGTCTTCTTCTCTAAAGCCAACCTGGCAGCAGCTTGCAGCGGGGTCATCTATTTCACACTCTACTTGCCACACATCCTGTGCTTCGCTTGGCAGGACCGCATGACTTTTAAATTGAAAACAATGGCAGTGAGTTTTTGTGCTTGTTTTTTTTTATCATTGTACTGTGCTATTCTGGTGTTTGTTTACTTTAGAGCAGTGGTTCTCAACCTTACTAGTGTCATGACCCCTTGATAACATTTCCCAAGTTGTGGTTTCCTCTTACCTCCATGTATTCTCTATTTGTATTCCTTTTCTTACTCCTTGGTGGCAGGTTGGAGGAATGGGTTGAGTGCTGGGGGGAGTTCTGATCAGCCATTAAAACGCCTGAAAAACGCCCAACCAGCAAAATCACATTTATTTCAATAGCACCTGTTCACATCTGAGCATTTTGTCACCCGAAGCAAAACGCATGAAAAACGCCCTAAGCTCAAAAAAGAACATGAGCTTTGGGGCCGATTACAGGTGTTTTTCTGCCTTTTACATTGATGACCTGAACGAAATCGCGGTACAAAACACATGACTTTGAAACTCCCAGGTAGGGATGAGCCGAAAACCCCCGCGTTCGGTTCGCACCAGAACGTTCGAACAGACCGCCCGTTCGCGCGAACATTTAGAACCCCATTGAAGTCTATGGGACTCGAACGTTCGAATTAAAAAGTGCTCATTTTAAAGCCCAATATTCAAGTTATTGTTGGAAAACGTCTTTGAGAGCCCGGGTCTTGCCCCAGGGAACATGTATCAATGGATATATATTTTTTTTAAACTGTAGTTTTTTCTGGCGCAGGGATTTTAATGATGCTTAAAGTGAAAAAAAAAAAATTACTTTAAATATCGTACCTGCTGAGTGTCTATAGTAGTGGCACATGTTTAGAACTGTCCCTGCACAAAATGAGATTACTCTCGGAAAAAATTGAATACTGCTTGCTGCTTTAATGTGATTTTTGGTCCCTGCAATATGGATAAAAATCATTGAATAAAATAGCATTTGTTTCCCCGCCACCACTCCCCCCAGGTCATTACAAGACCCATTGCCGATCCTGACCTCCCTGGGGCCCTAAGCAAAATTACATGGCACATTAAAAATGAGAAGTGGGGGGGGCTCTGACGTTGAGAATGAGAAGCGGGGGACGGGGGTGTTCTGCTGTCGTAAATGACTCAGCCAGCGAGTTTAGAAGCAGGGTGAGGGGGCGAAAATGACTTCTCCCCAGGTGGGGCCTTTAGTAATTTGGGGGGCCCTTCGTAGCTTTGCTGGACCCTAGGCGGCTTGCATAGTAAGTCTATAGGGAGGATCGGCCCTGACAAGACCCTTTGGCCCTATATAATTTGAACAGCAGTATACAGGTGGTGCAAACAAGACAAGGACTGTATGTTTTTTAAGTAGAATATGAACCATGTCATACTTGCTGCTGCATATTGCACAATTTCCTAAAGAGACCCTCAACAAACTACATGACACTTGTGCCTGATGAGGCCACTGATGTTCCAGTGGTGGTGGCCCGTGAGACTGTCCATACAGGCTTGGCCCCCCAAAGTGCTGTGTGCATTACAATGGCAGATCTTGGCTGAATAAATTATTTTTTTGGGAAAGGAAAATTCTTGAAAAAAGGGAGGTTGCCACCCGGTGCCCCCTTTGAAAAAATTCTGTGAAGAACTCCTGTTCACTGAAGGCCTCCATTATTTCTGCAAGTCAAAATTAAGCAAAAAAGCTAATGTCAAAGTATTGCATCAAAAATTGTTATTACACGCCCCTGTTAAACAGGGGCAGAAAAAATGGGCCTTAGGCACAACATAACACTGCAAACCCTCACAGATACTGTAATTGGAGTGCAACAAAGAGCCACATGCAAAGTATTGCATCGAAAATTGTTATTAGACGCCCCTGTTAAACAGGGGCAGAAAAATTGGGCCTTAGGCACAACACAACACTGCAACCTCTCACAGATACTGTAATTGGAGCGCAACAAAGAGCCACATGCAAAGTATTGCATCAAAAATTGTTATTAGACGCCCCTGTTAAACAGGGGCAGAAAAATTGGGCCTTAGGCACAACACAACACTGCAACCCCTCACAGATACTATAATTGGAGCGCAACAAAGAGCCACATGTAAAGTATTGCATCAAAAATTGTTGTTAGACGACCCTGTTAAACAGGGGCAGAAAAATTGGACCTTAGGCACAACACAACACTGCAACCTCTCACAGATACTGTAATTGGAGCGCAACAAAGAGCCACATGCAAAGTATTGCATCAAAAATTGTTATTAGACGCCCCTGTTAAACAGGGGCAGAAAAATTGGGCCTTAGGCACAACACAACACTGCAACCCCTCACAGATACTATAATTGGAGCGCAACAAAGAGCCACATGTAAAGTATTGCATCAAAAATTGTTGTTAGACGACCCTGTTAAACAGGGGCAGAAAAATTGGACCTTAGGCACAACACAACACTGCAACCCCTCACAGATACTGTAATTGGAGCGCAACAAAGAGCCACATGCAAAGTATTGCATCAAAAATTGTTGTTAGACGACCCTGTTAAACAGGGACAGAAAAATTGGGCCTTAGGCACTGGTGGCGGAGCCCAGAAACAAACATGTTCTTACTAGCTATCAGCAAGATCACTGAGGAGGAAAAGGATATTCAGTCAGCAGCATAACAGGACAGTCACTCAGCATCAGCATAGGCAGTCTTCAAGGGATCTGACATTTCAAAAAAATTATTCAGTTACATCAGCATCAGGTGCCTGGTAGCTGGTGTTGATCCAAGCCTGATTCATTTTTATGAAGGTCAGTCGATCGATGGTGGAAAGGCGCACCCTGTGATCGGTCACAAAGCCACCAGCAGCACTGAATGTGCGTTCTGAAAGAACGCTGGATGCAGGGCAAGCCAATAGCTCAATTGTGTACTGTGCAAGCTCTGGCCAGTGATCCATCCTCAAGACCCAGTTAGCCAGAGGATTTTCGGAGGGGAAGGTGTCCAAGTCTGATCTTGCCCCTAGGTATTCACGTACCATGTAAACCAGACGCTGGCGATGGTTGTTGGAATCGGTCATACCTTGGGGCTGCGGACTAGAAAATTGTCTGAATGCATCGGTCAGACGGCCACCTTCTCCACCGCTCCTTCTGTGACTCAATGAAGCCTCAGCAACACGTTATCCAGGACCAGGATTTGGTAATCCCCCAGGTTCTGGGAACGCGTTGCACAGACCCTTCTGCAAGGCCTCCCGAAGTTGTTTTATCTTCTGCTCCCTCTGCGACGGCAAGATAAGCTCTGCAACCTTACTCTTGTAACGTGGATCAAGGAGAGTTGCCAGCCAGTAATGATCCCTCTCCTTGATACCACGAACATGAGGATCCTTACGCAGGCTTTGCAGGATCAGGGAGGCCATGCAGCATAGGTTTGCTGAGGCATTTGGGGCACAGTCCTCTGGGTCACTGAGGATGACAGGATCCACAGCCACCTCATCCCAGCCACGTAAAAGTCCACGGGTTCCTTGGGATTATAAGTGATCCCTTTAAGACGGCTGATGCTGAGTGCTAGGCTCCACCTCCATGCTGCTGATACAATCATCCTCCTCCACCTCGTCCTCTTCCTGTGTGCTAGGCAGGCATGCAGGACCACTGTCTGGATAAAGGGGGCCTTGAGAGGTAAGGAAGTCCTCCTCTTTCTCCCTCTGTTCTGCCTCAAGGGCCCTGTCCATTATTCCACGTAGCGTGTGCTCCAACATGTGAATAAGAGGGACAGTCTCACTGATGCATGCACTGTCACTGCTCACCATCCTCCTGGCCTCCTCAAATGGTGACAGGACAGTCCATGCATCCCTGATCAAGGCCCACTGGCATGGGTAAAAAAAAACAAGCTCCCCTGACCCAGTTCTGCTACCATATTGGCACAGGTATTTATTGATGGCCCTCTGCTGCGTGTGCAGCTGCTGCAGCATGGCCAATGTAGAGTTCCATCTGGTGGCCATGTCACAGATTAGGCGGTTCTTGGGCAGGTTGTATTCCCTTTAAAGGTCTGTCAGCCGAGCAGTGGCATTATATGACCTTTCGGGAATGCACACAGACTTTCCTGGCCTGCCTCAGGACATCCTGTAAGCCCGGGTACCTGCCCAAGAACCGCTGCACCACCAAATTAAGAACATGAGCAAAACAGGGCACATGGGTCAGTTGTCCCTGTCGCAGGGCAGAGAGGAGGTTGGTGCCATTGCCGCTAACCGCCATTCCTGGCTTAAGCTGGTGTGGCATCAACCACCTCTGAGCCTACCCCTGTAGAGCTGAAAGAACCTCTGCCCCAGTGTGGCTCCTGTCTCCCAAACACACCAGCTCTAGCACCGCATGGCATCTCTTGGCCTGCATTCCTGCGTAGCCCCTCGTACACCTACGGAGGACAGCTGGTTCCGAGGAAACATCACCACAGGAAGAGGCCACAGAGGAAGAAGAGGAGGGGGTGGAGGAGAGAGGTGTGTCACAACCAGTAGTAGTGTTTTGGAGGCGTGGTGGCGGAACAACCTCCAACACTACTGTACCTTGCCCTGCATCCTTCCCAGCTCCCAGCAGTCACCCAATGCGCCGTAAAAGAAAGGTAACGGCCCTGTCCATGCCTGCTGGACCATGAGTCAGCGGTAATATGCACCTTACCACTGACCGCCCTGTCCAGCGAGGCATGGACATTGCCTTCCACATGGCGGTAGAGACCTGGAATCGCCTTCCGTGAGAAAAAGTGGCTTTTGGGCACTTGCCAGTGAGGTACTGCACATTCCACAAACTCACGGAAAGGGGCAGAATCTACCAACTGAAAAGGCAGCAGTTGAAGTGCTAGCAATTTCGCTAAGCTAGCATTCAACCGCTGGGCATGTGGATGGCTGAGAGAGTACTTCTTTCAGCGCTGCAGCAGCTGGGGCAGGGAAATTTGTCTGGTACCATCAGTAGATTGCCTGCATGTACTACTAGATTGTGACACACCTATTTCTACACCTTCAGTCCTAACAGTGCAGGCTTCAGAGAGGACTGAGGGTCTAGTGGGGTTGGAGGTCCCAGCTGATGAGGGGCAAGGGGAGGTCCGCTTTGTTCTTTGGTGTGGGTCCTTCTGGTATGCTTGCCAACGAACTGCATGGCAGGTCAACATATGTATGTCTGGTAAAGCATGTGGTGCCCAAGCGAGTGATGTTTCGGCTACGCGAGAAACGCTTGAGACATATGTTGCAAATAGCAACGGTGCGATCTGATGCACATGTCTCAAAAAAGGCCCACGCCAAAGAACTTTTGCAGTAACGTTGAGACAGAGCAGCGCCCTGCACAGGCGTAGCTCTGCAATGTAATGCAGTTGGTGTGCTGCCCTTAAGCTAGCCCCTGGAGGGCATCTTGCCTCTTTGGAGATGTGCCTCGTCCTCCTCCTCCTCCTCCTCCTCTCCTATCACGCACCCACGTAGAGTCAGTGACCTCATCATCCCCTCCCTCCTCATCACTGTTGAAAACCTGGCAGTATGCTCTCGGGCACCCCCTCTCTCTGGGCTCACATCAATGCCTTCCTCTATCTGTGTTCCAACATTGAAGCCTTCAAAACGCTGCACATCTTCATGCAGCATGTACCCAACACTGTGTTGAAACAGTTAGGGGGACTCCTCGGGAGGACATGGTGGGACTAGGGAAGGATTGTGTGATACCATTGTGCAGAGGGAAGAGGACGCCTTGGCAGCTGCTTTGCCAGACAAACTAAGCTCAGCCTTGGTGAGAGAGGATGAGGAGGATGAGGACGGCTTGGTCATCCACTCTACTAATTTCTCTGCATGTTGAGGCTCAACACGGCCAGCTCCCGAAAAGGACGAGCGTGTCAGATGGCCACATGCTGAAGAGAATGTACCGTGTCCACCACCAGCGTTGCCTCTAGATGCAGAGCCTGATTGCCCTTGTGAATCTCTGCCTCTCTTTGTTGTCCTTCCAGACATTGTAATGGACTGCACAGGACACAATCAGTACACACACCTCGTACCTTTAGGTACAAACTGGAGAGGACAAGTGCAGTAACACCGAGTACGTTTAGGTGCTATTAAACTGGACAAGTACAGTAACACCGAGTACATTTAGGTGCTACTACACAGCACAAGTGTAGTAACAGCAACTAGGTTTAAGTGCTATTAAACTGGACAAGTTCAGTAACACCGATTACATTTAGGTGCTACTACACAGCACAAGTGTGGTAACAGCAAATAGGTTTAAGCGCTATTAAACTGGACAAGTACTGTAACACCGAGTAGGTTTAGGTACTACTACACAGCACAAGTGTGGTAACAGCAAATAGGTTTAAGTACTATTAAACTGGACAAGTACTGTAACACTGAGTATGTTTAGGTGCTGATATATGGAAAGTGTCCTGCGCTACCAAGGGGGATGGGTTGGGGTGAAGTGGAGCTGGGAGGTGGACTGGGGATACTGCAGCAGACCCCTAACACTCTGTCCTGGGCAGAGAGAAATTGGCATATAAAAAGGGAGGGGGTGGTGTCTGCGCTGAAATAGTGAAAGGGGGGGGGGGGGGGGAATGGGTGAATAAGTGTGAGAATGGGGCAGGTGACTGGTGGGGTGGATGGTGAATGAAGGTGAATTTAGGACAACATAATAACCAACATTATACATGAACAATGTGAATGGTTGTACACATTAAGGGTGATTACCAATAAGTATTGTGACAACAAAGAGAAAAAAAAACTAGCCGGTGCAATGTGAAACCAAAAGAACTATGAATAAAACACAATACTAGATCCAAACAGACTATAAGACCAGAGAAAAATCCATGGGGGAATGCCTCTGGATACACAAAATAATGAATGAATAAATAAATGAATAGATAAAGTCTCTGGTGAAAAAACCAAAATGTCCAGGAAAGTCCAGAGTGAAATAGTGGTGCCAGGAAAGGGTGACAACAGAAAACACCTCGGGTGGTCCCCAGCTCCTCACCTCAAGGCACCCTGTGGTGAGTGGATGCATGAGTGACACAAGCTGTCCACATAGAAGTTTTTGTATTGTCACTCACCCGCTTCTACCTGCTTCATTTTTTTACTGCTGAGGAGTGCTTCTGCTGCTTGCCCTGCTGAGGGATCACTGTCCTCCACCGGGAGGTGCTGTTGTAGGCTATCCGTGCAATAGCCTTGAGGTGAGGAGCTGGGGACCACCCAAGGTGTTTTCTGTTGTCACCCTTTCCTGGCACCACTATTTCACTCTGGACTTTCCTGGACATTTTGGTTTTTTCACCAGAGACTTTATCTATTCATTTATTTATTCATTCATTATTTTGTGTATCCAGAGGCATTCCCCCATGGATTTTTCTCTGGTCTTATAGTCTGTTTGGATCTAGTATTGTGTTTTATTCATAGTTCTTTTGGTTTCACATTGCACCGGCTAGTTTTTTTTTCTCTTTGTTGTCACAATACTTATTGGTAATCACCGTTAATGTGTACAACCATTCACATAGTTCATTGTATAATGTTGGTTATTATGTTGTCCTAAATTCACCTTCATTCACCATCCACCCCACCAGTCACCTGCCCCATTCTCACACATATTCACCCATTCCCCCCTCCCCCCCTTTCACTATTTCAGCGCAGACACCACCCCCTCCCTTTTTATATGTTTAGGTGCTACTACACAGCACAAGTGCGGTAACAGCAAATAGGTTTAAGTGCTATTAAACTGGACAAGTACAGTAACACCGAGTATGTCTAGGTGCTACTACACAGCACACTGGCAATACAACACGTTAGAACACTGCAGCTAGCACAATCTACTGCCTGACAAAAAGGAATAGCTGATCTAGCTAAGCTATACAGTGTATAAATATATGTACAACTCCTAGGGATGTATATATATCCTCTACACACTGTAAATTAAGCTAAACTGACTAGCCTGCCTGCTCTATCTAGCTATATAAAAAAGACTATCTCACTGTCCCTCTGACTGATCTCTGTTCAGCGCTGGAACACACTACAGGAGGCCGCCCAGCAGGTGGCCTTATATAGTGTGGGCCGTGTGCTAAAGCCCTGAGCCATAATTGGCCAAAGCCACCCTGGCTTTGGCCAATTATGGCTCTCCGTTTTTTGCGCACTGTGATTGGCCAAGCATGCAGGGTCATAGTGCATGTTTGGCCAATCATCAGCGCGCAATGCCGCAGTGAATTATGCGTCGTTGCGCGTCACTTGAATTTGGCGCAAACGACTCGTTTTGTTTGAATTTCATCAAACGTATGAACAGACAATGTTCGAGTCGATCATACGTTCGAATCGAACGCAGAGCTCATCCCTACTCCCAGGTTGAGAACCACTGTTTTAGACCATTTATATAGACATAATAGACAAAAAACAAAAAACATAGGGGAAATCATTTGATTGCTAAATATTTTTAATATTAGTATTGATACAACCAAATATGGGCCTACTCATCAATAGGTTAAATAAAGCACAACTTTTGTTGATTATATACTATTGGGAAAAATCCAGAGCAGGACCTTGTCATCAACTTGGGGTAGAAGGGAGGAGGAATAAAAAAAGCTTGGGGGCTAGTTGGAGTCTATATTCATTATTTATAAAACCTAAATATTTATTCAGGTATCATCATATGTTAACTGATCAATGGCGGAGCCACAAAGTGGAAGCTGGTCATGGTGTAGGGGTAAAGGAAGAATAGCTGATCAGGACTAATTGGCTCTCTTGGAAAAGAAACAGAACCGGAGCTAACTGTAGATGATGGAGGAGGAGAAAAGTTACAATATGACAACTGTGGACTGAGGCACAGCTTAAGTCACGTCCAGATCTTCGTAGAATTAATGTAGGGCTGTTCCTAAAACATAAGGTCCATTGAACCATTGAAGGGTATTCTGCCTACCTATATCTATATCAAAACAAAATATGTCATGTTAGCACCCTTGATTTTGACAATGCAGTTATAATTTCTACACATGTCCCATGTTCATCTATCTTACTGTTGTGGATCTAAAAATCTTCGGATAATCTGACATAGAATTCAATGTTGTTGCAGAGCCTTTTGTCCCCAGTGGCTTTTGGATTTGGTACAGAATATTTATCTAGATATGAAGAACAAGGCTTGGGCCTCCAATTTGGAAACATCCGGAAAAGCCCAGTGGAGGGTGACGAATACAGCTTTCTGTTTTCTATTACCATGATGCTTTTTGATGCCCTTGTGTATTGGATTTTAGCATGGTACATTGACCATGTCTTTCCAGGTAGGCCTACCACCTTCAAAAGCCAATGTCTTAGTATATAATATACTTGAACTTAAGTTCTTTTAAGTGGTTTTAATTTGAAATAATTTGCCAAGTGTTTTTGTATTGTACACTTTCTTACACCAGTCAATTAATAATACAGCTGATTGCACTATTTGACATTAAGTTAGTCATTAGAAGTCATACCCTTTAATCTGTATATGAAACTTGAGCATGAAAATATGACACAAAGAACTAAAGTGTTTTACTAAATTCCCGGTGTACAGCCATGACCAAAAGTTTTGAGAATGACACAAATGTTAATGTTCACAAAGTCTGATGCCTCAGTGTTTTTAGATCTTTTTGTCAGATGTTACTATGGCATACATGCATGAATCTATGTATTGTCGCCGGTGCCACTGCCGCCCACTATTCAGATGGCCGACCCCTGGTGAGTGCCAGCCATCTGAATAACAGCAGTTGGTTGGTTTGGAAGTGTCTATCAGAGTTAGCGGCTCTAATAGGCTTCCAAATAGTTAACCAGGGGACGCACGGGGTGTACATTCCCTGGTTAACACTGACACACGTCTCAGCCAATCAGGTTGACCGGATCTAGTTACTGGTAACCTGATTGGCTGAAGCGACTTTGAGGGCGGGAGAAGACATCGAGGGATCATGGAGGGAGGCTGGCTGACCCGAGAAAGGTAAGTACCAGACGGGGGGGGGGGGCAATCCGGTGGTATTTGAGGGGGCAATCTGGCGGCATTTTACAGGGCAAGCTGGTGTTTGTTTAGGGAGAAAACTGGCAGCAATCGATGGGCACAGTGGCGACAATTGATGGCATGGCACAGTGGCGACAATTGATGTGCACAGTGGCGACAATTGATTTGCACAGTGGCTGCGTTTGATGGCATGGCACAGTGGCGACAATTGATGGCATGGCACAGTGGCGACAATTGATGGCATGGCACAGTGGTGACAATTGATGGCATGGCAGCGACAATTGATGAGCACAGTGGCTGCGTTTGATGGCACAGTGGTGACAATTGATGGCACAGTGGCTGCGTTTGTTGGGCACAGTGAGGCTGCAATTGATGTTTTTTTTTTCCGTTTGTTTGCGCCCCAAAAAATGTGAGCACCAGCTGCCGCTGGATGGTAGTGTTCACCTTTTTTTCTCTGAACAAGGTTTTTTTCAGATGTCCTAAACAATCTTAAAGGGGACTAATCAGTCCTCAGCAAGCTCTGCACTGGTGGTGCCCTGATCCCGCAGCTGAATAAACTGTAGGAGACATTTCTGGTGTTTACTGGACTTTTTTGTGCACCCTGAAGCCTTCTGCACAAATGCAGTGAAAATATTTTTTATGGAATTACGTTAATTTTCATGGCAAAGAGGGACTTTGTAATTAATTGTGTAGCACCCTGCTCCCAATTGACTGGGCACTATGTCAAATTTAGAGAGTGTCTGAGCCGATAATGTGGCTCAGACTGTATGATTTATTCTAAATTAGCCTCTGTCCTGGCAGTGGCTGTGCCTGATAGCATTTTCCCACTGTTGCTTGTAGGTGACGATACCTCCACAGGTCAGTGCTGGAACATGGGCAAGCCATAGACTATTGAGTGTGTCTTCCTTGGGAACAGCCCAGTGGGAGTGGTGCTCCCCTGTGCATGCCGGGGAGGGGTACTTAAGCGGCAGATGCCATATTTTGGTGTCCTTTGCCTTGTGGCTCTCCTGGCACGAGGTAGGCATTGTGTGATTTCCAGCCCTGGGACCACGTTGGCCCGAGGCTGCATCTCTGGCAGTAGGCCCAGTTATGCTGACTGGGGCCTACGAATCAAGAGGGATCCCAAGCTGTCCATTTGAGGGAAGGAAGCTACACTTAATGAAGGAAACTGGGGGAGGACCTGTCCTGGAGGAGATCAAGCGGAAGGCTTATGTCTCTGGATAGGCCTGGTGACCTTATTAAGGAGGGATCCACAACTCAAGTTGTCTTACAGTTCGCCGGGGTCGGCTTAAAGGCTCTTTAACTGAAAAGGCTGTAAGTTCGGGGTTACATCCTGTGGCAGTGGATTCCAGACTGTTTATTTTTTTCCCAATCAGTTTGTGGCAGAGACTGTTTTTGTACTGGCTCGTGCATCAACCTGGCTGCTATGCCAGATGAGAAGGGTCAATCTGGGTGTGCAAAACCCACTCAAGTGAAGTGGCGAATTACTTTGCAGTTTAGAGGTTTTTCCCCAGTGATCTGTACTGTGTACCTTCCCTTCCCTTCCCTCCCCTTTCATCCTTCTTCACAAGTTTTGAGCAAAAGAATAAAACCTGACAGTTGGAGATTTTACTTCCTGTGTGAACATTGGAGTTCTTTCAGACTTTCTTCCCCTAGACGACAAATGTTGAGGTAATGTGCAGGCCCGGAATCTAACCAGCAGCTCCTACGTGGGTAGTGCTACAATACTTTGTAGAACCACCCTTCTTTGTTGTTACAGCTGCAAGTCTTTTTGGGAATGTCTCTACCAGCTTTGTACATCTAGAGAGTAAAATTTTGCCCATTTTTCTTTGCAAAATAACTAAAGCTCTGTCAGACTGGATGGAGAGCGTCTGTGAACAGCAAAGTCTTGCCCAAGATTCTCAATTGAATATAGGTCTGGACTTTAACTGTGCCATTCTAACATGAATATGCTTTGATGTAAACCATTCCATTGTAGCTCAGCTACCAGCAGGTCATTGTCCTTCTGAAAGGTGAACCTCTGCCCCAGTACCAAATCTTTTGCAAACTCTAAGGCCTCGTACACACGAGGCAATAGATTTGTTCAAAACGGTCTGTCCGACTGATTTGAACAAATCTGTCTGCTGTCATTTTGGTTTGCTCGCGTGTACACACGAGCAAACCAAAATCCCCGCCAGCAGACAGCGCGCTGACGTGGCGGTGACGTTGACGCCGCCACGTCACCGCACCAGGAAGTAAAACACTTCCGCGCATGCGCCGAATCCATTCGGCGCCGGTGCAAGACGACATGTCTGCTGGTAAGTGTACTAACCAGCAGACATGTCGGGCGGACGGGTTCCCACCCGATAGATTTCAAAGCATGCTTTGAAATCTGTCGGGTGGCCAAATCCGTCGGCTCGCCCGTACACACGATCGAATCTGTCTGCTGAAACGGTCTAGCAGACCGTTTCCAGCAGACAGATTTGATCGTGTGTACGAGGCCTAACAGGTTTTCTTCTAAGATTGCCCTGTATTTAGCTCCATCCATCTCTCCATCAACTCTGACCAGCTTCCCTGTTCCTGCTAAAGAAAAGCATCCCCACAACATGATGCCACTACCATGTTTCACGGTGGGGATGGTGTGTTCAGGGCTATGTGCAGTGTAAGTTTTATGCCACAAATAACATTTTGCTTTTAGGCCAACAGTTCAGTTTTGGTCTCATCTGACCAGAGCACCTTCTTCCACATGTTTTCTGTGTCCCCCACTTGGCTTCTCACAAACTGCAAATAGGACATCTTAAGGCTTTCTTTTAACAATGACTTTCTTCTTGCCACTCTTCCGTAAAGGCCAGATTTGTGGAGTGCAAAACGAATAGTTGCCCTGTCGACAGATTTTACCACCTGAGCTGTGGATCTCTGCAGATCCTCCAGAGTTACCATGGGCCTCTGGGCTGCTTCTCTAAATAATTGCTCTCCTTGCCCGGCCAGTTTAGGTGCATGGCCATGTTTTGTTAGGTTTGCAGTTGTGCCATACTCTTTCCATTTTGCCATACTCTTTCCATTTTTGAAAGATGGATTGAACAGTTCTTCATGAGATTTTTAAAGCTTGGGATATATTTTTTTAAACCTAACCTTGCACAACTTTATCCCTGACCTGTTTGGTATGTTCCTTGGCCTTTGTGATGCTGTTTGTTTACTAAGGTTGTCTAAAAAACCTCTGAGGGCTTCATAGAACAGCTGTATGCATACTATGATTACATTACACTCAGGTGCACTCTATTTACTAATTAGGTGACTTCTGGTTCCACTAGATTTTTGTTAGGGATATCAGAGTAAAGAGGGCTGATTACAAATGAACGCTACATATTTATTTGTAAAAAATTTTAAACTATATATCATGTTTCTTCCACTTCGCAATTATGTGCCACTTTGTGTTGGTCTATCATATAAAATCCCCAAAAAATGTATTTAAGTTTTTGGTTGTAACATGAGAAAATGTGCAAAATTTCAAGGGCTATGAATACTTTTTGAAGGCACTTTATTATAAGAGCACTTGGCCTTATGGTTGTGTCATATCATCATAAATGCGGGTGTCCTAATTTAGATTCTGCTTTTTAAATTCCAATAAAGAGTTTTGGCTAAATATAAGTTTATGCGCTACATCATCAATATACTATCTGAATGGCTACCATTGCTCTCACACCAAGTGCAGTGGTCCAGGTCTACAGTGGTCCTACATGCACCCTTAACATTGCTCCAATCAACAACACTATACTCTGTACGCAGTGTTGTTGGAGCAGAGTGCATGTTCAACTACTGGAGACCCAGACTTTGGGGCTAGTGGTCTAGGTCCTAAGCATGCTGTCAGAACAGGTTTACAGTATATAAATCACTTACATATTTACAAGCTCTATTTAAAATATCTTGCATGTTCTTTACTTTTGAATGCATTTGATTGACTGCATAAACATATTAAGAGGTTCAATTGGGCTCCAAGAAAAAGCGAGCAAATGTAAACTGTAAATATCCTTGTTTCGCCATATGGTAAATGCAGCCCTACATAATGCATTACACCCATTTATCCTGTAGATACACAAAATATACTGTCTGTGCTCCACAATAATATTGACATTTTCTGTATTTTAGGGGAATATGGCATACCAAAACCATGGTACTTTCCATTCTTGGCAACCTATTGGGTTACCTTTGAAAATTATTGGGAAGGTGATGGTAAGAAATATCCTGTATTAATCTTTTTGAATGAGAATATGTAGGCATTGTGTGACTGGGTAAAAAGATTAAATTCAGTACAGTAGGAATATTATTGAGTGGCTTTGAACTTCTAATTGGCCTATAATTATTTCATAGAATTACTGGGCAATGACTCATCCGAATGACTTTGATGCTAATGAGAAATTTCAAACAGAGAAAAACTGGGCTAATTTTAGTGTCATGTAATAAAAGATAATATGGTAGACGAGTCTTGGAAAAAGTAAAAAAAAAAAGTTTTTCATGATAATCTTAGAAATGCAGGAATCTAATATTAAAGCTGAACTCCAGGCTAACATTTAATACACAGATGAAATACACATACTGTATGAGAGCTGTTATATCTGCCAAAGGATTTGTATTTCTGTTCATCTAATCCTGAGATTTACCTGTCACCTGTCTGGCAGGGCAGGTGACACGATTTTTCGGGTTGTAAAAAAATAAGTTTTTCAGGCTGTAGAAAAAATAAAAATTTTTTCAACTTCATCATTAAAACAGCATTGCCTACACACAATCGTTTTAATCGTTTTTACAACCCGAAAAATTATCGTGTGTACGTGGCATTACAGGTCTTGTTACCCTCACTCCTCTCCTCCGGGACAAAGAGCTCATCTCTCTGTCACTCTGCTCTCTCCTTTTATCAGAATGTCCCTTGACAGCACATAAACACAATTGTACAACTATCAGGTTATCAGGCTCCTTTTGCTGCTCCTCCTTCTCATGTCACGTACACATGACCATTTTTAATGTTCTATAAAAACCAAGGGCCAGATTCAGGTACATCTGCGCATTATTGGACCGGCGTAGCGCACCGCCTT
Source organism: Rana kukunoris (assembly GCA_029574335.1). Lineage (NCBI taxonomy): Eukaryota > Metazoa > Chordata > Amphibia > Anura > Ranidae > Rana > Rana kukunoris. Next base: position 142,216,014 of record CM056055.1, read on the forward strand.
TACGTTAGACTGGCGCAATGTAGCGGCGCAATCACCCTATTCTCGTCGGTATTACGCAGAAATTTGCGCCTGCGCAACGTTATTTCAGAGGCGCAAGGCGGAGTAATACAAATTGGGAAGGACGTGGGCGTGTTACATTGAAATGAGCCGTGACCCCATGCAAATGAAGGGCCGGCCGGCTCGCGCATGCGCGCTTGAAGCAGACCATGGTCAGCACCTCTGTGCGCATGCTCACAACTCGGGAACAGCGCAATCGGTGAAATTGAAAGTGGACTAGGGCAAATTAGTGAACTACGCAAACAGCATAAATAGACATGCAAAAGTACATCCCTTTGTATCCCTTCCTATACAGCAAGGTGCTTTTGTTCTGTTGTTTATTAGCGTTTGTTTGTTTGTTTGTTTGTGACGTGTCTATGAGAGTGATTTTTGTCTTTTATGTGTTTTCTTTGTTGTTATTTTGTTTAAATTATATTTTTGCTGGGCATTTTTTATTTTTGCTGGTCAAATTTTATTTTTTTTTGGTTCTGTTTGTGTATGATTTGGGAATGTGGGGGTGACATTCCTGCCGGAAAGGGGGTGTCACCCTCATTTGTGGTGGAGAAGTGATCCCCAGGTCCGTGTGAATGGTGTATGAATGTACAGTGACATAATTGGAGCCGTTGCATGGCGTTGCTCCTCACAAGTCCTGCATTGTGGGCTTGTGCCAATCCAATGTGATGAGGATGTGATGTGTCTGTGCTAGGGACCACAGTGGTGTGCATGCATGCATTCTCATTGTGCCACGATTAATGTGTGTGTTTAACGTGCAAAGATGCCTAATGTGGGCTGTCTCCTGACTGCTCTTCCCTCAGAAGACAGGGTAGCCTTGGTTAAGGGGGTTCCGTATAGGAGTCATGAGATGGGGTCCCAGTGCATATGCAGAGTCACCCTGAAGGGATAAGACAGGAGGATGTTAGTAGTGCATGTGCCCCTTGTGATGTGTGCATCATGGGGGGGGGGGGGGCAGTCATGCCTGCCACCCATCTCACTCACCAACCAACCAGCCAGCTGTCCCCATACATGTTCTGTTCGAAATCTGTGGGGATGGGGCTCTGATTGTATATGTAGCTGTCATGGGTGTCATGGGTAGTGTCATGTGTTGGGCTGGTGATGTCCTCCTGCAGGGTTGTGGTTAATTCCATGATGGCATATGAGGGGTGAATCTGAAGATGCAAGACACCTCAGAATCACTCATGCCATAGATGTCTATGCGTGTGTGATATATCCTCTCCTGTGAAGAGTGAAGAGTGAAGAGTGAGGGGCTTGTATCAGATAAGAATAATGTATTAGATTAGATTAAATTGTAAAGTTTATATAAGCAAAAAAAAAATAAAAAAAATAAAATCCCGTGCCCTCCTCAGTGCCCTCCTCAGTGCCCTCCTCCTTCTTTGTTCCTCTAAAGTCAGTAGTATAGCTATGAGCATGCCACTGGCATGTTGGCATACAGTTTGTTGGGCAACATGTGTGACTGCTCAGCTCCTCACTAACAGTGTTGCTTTATCTGACATGTAGACGAATTGTCTAATTTTAGACCACCTTTTATATGGTCTAATTTTAGACAGGACATTTAGCTGTTGCGCACAGCGCGTAGCCTGCGCTGCACCAACGTTCTTTTGTGGATCCCCGTAACTCCCTCATTAGCATATTTGAATAGCAAATCAATGGTGTGTCTAGTGCAGTTTTGCGCGGACGGATGCGCCTGTCTAACGAAATTACGCTGGACAAAAAAAAAATTGATTTCTTGCGTATCTCGTTTTGGGAGAGCCGTGCATCGAAATGCACGCGCACAATTAGACTTACGCCGCGCATCTCCTGTAACGCCGGCGTAATCGCTCTGTGAATCTGGCCTCAAGTTTTTGTCAAGCCTGCCTTGTATAATGAATGAATGAAAAACTTGTATAGCGCGGCACATGCGAACTGAATCGCCTCTGGGCGCTTGTTGTTCCTGTCTCCTTTGATATCAAAAGAGAAAAGTCTTGACCTTTTTCCTAAATGCTAGGTGGTTCTCCTCCAACCGAATGCTGGTTGGTAAAGCGTTCCATAGTCTGGGACCTTGGATCGCGAATCTCCTTTCTCCCTTGGACTTGAAGTTGGCTTTCGGAACCTGGAGCAGGTTCTGATTCGTGGATCGCAAAACGCGATTGGGATTATGCGCTTTTATTATTTCGCATAAATAAAGGGGGGCATTCCCATGGACACATCTATGTGTAAGACAGAGAGCTTTAAAAGCGATTCTGTCTTTGACTGGCAGCCAATGAAGTGCTCTCAGTGAAGGTGAGATGGATTCCCAGGGTTTTTTCCCAGTCACCAGTCTGGCGGCCGTATTCTGAACGACTTGCAGACGAGCGATTTGGTACTTGGGGAGGCCGAGGTAAAGGGCATTTGCATAATCCAGTCTGGAGTTAACAATTGCTCCCACCACGACCGCTAAATCTTCTTTAGGGATGAACGGAGTGAGTCTGCGTAGTAGGCGCAGCAGATGGTGAGATCCGCTGACTACTGACCCTATTTGTGCGTCCATTGTCATAAAGGAGTCAAAAATGACCCCTAGGCTTTTGACTTTGGCGCTAGGGGTGATGAGCTTGCCCAGAATGGGCGGGGGGGTCCATGCTGTTGAAAGTTGATTCATACGCTTGGCGTGAAACAGGAGAAGTTCTGTTTTCGCTCCATTGAGTTTAAGATAACTCTTTGTCATCCAGTCCTCTATCAAAGAGAGACATGTCTCTAGATTGAGGTGGTGATCCTGTCTGTTGCAGATGCGGAAATAGAGTTGTGTGTCATCTGCATATGAGTGGTAGAGCAGTTTTTGGCTGCTGATAATCTCAAAGAGAGGACGAAGATATATGTTAAACAGCACTGGTGACAGAGGCGATCCTTGAGGGACTCCGCATGTTACTGTGCGTTTGTCAGACGTGAAAGGTCCTAACTTCACTGTTTGCGATCGGTTTTCCAGAAAAGAGGAGAACCAAGATAGATCGCCTTCTGCGACTCTGGCTACTTCAGCAAGCCGAGTCAGTAACAGATTGTGGTCTACAGTGTCGAAAGCGGCACTTAGGTCCAACAGAACTAGAAGACAAGATTCTCCTTCGTCTGCGGCCTTGAGAACATCGTCCCATACTTTCAGTAATGCTGTTTCTGTCCCGTGTCCGGGACGGAAGCCTGATTGCAATGGGTCAAGTAGCTTGTGGGTATCTAGATGCTGTTGCAGCTGTTGTACCACTACTTTTTCCATTATCTTTGAGAGTACGTTGAGGCTAGTTATGGGACGGCGGTGGAGTGGATCCTTGGGGTCCAGGGAGGGTTTCTTCAGGATGGGTTGGATTACACCCTCTTTCAACTGTGAGGGCACTATGCCTTCCAAGAAAGACTGGTTGATAAGCTGCGTGATGGGAGGAGCCAGAATGTCGGCGCATTCCTTCAGCAGTTTAGTGGGGATAACGTCATTTGGCGCTGTGCTATTACGCAGAGTACAAATGACATTCTTAGTGGTCTCGATGGAGATGGGTTCCAGGGCGAACTTACCTGATATAGAAGAATTACTATGGGTGTTGTGTGAGAGGCTGCATGGGGGGCTGAGGGGGGAATTGTTTTGCTGAATGCTTTCACGGATCACCTCGATTTTATTAATGAAGTAATCCGATAGTTCATTGCAAAATTCTTGTGTGTCCGAGCTGGGGGTTTCAATGCATCCTGGCTTCATGGTCTGGGTGACCATCTTGAAGAGTTCGCGGGGGCGGTTTAGGGCGCCGTTGATAGCCTCCGAAAAATAATTTTTCTTGGCTTGGAAAATTCCTTTGTGGTATTTTCTTGTAGTCGCCTTGTAGATGGATAGGTTTAGCTCTGAAGAACATCTTTTCCAGGCAGATTCGGCCCTTCTGCGTTCTTGCTTCAGTAACGACAGTTGGTTGCTAAACCAGCTGCGGTTGGTTTTCCGGATGCGGGTTCGTCGCTTCGGCGCTACCAAGTCGGCTGACTGTAGCATGGCCGAGTTTATGGCTTCCAATGTTTCAACGGCCGTTTGATGCGGCGGAGTTGTTTCTATTTTTTTCCTTAAAGTGGTTTTGAAGAGTTCCGAGTGGAGCTTCTTCTGACATCTAGTCCAGTGTGTTGTCACTGGATTTGATGTTTTTGTTGCGGGGGGGATTGTGGAAATATTGAAGGTAATTGCATGGTGATCTGTCCATGGCAATTTTTCATTTTCCCAAATTTTTATTTCCAGAGCTTGTCTGAAAATAAGATCAAGTGTGTGACCTGAAGCATGTGTGGGCCCACATACTAGTTGCTGCAATCCTAATCCTTCTAGGTGGTCAATACAGGCGTCGGCAATGGGGTCCTGTGAGGAGTTGGCCCAGAGATTGAAATCCCCGAGCAGCAACAGGTGTTTGCTGTTGAGGGTATAAGTGGAGAAGAAATCCGTCCATGATGATAGCAGCTGCGATTTTGGGCCGGGCGGCCTATAGCAGAGCAGAATGTGGACGGTCTCCTTTGAACTTGCTTGAAGTTGTAGAGTAAGGGTTTCCATGAATGGAAGAGGGTTTTGGCGGACTGGTTTGGTGATCGTAAGATGAGTCTTGAGGATCACCGCCAGGCCGCCTCCTCTTTGCCCTATTCTGTTTTCCGTTATGATACGGTAATTTTCTGGCACCAGTTCTCCTAGAATGGTGTTACAGTCGGCTGTGAGCCAGCTCTCTGTAATAAAAAGACAGTCTAGATCCTTTTGTTGAATGAAGTCGCGGATTTCTAGTCGGTGTTTTACTGCCGATCTTGTGTTGATCAGAGCACATGATATGTGCTTGAGCTGGGGTAAATGGCTGAAATGACTGACCGTCGATCTATGATCGATTCTCAATAGTCGCTCAGTTCTTAGGGCCTTTTTGGTGATGGCTGGCAGTATTGCGGCGCATTGCCTCAAACTCCAAATGGTTTCGGCAGAATATTGCCTACGTGCCATGATCGTCAATACACGGGGGGGGGGATTTCGGGGCAGTGGGGAGAGGAATTGGCTAACTCCTCTCTCCAGGCTTGGTCCAGAGGAAGGCAAAAAACCCCGGCGGTGCTCGGCCAATATGCTCCAGCAGGGAAAAAATTCCTTCCTGACCCCTGTAAGAGGCGATCGGGTAACCCCTGGATCAGGCTTCTGTGCTTTGGAAAGACAGGGGGGGGGGGCTGGGGCTGTGAGGGGGACCCTGTTGCTGGTCAGGCGGGATGGCTGTTCAGGCAGTGGGAAGAGGGCTGACAGGGTGATTCTTTAATTGAACAGGGGGCTGAGGGGGTGAGAGACAGGCCGGGTAGCTGGCCCTCTGGGGTAGGGGAGGTTTCCTGGGGCTGAGAGAGGACCACAGAGGCGTGGGGAGCGGCGCGCCGTTAGGCCGCAAGTGAAGCCGCGGTCTTTCCTAGACCGCGGCCCCACGATTCGGAGCGGCCTGGCGCGGTGCCCTCAACAGAGCACCAGAACGGCGAAAACTACACGGGCGGAGGAATAGTGGAAGGGGGGCCCTTTGGGCCCTTGGGGATGATGGAGGTAAGGGAGGTGAGGGAGTGCAGGGGAACCTAGGCTGGGGAAAAAAAGAAGATTCCTGTCTCTCGGGACAGAGAAGACTGCGGCTTGTCCTGACAAGGACGGCCGCTTTTAGTCCCAGGGAGAGCAGGCAGACTTACCTTCAGAGGATGGGGGCTGGAGCAGAGAAGGAGCTGGAGCAGGAACGGGGGTGGCCAAAAAACCCTGCCTATCCAGGGAGTATGAGCCACACGTCCCACTGCTGGGATCCGTGCGCCAGTATCTGCTACTCCCTGGTTCAAGCCCTAGGAGAGAGAGGGGGCCGACACAACCAGCAGTAGACACCTGGTCGTGAAATCAGCACAGAGAGAGGAGAGAGCACGTCTTGCTGCACGTCTTGCTGCTTCCTTCTCTTGCTGTTCACTGACGTATACACACGATCGTGAAAAAAAAAAAAAGCTCAAGCAAAGCAACATACAACAGGTACGACGGCACTATTAAGGAGAAGTTCCATTCAGATGGCACCACCCTTGGGGCTGCTTTTGCTGATTTTGTGTTAGTAAAAGTTTGGTGAGAGACGATTTGCGCTTTCCGTCTTTGTGCTTTTCAGTCTGTTACAGCGTGACGAATGTGCTATCTCCATTACAAATTCTAGTTTTACCAGAACGAATGCTCCTGTCTCATAACTTGCTTCTGAGTGTTTGTTTCCCGTCGTTAAAGCCTACACACGACCATTTGTCACGATGTGAAAAATTCGAGCATGTTCTAAATTTTTAATGCCCATTTTTCACGTCATGAAAATTGCTCTGGAGCCTAAACACGGTCGTTTTAAATGACCATTTAAAAAAAAATTAATTTTTCATGTCATGAAAAACGGTCGTGTGTACGCGGCATTACAGTCTGAGCACTGCTGCACATGGACTGCAAACGTTTGATAGCAAGTCAAATTTAGATAACTGCACTGCTTGCATTCAAAAATGCATTTAACTCTGCATTTACGGTTACATACTGTAGCTGCTTTGAGTTTTATATCATCCTGGGTTCAGTTTTATAAAGTAGAACAGTTAGATTTTTGTATTTATGTATATGTTTTACATAGAGCAGGTAAGGGTAAGAACTTTTCTCAGGTTTTTATTGCTGTCTGCCCCCCTCTGGGGAAATTGCCCCAGAGACATAACAGGAAGTGAGAGGATCTATTTTAAATTTGAGGGGAAATCACTCTTCACAACTTCCCAACTAGATATTAGAAATAACAATAACTTTGTCTTGAGTTATACTTCAGAGAAAACCTGCATTTGTGTTTAGAATCTAATATCCTATTTGACAGTTGATTTAAAATAAGTAGCGTATAGCTTTCAATGTAATGAGCCTTATTGATAAGAGCTGACAATCACCCAATCTGGCCAATTTCAGCTAAATTGAGAAGCAATCTTAGGTTCATGAGCCCTGTGTATGAGCTTTGACCAACCACTCAAGAGTAAAGGCCCATACACACGATCGGCTATTCCGACAACAATTGTCTGATGGACGTGTTTTCACATTTAATCCGACCGTCTATATGCTCCATCGGACAATTGTTGTTGGAATTTCCAACGACAAATGCTGGATGGTCATGCTCTCAAATTGTCCCAATTTTTTGAACAGGAGAGGTGAGCAGTTATGGAAGACCGGGTTGCTTTGATAGCAGCCTTCAGCTTGTCTGCATTGTTGGGTCTGGTGTCTTTCATCTTCAACTTGACAATACCCCACAGATTCTCTATGGGGTTTAGTTTAGACGAGTTTGCTGGCCAATCAAGCACAGTGATACCATGATCATTAAACCAGGTATTGGTACCTTTGGCAGTGTGGCAGTTGCCAAGTCCTGCTTGAAAATGAAATCATCATCTCCATAAAGCTGGTCAGCAGAGGGAAGCATGAAGTGCTCTAGAATTTCCTGGTAGAGTGCTGCACTGACTTTAACCACTTGCCTACTGTGCACCTACACCCCCTTCCTGCCCAGACAAAATATAAGCTTCCGGCACTGCGTCGCTTTAACTGACAATTGCGCGGTTGTGCGACGTGGCTCCGAAACAAAATTGGCGTCCTTTTTTTCCCACAAATAGAGCTTTCTTTTGGTGGTATTTGATCACCTCTGCGGTTTTTATTTTTTGCGCTATAAACAAAAATAGAGCGTCAATTTTAAAAAAAATGCAATATTTTTTCCTTTTTGCTATAATAAATAACCCAAAAAATATATAAAAAAAATATTTTTTCCCTCAGTTTAGGCCGATACGTATTCTTCTACATATTTTTGGTAAAAAAAAAATGCAATAAGCGTTTATCGATTGGTTTGCGCAAAATTTATAGCGTTTACAAAATAGGGGATAGTTTATGGCATTTTTTTTTTTTTTTTTACTATTAATGGCGGCAATCTGCGCTTTTTTTATTGGGACTGCGACGTTATGGCGGACATTTCGGACACTTTTCTGACATTTTTGGGACCATTTACATTTATACAGTGAAAAATGCTATAAATATGCATTTGAAACAATTGGGATTGAGGGGCACTGACTAATAGTGGTTAAACCATATATTATACAACATATATGTGAAAAATAAATTGTGAAAGTGGTGCTAAACCAATGTAACAGCAAGTGATAACAAAGCAATAGGTGCAGAGAAATATATAATGGCAATGGACAATGAATGTCTACCCAGAGTCCAAATGCAATAATGTGCTGCAAAACTATACCAAAAAAACCACCGCAAGTGAGTATGGATGGCTCCTTACCCGATGGTGTTGACCTATTAATTAAAATAAGGTCAAATGAGGTCAATTAATTAAAATAATAAATAAATTATTTTAATTAATAGGTCAACACCATCGGGTAAGGAGCCATCCATACTCACTTGCGGTGGTTTTTTTGGTGAAGGTGGAATACACTTAGAAGAACAACACACGGAGCACCCTATTGGAACACTACTGCTATAGTTTTGCAGCACATTATTGCATTTGGACTCTGGGTAGACATTCATTGTCCATTGCCATTATATATTTCTCTGCACCTATTGCTTTGTTATCACTTGCTGTTACATTGGTTTAGCACCACTTTCACAATTTATTTTTCACATATATGTTGTATAATATATGGTTTAACCACTATTAGTCAGCGCCCCTCAATCCCAATTGTTTCACATGTATAATCCAGCACTCTGTATTATTTAGGGAGCAGCTTATAAATAATTGCATAATTCCCCCCCCCCCCTATTTTTTCACTTTGGCGCGAGATTTCCCCAAGTTCTATAAATATGCATTGATTACTGTATAAATGTGACTGGCAGTGAAGGGGTTAACCACTAGGGGGCGGGGAAGGGGTTAAATGTGTGTCCTATGAGTGTTCTAACTGTGGGGGGAGGGGGGGGGTGACTGGGGGAGGTGACCGATTGTGTCCCTATGTACAAGGGACACAACCGCTCTCCTCTCTCCCTGACAGGGACGTGCAGCTCTGTGTTTACACACAGAGCTGCACGTCCCAGCTCAGTTACTGAGCAATTGCGTGTGCCCGGCGGCGATCGTTGCCGCCGGGCACTCGCACGGGATCCCCGCAGAGCGGCTGGCGCGCCGGCGACGTGCGCGCGCCCGCCCGCGGCTTTAAAGGGACATCACGTCATATGACGTGATGTCAGAACAATGGAGTCGTCTGCCCGCCGTCATTTGACGGTGGGCAGATGACAAGTGGTTAAACTTGATAAAACACAGTGGACCAACGCAGATGATATGGCTCCCCAGTAATTTTGGTGCTTACTATACTGTACATTGACATACTTTTCAGTAAGCCAACATCTCTATATTAAAAATCCTTTTTTTTTTGGTCTTAAGTAATATTCAAATTTTGGGGATATAGGATTTGGGGGTTTCATTAGCTGTGTAAGCCATAATCATCCAAATTAAAAGAAAGATATGCTTGAAATATATCACTCTGTGTGTAACACATCTATAAAATATATGAGTTTAACTTTTTGAATTAAGTTACTGAAATAAATTTACTTTTTAATGATATTCACAGTGGTGTAGTGGATAGCACTTTCACCTAGCAGTAAAAAGGTTTGCTGGTTTAAATCCCAACCACGACACCACCTGCCTGGAGTTTGCATGTTCTCCCTGTGTCTGCATGGGTTTCCTCCAGGCCTCTGGTTTCCTCCCACACTCCAAAGACATGCTGGTAGGTTAAATTCATCCTGTCTAAATTGGAACTAGTATGTATATGTATGAATGGGAGTTAAGGACCTTAGATTGTAAGCCCCCTGAGGGTAGGGAGTGATGTGAATGTATAATATATATATATATATATATATATATATATATATATATATATATAAAGCACTATTTGTAATTTGATGGTGCTATATAAGTACCGGAAATAAATAAATAAGTAAAATATTCATATTTTATGAGATGCGCCTATATGTAATCTTTCCACCAATCTGAGTGTGCTGGTAGTCACAAATCCTGTCTCATCACTAATTAAGTGCAGTAACTAATATACAGTATTTAAAGCCAAACTCTGGAACAATATAAATTATTATATTAATATTATTTCAACTTTGCAATTATTAATACATTAAATGTAAGTACCTGAATTTGACCCGGCATCAACATTTTGCAGTCCTTGTAAAGTAAGGCTGGAGATTGAGAGAAGGAAGCAGTACAGGGAGCCAATCATTTCAATTACTCAATCAATCATGTGCTGACAAGAAGCCTGGTGAAAGGAGGAAGTGAGTTCAACACTGTGAAAAGTGCCCATGTCCAGTAACAATAGAATGTGGTTGGTCAAGGACAGCCGGGGGTCAGAGGAAGTGGGTTGAATGATGCAGACCATCAGACTGACGACACCTAATGGCAAAAAGTACGAGGGGAAATCTTGCTATTGCTTTTTTGTTGAAATTAAATTAAGTAATATTTAAGGTTGTCCCTAGAAATTGTAAAATTTTTTGACTGAGGTTGATACCAGGTTTTAAGTGCAAAAAAAAAGTGACCGATTAGCGTCTACCTATTTTAATATGACATTTGTATTTATTTATTCTATTTTACTTACACACGTTTTTATTGTTTGTTTTATTCCTAAATAACATGCTGCCTTCAGCCGATTCAACAGACACAGAGTTTTCTGTTCATGAACATGCAGAAGAAGGTGCAGAGAATAGAACCGGTAAGGACTAGATAAAAAAACTGTCTTCCTAAAAATGGAATAGAAATATGTAATTACAGTCATGGCTAAAAATATTGGCACCCCTGCATTTCTGTCAAGTAATGCACCACTTCGCACAGAAAATTGTTGCAATTACAAATGTTTAGGCATTCTCACATTTATTTCTTTTGTTTGTATTGGTATGACACAAAAAATTGGAGAAACAAAAAGCCAAATTCTAACACATTTCCTGCAATACTCCAAAAATGGACTGATGAAATTATTGGCACCTTCTTAAAATTGTAAGAAATAATTGCATTCCAAGTTTGTGATGCTCCTGTAATTTGTAAATACACTATATCAATTAACAGTGCTGACAATATAGAAATTACACCGGCAACCAGTTAAAATGGTGAAACATTGACTCAACCTTTCTTTTGTGTGTGTCTGTGTGCCACACAGAACATGGAAAAGAGAAAGAGCAGCAAAGAATTGTCTGAGCATTTGAGAACAAAAATTGTGGAAAAGCATGGACAATCTCAAGGTTACAAGTCCATTAATGTTCCTGTGTCCACTGTGCGCTACTTTGCCAAGAAGTATACAGCTCATGGGCACTGTAGCTAATCTCCCTGGATGTTGACAAAAAAGTAAAATGTATCAAATATTACAACAAAGGATTATTCGAATGGTGGATAAAGAGCCTTGATCAACTTCCAGACAAATTCATGCTGATGTTCAGGCACAGAGTACAACTGTGATTTTGCACTATACATCGCCATCTGAATGAAAAGGGATGCTATGATAGGAGACCCATGAGGACCCTACTGCTGACACATAAAAAAACTAGATTGGAGTGCAGCGCTACCCCCGAAGGAGCCGCTGGTTAAATACTGGGATTGGCACACCAAGTTACCCTGGTGATGTCTAGGGGTGGAATACCATTGCTGGAGCAATGAGCGAATGTCCAGGCAGTCAATAAAGTTTCCTTCAATGTCTTTTTTATTTTGCAGCCAACAAGGCAAACATCATCTTCAATTTAAGGAAAGGAAAGTTGATGAAAGAAGGATAAGAGAACCTTGTGGTATCAGGCTTGGATGTGAACAGGGCAGGCATGCCCTCGACAATAGCAATAGTTGAACTTGTCGACACTCCCGAGTGGTGTGTGTAAAGTACCCTAGGGGCAGGTTCCCTACACTAACCTGGCAGCCGAGGTGTCACTTCAGATCGCTTGGAGGAACAGGTCTCTCTATCTCAGACCTGGCTCTAAGGCCCTTGTAACCGGCCAATTTCTTCAGTAAGTTGGATAGGTTAACGGAGCGAATCCTCCCAGTAAATTTCCTTTAGGATGGGTCACCGGGTGACAGCAAAGTGTACCTGTCAGCATCCCGGTCACCAGATCCCTGATTGGTTCATTCAAGCCCTGTTGGACAATCTGCCTCCGGGTTCTCCTCAAGCCGATCCCCCAATCGTATGGCACCCAGCCTGGGATCTCCTCAAAAGAACTGGGAACCCAGTAGAGTACTGGGGTCCCCTTCGACCTCCAGTTGAGGTCCAGCATAGCCTGTGGATTTGGCCAGGTGGGCCACGCTGGTGGGGTCCATGGATGCGCGCACCCTGAAGGTGGATGCCGCACCTGGAATTGGGACCCCGCAGAACTGCCCTCAGCACATGACACCCATCACAGATATATCCCTCTCCAGCATGCCCCGCGAGGGAAAACTCCTCCAATTGGCTGCTGGGGAAAGCTTGCTCTGTTAGATCCCCCTCTGCTGTCAACTGCTGACCACGGATGATGACACATTCCTAGAGTGCAGACTGGCCCAGAGGACACTTCTGAAATAACAGGGGTTACCATCCTAACAATTGTGTGAATGGGAGCAAGGTAACTCTCCCATTCTTGCTAAATTTAGACTAGTGCCCGCACTGAAAGTAAAGGGGGCGATACACACTTCCCCCTCACGAATGGACACGGTCCCCAGTGTCCCAAAAGCATTCAACTTGAATGCTGGCCTGACACCAATTACCAGATAGAAAGAGAGAAAAGAAGAGAGGACAGAAATCACACAATAAACTGTAATATTCAAATGACACACTACATACACATCCCTATCTATCTAACTGCCCATTCTCCGCAGTGTCGATGATAGGTGGGTCCAGAAAAAAAACCTGCAAACATAAGAGCATTCAAAATATACATTCTGATGTCTATTAATTTTCTTACATATGTACAACCTCCAGAGTTAGGATTGAGACTGCACGCTCGTATCCGAACGCAAAATCTCCTTCTCTCCCGAGGAGCGACTATGGCATACAAGTGCTATGGGAGAAATACTGTTAGCGAATGTGCACTAAATTCAAACAGTCAAGTTCAACACACATTTTATTTTCTTCACTATAGAATAACGTTGCAGAGCACTGCCCCTGATGGCCAGTGCGCTGGTACTGCAGCAGTTCCGAGGGAGAAAGAAAAAAAAAAAATAATATGAAGTGCGCAAGTAGCAGCAAACAGAAGGGGGAAAAACACAGTCCTCCTCCAATCTTCCTCAATGTCTCCCAGAGTGCAGCAACTTTTGTGCAGGGTTCCCATTCTAACTGACTGAAACCCAAACCCCTCCCAGGGTTCTGCACAACAGTTCATGTGGTTCTGGAGGAGAAAGGGGGGAAAGGGAAAACTGGGAGAGAGAAAACAGTTCGCACAGAATGGGGCATACTTGTCTGTAACTTCCCTTGCGATGAGTACCCTTTTTGTTTCTCCTCTTTTTTGTGTTTTACCAATACAAGCAAAAGATATAAACATGGGATGAGCTTCGAGTTCGAGTCAAACTCATGTTCGACTCGAACATTGCCTGTTCGGCGAACAACAAACAATTAGGGGTGTTCATGGCAAATTCGAAAAGCCGCGGAACACCCTGTTAAAGTCTATGGGAGAAATCTAAAGTGCTAATTTTAAAGGCTAATATGCAAGTTATTGTCATAAAATGTGTTTGGGGACCCGGGTCCTGTCCCAGGGGACATGTATCAATGCAAAAAAAAGTTTTAGAAATGGCAGTTTTTTCGGGAGCAGTGAATTTAATAATGCTAAAAGTGAAACAATAAAAGTGAAATATTCCTTTAAATTTCGTACCTGGGGGGGTGTAAAGTCAGCATGTGAAAAAGCGCATGTTTCCCGTACATAGAACTATTCCTGCACAAAGTGTCATTTCTGAAAGAAAAAAAGTCATTTAAAACCAGTTTTGCGGCTATAATGAATTGACCTGAAGGGCCTGGAAATGGAATTTGGGGGGACCCCCACGCTTTTTTTTTTATAAATGAATTCTCTATGAATTGCCAGAGCCGAAAATTCATTATAGCCGCAAAGCCGGTTTTAAATTACTTTTTTTCTTTCAGAAATTACACTTTGTGCAGGGACAGTTCTATGTACGGGAAACATGCGCTGTTTCACATGCTGACTTTACACCCCCCCTAGGTACGAAATTTAAAGGAATATTTCACTTTTATTGTTTCACTTTTAGCATTATTAAATTTACTGCTCCTGAAAAAACTGACGTTTTTAAAACTTTTTTTGCATTGATACATGTCCCCTGGGACAGGACCCAGGTCCCCAAACACTTTTTAGGACAATAACTTGCATATTAGCCTTTAAAATTAGCACTTTAGATTTTAAAATTCACACGAACATTTGGTGTGTTCGCAAGTTCTGGTGCGAACCGAACAAGGGGTTTTTCGGCTCATCCCTACTCATCCCTAATGAGAATGCCTAAAGATTTGTAATTGCAACAATTTTCTGGGCAAAATGGTCCATTATTTGACAGAAATACAGGGGTACCGTTATTTTTGGCCATGACTGTACATCATCATTGATGTGTATATAGTGCTACCCTAATGGAGCTGCTGAAATTTGGCCTTTTTCTTCCACACAGCACCCACAGCCAAACAAATGGACATAAGAAACAGTCTAGGGTTTTTAGTTTAGAATGTTTATTTAGGGAACATTGAACTTTAATGGGGATTGGGATTCATGGAATTCCCAGAACTGCTGAAACTGGTAAACTCCAAACAAGTGAACGAGGAATTGCTAAAGGCCCTGGCTGCCAAAGTCCAACTGAACAATGCTGTACACCAGTGGTAGTAATGGTGAAGTTGAAATGAAGTCAAACATTCCAAAAAATGCTACCTTAAAGGCTTAAATCAGCTGAACCCCTGCCCATATATTAGGGATGCAGTGTTCATTCCCACACCGATTAACAGTCACTCCAACTTGCTAGACCAGGCACACTGTTCTTTCATGTAGACCGTTGTCTACTCAGGCTTGCTGCACTTGACATCTCCAAGGTGGTACAAGTTCTGTAACATGTTTATAAGGCAGTCAGATACTGCTCTAACCAAGTATAAGTGGATACTATGTTTACTGTTATTTGTTGTATTTGTTTTCTTTAATGATGTAGTTTATATGATTTATTGATGTAAACCTTATTGTACATCACTGCCACTGGCTGGGTACCCAAGCCTGTTTTATTTGTTACCATTATTGATGTTTGTTAAATTTCTTTACTTTTTCTGAAAAAAGCTGTTGGGGGGGGGGGGAACAAAAAAAGTAAGTGCTGACAAGACAGAGTGGCACAAAACCTGGCAGCTCTAGGTCCAAAGTAGAAATATTAGTGTTATTCTGGGTGTCTTGCACTGTACTCAAGCGGTCCAAAACACATGCAGTATTGCACTACACTGTCCTCTCTATGACTTTGGGTGTGGTTCTGGTTTGTACTTACTTAGTTCCCTTTAAGTAGTTTCTTAAATCTAGAAATTTACTGCACTAGCCTTTCTGCTGGGCAGGCTGTTCCTGGCTTGACTTGGAGTCTGCAGTTAAGCTTGGCTGAGGCTGTGCTGAGTGAAGACTTTCCACTTTTCTATCTCGCCTCTGCACTCGCTCCTTTTCTTCTGCCGCAGGGGCAGAGCCCCCAGCACAGGGGTTTCCTACAGATGGCTGAACCCTGGATTCTGCTCCAAGAGTTATAGGCCGCTGCATATTTATGGGTTGTCTCCCCACCTTCTGTGTCCACCCTCACAGGGATTGGTGGAAACTCCACAAATATTCAAGCTGCAGTGTTTGTCCCTGCACCCACTATGTTCCAGTGAGTTTAAAAAAACAAAACAGAGCCGCAGCCTGTGAAGCACTGCCTAGTCTAAACACAATAAAGTGGTTGTAAAGGCAGAAGTTTTTTTTATCTCAATGCATCAAGATAAAAAGCCTTCTGTGTGCAGAAGGTCCCCTCAGCCCCTTTAATACTTATGTAGCATTGCCCCCTTGGGGTAGCTGAGTATTGTTTTCCTGGGCCTTGCTCTGCTTTTCCTGCAGCCAGACACTTGGGGATTTCCACATTACACCCACACACTCTTCTGCTCGTCATCCAATAATCATTATAAGGTGGCTGTTTTTGTTTTGTATTTATTGGTAGAATTTGAATAGGAGAAGGGATTAGTGGGATACTCCAACTTGAACTATGCACAGATGAGGACAACTCTCACTTGACCTTAATTTTATCCAGATAGCAGATTCACTGCTAAACCACACTATAGCTGTGTGGAAAGATATGCCCTTTGCTTGCTCTGGAAGCAGACTTAATGCATCATTTTCTTCAGGACACTCACTATTATCCCTTTTACCGGACACCCATCCACTGACTTTTCTAGCCTGGAAGGATTTCTCTCAGGCACCTAGACGCAGATCTGTACCCACAGCAACCAGGAACAGATCCCTCTAGATGTGTCTCCCTCCTAGTCAGCTCTGCATGGCATCACATTTGCAGCTTCCTCAATTCTGGTTCTCAGGTCGACCACCTGGGGCCGCATGGCAGCCTGTACAGAGGAGGGGTGTCAGCCCCTTACCTCTGGGACCCCCCTCTCCAGCTAAGACCCTGAGCACATGTGCCCTAGGCATATATATAGAGTCACCCAGCATGCCCTGAGGCACCTGCTTCTGCCAATGGCCATGGCTGTAACTACACCTATGCTCCCATTTGTAAGGTTTCCTCCCACTGTCCAATAAGCCTCATCCTATTGGACCAGTGTAAAACAGGCAGACAACATGAGCAGCATCTGAGCACAATGAGCATACCCTATCAATGGATCACTGCTCCCTGGTAGGCAGAGAACACCTACATTTACCTGATTGCCTCCCTGGTTTGCATTACAAGGTGTTTTGGGGGACCCCAAAGCACCCTCCCCATGTTGCGGGCATGTGGCCTGGTACGGTTTAGGGGGGGCCCAGATCCTGGTCCCCTATGTGAATGGGTATCGGGTATATTGTACCCCTATACATTCACCAAACAAAGTGTCAAAAAAGCAAAAATTACATTAGACAGTTTATGACAATTCCTTTATAATAAAAAAAGATGTCCTGCATGTGATTAATGTGCATAACTATACTTTCTAAAGAGTAAATTGCATTTTTTTAAATGTAGCTCTGTTTTAATGACATTATATGAATATACATGTATTGTTAAGGTTCTTTTCTATGTGTAATATGTCAATCAATGCTCTTAGATAAACCTCATGGAAATGAAGACCAAAATACAATGGCAGAAGAAAAAGTTGAAGATCTGAAAAATGCCCCTAACAATAAACTCATAGACCAGGATAACTGCAAACATAAAGTCAAGAAAGAAAAACAAAAAGAGGAGAAGCAGGCAAAGGATGAACAGGAGAAGGAAAGCAAGAACAAAGATGAAACATATGGTAAAATCTAGTTGTAGTAGGCTTTTAGAAAATAATACATAATAAATAGAACCTGAACCAAAGAAGAGTATGTTTAGTAAGGTTATTCATAGCCCAAAATCCAAAATTTGGGTGCAAAATCCAGAATTTCTTTCATCAATAATTAGGGGGAGACACAGAAATTAATTAGTCTAAATATGTTGTGGCTTCTACTTCTAGAAGTCTCTTGGTATGCAAAGCAGAGAAGGCACAATAATTTCATTGGCTCCCTTCCAAGAGTATGGTCTACCCCAGTGTTTCTCAACCAGGGTGCCATTTGGGTTCCCGCTCAGTGTCCGAAGCAGTTTGTCCTAAATCAGTGTCATGAGTTGCCATGGTGCAGGTGGGATGGCTACCAGCACCCTAAAAGAGCTGCCCCCAGCATTCAATAGAGGATGGAAGTCTGACTCCTTCAGACCTGTTCCACCCCTCATGGAGGATGCTGACGTATAGAGAGAACTCTGGTGTGATGGGGGGATTCTGACATTATAGAGGACTCTAATGTGATGGGGAGTTCAGACCTCTGATGTGATGGGGTACCTCAAATGAGGTGAGTGGCTCTGAGGTGATGGAGATTTGAGAACCTTTTTCTACATTTAGACAAGGTGCCTCAAGATTTTGCATACTTTTTTTAATGGGAGAGAAATGGACCATGGCAATTTAACAAAATGTTTGCAATAATAGTTATGATGGCAAATATAACAATAAATATATACAGTCATTATGGTTTTGTAGCTTTGTCTTCCTGAAACACTGTCATGGCTTGTGAAATTATACTTCTTGCAAAGACTTTGGTGTACAGTGGAACCTTGGATTACAAGCATAATCCGTTCCCGGAGAATGCTTGTAATTCAAAGCACTCGCATATCAAAGCGAGTTTGCCCATAGAAGTCAATGGAAATGAAGATAATTTTTTCCACATTGACTTCTATTGTATGCAGTACCGCATGTGGCCAAATACTCAGAGTCGTTTGGATTTGATCGGACACCATTGGAGAGGCTTGGAAACACTCGGGAACGGAGTGTTTTTGAGAATTACCGAGTGCATCCGAATGGCTAGGAGTGTCACCGGCACTCCTGCACTTCTGGCCAAATGCATACTGCACATCGCAGAGGTTTGAATCCTGCTCGTTTTGCAAGACAACACTCACAAATCGAGTCAGAATTTAAAAAAAATAATAGCTCGTATTGCAAACCGCTCATTAACCACGTTACTCACAATCCAAGGTATTACTGTATTTTTTAAATGACTGTTACCTTAATTCAGAGACTTATTTTAAACTGTTATTCAAGTATTGTTCATAGCCCATTTGCTGCTCTCCTGACATAATGGATGTAAGACTTATGGAGGGGGACATCTTATCCTTTTATTGCCAACCCTAAAGGCTCAAAAGGAATTAGCTTAGAACCCTTCCAACTATGAATGTTTTATGTCTTTGCAAATGAACTTATAACAAGATACTTTATATCCACTGTTATGCCGCGTACACACAATCAGGCTTTTGCCGGCCAAATCGGAATTCCATCGGAAAAAAATAGAACATGTTCTATATCTAAACTCCGATGGAATTCATTGAAATTTCCAATGAAAAAACTCTGATGGGGCTACACACGATTGGAAAATCCAATGGAAAATGTCCATTTGACTTTTTTCATCGAAAATTCCGATCGTGTGTACGTGGCATTACTTTAAAAATTGTAGTGTTGTTATTATGATTATCATCTTCATTACTGTGGCATTCAGTAGGATTTAATGGTAGATGTTGGTCTTTCATTCTTCAGAATAAAAAAATAAATTATCAAATCAATATTTCTGGCAACCAAATAACTGATCAGTGTAGATGTATGTCAGAAAGACCTGTCCACCAATGGATAGCTTTCTTAAGAGAAATCTGAATGAACCTGAACTAATACTAAATCGAATGAAGATATAGAATACACCAAGAATGACTTAAAGGGGAAGTCCACTCTAACACTAAAATCTCTACATCTACAGACATCCACAATCTAACACTAACCTATCTAGCCCTGTAAAGAAAAAATCATACATACATACCTTTTCTGAAGCCAATCCAGTCTGATCCCATGCTAAGCTGTCAGCGGTGCTTTGCTGTCAAGGTGGGTGCAGGGGAGGCAGCCGACAACAGAAACCCCATAGTAACTCTATGGATGACGTCACTTCCCATTCATTTCGTAGCCATTGTCAGCTGTCTCCTTTGCAGAAATTTCCGCTGCTGGAGACCGGACTGGATCGACTTAAAAAAAGATACGCTTTCTTCTTTATAGGGTAGATAGGTTAGTCTTGAATTGTGAATGCCAGTAGATGTAGCAATTTTAGTGTAAGGGGGGACGTCCCCTTTCAGCGTATTTAGTTTGAGTGCCAGTGTAGTTAAAGCAGAGTTCCAGCTGTTTCCATGTTTATTAAAACTTTTGATAAACACATACTTACCTGTCCCATGATCCAGCAAAGTCTTGGTTCTCTCCCCCGTCTCTCCCCAGCGCCGGCATCACTAGTGTGGGCATCCGGCTGTGACAGCTAGCGGCTTCACAGACAGGTGCGCTCTGTGCATTCTGAATGGCCAGGCAATCTTCTGGGACCTGTGACGCGTCTCAGAAGATTACAGGGAGGGAGGGGGAGAGTAGAACTTCCGCTCGAGCTGCCTAGGCGGCACGAGTGGAAGTGGTAGCTGGGTACCTGTCAAAACTGGGTACCTGCTCCCTCCCCAAAAAAATGGCAGAAATGGTGGAAATCTGCTTTAGCCCAGGTTCACACTGGGTACGATTTGAGATGCGATTTCACATGTCAAATCGCATCTCAAATCGGCAGCATTTGCCAGCAATTGTTGGCAATGGCACTGTCCTAATCGGTGCGACGCCGCATCTGCTGCGCTGCACTGATTTAAAAAAGTAGTTCCTGTACTACTTTTTGCAATTTCGGGCCAAGATTTACATTAACATCTGTGCAGAAACCTGCACAGATGTCTCTTAGATCGTGGCCGAAATCGGGACTGCCAGCGGGAGTGAATTTGTGCGAGTTCAGCTGAGTGTGAACCTGGGCTACAGAGAGGAAGCTGTATATCAAGAGACCGTAATCAATACAATATACTAACCAGAAATGTAAACTTAACCCTAACTTTAACCTTTAACTTCAAAATAGCCCTTAAATTAACCCTTAGCCTAAGGCTGCATTCACACCTAGGCGTTTTGTCGCCCTACGCCCGACACTGTAGCAGCCTGAAATACGCTGGAGGGGCGATTTAACATTGTCGGCTATGGAGATGGTTCACATCTCCACGCTGAACGCCGAAACGCAGTACGCCTGAAGCTCAAAACAAGTCCCGGACCCTTTTTTTCAGGCGTCTTCGACGTTCGGGCATAGCCGACAATGTAAAAATCACCCCTCCAGCGAAAAACAAGGCGCGTTTTGTTGCCGCAAATCGCGGGGACAAAACGCCTATTTCATGTCGCCGCAATACACCGCATACCACCAGCCTAGGTGTGAATGCAGCCTAAAGGTACTATGGAACCTAACTACTCATGTTGAAAGACCCTGTGATTTGCAGGACAAGGACTAATTACCTATTATTGGGGGTATAATCATTAAAACTGTAAAACAAGATAGAAGCCCAAGATATTCCTGTTTTTCATCTGCAGCAAATCCATTTTTTGAGCCAGAACCACCGGGGATAATGCCAGGTGTGTGTATTCAAGACCTTGTCAAAGTCTATCCAAACAACTACAAGCCTGCAGTGGACATGGTCAATATCACCTTTTATGAAGGACAGATTACTGCTTTCCTAGGGCACAATGGAGCTGGAAAAACAACAATATTGTAAGTTATTCTACCACTTTTCTTTATATAAAAACCTAAAGATAAAATGGCTGTATAAAAACTCTTTCTTATTTAAATTTGTCTTTGCATACAAAGCAGGCTTTACTGAAAGTAAACCTGTCATGACAGAAATAGTTGGCCTAATTTTACAGACCTTCTAAAATAGTTAGGTTCCTTATTACGCTGACTTACTGGCTTCTGTACTCTCTGAATCAAGATGGCAGATCAGAAAAGTAAGAGAAAAGTTAGTAAGTAAATTAATTAAAGTAGTATTAAACCCTCAGATTTTTTTTAGCCTAGCACATTGAGCACAATAAACTGAACACACACTTTACAGTGTGGGGCAGGAGTAGTAGGGTGGAGCAGGGGAGTGCCTTGACATCCTAGGCTACTTGACTGTGTATTTCTATTGATGCACACAGTCACACAACTCTTGTCCCTGCATACAAGAGTGGCTCCATAGGATACTCCAAGAGAAAGGAGCCACCCTGAAACAGGAAGCTTGAGCCAGTGGTCATAGCACCAGGATAAACAGGAACATAGGCAAGGATTAAAAGATAAAGAAGCTGCATACTTAGTAAACGATTAAATAAGCTATGGAGAGTGCCTAAAAACGGAGGGTATAATATCATTGTAAGGTCAGAAGGTAAATATGATATCCAGGCACACTGCATTCTTAGGAGGGCAGCACTATTACCAACCTGGGTGCTTTTGCATGACAGGCTAAAGGTACTTTAACCTCATAAAAATTATTTTTATTACAATACATAGCTATGTACACTTACCGGACACTTTATTAGGTACACCTGTTCAATTGCTTTGTAATACTAACTGCTAATCAGCCAATCACATGGCAGAAACTCAATGCATTTAGGCATCTAGACGTGGTGAAAACGACTTGCTGAAGTTCAAACCAAGTATCAGAATGGGGTAGAAAGGGAATTTAAGACATTGAACGTGGCATAGTTAGTGCCAGATGGGCTGGTCTGAGTATTTTCAAATCTGCTGAGCTATTGGGATTTTCACACACAACCATCTCGAGGGTGTACAGAGAATGGTCCGAAAAAGAGAAAATATCCAGTGAACAGTGGTTGTGTGGATGAAAATTTCTTGTTGGTGTCAAAGGTTAGAGGAGAATGGGCAGAGTGGTTTGAGATTATAGAAAGTCGACAGTAATCTCTAAAAACCACTCATTACAACCAAGGTATGCAGAATACAATCTCTGAATGCACAACACATTGAACCTTGAAGCACATGGGCTACATCAGCTGAAGACCACACAGGGTGCCACTCATGTTAGCTAAGAGCAGGAAACTGAGGCTACAATTCGCACAGGCTCACCAAAACTGGACAACAGAAGATTGGAAAAACTGTGCCTGGTCTGATGAGTCTTAATTTCAGCTGCGACATTCAGATGGTAGGGTCAGAATTTGGTGTAAAAAACATGAAAGCATGGGTCCAACCTGCAATTTATCAATGGTTCAGGCTGGTGGTTTAATGGTGTGGGGGATGTTTTCTTGGAACACTTTGGGCCCCTTAGTACCAATTTAGCATTGTTTAAACTCCACAGCCTACCTAAGTATTGGACCATGTCCACCCTTTATGACTACAATGTACCATTCTTCTGATGGCTACTTCTAACAGGAAAATGCACCATGTCAGAGAGCTCAAATAATCTCAAACTTGTTTCTTGAACATTACAATGAGTTCACTGTACTCCAATGCCCTCCACAGTCACCAGAGTGCTAAGGTTGCTGTAGTGAGTCATGGGAGGGGTTTCCGGGGGCTGGGGGGAGTAAAGGAAGGAGAGGAAGCCTAAGAGAGGGATCTCCAATAACTTTGGGTCTTGTGCAGAAGACAGCTGTAAAGGTTGCTGCTGATTTATGTGAGGGGTGTTTCTTGGAGCCCCATCAGGCCCTCGCTCTGACCAATGATGGCCCTCAGCTGGGAATGAAAAACATGCCCAGGCCCCGTCCAAGGAGGCTGCAGGCCACCCCAGCACCTTGCCACCCTTCCCGACCTCCCAGGGAAGACAGATTTCCTTGGGTTTTTCTGTTACCTAGTTCTTTGGAGCAGGCTGGATTTGATATAAAGTGCTCATAGAGGTTATGAGCTTTTTAAAGGTGGTCATTCTCATCAAATGTTAACTGGGTAGGGACCCATCTTAGGTTCAGTGCCCCTTTTATTATGTATGGTTAAGTGTCAATGAACTAGTGGGTATTCACGTCTATAGCTCCTATTGATTGTGCAATGTCTCCAAGTCGGTGTTGGAGGCCTAGCTTAAACAGATATCCCACACAGAGGTTTTATGTAAAGTTCCTCAAAAGCACCATTTATATTGTATTTGTCTAGAGAGAAAAGGGAGACCTTTACCTGTTCCACATCCAAATCTTTACAACATATTGAACAATGGGCAAGAACCATCCTGCTGAGAGTGCACATTACTGGCAACCACATGATTCAATTTTCTATAAAAGAAATATAAAATGTTATTAGTATTCATTAACAATTGAGGCCGCTGCATCAGTACATCATTTTAAATCAATAAATTATCATATGATACAAACGTCCTCCTGGGGACCAATATACACACCTCCTTACATGGAAAACATTCAAAATGGTGGAAGAGGTAGCTTGTAGCAGCATACTTGTAAAGACTCAAGGCTGTAATTTGTGCCAAAGGTGCTTCAGCAAAGTATTGAGCAAAGGCTGTCAATACTTATTTACATGTTCGTTTTTTTGTTTTTTATTTTTTATAAATTTTGCAAAGATTTCAAACAAACTTCTTTCATGTTGTCATTATGGGGTATTATTTGTAAAATTTTGAGGACAATAATGAATGTAATCCATTTGGGAGTACGTTTTTTGTATAACCTAACTGCTTTAAATGTAAGGCTGTAACATAACATAATGTGGAAAAAGTGAATATTTGAGATAAGTGAGTTTTTTTTTTTTATTTGAGATAAGTGAGTTTTTTTTTATAACCTAACTGCTTTAAACGTCTCCACAACTTTATCCCTGGCCTGTCTGGTGTGTTCCTTGGCCTTTGTGATGCTGTTTGTTCACTAAGGTTCTCTAACAAACCTCTGAGGGCTTCACAGAACAACTGTATTTATACTGAGATTCAATTACATACAGGTGGACTATATTTACTAATTAGTTGACTTCTGAAGGCAATTGGTTCCACTAGCGTTTAGTTAGGGGTTTCAGAGTAAAGGGGGCTGGATTCAAATGCACGCCACACTTTTCAGATATTTATTTAAAACAAAATTGTAAAACCATCTATCATTTTCCTTCCAGTTTACAAATATGTGCCACTTTGTGTTAGGTTACAAACAAAAACCTAAATTTTATTGGGATTCTATGTGATAAACCAACACAAAGTGGCACATATTTGTAAACTGGAAGGAAAATGATAGATGGTTTTACAATTTTGTTTTAAATAAATATCTGAAAAGTGTGGCGTGCATTTGAATCCAGCCCCCTTTACTCTGAAACCCCTAACTAAATGCTAGTGGGAAATTTCCAGGGGTATGAATATTTTTTAAGGCACAGTATACGGTATGTACACAAATTATGATACGATTTCTTGCCAGAAGTAAGTTTGTTCCCATTCTTTACTCAAAATATGTACGTTTGTTTAAATGATATTTATATATTTTAACTCTGCTATTTTCATTCTGTCATTTCCAACCAAACATGAATACAGGTCCATTATAACTGGATTATTCCCACCTACCTCGGGTACAGTGTGGATTCGTGGCCGAGATATTCAGACACACATGGACTCCATTCGGCAAAGTCTTGGCATGTGCCCTCAACATAACATTATTTTTCGACAGTAAGTACTGAATATGATGCGCTTATATTTACCAGTACAATATACGCCAGCTAACACAACCTACACGGTCAATGGCTCTTGTTTGGGCAATTATCTCCTTACCTTGCTGCTACATTCCTCTAGTTACCAGTGTGTATGTTTTAATTATAGCTTTTAATTTAAATCTAGAAAGATGCCTCTAAATTTGTTCCGTGGTTCTGGCACCTTCTTGCTGGGGCAACTGCAGTCTTCTTCAAACACATTATCATCGGATGAAGACTGGACAGCAGAAAATCATTTGTGAAAAGGCTATAGATAAACAGAATATGAAATAAATAGGTAGTCTGTAAATGAAAGACACATAGGGCCAGATTCAGGTAGGAGAGCGGATCTTTATTTTGGAGTAACGTTTGTCATTTACGTTACTCCGCCGAAACTTTAGGAGCAAGTACTGTTATTCACATAGCACTTGCTCCTAAAGTTGCGGCGGCATAGTGAAAATGAGCCGGCGGAATTCAAATTGGGCGGGTAGGGGGCGTGTATTATTTAAACTAGGCGCAATCCCGCGGCGAACGTACTGCGCATGCGTCGACTGTCAGTGCGCATGCTCCAAATTCTGTCAGTGAACGTCAATGACGTCAATCCCCATTCACGGACGTTTTACGCAAACGACACTAAACTTTTTAAATTTGACGCGATGACGACGGCCATACTTAACATAGGATACTCCACCTAGGGGGCAAGTTTTTCTTTACGCCGCGTATCGCTTACGGAAACGTCGGAAAGTCACTGCGTCGGGCCCGCGTACGATCGTGAATTGCCGTGTCTCGCTGATTTACATATTCTCTGCATAAATCAGTGGGAACGCCCCGAGCGCCCATTTTAAAATTGCAGTTCCGATACGATGGCGAAATACAATTACGCCGCTCGTATCTGAACTCAATCCCGGCGTATCTTGTTTTCTGCATACAGAAAACAGATAAGCCGGCTCAAAGTGAGAGTTATGCATCTGGCCCATACAGTACATGTGTTTTATGGGCCAATTAATCCATTGGACTAGAATAAAGAACAGTAAACTAGTACTGGTATTTTCAGAAGCGGTCACCTATGGAAGCTTGCATTTTTGTCCAATGTCATGCTTCCTTTTTGTAAAGAATTAACCACCACAGAAAACCATAAATAATTTCTTACCAACATCCCTAAATTGTAGAAACTTAGAAAAATGGAGCAACCCCCAAAGGTACTGATGGTACTTCAAAGGCAACTGAAGTAAAAGAAGATATTTCTATGGTATAAAACATATAATTTTATTTATACATCCATAAAATCGTATGGTACAACATTATTATGAATGGTAAAAAACATCAACAATAAAACCGCTGACTTGCAAAGATATACTGTATATACAATAGGTTACACTCTCCTCTCTAATACCCACACGTTTCAGGAAGAGTTCAATCCTTTCTATAGGGGCCTTTAGGAGAAGGTCACAAACATTGAATTAATCACTATAAAAACAACATTTGTAGATCAACACAGATGTGTAAAAGCATCCCACTGTTTTGCAAATTGAGGCGTCTCAGATGTCCCAAAAGAGGTGGCCAGGGCCCCACATGTTCCACACAAGATTCCCCCCTGAAGACCATAAGAGCTTAACCACACATATCCTGATGTATGTATATAAGGATCCAGGGATCTTGAAACCTCCTAAGTGTGCCTATACAGAGAGCCCCCAATGTTTCCTCAGGAATATCCAATCACTTTGGGTAGATGGGACATAGGACACAGCATGGAGAGTTATGGTGTCGATCCCAGCATTCAGAAGACCTTCATCCAAAAAGAAACTCATCCTCTTTCTCCCCCAGCCTCTAACACATTTCCAGGATACTTTTTGATACTTTTTTCACTTCTGCAATCCTTACCTAGGCAAAAATGACATGCAGTCTGCAACCTCTTGGGATGCGTCACACGTCCTAGGAGGCTTCAGAAACAATCTCACTGCACTCCTTTGCCCTGCACATGCTCATTTCAGTGGGTGGAAGGCGGTACTGAACTGAATTCCTTTTTAATTACATACACCTGCTAATGTTTAATACATACTTTTCATATTTAATAATGCTGGATTTGATCTATTTTAACGTCTCTCTATTCACCTAACATCCTTTGCAACACTTTTCTGACCATCAGAAATGTCCCCCAGAGTTTGTTGCACCAGGATTATGAGAACATTTAGTAAATGTTTAGCTCTGTTAATGCAATATACATAAGAAAGATGCCCCTGGCTTGTCACCAGATGACACAGCAGCTGACCTCCTACCTACACATTACTGTTACTCAAAATAAAGCGTGAACACAATGTGCAACCTGCTGGAAATAGACTGTAAAAATGTGAGTGGGAGTAAAACACATCATGCCAGAAATGTGTTTTTTGCAAATACTTAAAACAAGAGCTCACCAACCTTAAATGAAAAGAAAAATACAATAAAAACAGCTGAATTTTATGTGGTCTTTGGCCAGCTGCCCCAAATCAATTGAAGTAAATATGACAGATAGTCGTAATAACTGTAATGCAGTAGTTGCTCACCTTGCCTTATACTATGTAAATATTTCAAATAAGTTAGATTAGCTCTGGATCACAGAATATGGAGTTTGCAGGGCGCAGTACCAGGGATGAGATGGGTACTGCAGCCAAAGATACCAGTGCTGGGTTACTCATGTTTACATTTTTCAGTGGAGTTAAACTTTAAAATCATTTTGGAATCTCACATTTTACAAGCTTGCTTTTCTGTGTTTTTGATAATAGAGCCTTTGGTGTAGATATTTGTAAGTTAGCCACTAGAGGGGTCTATAAGTGGGTTCAGTGCTATCATGTCTCTCTTCTAACAACTGTTGAGATAAGATATCAGCCCCACATGGAATGCATTGTTTTCAGTGTGTCAACTGACTCATAGATTTGCTTTGTGAGAGGGAAAAGTCGAGTACAGCCATGGTGTAATACTACACATCAGAAAGCAAAGCCTGCACTTGTATTCAGCTAAAATAGTTTCTTTGTGTACATTTTTTAATACAACTAATACGAAACACAATTTTATAAAGTATAAATGCATATTAATAAGTCTATCTACACCGAGCTGATCTAGTATTTCTGGCCATGGCCATTTTGATTACAGGCAAATGATTAATGTAGCATTTACTTTCTGGAATCCATCCGTTCCTAGCTCAGGCATGGGGGCAGGAGGGTCTGCTTGGCTGAGAAACCCTCTTTATCCCCCTCCCCCCAAAGTCTGGGATGTATGACATAATTTACCCTAGCCTGAAAACCAGGAAGTTACTGAAGAAATAAAAAAAAAAAGTTTGAAACAAGTAAATATAATATACTTTAACCACTTAAGGACCGGACCAATATGCTGCTAAATGAACAAAGGTGTTTTTACAATTCGGCACTGCGTCACTTTAACAGACAATTGCGCGGCCGTGCGACGTGGCTACCAAACAAAATTTGCGTTCTTTCTTCCCAAAAATAGAGCTTTCTTTTCATGGTATTTGATCGCCTCTGCGATGTAAATGGAAAAAGACCGAAAATGTTGAAAAAAAATGATATTTTCAACTTTTTGTTATAAGAAAAATCGAATAAACTAAATTTTAGTCAAACATTTAGGCCAAAATGTATTCAGCCACATGTCTTTAGTAAAAAAAAAATCGCAATATAAAAAAAAAATTAGCTACCTCGCTTAGTGACACTGGCAATAGGGGGTGAAAGGGTTAACTAGGATGGTGATAAAGGGGTTAAACCTTTATTAGGCGGGGTACGGGGCTACCCTGGACCTAACACTAACTGCCTGTCACACTGACACTAAATGCAGTGATCAGTAAATATATGATCACTGCAATCAGTGACACTGTGATAGGGGGCTGGGGGGGGGGGGTGGGTGATCTGAAGGGGTAATGTGCCTATGTGTGTGGTTTCAGTGTGCTGTTGGTGCGACTTGTGATGTCTTCTCTCCTCTCGTCGGATCGAAAATACCGCCGAGAGGAGAGGTGACATCACTTCCTCTGCTAGTGTTTACATTACAAAGGCAGAGGAAGTGCAGGGCGGGGGCTCTGCTGATTCGATGGGAGCGATCGCGAGGGGATGGACAGAAACCAACAGCCGTCCCCTCACCACGGATAGCTCCCACAGGTAAAACGACCACCGCATGTAGCGGGGGGGGTCCCGATCGGACCCCGACCCGCAAGAAGGCAGGGACGTACATGTACGCCCATGTGCCTGTACGTGCCATTCTGTGGACCTACATATACATGCGGCGGTCGTTAAGTGGTTAATATACTTTCCTATATATTTAACAATGGTAACAGCATAAGAAATTAAAATAGTCAGTGTTGAGTGAGAAAGTTAAGTTTTACTTTAACATCATGCAAGTGACTGCAATACTTTCTGAGTTATTGGCCTGGTCAGGTCAGTTATCCAGAAAGTAAAGAAGCCAGAGATAGCCAGGAAAAAAGCAATGCCTGTGTATGTATTTTATGTATACAGGATTTCTTTATTTTGAAAGCAAAGGCATCTTTAATTTGCATAAACTCTACATACTCTATTCTAAACTTGTATTAAAGGGGTTGTAAAGGTACAATTTTATTTACCTAAATAGCTTCCTTTACCTTAGTGCAGTCCTCCTTCACTTAACTCATCCTTTGATTTTTCTTTTAAATGTCCTTATTTCTTCTGAGAAATACTCACTTATGTCTGTAACTCCACACAGTAATGCAAGGATTTCTCCCTGGTGTGGAGTGTCGTGCTCGTCCCTCCCTTGGACTAAGGGAGAGTCAGGACACTCACTAACACAAAGCTCATTTCTCTATCTGCAACGTAGAGAGCGTCCTGACTCTCCTGTAGTCCAAGAGAGGGGGCGAGCAGGACACTCCACACCAGGGAGAAAGACTTGCATTACTGTGTGGAGTTACAGACAGAAGAACAGGAAGTGAGGATTTCTCAGAAAAAATAAGGACATTTAAAAGCAAAATCGAAGGATGAGGTAAGTGAAGGAGGACTGCACTAAGGTAAAGGAAGCTATTTAGGACACAAAACTGTACCTTTACAACCCCTTTAACATTGACAAACACAGGAGAGCATCGGGGCAAATCCTTTATGTTACGAGTTGTTTTTTGTGTGAAGTTTAGCTGTATTTAGTTCTTATATGTGCTAGACCATTCCATGTTTTTTAACATTAAACAAATATAAAAAGGTCTTTCCCACGGTGGACCCTTCCTTTAAGAGTTTGGAACTATTGATAGACTTGAAAAGGTGTCTCAGATCCATAGTACTCCATAACAGGGCCTGTATGGTTATGTATTTTTTTATATTGTCTATGTATAAGTCAACAGAGTAGATTTTATCAGTTATGATCTAAGGTTTACCTCTGAAAAAGAGAGTGAATATGAGAGAAAGACAATCGATCAAATCATTTTTAGTTTTGGAAATCCTGAATCTCCACAATTTCAATTTCAATCATAATTTTAATTAAATTAGTAGAAGGCACTTGCCAGTTCCCGCTGCTTCTTTTTTTTTTTATATTACAATTAAATAAGGAGACTATAGTTCTGTAACATGTGAAGGTAAAGCCAAGAACTGGCATGAACAAAGACGGAATATATAATCTACTGGTGTGCTCTTAAGCAGAATTGTTGGTTTTAGTTGTAGTTGACCATTATGCCACTCAGTAACTACATACTTAGTACTTTATGTCCACTAATGTAAATATTATATCTATATTTTTATTCCTACAGTCTAACCGTGGAAGAGCATATCCTGTTTTACGCCCAGCTAAAAGGCAGATCTAGGAGACAAGCTGAGAGGGAACTGGAAATTATGTTGGAGGATATAGGCATTCCTCAAAAAAGACACGAGGAAGCACAAAACCTATCAGGTAATTATTTTGATCTTTCCACTCTTTAATGCTGCATACACACAATCGGAAATTCCAACAGGAAAAGTCAGATGTGAGCTTTTGGTTGGAAATTCTGACCGTGTGTAGGCTCCATCAGAATTTTTTTGTCGGAATTTCCGCCAAGAAAAAATTGAGAGCTGGTTCTCAATTTTTTCGACAGGAAAAGTTCTAGGAGGAAATTCCGATCGTCTGTATGCAATTACTATGTGCAAAAAAACACACATGCCCTGAAGCATTTCGATGCATTTTCGGAATCATTGAACTTCATTTTTCCCGACTCGTTGTAGTGTTGTACGTCACCGCATTCTTTTGGAATTTTGTGTAACTGTGTGTATGCATGTTTGAGCCGAAATTCTGTCAAAAAAAAATCCACAAATTTCTTGTCAGATTTTCGGATCGTGTGTACGCGGCATTAGGCTCTGTACACAACTAGGCATTTTGTTTTCATGCAGAAAGTCTTTTTTTGCTGCTTTTTTGCCATGCTTTTGTACTTTTGCCATGCTTTTGTACTTGTGGGGCTTTAGCGGTAACAACTTATTAATTCAAATAGTGTAGTTATATTCAATAAAAGTTTATTTATACACACAAAAAATATATAAATATTAAAAACAAAGTTCATGAGTGCGTGTCGGACTGATCATTCGGGCCATACGAGTTTCACGACCGTGTTCCTTCATCAGGGGCCAATGTCCGTGTAGAGTCACACTGTATATGACATAAATTGACATGTTTCAAAATATTACAGGAATTGTCTTTGTACATAGCAATAAAACATTGAAATTACATAATACATACATCATACCCATCACCATGTGTATGAACTTATGACAAAACCGGAAGAGGTCAAAGTAGTAGTACCAGGGCCCCTTAAGAAGCAAACTCGGGGCACAAGTTTGGGCCAGGGGCCTCCCTTTCTTCCAAGCAAACCCGAGGTGATCACACTGGAGCCCAAAAAAGTATATATTGCCCTTGCATAAGCAAAAACAATATGGGCCAGATTCAGCAAAGAAGTATGCCGGCGTATCTCCAGATACGCCA
Source organism: Rana kukunoris (assembly GCA_029574335.1). Lineage (NCBI taxonomy): Eukaryota > Metazoa > Chordata > Amphibia > Anura > Ranidae > Rana > Rana kukunoris. The sequence continues at coordinate 142,248,100 of CM056055.1, forward strand.
CTGTAATTACAAATGTGCGCCGTCGCATTTTTGCGCTGACTCACAAAGCGAGATATGCCGAAAAACATGGCTTCAGCCGTCCGACGTAACTTATCTACGCCGGCATATCATGGGCGCATAGTTACGCTGGACACATTAGGCGTTCCCATTAGAAATATGCAAATAAGTAAGATACGCTGATTCACGAACGTAGATGCGCCCGGCCGCTTCATATACACGATTTGCGTAAAGCTTGCGTCCGGCGTAAAGTTACTCCTGCTATAGCAGGCGCAGCTAATGCAAAGTTATTGGCCAGGGAACAACGCCGTCAAATTTTACGTTGCGTACGCCGTTTACTTGAATAGGGCTGTGCATAAGTTACTTTCAGATCACAGGCATTTACGCCGACGTATCTTAGGGAGTTTATGCGACGTGATTCTGAGCATGCGTGCGCATGCCCAGTTCGACCAGCTATTCATTAGCATGGTGTCATGCTTAATTTAAACAGATACCGCCCACCTCCTTCCTACTTTGAATTAGGCAGGCTTACGCCGGCCGATTTACGCTACGCCGCCGCAACTTACGGAGCAAGTGCTTTGTGAATACAGCACTTGCCTCTCTAACTTGCGGCGGCGTAACGTATATTCGATACGCTACGCCCACACAAAGATATGCTACGCTACCTGAATCTGGCCCTATATGTATATATGAGTAAACATATTCTAAAAAATTAATTAACAAAAGAATTCCCAAAAACATTAGTAGTATAGATGGTCTACAGTAAAATACAGAGAGGTCCCACCAGCGTAACTTGTATTATATGGTAAAAGGTTGTATTTTACTTTTATGAAGTACACTATTTGAAAAAAAAATCAAAGTGCATACCTATGAAGAGGAGGTGTAACACCAAATGTATCAGGGATGAGCACCTGGGTACACTGTGTGAGAAGCAAATATGTACAATTAGATAGAGGCATCCAATTATCAGCCTCACAAAGTCCCCCCTAAAACAAAATCCAAGCCAACCAGGAAACCACCGACTCCTAAGCAGGGAGTAGTGGTATTAAGAACCTTTTTGGGGAGTGTAGCTGTAAAGGGCTGGTATCACTGCCATCTGCCCTGACAGGCATATTGGACGGCGGTGATATTTATATGCAGGCTGATAAGAAGGGGGTGGGGAGAGGTGGGAACCTATGCGCCGCATCACTGAGCGTTGTCACACAGCGTCTCTTCGTTTCTAAGGAGACGCCGCATGAAAGCCTCAAGGGACGGGATCGGGCAGGGCAGAGCAGCGTACACCGCAACAGCATCACAGACGCAAACTGTCCTGCCCACTCCCGCCCCAACTCAACAACGAACCCGTGCGCACATATAGGGCGCACGTCAACTGTGCAGTATGTTAACACTCCAGGGACAACAGGGCCAGGCCTGGGAAGGCCATAGACAGAAGGCCACCTGGCGGTCAACAAAGGACATTACACCAAACATCAAAAAATCAGCAATAAGCAAGAATTCACATAAGTAACAAAAAAAAATTGAATAACAATGCGCATACATAGCACAAACTGCCATGCATGCAATTAGCACAGAGCAAGTATCCTTGATGGTGTTAAAGAAAAAATGCTGGGGTATAATTAGATATACTAAGACATACAGTAATCTCGGATGAAACAAATTCTGAGGAAAATACTAAAAGAAGGGGAATCCCACAAAAGGGAGACCCCTAGGTGACATAAGAGCTACCAGAAAGAATACCGACTAATTTAGTGTCCTAATCTGGCCGAAATCGTGACACCAAACAAGGTCCAGAAGGGACACAACGGGCACAAGGGGAATATCCCATGCTTGCCCTGAGTCCCTCTGCCAGCACAAATATGACCCCATGGTCACTTGCCGCTCAAAGAGCCACAGTGGCCAGGGCCAAAAGCAGGCCGTCCCCAGAAACGGGGATTGGCCTACGTTCGCCAGGCCCGAAAGAGAGAGAGAAATATCTCCCAGCCCAAATGGGACCACCCTCTGATAATTGTTCACTGGGAAATTACAAGAACGGATCATACATCATATGACAAGTATCGCATACTTAAAACAAAGTCCCATGACAATACACAGAAAATACATAAACGAGACCAGAACAAAAACCATAATCAAAAACAAAACAAACATAGCATATAATTGGTGCAAAGTACCACCCTCCCGTTTCCTTACACCTTCAATTAATTATTTTCACACCCATCGGAAGAAAACCCTTCAAGAAAGGGTCTAAAGCTAAGTACTTAATTTAGACCTGGGAAGATATTGGCCCCTAGGTCCGCAATCCAGTGAGTTTCTTACTGGAGTAAGGTTTTGTTCCAATCCTCTCCTCTAGGGCTGGGATGGCTCCTATTGAGGATGAGAAATTTAACCCCTGGAAACCTCCCTCCATGTTGGAACACCACATGTCTCCCTAACGGTAAATCAGGGTTGGCCATTCTCATGGAGCTCATGTGTCTGGATGCACATTTGTGGAATGGCAATTTGGTTTTGCCAACATAAAACCTCTCACAGCTACATGTGAGCAGGTAGACTACCCCTGCAGTCTTGCAATTGGCAAAGTGGCGAGGCCTGTAGGGTCGGCCATTGGGTAAAGTTGTATCTTGTCTACTATTTATGTATTGACAGATGGGGCACCCACCACAGGTGTAGGTCCCCCATCTTTTGCATGGATCTTTTCTGAATTCTCCCTTAAACTCACTTGTAACCAATAGGTCCCTGAGAGAGGATGCCCGCCGGTATGTAATTGCGGGTTCCTTAGATACAAAGAGACCCAGTGTAGGATCGATAGACAAAAGGTGCCAAAATGTCTTTATTATGCCCTTGATCTGTCCGTGCTGGCCATGGTACTTAGTAATAATTCTTACTATGTCTGTTCCATTATCTTGTTTCTTCTTGGTGTCAAATAACAAATTTCGTCTGGTTTGTCCATCTGCTCGCCTAAAAGCTATTTTAAGGCATTTCCTAGAGTATCCTCTCTGTAACAGTCTGTCTCTAAGGGCCGCAGCTTCTAAATAGAACACCTCCTGATTGGAGCAGTTGTGTTTGAGACGAAGGTACTGACTGTAAGGCCACGTACACACGAGGAGATTTATCCGATGAAAACGGTCCGACAGACCGTTTTCATCGGACATGTCTGCTGGGATATTTTTGTTTGATCTGTGTATACACGATCAAACCAAAATCCCAGCGGACAGACAGCGCGGTGACGTGGCGGTGACGTTGACGCCACCACGTCACCGAACCAGGAAGTAAAATACTTCCACGCATGCGTCGAATCCATTCGACGCATGCAGGGGATTTTTGTCCGCTGGTTAGGCGTACTAACCAGCGGACATGTCGGACAGACGGGTTTCCAGCAAACAAGTTTTAAAGCATGCTTTAAAACTTTTGTCTGCTGGAAACCTGTCTGCTAGCCCGTACACACGATCGAATCTGTCCGATGAAACTGGTCTGCAGACCAGTTTCAGCAGATATATTCGATCGTGTGTATGCGGCCTAAGGAATTGACTTGATAAGTGCTGCAGGATAGGCACTGGTTGCCAGCAGTAGGTTTTCTATACAAACCGGTAGACTAACTTCTATCAGATTTTTTAGATAAAGTGACATCCAAAAATGCAATCTCAGTTTCACTGGATGTTACAGTAAACTTGAGATTGAACTCATTCAAGTTCATAATGGACATGAACTTGTCAAGATCTTCAACGGATCCCTCCCACAGCATAAGGACATCATCAATGTAGCGGAACCAGGCCGCCACATGATGAGTCCAAGGTTGTGTGACCTCACTGGTCAGGAAGGATTTCTCCCACTCCCCCAGGTACAGGTTGGCATAAGATGGGGCACAGGATATCCCCATCACAACCCCCTGTACCTGGAGAAAGTGGGAGCCGTCAAAGCCTCACCCTGGGGGATCCCTCTTTCTTTCCTATTATATACAGGGGTGTTGGTAACACACACTGGTCTTCCTTATTGATGTTTTGTTGTATTTTTTGAGCTTTAGGCTTTTGCTTCATTTGCGTTTTGACAAAATGCTCAGATGTAAACAGGAACCATTATAATGAATGTGATTTGTCTTGTGTTTTTAGAACTGAGGCTTACAGGAAAAAAACACCCAAAAACGCCTAGGTGTGAACAGAGCCTAAGAAATAATTTCTCATCTTTACCTGGCAAATGTGAACAAGCAATACATAGCAGACAGACTTATATTCTGTTTTATATACAGTGCGGAAAATAAGTATTTGAACACCCTGCTATTTTGCAAGTTTTCCCACTTGGAAATCATGGAGGGGTCTGAAATTGTCATCGTAGGTGCATGTCCACTGTGAGAGACATAATAAATAAAAAAATCCAGAAATCACAATGTATGAATTTTTAACTATTTATTTGTATGATACAGCTGCAAAGAAGTATTTGAACACCTGTCTATCAGCTAGAATTCTGACCCTCAAAAACCTGTTAGTCTGCCTTTAAAATGTCCACCTCCACTCCATTTATTATCCTAAATTAGATGCACCTGTTTGAGGTCATTAGCTGCATAAAGACACCAATCAGTAAGAATCCAACTACTAACACGGCCAAGACCAAAGAGCTGTCCAAAGACACTAGAGACAAAATTGTACACCTCCACAAGGCTGGAAAGGGCTACGGGGAAATTGCCAAGCAGCTTGGTGAAAAAAGGTCCACTGTTGGAGCAATCATTAGAAAATGGAAGAAGCTAAACATGACTGTCAATCTCCCTCGGACTGGGGCTCCATGCAAAATCTCACCTCGTGGGGTCTCAATGATCCTAAGAAAGGTGAGAAATCAGCCCAGGACTACACGGGAGGAGCTGGTCAATGACCTGAAAAGAGCTGGGACCACCGTTTCCAAGGTTACTGTTGGTAATACACTAAGACGTCGTGGTTTGAAATCATGCATGGCACGGAAGGTTCCCCTGCTTAAACCAGCGCATGTCAAGGCCCGTCTTAAGTTTGCCAATGACCATTTGGATGATCCAGAGGAGTCATGGGAGAAAGTCATGTGGTCAGATGAGCCCAAAATAGAACTTTTTGGTCATAATTCCACTAACCGTGTTTGAAGGAAGAAGAATGATGAGTACCATCCCAAGAACACCATCCCTACTGTGAAGCATGGGGGTGATAGCATCATGCTTTGGGGGTGTTTTTCTGCACATGGGACAGGGCGACTGCACTGTATTAAGGAGAGGATGACCAGGGCCATGTATTGCGAGATTTTGGGCAACAACCTCCTTCCCTCAGTTAGAGCTTTGAAGATGGGTCGAGGCTGGGTCTTCCAACATGACAATGACCCGAAGCACACAGCCAGGATAACCAAGGAGTGGCTCTGTAAGAAGCATATCAAGGTTCTGGCGTGGCCTAGCCAGTCTCCAGACCTAAACCCAATAGAGAATCTTTGGAGGGAGCTCAAACTCCGTGTTTCTCAGTGACAGCTCAGAAACCTGACTGATCTAGAGAAGAATCTGTGTGGAGGAGTGGGCCAAAATCCCTCCTCCAGTGTGTGCAAACCTGGTGAAAAATTACAAGAAACGTTTGACCTCTGTAATTGCAAACAAAGGCTACTGTACCAAATATTAACATTGATTTTCTCAGGTGTTCAAATACTTATTTCTTTATCGTACATCACGGGACACAGAGCGCATAGCCATTACACTTGGGTTATATGGGTACCTTCAGGTGTGGACACTGGTGTAATCAATTTCACAGGAAGTTTCCTCCCTATACAACCCCCTCCCACTGGGAGTGCTTCAGTTTTTTTCGCCAGTGTCTTAGGTGTTGGTCACGTCTAGCTGTCCCTCGGAGGTCTCGGGACCCAGGATAGCTAGCCGGATCCGTCCGAAGTGCTTCAAAGCCAAGGTGTACGGTACCCGGGCCCTGCTGGAGTGGGGTTTTGCCTATAATGCCTCTCCTTGGAGGGCTGGATTCTGGGCTCCAGTGCCTTAGTCTCTTCCAAGAACTAAACGCTACTGATGCCAGGATGCTATATAGGTCCAGGGGTGTGGGTTCCTTAACACAGGACCCCGGTCCCTGAAGGTCCAAGACAATACCCACGGAGATGGGGGAAGGCTGGCCTCTTGCATTTTGCAATACCCTGCGGCGTGGAGCAGGTAAGAGGGAACCTGTGGGACTTGGTTCGACAGTAGGTTTCCCCCCTGGGGGTTCTGGGTTGGCTAATGGTATGCTTGTGCATCAGCCACTATCTCCACTATGTCTTTTGAGGCAGGATGGGATGTACTAATGTTTACCCAGATAACATGTAGATATATATGCTTTTAAAGATATGTATTTTGCTACTCCCCCCAGATTTGCCTGTTAGCATGATACTGCAGCCCCACGTGTATAGAGAGGAAGTGCTGACAAAACTCCTGTTTCCTAGGAAGCCTAGGGGGACAGCTTCCTCTATGTGTGCACTACAAAGATTAGTGGCTTACCGGGTGTCTGTGTTACTAGCGCTGGTCCAGGCTTCTCCTCTGCTCTCTGCTTCCTCCATGTTGGTTTCAGCGTGGGGGGGGGGGCGGGCCAGCAGCGTCAGGTCTCAGATAAAGCAAAAAAAGCATTTCCTGGCTGGTCATTCCCTTCTGAGAGCAGTGGAGAGTGAGGACACAGAGCGCGCAGCTGAGCCATTTCTGGCTAACAGTGACACCCAGTGGTGGTTTGTGGATCTTCAGGTCTGGATTTAGTCCACACTGACCAGAAAAAAAAAAAAAAAAAAGACTTTTTTCTTAAAGGGACTCAGCCTTAGATCTGGCAGTATCTGAGTCGGTGCAACCTTGGACTCCAGCTAACGGGCATTGGTGGGGCAATACTCACAGGACTCTCCTCGGTATTGCCGCCTTCTCAGGCGTATGAAAATTAAAAAAAAAAAAAATTTTTTTTACCATAGCCTGTCCTTATTAATGTTTCACTTCTAGCTACAACAGTTGGGTGTTGGCTGTAGGGGTGTCTCAAGGTTGTGCAATGGCTCCCAAGGGATCAGGACCAGCTAAGGCTGCAAAAGGTGCCAAAAAAGTAAAGGGGTCTCCAACGGGGTCAGAGGATTTGGGCCAGGCTCCAGTGGTCCCACCCTCACCAGATAGACCACCGAACAGCATCATGCAGGAGCCATTGAGGGTGCTAGGGGCAGAGGCGGCCCCCAATCAACCCATTCCCGTTTATTTTACGGAAGAAATGCTAGAATCCACCCTGGGTGGGCTAGAGAAAAGGTTAACTGCTTTAATTGCCCGCTCTTTGCCGGGTGGCAAACGGGCTAGATCCCCGTCACCTAGAACGGTGTGTTTCGGATGCAGAGGTCCTCTCTTCGGAGGAATTGGACCCACAGGGGGATCAAGCGGACCTGAGTCCTGACGGGTCAGACATTGAAGATTCCACTATAGATAGGCTTCTCAAGCAGAGAGTCTGTGGATCCAGTCTCTGACGGATATGGTTCGCACTGCTTTTAAACTTCCAGTGTCAGAACAATTAGCGTAAAATATGTAAAACAGGGGGGGTGCAATCAGCGCAAAAATATAAAGATCAGAAAAAAATAAAAATAATAAGTGTAAAAATGAAAAATACTCAAAGAGTGAATTTCATATGGATGCAAGCTGAACACCAAAAGAACAATCACAAAATTCCTGAAGTAAATATATCAAACAGAGCAGTGCAGCGCAAACCTAAATAGCATAATATTAATATTAAAACGAATATGCTCATACCAGTGAAGACATAATTGAATTAATAACAGTGAAAAAATAAAATAAAATAAAAAGAAAGTCCACATTTGCAAAGTGCAAACAAATCCTGTGATCAAAACAGTCAGAGTATCTCCACCATGTGACTTGGAAAACCAATATTTCAAATTTTTCAAACGTGATCCCTTCACCAGTAAAGATGGGTACTCTCACCTCACACCAAGACCCTTGTTTTATCAAAGGTCTAAAACGCTTAGAACAAATGGCAGGAAATCCAGATGGCTCAAAGATGTGCAATTGTCAGCTGAAGGACCCGGAGATATGCAAGTATCCTCAGTGGCACCAACGAATCAATATGCAAAGAAAAAAGGCCAGATCTAAGAGCTTCCATATAAACCAGGTCTCTTTAATGAGTAAAAAATGTGCAGGGTACTCACATTCAAGTAGAAAATACAGGCATAAAACACCATATCAGGCAGCTCAAATGAAGATGTGGGACATCAAGGAGTGACATGGGATGGTTCCTGACCCCGGTTCCTGACAATTGCACATCTTTGAGCCATCTGGATTTCCTGCCATTTGTTCTAAGCATTTTAGACCTTTGGTAAAACAAGGGTCTTGGTGTGAGGTGAGAGTACCCATCTTTACTGGTGAAGGGATCACGTTTGAAATATTTGAAATATTGGTTTTCCAAGTCACATGGTGGAGATACTCTGACTGTTTTGATCACAGGATTTGTTTGCACTTTGCAAATGACTTTCTTTTTATTTTATTTTATTTTATTTTTTCACTGTTATTAATTCAATTATGTCTTCACTGGTATGAGCATATTCGTTTTAATATTAATATTATGCTATTTAGGTTTGCGCTGCACTGCTCTATCAGAACAATTAGCCCCCGCGGTATCCTCTTTAGGTTCCTTGAAGGCACCATTGAGTGGTGCGTCTTTCCCGGTTCACCCCCTTCTGGAGAGCGTGATTTTTCAGGATTGGGCTCGACCTGATAGGATTTTTATCCCTCCTAAAAGGGTCACCGTTCTCTATCCTATGGAAGAAGAATTTGCAAAGAAATGGGCACTCCCTACCGTAGACGCAGCCATTTCCTGCGTAAATAAATTCCTGACCTGTCCGGTGGAAAATGTCCAGGTTTTTAAAGATCCAGTCGACAAAAAATTGGAGACCCTACTGAAGGCTTCTTTTACCACAGTAGGTGCAGTGGTTCAGCCAGCAGTGGCAGCCATTGGCGTTTGTCAGGCTTTAAAGGATCAGACTAAACCGATATTAAGGGACATACCGGCTCAGCAAGCTCGTGAATTGGCTGACCTCCCAAGAGCTCTCTGCTTTGCAGTAGATGCTATTAAGGACTCCGTTCAACAGGCGTCCCGTTTATCTCTGCTGTTGGTTCATATGCGTCGCCTTTTGTGGCTAAAAAACTGGTCAGCAGAGGCACCCTGCAAAAAGCTTTTAGCAGGATTTCCCTTTCATCGTGGGAGACTATTCGGTGAAGACCTAGATAAATATATCCAGACCATATCCATATCAAGTGGTAAAAGTTCTTTCTTGCCTATCAAGAAAAGATTGCGTGGGCCCGCATTTAAGCGACAGGCCTTCACAGGCTCGGCCCCTTCAACTTCCCGTCAGTATCGACGGCCTCCCGGGCGTTCAGCATTTAATAGCCGCCCACAAGGACAAGCCACGACAGGCAAGAGGCCATGGCCTCGCAAGCCGGTTAAACCAGTCCTCAAGTCAGATTCATGAAGGGGCGCCCCCACTCTCTTGGGTGGGGGGAAGGCTTCGGTTTTTCTCCGAAGTGTGGAAGGCCAGAATTCCCGACTCTTGGGTAAGATCCGTGGTAACCACGGACTACAAGCTAGAGTTTCGGGAAGTCCCCCCTCCTCATCTTCAGGGGTCAAGTCTTCCAAGCGACCCATTAAAGAGGGCCTCTCTTGTAAAAGCATTGGATCGTCTCTGGCTCCAAGGAGTAATTGTAGAAGTACCAACCCAGGAATGGAGTCTGGGATTCTACTCCAAGCTTTTCATAATACCAAAGCCCAATGGCGACGTCAGGCCTATCTTGGACCTCAAACGCCTAAATCGCTTTCTAAACATTCAGACCTTTCGTATGGAGTCCATACGTTCGGTGGCAGCCAGCCTACATCAAGACGACTTTCTAGCATCTATAGACATAAAAGATGCGTATCTGCACGTGCCGATCTACCCGGCACATCACAGGTTTCTTCGTTGTATGATAGATCACCGCCATTACCAGTTCGTAGCCCTCCCTTTCGGGTTGGCAACAGCTCCGCGGGTATTCACAAAGGTGTTAGCCCCGGTGCTAGCCGTCCTAAGGACAGAAGGCATTTTAGTCTTGGCATACTTGGACGATCTTCTGGTTATCGACAGCTCAGCTTCCAACCTCAATCAGGCAGTAGGTCGCACAGTTCAGCATCTAGAGGAATTCGGGTGGATTGTAAACCTAGAAAAATCGGTATTGAAACCCACAAAGCAGTTGGAATATCTAGGCCTTCGGCTAGATACAGACTGCCAGAGGATAAGTTTACCTCAAGCAAAGATCAGATCAATAGCTCAAGCAGTTCAAGTGATCTTAGGCAAGAAGAGGCCGACTATTCGCCTATGTATGCGACTGCTGGGGAAGATGGTGGCCGCCTTCGAGGCTGTGCCCTACGCCCAGATCCATACCAGATATCTTCAGGCAGCCATTTTCTCTGCTTGGAACAAATCCATTCAGGCGTTAGATCGTCCGTTAGTGCTCTCCCCGAAGGTCCGGTGCAGCCTGTCTTGGTGGCTGGTCTCTCAAAATTTGTCAAAAGGGAAATCCTTTTGCCCCATCACGTGGAAGATAGTATCCACGGATGCCAGCCTGTTAGGTTGGGGGGCAGTTCTAGAAGAACAGACCCAGCAAGGGCTGTGGTCGGGGGCAGAAAAACTGCTTCCCATCAATATCTTGGAGATCAGAGCTGCTCGACTGGCCCTGATCGCCTGGACTCTCCCCCTTCAGGGTCTGCCAGTAAGGATACAGTCCGACAACGCCACTGCGGTGGCATACATAAACCACCAGGGGGGCACGAAGAGCCCAGCAGCCCAAAGAGAAGTAAACCTGATTTTCTCATGGGCCGAAGCCCATGTACCCTGCATCTCGGCAGTGTTCATCCCAGGGATAGACAATTCTCAAGCAGATTTTTTGAGTCGTCAACAGTTGCTCCCGGGGGAATGGTCTCTTCACCCCCAGGTATTCCAAGAGATTTGCCAAAGATTCGGAGTCCCAGATGTGGACATTATGGCAACGAGATCCAACAAAAAATTGGACAAATTCATATCCCGAGCCAGGGATCCCTCGGCCTACGGGACCGATGCGTTGGTTTGCCCTTGGCACCAGTTTTCTCTTCTGTATGCATTCCCTCCACTGCAGATGATTCCCCGCCTTCTACGGAGGATCCGGGTGGAGCGCAGGCCTGTGATCCTGGTGGCCCCAGCCTGGCCCAGGAGGGCTTGGTACGCACTCATCGTGAAGATGTCAGTCGGGGCGCCGTGGCCGCTCCCCCTGCGCCCAGATCTGCTGTCTCAGGGCCCAATCTGCCATCCTGCTTCACAGCAGCTAAATTTGACGGCTTGGCGGCTGAATCCCTAATTCTTAAGGGCAGAGGCCTCTCAGATCAGGTCATATCTACGTTGATTCAGGCTAGGAAACCGGTCTCCAGAAATATTTATTACAGAGTCTGGAGAACCTTTGTGGAGTGGTGCGAGTCTCAAAAATGGCATCCTCGAACGTTTTTATTGACAGGATCTTGCGATTCCTCCAGGTTGGCGTTGACAAAGGGTTGGCTCTTAGTACTCTAAAGGGGCAGGTGTCGGCTTTATCAATATGGTTTCAAAGACCCTTGGCCACCCATTCGCTTATGAAAACCTTCTTGCAGGGGGTCTTGCATGTGAATCCCCCTATTAGAGCTCCCCTCTGCCCCTGGAATTTAAATCTGGTCTTTTCAGCTTTACAAAGGCAGCCGTTTGAACCTCTGACAGAAATCCCTCTTGTGCTACTAACCCGAAAGTTGGTTTTCTTGGTGACTATGGCTTCAGCCAGAAGGGTTTCCGAGCTGGCAGCCTTGTCATGCAGGGAGCCATACCTTATTCTGCATAAGGACAGAGTGGTTCTGCGGCCTCAACCTTCTTTCCTTCCTAAGGTCATATCCAGTTTTCACTTGAATCAGGACCTAGTCCTACCATCCTTCTTTCCTACTCCCCAGTCCAGAGAGGAAAGACGGCTTCATACTTTGGACGTGGTTCGAGCCATGAGGGTCTATCTCAAGGCTACAGAGAAGATTCGGAAAACAGATGTGCTTTTTGTTCTTCCGGATGGCCCCAAGAAGGGTCAGCCGGCTGCCAAGTCTTCCTTGGCTAGGTGGATTAAGCAGCTGATTTTTCAGGCATATGGTCTGAAGCGCGTTCCACCTCCCTTATCAGTTAAAGCCCATTCTACGAGGGCCATGAGTGCCTCCTGGGCGGCACACCATCAGATCTCTATGGCACAGGTTTGCAGGGCGGCAACCTGGTCTTCCGTACATACGTTTACTAAATTTTATAAGTTGGACGTTGCAAAGGGTACGGACGCAGCTTTTGGGCAGGCGGTCCTACGGGCAGCAGTATAGAATCCTCTGGCCCGGTTCACGCCCCCTTGTTTTTCTGTTGGTGGAGCCATGTTTTCTCCTGACAATGTTTTTATTTGGCTATTCTTGGCCTTACGGTCTCCCTCCCTTCATAGAGCATTGCTTTAGGACATCCCAAGTGTAATGGCTATGCGCTCTGTGTCCCGTGATGTACGATAAAGAAAAAAGGATTTTTAATAAACAGCTTACCTGTAAAATCCTTTTCTTGAAGTACATCACGGGACACAGAGCTCCCACCCCTCTTTTGGGGAACATTGTGTAACCTCGGGAGAATTGCTTGCTACAAAACTGAAGCACTCCCAATGGGAGGGGGTTGTATAGGGAGGAAACTTCCTGTGAAATTGATTACACCAGTGTCCACACCTGAAGGTACCCATATAACCCAAGTGTAATGGCTATGCGCTCTGTGTCCCGTGATGTACTTCAAGAAAAGGATTTTACAGGTAAGCTGTTTATTAAAAATCCTTTTTTGCAGCTGTATCATACAAATAAATAGTTAAAAAAAATCATACATTGTGATTTCTGGAATTTTTTTTTTTGATTATGTCTCTCACAGTGCACATGCACCTACGATGACAATTTCAGACCCCTCCATGATTTCCAAGTGGGAGAACTTGCAAAATAGCAGGGTGTTCAAATACTTATTTTCCGCACTGTATATATATTAGTCAGTGGCGTATCAATAAGGATGCAGGGGGTGGGGTTCGCACCAGGTGCAGACTCAACTGGAGGGTCCACCCAACATTTCTTTGAGTTGTATGTCACTGCAATCCTTTCTCATCGAGTGCAGTACTATGAAAATCAAATGAAGAAATGTTAACCAACACCCTTAGCTGAGTCTGCAGATGCCTCTTTATGACCGTGGCAGGGCAGCTCAGAGGGAGAGAAAGTCTCCTCCCTTCTCCCCTCATATGACAGAGCCGAGAGCAGGACTTCCACTCAATGTGACCTCCCACCCCTCTGGAGAGTGAAGAGGACATCTGTAAATAAGGTCTGTACTCAAGGTGGAGGGAGGGATGGGTTATGCATATGTCTGTTCCTAGGACCTGTACTTGGGTGGTTACAGAGGGTTGTCTGTACTGAAGGTCTCAGGTTGTGGGGGGTGTTTGCAATGATAATTGTCTACTTAGTTTGAGGTATAGAAGGTGTTTGTACTGGGGAGGAGTGCTGGAAGGGGGATCGGTCTGTACTGTACTGAGGGGTTTGTGCTCAGGGTTATGGGGGGTGTGTCTGCACTGAGGATTCTTTATTTGAAGAAGGTATGGAGGGTTTCTATACTGGAAAGGGAGGGCTGGGCAGGAGATTTATCAATATTGGGTGCTCAGTCTGTAATGAGGGTTTTGTACTGGAGGGGCATTAGTACTGAGGTGTCTGTGTCGGGGGTGGGGGGGTGGGGGCTGTCTGTGCTGGAGGAGTTAGTCTGTACAGAGGAGTCTGTGTTGAAGAGGGTTTGTCTGTGCTAGGGGGGCTGGTCTGTACAGAAGGATCTGTGTTGCGGGTGTCGGACTGTGCTGAGGGGGTCCGATTGTACTAAAGGGTCTCTGCTGGGGGGTTTGTACTGAGGGGTTTGTGCTGGGTACAGTCTGTACTAAGGGTTTGTGCCAAAGGGTCTGCACTGAGAAGTTTGTGCTTTGGGGTTTGTACTGAAGGGATAAATTGGAAAAAGTAATTTTTAATGTTAGGGGAGATCTGTCCATGGGGTGGGAAAAACTGGGAAGAGGGGGTAGTTTTGGTTGCACTCTGTAAAGTCACATGTGCTTTTCGCACCCCTGACCCCTGTGCTATAGACACTTATCTAAACTGGGGCAGACAGAATCTGGTTTAGCTGCTGATCCATGTTCAGATCGCTCTTCAGGGAACACTTGACAGGCGGTGAGGAGACATTGTATTGCCTCCTCACTAACTGCTTAAACGCCTTGAATCCTGCATGCAGTTGCCAGGCACTTGCAGAGCGGATACATTGACTGAAAGTGACAGGGGCCATAATTCCCACCACAGCCATGAAGCACAGCATCATGGACGTTATATGTGTACACCCCCAGACACTGCCTCTGCAGCTTTAAAGGGGGTAGCTGTTTTCTTTGTCTTATTAATTTTTTGGGGGATGTAAAAAAATTGTCCTTGGGTGCCAGATTTTCTAGGTACGCCACTGCTTCTAGTCCAACACTGGATGTAATGTTAGATTGTTTCGCAAACCATTAATGTTTTTTTATGGTAGGCATGTATATTTTTTTGTTGGATTGCACTTTGTGTTTCCCATTTCATTCTTTATCATGTTTTAGCACTCAGTACTTTTACATTTTTTGTACTTGCAGGAGGAATGCAAAGAAAACTATCTGTTGCAATGGCATTTGTTGGTGACTCTAAAGTTGTGGTATTGGATGAACCAACCTCGGGTGTAGATCCATATTCCAGAAGATCTATTTGGGACCTGCTTTTAAAATACAGATCAGGTAGGCTCTAATTTAATACATACAGTATTTCAACCAGTTATTCTAAACACTAAAGTTCGTTGGCTATTATATTGTCCATAATTAATGGCAATTGGTTATTACACATAAGGAAAAAGGAATGTTACATGTATCTATGATTAATCGTTAATGATTACAAAATGTTCCAAACTTTTGCGACCAATCTCTGTTACATAGCACCGTATGTGTAGCATTTGCCAGCAGTTAATTGCAGGCAAGTAAATAATGGGAGCTGAGCTCTAAATAATTGTCATATAACCCCAAAAAAATGAAGTATGAAACACACTTAACCACTTAAGACCCGGACCAATACGCTGGTAAATGACCCAAGGTGTTTTTGCGATTCGGCACTGCGTCGCTTTAACAGACAATTGCGCGGTCGTGCGACGTGGCTCCCAAACAAAATTTGCGTCCTTTTCTTCCCACAAATAGAGCTTTCTTTTGGTGGTATTTGATCACCTCTGCGATTTTTATTTTTTGCGCTATATACAAAAATAGAGCGACATTTTTGAAAAAAACCCACTATTTTATACTTCTTGTTAAAAAAAAAAAAAATAAACTAAATTTTAGTCAAACATTTAGGCCAAAATTTATTTAGCCACATGTCTTTAGTAAAAAAAAAAATTGCAATAAAAAAAAATAGCTACCTAGCGGGAACAGCGACACTAATACAGCGATCAGAAAAATGATCGCTTAGTGACGCTGGCAATAGGGAGTGAAAGGGTTAACTAGGGCGGTGATCAGGGGGTTAAAACTTTATTAGGGGGGGTGGGGGGGCTATCCTGAACCTAACACTAACTGACTTTTAACACTGCCTGTCACACTGACACTAAATGCAGTGATTAGATCGCAAGGGGTTAAGTGTGCCTATGTGTGTGTGTGTCAGTGTAGTGTTCATGCACACTTACTGCGATGTGTTTCTCTCGTCGCAGCGGTTGGAAATACCGCTGCGATGAGAGATTACATCACTTCCCCCTTCCTGTGTAAACACAGGAGGAGGAAGTGACAGGGCGGGGGAGCGCAGCGATTGGCTGGGAGCGATCGCGGGGGGGCGGGCAAAGACGGACATCCGCCCGCTCGTCCCGGATCGCTCCCGGAGACACGGGGACCGCCGCACGCCGCGGAGGGGGTCCCGATCGGACCCCCGACCCGCTACTGGCAAGGACGTAAATTTACACCCTTGTGCCCAGCCGTGCCCTTCTGTGGCCGTAAATGTGCGTGCGACGGTCCTTAAGTGGTTAAAGAGAAGAGCAACACGCTGACGTCACTGTGCTATTAACGTCCCGAATAGGACAGGCTTTGTACTGTAGCCAGCTGGCCGACTTATGTTCCACACTGGTAACAATTTACCCACATGTAAGTGATACTGTTTTTATTTCATAAACGCCATCTGGTTTAACTATGGCGATTCTTTTCTCCCTCTCCTTTGGGCTGGTTTGATCATCATTTTCGAGTGCGAATTTGAATGCTGGATTCTTCGACCATCTACAAGATCATCAGTCTGATAGTGGTGTATGGAGACTGTGGTTGATCGGCCATTTGTGGTTCTTGGAGGAAAAGGCCATGGCTGGGTGTTAGCCACAAGCTTTAACCACTTGCTTACTGGGCACATACACCCCCCTCCTGCCCAGGTGAAATTTCAGCTTCCGGCACTGCGTCGTTTTAACTGACAATTGCGCGGTCGTGCGACGTGGCTCCCAAACAAGATTGACGTCCTTTTTTCCCCACAAGTAGAGCTTTCTTTTGGTGGTATTTGATCGCCTGCGCGGTTTTTATTTTTTGCGCTATAAACAAAAAAGAGCGACAATTTTGAAGAAAAATACAATATTTTTTACTTGTTGCTATAATGAATATCCCAATTAAAAAAAAAAAAAACGTTTTTTTTCTCAGTTTAGGGCGATACGTATTCTTCTACATATTTTTGGTAAAAAAAAAAAAAAACGCAATAAGCGACTGGTTTGCGCAAAAGTTATAGCGCTTACAAAATAGGGGAGAGAATTATTATTTTATTTTTATTTTTTTTACTAGAAATGGCGGCGATCTGCGATTTTTATTGGCACTGCGACGTTATGGCGGACACATCGGACACTTTTGACACATTTTTGGCGCCATTCACATTTATACTGCGATCAGTGCTATAAATATGCACTAATTACAGTATAAATGTGACTGGCATTGAAGGGGTTAACACTAGGGGGTGAGGAAGGGGTTAAATGTGTATCCTAGGTGTGTTCTAACTGTGGGGGGAGGGGGGGGTGACTGGGGGGGGGAGTGACCGATCTGTGTCCCTATGTACAAGGAACACAGATCGGGCTCCTCCTATCCAGAGACAGGACGCGGTCTCTGTGTAAAACGGCAATGAGAGATGATCTATGAGATCATCTCTCATTCGCCCACAGATCGCATCGCAAACGGCCACTCTGACTGGCCGTTCGCCGCAATCTGTGATTGGCCGTGTCCAAGGGACACGGACAACACAGGGCTTCCCCGCAGCGCGCTCTACAGCGCGCGCTGGGAACGCCCAAAGGGGCGGCCGTCAAAAGACGGCATGTTGACTATTCAGACCCGCGCTGTTGCCGTCATTTGACGGTAGCACGGGTCTGAAGTGGTTAAAGCTTGTGCAGCTGGTAAGCGCGCACTCTTCGTGGTGGAGAATTCACTATTATCTGTCAATATCGAGTCATAATCACAGGAGGAAGTCACAGCACTATGGGCCAGATTCAGGTAGAGTTGCGCTGGAGTAATTCGATATGCGCCACGGAACTGTGAAGATGCGCCGTCGTTTCTATGTGGCCGTACCCACCAAACTAGATGCGACAGAAAACGGGCCATTTCCGATCGGCTTAACTTTCCGACGCCGGAGTCTCGTCAGCGCATAATTTCGTTTGGCGCATCAGTCGCGCCTATTGATTTCCCCTGCAAATATGCAAATGAGGGAGATTTCCCGATTCACGAACGGATTAGCACCATACGCTGGCTACATGCGCCGCGCGTATCTCGTCCGTCCGGCGCAAAGTTATTTCTACAAAAAGCTGCTTTATCTTTACTCCAGACGGCCTCAGGTCAGCAGGAGAGCAGCTACAGCAGCAGCGTTACCGACGAAACTAGCAAGCTGAACAACCACACTTGCAAGGACAACACCTCTGTGTGCCAACATGCCAGGGGCAGTCGCGGTCCTAGCACTAGTACTGGGTCCCCCGGAACGGAGTAGGCGGGCACGTGAAAGGATATACCGCACGCGCATGAGCCTCTTTGGCATGGGGGATGAGGAGGTGTATCGCCTCTTCAGATTCAGCCCAGATGCAATACTTGAACTAACCACAACCCTGCAGGGTGACATCACCAGCAAGACACACCGCTCACAAGCAGTGCAGCCACTGGTGAAGGTACTGGCAACACTTCGTTTCCTTGCCAGTGGATCATTCCAGCGTACAAGTGGAGTGGTGGCTGGGATGTCACAATCCTCCATAAGCAGATGTGTGCACCAGGTTGTCCCTGCAATCCTCAGACGCATGTCCAACCAGTTCATCAGACCCACCACTGAGGAGCTGCGGCTGAAGGCAATGACAGATTTCTACAGCATTGCCAGATTCCCACGCACTGTGGGGGCCATTGATTGCACACATGTGGCCCTACAGCCCCCCAGTGCCACAGAGCACATATACCGCAATCGGAAGCATTGGCATTCCATCAACGTACAGGTGATAGCTGATGCCCAACGCCTCATATGGCACGTCCGTGCCAAACACCCAGGGTCCAGCCATGACAGCTTCATATACCGTCAGAGCCCCATCCCAGCAGAATTCGAGCAGAACATGTATGGGGACAGCTGGCTGGTTGGTGAGTGACATGGGTGGCAGGCATGACTATCCCCTCCCGTGATGCACATCAGAAGTGGCACATGCATGACTAACATCCTCCTGTCTTTTCCCTTACAGGTGACTCTGCATATGCACTGGGACCCCATCTCATGACTCCTTTCCGGAACCCCCAAACCAGAGGAGAGAGAAAATACAATGAAGCACACATCAAAACCCGTGCAGTGGTGGAGCAAACATTTGGGCTCCTGAAGTCCCGTTTCCGCTGCCTGGATAAGTCCGGGGGGACCCTATTGTATTCCCCTACCTTCGTGTGTCAGATCATCGGTGCATGTTGCATTCTGCACAACTTTGCTATGAGAAAAGGCCTGCAGATTGACATGCGTGATGACCTGACCCCCGACCCACACAGTCCCCACCTGCCAGAGGAGAACCAGTCTGCTGATGGAAGAGCAGTCAGGAGGGTCCTCGCCGTAGGCATCTTTGGACAATAAACCAAAACATTGATCACACGGACAATGCACGCGTGTACACCACTGATGTCCCTAGATCACACACACCACATCACATTGGATTAGCCCAAGTCCAGCATGTAGGACTTGGGAGCAGCAACGCCAGCATCAAGGCCCCAATGATGTCACTGTCCATTCATACACCTTTCACACGTCATTCATACAGCCGTGGGGTTAACTTCACCACCACGGCCGAGGGTGACACCCCTTACTGGCAGGAGTGCCACCCTCTCACATTCACACACCATTCACACTGCAACGTGTGCAGTATAAAAAAATAAAAATCTCATAACCTGAGCATAATCACAAAGAAAATAACTCATAACTTGAGTATTAATAATAAAATAAAAATCTCATAACCTGAGCATTCACAAAAAAATAGAAAAAAAACTCATGTTCTGAGCATCAAAAAAAAAAAAAAAAGAAAAATTATCTGGGATGCCGGGGGCTTCTTCTGGCGGCCCCTCTCTGGCTCCTCAGCTGCCTGGAAGGAGTGGGTGGGGGTGGGGGGGCATCTGGAGGTGGCTGATCCCCGGGTGGGCCACTCCTGGCAGGTGTGGCCTGCCTGCCCTCCAAGGCCACGGCAATCCGGCCAAGGTAAGAACTGGTCTGGGCCTGCACCCTGAGCTGCTGGGCCTGCATCCTGAGCTGCCGGGTGACCCGATAATGCTGGGCCCGCCGACTCAGCCTCCCCTGGTCCCGGATGGCAGCACTGTTTGCCTGGACAGGTGCAGTGAGGTCCCTTAGCTCACCCTGCACCTCCCCCAGACTGGTCACCACTGCAGCGCAGTTGCAGCTCACATCCTGCACTGCCGAAGACATCTGGGCCACGGAGCACAGGCTGTCAGCCACTCTGTCCAGGTGCCCAGCAATCTCCCCCATTTGCTGGGTCTGTCTGGCGTGATCCCTCACCACCTGGTCCTGGACCAGATCAGACACCCCCCTGGTCTTATGGGTGGCCTTCCTGGGGCCAGTAGATGTTTGTCCCCGGGGGGATGGAGTCGCCCTTGAGGGGCTTCCTATAATGGGGGAGGGGATCTGAGAGAGTCCTGCAGAAGAGGAGGATTCCTCTAACAATAAAACAAAGTCCTGCTCTGCCCCAACAGGCTCCTCCTCAACGACCTCTGCATGTGTGGTGTGGCCACTCTCCTCCTCCACCTCGGTGTCTTCACCACCCAGGGGCACAGGCACTGGGTGCCGATGGGGGGATGGGGTGGACTGGCCGCCGACAGAAGATGGCCCAGCTCCGTCATCTGTGGATGACACAAAGCAGACACATGTTGGTGGTCCCACACACTTGGCACATGTACCCCCCCCCCCATGCAAAACACCAAAAAGGGGATAAAAAACACTTACCTGTCCTGGAGCCTTCCTCCACAGAATCAAAGCCTGGTACCCCCTCCAACTGCTCCCTGTCCAGGCAGCGGGCGACCACCTCCTCCTCTGTGGTCAGGCTGACCGGACATGGTGGACCACCACCTGTGCCCCTCTCATGGCTCCTAATGGTGGCCACCTTGCCACGGACCTTGCGCCGCAGATCATTTTTTTTTTTTTTAATATCCCCAGCAGTCCGGGTGGAATACCCCAACACATTGACCCTGGCAGCAATGGTCTCCAGGATGCCCTGCTTCCTCTCCCGGCTGGTCTTCCTACTTTTTTTGCCGTGGAGAAAATCATTAAACGTCTCCATAGCCGAGATGACCACAGAGACCTCCTGGGCATTAAAGTTGAGGTTCCTCCTCTCTTTAGGGGTAGCGGGAGCAGCCATGACAGCAAAAGTATCTTCCCTGGGGTGGGGGGAAATGGATATACTTTTGCGCCAGAATGGCGTTTCCGCTAGCGCTTTTATACGCGCAACGGAACACATTGCGCTGGCGTTTCACGTGAAGTTGTGAGTATGCGCACAGGGGGCCGAGTGAAGCCTCACTTACTGCGCATGCTCCGTGGATGATGTGCTGAACGTAAGCCTCTGCGCTGGGCTCCGCCCATCATTTACATATGATCACACCCACTTCCACTTGCGTCGGATTACGCCAGCGCATTATCGTTACTCTGGCGCAAGTTTACGCGCAACTGCTATGTGAATAACAGTACTTGCGCCGAAAGTGTCGGCGGAGTAACGTAAATGAGAAACGTTACTCCAAAGTAAAGAAGCGCCCATCTACCTGAATCTGGCCCATTGTGTTTTGGTTCATTCACCTTCATTCTACATTGGAGAATTTTTAAGAATTCTCATCCCTACTTGGAGGACTCGCTTGTTTTTTGCCACATGGTTCACTAATGGGAATTGTTGATATTAATTTTCTAAGTGTGTTATATGCTTATTTTTTTGGAGGTTATATGTCATTATTTAGAGTTCAGCTCTCATTATTTACTTATTTGTGTTCTCTCACTTTGAGCTGAAGCTACATTTAGAGGTTAGGATACAGGGCAGTTTTCTTTTTTCACATATGAGTTATTTGCAAGCGATTGCCGATGGTAGCACAATGGCTCTACCAACAATTGCCTATATTTAACATTAAAGTGTTAATAAACCCAGGACCCTACATTCACTATATCTGGTCTCCCACAGTACGCAGAACATCAAAATGCAATCGTTTTACACTTTTAGTAAATATAAACTGCTAAATACCTTTTTTTAAGCAGTCTTGTGACTTCTATCAGTGTCTGGTTAAAGCTTGTAGGAGGCGTTTTCTTCCTGCTCAGACTGTCCTATCAGGCTGCAGGATCCTAGATCCTCTGTCCGGACAGTGCTGATTGGCCCTTTGCTGATCACATGCACCCTCCCAAGAAAAAAAAAAAACTTTATTGCAATACACACCAAACTGAGCATGTGCAGCTTGTCCCCTAGCCTCTGTTCTATCAGGAGATGGTTTGGGGACTGTGGAAGAAGGGAGGAACAGAGAAGACCAGGATTAACCTCCCTGGCGGTCTTCCCGTGTGTGGCACGGGGTGAGATTTTTAAGCTAAGATCGGTAACCCCGTGCCACACACGCGCTTACCTCGCTGGATGCAGAAAAAAGTTTACTTACCTTTTCTCTGCGATCCAGCGATGAATCCCCGCAGTACACGGCGGGCGGATGTCCGCCTGATGCTGTGTGTTCCGCCGATTCCCTTCCCTGCGAGCGTCGCGACGTAGGGGGGGGAACGGCGCCAAATTCAAAAATGTAAACAAACACTATACATACAGTACACTGTAATCTTATAGATTACAGTACTGTATGTAAAAAATACACACCCCCCATGTCCCTAGTGGTCTGCCTGGTACACTACATGTCATTTTATATAATAAAAACTGTTCTTTCTCCCTGCAAACTGTAGATTGCCCATAGCAACCAAAAGTGTCCCTTTATGGCAAAAATTGTTTTAGAGCAGCTAAAAAACAGCGATAATAAATCAGAATCACTTGCAGAATTTAGCGATAGCGATTTATGGGGAAATTCGTCATAAAAAAAAAAAAATAATGACAGCAAAAATTCTGCAACTGAGCAAATTTCAGTGATTTTGATTTGATTACATTATTGAATAATTTTTACTATAATTATATTATTATTTGTTATAATTTTTTATAATTATTTATTATATTATAATTTTTAATAAGAAAAAAAAAAAAAAATCATACCCAGGATGCCTATTAGACTCTTGTTTGGATAGATTTCAGTGAGTTATTCCTAAGAATTACAAGCCTACAGTATAAAACGCCAAATTCTCTTGCAAATAATGGTACCGCTTTTAGCACCTAAAATCTGAAAGAATCATACCGCCAGGGAGGTTAAACAGCCTTTTTACACAATGCAGAGTATTAAAAGGATTTTACTGTTGTGGGTTTAGTAACACTTTAAATAGAGTTTAAGGAAAGATTTTATTTTTCTATTAATCTTAAAGCATTACTCCAGCTCTAAGTCAGTGAATTAAAATGTACAATACCCTACACCTGTTAAATTTAAAGAGGCAGCTTTTCCATCAATGCTTGCCTCTGCTTCGGTGCTGTTCCCTTTGGGCTTATACTGTAACTACTGGTCCTAGATGCCCCACCTCTTCCAGGTTGAACATTGCCCGGCATTATTTAACCCAAGTCTTGTGAACCCAAGTTGTTATGAGACCGCATCTTTATGCAGCCTGGTCTCACAGTATTACTGCACTGAGCAGCACTCTCACCTCATTATTGTTTTAAAAAAAACTTGATTAATTATTTTTTTCATTTATTATGTTTATTAGGATAACCTCTGTAGCTCTGTTTTCATCCTGTTCATGTTTCATTCATTTACAAACACTTTGCAGCTGTTTAAAACATGCCAAAATTCTTGGAATTGGATCAATTTAGACAATTGAGTAATTGTTTTCAATTAGGACTGTTCACACTAGGGCATTTATTGCACAGGAGTGTTTTTGGAAATCTTTCACCTGGCATTGTAATTTATGGATGTACTCACAAAGGCTTGTAAATCTGTAAAAGGTCATAAACACTCAAAACAAGTTTTCAATGCCAAGAAACACCAGAATATGCTTCAAAATACTAGCTTGTAAAATGAAAATGCAATTCTATAAAATGTACCTAAAATGCTAGAAAATATTTAGCAAATGCTTTTATGTGCCACTCCCCCCATAAAAGAAATCTAGTAAACACCCAGGATTTTCAAGCTCTTCTCAATGAGCCCTTAGAGAGCTCTTCATGTAAAGACGAGAAAATATGCTAATGTTGTCTTTATAATTAATCTCTTTCCTTTTCTGCCAAGATGATCAATCTAATTTAAACCAGATAAGCAAAACTGCAGAAAAGTTTTATGACTATTGATTTATGGCGGTCTTAAATTGACTACATTCTAAGAAAAAAAAATAGATATAGCTACTTTTATTGTATGCTATCACATACAAATATGGTGTAACTTGGTAAACACTGTTTATTTTTACTTTATGAATATGTGCATATGGCAGAGCGGTGTGTAAAGTTTTCAATTGCAGGAAAAATTTAAAAAAATAAAAAAATATTGGGTATTTGTAAACCAAGTAAGGGACTGGAATATCTAGAACAAGCAAAATAGTATGAAATACATAAAAAATGTTTAACCATATCATAACAGGTGGTGGAGGTCCTCCCAATATACACAATCTGCACAACTGAAAAGTTTGCAATTATATAAATGTGTAAGACTACTTACATTTGTTTTGCAGGATTTAGGCTAATAAATCATAGTCATTTACTGTATATTGTTTCTTGAATGTTTTTTTTGGAAGAGTGTGCAATGTGCTCATACAGCTTGGAGGGACCACTCTCTATTCTGTAATTTTTAACTCCACAAGGGGGGGGGGTAAAAGGGGTGCATACAAGAGAGAAGAATGGAGAGGGACAAAATAAAAGGGGTGTAATTGGGGGTATGGAAGGAGTAGTGTTTGTGTTTAGAAAATAAGCCTTGCCACTTTATGTGTATTGACTTCTCTTTTAAAACAGGCAAAACCATTATTCTTTCAACTCATCACATGGATGAGGCAGACCTCCTAGGTGATAGAATTGCAATTATATCTCAAGGAAAGCTCTATTGCAGTGGATCACCGTTGTTCTTAAAGAACTGCTTTGGAACAGGCTTCTACCTCACCCTGGTCCGAAGGATGAGAAATGTTAAAGAATCAGGAAAGAAAGACTCTGTAAGTCTGTGATCCCCACATTCTTTTTGTTTAAAATGTTGCCAAACGAATTGGGTAGAGTGGGTTAGCTTGTTCGTAGTGTAGTGATGTAGTTCACAAAGTGTTTTTCCCAACTAAGAAGCCTTACAAATTATTAGTCATGCAGAAACCTGTTGTTAATAATTAATGAAACTGAAGTTGCGATATTAGTTAGAAAGACCAGTAATGGTAACCTCCTATACTGTATATATATATATATATATATATATATATATATATATATATATATATATACACAGTATTGTGCAAAAGTTTTAGGAAGGTGTCAAAAAAATTGCTGTAAATTGGAAATGCTTTAAGAAAAAGAAGTGTGGAAGTGGAGCTCCACCCAAAGGGGGAAGCTCTGCTTGTTTGCTTTCTCCTCCCCTCCGCTGCCACATTCGCACCTTGCAGGATGAGTATATACCCGTCAAAACCAGGTATCCGCTCCCACTTCTATGTAAGTTTGCTGCATTGTTGTGCGGCGATCTACAAAAAGGTCCGGCTCCTCCTTCGTACCCCTACTGCTTTCTGGAAGACACACAGGTCCCAGAAGACAGCGGGACCATTCAGAAAGCATGACTTGCACATACGCAGTAGGAAACAGGCTGTGAAGCCACAAGGCTTCACTGCCTGTTTCCCTTAGTAAGGATGCCGGCGCCTTCACCCAGAGCTACTAGACGGATTGGCTTTTGGTGCCGACATCGCAGGCTCCCTGGACAGGTAAGTGTCCTTATATTAAAAGTCAGCAGCTGCAGTATTTGTAGCTGCTGACTTTAAATTGGTATTCCCCTAGGCTGGAACTCCTGTTTAGTCGTTTTTTTAATCAATTAACAAAATGGAAATGGAAAGTAAATAAACAGAAGAGAAACACAAATCAAAACAATATTTGGTGTGACCACCCTTTGCCTTCAAAACAGCATACATTCTGCTAGGTATACTTGCACACGTTTTTTGAAGGAACTCGACAGGTAGTCCAAACATAATGGAGAACTAACCACAGATCATCTGTGGATGTAGGCTGCCTCAAATATTTCTCTCTTCATGTAATCCCTGACAAACTTGATGCTGTTAAGATCAGGGCTCTGTGGAAGCCAAACCATCACTTCTAGGACTCCTTGCTCTTCACACTGAAGATAGTTCTTAATGACATTGGCTGTATGTTTTTTTTTTTTTTTCCTGCTGCACAATACATTTGAGGCCAATAACACGTCTCCCAGATAGTATGGCATAATGGATAGGCATCTGCCTGTAGTTCTCAGCATTAAGAACTATTTGCATAAATGCAGCCCGAGACTTGCATGGAACCCTAACTGTTGCCTGCAGACACTCATTATTGTACTACTCTCCAGCCCTTCGTGATCAAACTGCCTTTTGCTACAGCCAAATATTTCACATTTTGACTCATCAGTCCAGAGAACCTGCTGCCATTTTTTTGCCCCCTAGTTCCTATGTTTTCATGCATAGTTGAGTTGTTTAGCCTTGTTTACGTGTCCTATGCATGAAAAGCTTTTGCACAGTACTGTATATTGTGAGGCAATCACTGCTAGGATTGTGGACAGTGTGGATGTGTCACCAGGTATTTTACATATGCATGGTAAGGGGCTCCAGAGTCTATGGCTGTTGTGGAGAAAATAAACATTTTGTTTAGAAGAAGGGAGACCATATAGTTGAAGACAACAAAGCTGCTTGACACTATGTGTCTGGACTATATCGATCAAATTGGATTGGTTGGGATTTTCAAGGTACTGATAAGGAGGCATATGTCGGGTAAAAAAGGCCTGTCCCATTGTTTTATTTTTGTATTGTTTTATATGTAATAAATCTACTTTTTTACCCGACATATGCCTCCTTATCAGTACCTTGAAAATCCCAACCAATCCAATTTGATCGATATAGTCCAGACACATAGTGTCAAGCAGCTTTGTTGTCTTCAACTATATGGTCTCCCTTCTTCTAATCATCCCGGGATGCTGGTACAATATAAATATATCTTTCTATTTAAGTAATTGATACCATACTCTCCCTTTTTCACAAACATTTTGTTTAATCAGAATCTGAATAAGTTCTGTTCTGTGTCCTGAAGCCTCGAGCTATGTAGAGCTTTGGATAACGCCTCTATTTCTCGGTCCACATCTCACCTAGTAGCCAAACCTTGCAAAATAGCCATAGCTGCCCACAGGCTTTATATGGGAGCTAACTGATGCTCAGGGCTCAAACCTGTTCTGCTATGGGAACCTGCTGGGAACCTGCTGCTATGTGAAAAGGAAGAATGCTTTCCTATCAGCACTGTTGGTTTCTAGGTTGGTTTCTACCTTCAATTTGTAATACATACTACAAATACCCAAATGCTTATGAAAATAATTATGCATACCTGTATAAGTTATTGTTTAATTATTTGTTTTCTGTTTGTAAATATTATGCAGTTTAGATTTCTTTATTTGTTATCATTATTATAGGCTTCATGCCGCTCAGATTGTTCGTGCACTTGTCCCAGCTGTGCACCCAAAGTCAAAGATAATCCACTGGAACAAGAGTTAGATGGTAATGATTGAATGATTGAACTAGGTGATGCCTTATCAATGTAATATAGCTACTAGTTTTGCAAACTAATCTAGTTGATGTAAAGGGAGGATGGGTCAATTTTTGATTTTGGGAAAATTATTGAGATGACGATATTTAAAGGAAATGTAGAGTGTTTTGTATATCTTTTTAAATATTACACTCAGGACTAAAAAATATCAAATAAAAACATGTCGGTATTTTAAGCAGACAAATGCTAAATGTTTATGAATATTTTATATTCACCATGTTTGCAGCCAGCAGGAGGTGCAGCTTATTTACCAATTACTTTTGAGAAGTCTGTGTGATTTGATCCCATTCACAACTCCAACACAACACAACATCCAACATCAGAGAAGGAGGACACACCTCCCACCCTTTGCTAGGTTATACAGACCCCATAAAGTTTTGTTTGGACAGAGATAGTCAAAAAGTTAGCAGGCAATGTTGTTGTTTTTTTACTTGAAAGCCTGATATACTCTGCAAATATAGTAGTGTGTTACAAACAAAATCCAAATAAAAAACATAGAAGTGTGTTTTAAATTAAAAAAGGTACTTTATTTAAAAAAAATAGCCATGTTATATCTAAAACAAAGTAGATTTTTTGGATTTTAGCGATTAGACCCTTCCACTCCACTGCATGCCTTGCAGAGATACTTTGGCTTGGATATGCGGATATGAATACAGTATGTATTGGATATGTGGGAAGGCTACAGGAAAAATACTACCTACTGTATGTATGTAGTGGTCATGCCCACTAATCCACAACTTCTGGTCTATGAAGCGGTAATGGATACACATAGGCCTCCCATATACAGTATTCATTCGGCATTTCCCACCATTGCTTCCTGGCTCCTTATTTAAAGCCACGGAATTCCTGCTTTTCTCCTTATTACTTGCCACTGGGGATTTGGTTCCAAGACATTGGAAATCATCATCTACTCCCACAATGGCTAAGTGGTACACTAAATTGACATGCCTACAGCACCTGGAAGAACCAGTAGCCTGTCACCATGACAATTACCCCATGTATGTGTCCACTTGGACCGTATGGATCATTTTGTCAGGATCCCCAGTGTTCTGAACCATTATAACGTAAATGCTCATTACAAACCAACTTGTTGTGGGGCTTGTCTCCTCGTCCTGACGCCCAACACCCTTCCCCCCTCCTTCACCTCTAAACAAACTACATTTTTAATTGTCTATACCTCCTTCTCAGTATTTGTCTACTGCGTCTCTTGTATGTTTTCTTCTTTTCTGTTCTTTTTTTTAATGCCAGGACCATGAAACCATACTGTTGTTCCAAACAACAATTACAATCTCAATTATGACACGTCCTCCATAGGGCCTCCAGTCTACGTTAATAAATCTCCTGTCACAGTACATATAGTACCCCTTACATCAATGTTTCTCAACTCCAGTCCTCAAGTACCCCCAAACAGGTCAAGTTTTTAGACTTTCCATTATTTTGCACAGGTGATTTTCCTGCCTTAGTAATTACCACAGCTGTTTCATCTGAGGGAAATCCTGAAAACATGACCTGTTTGGGTACTTGAGGACTTGAGTTGAAAAAAATTGCCTTAAATTACCTGGAAGTTCCACTGGTTACATCCAGTATTCTTTTAATGAGTTCTTGCTACACCACGTGCTTTGCCAGCTTTTTGTTTCCTTGTCCTAACTTTTTTGAGATGTGTTGCTGCCATTAATTTAAAATTTACCCTATTTTCTTCTCAAATTATACTTTTTCTTAGTTTAAACATTTAATGTCGTTTCTATTCTCTACTTTGAATAAAATATGTGTTTTTGATATTTGCAGATTATTGCGTTCTGTTTTATGTCGATTTTACACAGTGTCCCAACATTTTGGGAATTGGGGTTGTAGGTTTAATTCTTTAATATACACAAAACAAGTCCGCGCTCTTAAATGTTTGTAAAATATATATAAAATATATAAGCCGGCCTATATCCCTCCTAGCGCCAGTGACCGTTTGTGTGGTTTAATTCTTTAACACTAAAATGTTTAATATATATGTGTATGTTTAAATATTTTTTAACAGGCGATGTAGCTGCATTGACTGAGCTTATTCAGCACCATGTTCCTGAAGCCAAACTTATAGAAAGTATTGGACAAGAACTGATTTTTCTGCTCCCTAGTAAAGATTTCAAGTACAGAGCTTATGCCAGTCTATTTCGAGAGCTGGAGGAGACTATTGGGGATTTGGGTCTTAGCAGCTTTGGCATTTCTGATACTCCACTGGAAGAGGTAATGATAGCAAGTAAACTATGCCATATCATTTAATTTTAGATTTTAATCTTCAACATTTACTGCTTTTGTTAAATGTAAACATTTTGTGGTAGCTAAGTAAGGCAACATACAGTGGTTTCATGTCTATTAAGTTGATAAGTATACGTAAGTGCTGTTAAATTCAAGAGACTTAGCATATCATCTTGTAAGCACTCTTTCTTCTTGCTATATAGCCTCAGTTTTTTTCAATCGATTTCAATATCAATATCAAGTTGAAAGAATTCAAATTTTTGGGTGGCTACACTACCTATGGTGCCCCAGCATAGTCACCTTGATGGGAGGCCGCTCTGTGCACAGACAGACAGACAACTAGGAAGCCACTGTGTGTGCAGACAGATGGATGGGTAACTGATCTGTGCACAAGCAACATACACGCCTGCTTCATCTATCAGCTTCTGACTGAACAACAGAAAGACTTTAACCACTTGCTTACTGGGCACATAAACCCCCTTCGTGCCCAGGCGAAATTTCAGCTTCCGGCACTGCGTCACTTTAACTGACAATTGCGCGGTCGTGCGACGTGGCTCCCAAACAAAATTGGCATCCTTTTTTTCCCACAAATAGAGCTTTATTTTGGTGGTATTTGTTTGCCCGTGTGGTTTTTATTTTTTGCGTTATAAACAAAAAAAGAGCGACAATTTAAAAATATATATATATTTTTTACTTGTTGCTATAATAAATATCCCAATTTTTTTTTTTTTTTAAAAACTTTTTTTTTTCTCAGTTAAGGCCGATACGTATTCTTCTACGTATTTTTGTAAAAAAAAAAAAATCGCATTAGCGCCTTCAAAATAGGGGACAGAATTATGATTTTTTTTTTTATATTTTTTTTTTACTAGTAATGGCGGCGATCTGCAATTTTTATTGGGACTGCGACATTACGGCAGACACTTTTGACACATTTTTGGTGCCATTCACATTTATACAGCGACCAGTGCTATAAATATGCACTAATTACTGTGTAAATGTGACTGGCACTGAAGGGGTTAACACTAGGGGGTGAGGAAGGGGTTAAATGTGTATCCTGCATAGTGTTCTAACTGTGTGGGGGGAGGGGGGTGACTGAGGGAGGTGACCGATTGTGTCCCTATGTACAAGGGACACAGATCGCTCTCCTCTCTCCCTGACAGGACATGGAGCTCTGTGTTTACACACAGAGCTCCACGTCCCTGCTCTGTCACCGCCGATCACGTGTAACTGACGGACACCGCGGCCGCCGAGTACACGCATCGAATCCTCGGCGATGCGACGGCACTGTTTTTCCCCGCTGCGCGCCACCCAGTGGTGCGCGCGGGGAATTACAAAACATTGACGTCCAAACACGTGACCCCGGTGCCTCAGGTCCACGCTGTTGCCGTCTTTCGACAATGACGCGGACCTGAAGTGGTTAAAACAGCAGCACACATGCACAGTGCAGTACACACTTGCAATGGTTCATGGGACATGTAGTCAGAACATCATGGCTTCCTATGGTGCTTGTGTCTACAATGTCTATGCTGCCTGACCAGAAAAACATGCAATCACACACACATATTAACATTTATTAAATGCAAATTTATATTGTGTATACTATATTTTAGTATCAGAATATATAACACTGTATATCTTTTCAATATCACTTCTGCAGATCTTCTTGAAGGTTACAGCTGATTCAGTGACAGGAACTGAAACTCCAGGTATTGACACCTTCTCTACAGCTTGGCAAGTATTAAATCATACTTTTGAGACACTTGCTTTTATTATACTTCAAAGATAATACAATTGACGCAAATGCCTCCCAGGATTTGTAAAAAAAAAAAAAAAACATTGTGTGTACTAAGCTGTACATGTTAACATTATAATGTACATAACATTATACTCCTTAGTAGGCGTTAATTACCCTTTGGTATCAGAAAAGGGATGCAGTGTCTATAACATTTGTCAGGAATGGCCATGATCAAGAGTAAAGTGCCTTTAATATGACTGGACAGCAAAAATGGAAGGGGGTTCCAGAGTTTTGTGGAAGGGGTCTAGGAACCCAATTGATGGCAGCCTTTTTAAAAAAAAAGGATTTTTAATAACAGCTTACCTGTAAAATCCTTTTCTTGAAGTACATCACGGGACACAGAGCGCATAGTCATTACATATGGGTTATATGGGTACCTTCAGGTGTGGACACTGGTGTAATCAATTTCACAGGAAGTTCCTCCCTATATAACCCCCTCCCACTGAGAGTGCTTTAGTTTTGTAGCAAGCAATTTCTCTGAGGTTACACAATGTTCCCCAAAAGAGGGGTGGGAGCTCTGTGTCCCGTGATGTACTTCAAGAAAAGGATTTTACAGGTAAGCTGTTATTAAAAATCCTTTTTTCTTTATCGTACATCACGGGACACAGAGTGCATAGTCATTACATATGGGATGTCCCAAAGCAATGCTCCATGAAGGGAGGGAGACCGTAAGGCCAAAAATAGCCAAACAAAAACATTATCAGGAGGTAAAATAGCTCCACCAACAGAAAAAAAGGGGGCGTGAACCGGGCCAGAGGATTCTATACTGCTGCCCGTAGGACCGCCTGCCCAAATGCTGCATCCGTAGCCTTTGCGACGTCCAACTTATAAAATTTAGTAAACGTATGTACGGAAGACCAGGTTGCCGCTTTGCAAACCTGTGCCATAGAGATCTGATGGTGTGCCGCCCAAGAGGCACTCATGGCCCTCGTAGAATGGGCTTTAACTGATAAGGGAGGTGGAACGCGCTTCAGACCATAGGCCTGAAAAATCAGCTGCTTAATCCACCTAGCCAAGGAAGACTTGGCAGCCGGCTGACCCTTCTTGGGGCCATCCGGAAGAACGAAAAGCACATCTGTTTTCCGAATCTTCTCTGTAGCCTTGAGATAAACCCTCATGGCTCGAACCACGTCCAAAGTATGAAGCAGTCTTTCCTCTCTGGACTGGGGAGTAGGAAAGAAGGATGGTAGGACTAGGTCCTGATTCAAGTGAAAACTGGATATGACCTTAGGAAGGAAAGAAGGTTGAGGCCGCAGAACCACTCTGTCCTTATGCAGAATAAGGTACGGTTCCCTGCAAGACAAGGCTGCCAGCTCGGAGACCCTTCTGGCCGAAGCCATAGCCACCAAGAAAACCAACTTTCGGGTTAGCAGCACAAGAGGGATTTCTGTCAGAGGTTCAAACGGCTGCTTTTGTAAAGCTGACAAGACCCGATTTAAATTCCAGGGGCCGAGGGGAGCTCTAATAGGGGGATTTACATGCAAGACCCCCTGTAAGAAGGTTTTCACAAGCGAATGCGTGGCCAAAGGCCTTTGAAACCATATCGATAAGGCAGACACCTGCCCCTTTAGAGTACTAAGAGCCAACCCCTTGTCAACGCCAACCTGGAGGAATCGCAAGATCCTGTCAATAAAAACTTGCGAGGATGCCCTCCTTGAGACTCGCACCACTCCACATAGGTCCTCCAGACTCTGTAATAGATATTTCTAGAGACTGGCTTTCTAGCCTGAATTAACGTAGATACGACCTGGGCTGAGAGGCCTCTGCCCTTAAGAATTAGGGATTCAGCCGCCAAGCCATCAAATTTAGCTGCTGTGAAGCAGGGTGGTAGATCGGGCCCTGAGACAGCAGATCTGGGCGCAGGGGGAGTGGCCACGGTGCCCCTACTGACATCCTCACGATGAGTGCGTACCAAGCCCTTCTGGGCCAGGCTGGGGCCACCCGGATCACCGGCCTGCGCTCCACCCTGATCCTTCGTAGAAGGCGGGGAATCATCTGTAGTGGAGGGAACGCATACAGGAGAGAAAACTGGTGCCAGGGGCAAACCAACGCATCGGTCCCGTAGGCCGAGGGGTCCCTGGCTCGGGATACGAATTTGTCCAATTTCTTGTTGAATCTTGTTGCCATGATGTCCACCTCGGGAACTCCGAATCTTTGGCAAATCTCTTGGAATACCTGGGGGTGAAGAGACCACTCTCCCGGGAGTAACTGTTGACGACTCAAAAAATCTGCTTGAGAATTGTCTATCCCTGGGATGAACACTGCTGAGATGCAGGGTACATGGGCTTCGGCCCATGAGAAAATCAGGTTTACTTCCCTTTGAGCCGCTAGGCTCCTTGTGCCCCCCTGGTGGTTTATGTATGCCACCGCTGTGGCATTGTCGGACTGTATCCTTACTGGCAGACCCTGCAGGGGGAGAGTCCAGGCGACCAGGGCCAACCGAGCAGCTCTGATCTCTAGGACATTGATGGGAAGCAGACTTTCTGCCTCTGACCACTGTCCCTGCTGGGTCCGTTTTCCTAAGATTGCCCCCCAACCTGTTAGGCTGGTATCTGTGGTTACTATTTTCCACGTGATGGGGCAAAAGGTTTTCCCTTTTGACAATTTTTGAGGGACCAGCCACCAGTACAGGCTGCGCCTGACTCCTGGGGAAAGACCTAATGGACGGTCTAATGCCTGTATGGACCTGTTCCAAGCAGAGAGAATAGCTGCCTGGAGAACTCTGGTATGGATCTGGGCATAGGGCACTGCTTCGAAGGCGGCTACCATCTTTTCCAGCAGTCGCATGCATAGGCGA
Organism: Rana kukunoris; assembly: GCA_029574335.1. NCBI lineage: Eukaryota > Metazoa > Chordata > Amphibia > Anura > Ranidae > Rana > Rana kukunoris. The sequence continues at coordinate 142,282,371 of CM056055.1, forward strand.
ATAGTCGGCCTCTTTTTGCCTAGGACTATTTGAATTGTTTGAGTCAATGACCTGATCTTTTCTTGAGGTAAAAATATCCTCTGGCATTCTGTATCTAACCGAAGGCCTAGATATTCCAACTGTCTTGTGGGTTGCAACCTCGATTTTCCTTGGTTCACAACCCACCCAAATTCTTGTAGATGCCGAACTGTGCGGACTACTGCATGATTGAGGTTGGAAGCTGATCTGTCGATAACCAGGAGATCGTCCAGGTATGCCAGGACCAAAGTGCCTTCTGTCCTTAGGACGGCTAGCACCGGGGCTAACACCTTTGTGAATATCCGCGGAGCTGTTGCCAACCCGAAAGGGAGGGCTACGAACTGGAAATGACTTTGATCTATCATAAAACGAAGAAACCTGTGATGTGCTGGGTAGATCGGCACATGCAGATATGCATCCTTTATGTCTATAGATGCTAGAAAGTCGCCTTGATGCAGGCTGGCTGTCACTGAACGTATGGAATCCATACGAAAGGTCTGAATCTTTAGAAAGCGATTTAGTCGTTTGAGGTCTAGGATAGGCCTGACGTCGTCATTGGGTTTTGGTATAATAAAAAGGTTGGAGTAGAATCCCAGACCCCTTTCTTGGGTTGGTACTACAATTACTCCTTGGAGCCAGAGGCGATCCAACGCCTTTACGAGAGAGGCCCTCTTTAACGGGTCGCTTGGAAGACTTGACCCCTGAAAATGAGGAGGGGGGATTTCTCGAGACTCTAGTTTGTAGCCTGTGGCTACCACGGACCGAACCGAAGAGTCGGGAATTCTGGCCTTCCAGACTTCGGAGAAAAACTGAAGTCTTCCCCTCACCCAAGAGAGTGGGGGCGCCCCTTCATGAATCTGACTTGATGACTGGTTTAGCCGGCTTGCGAGACCAGGGCCTCTTGTTTGCCGCGGCTTGTCCCTGTGGGCGGCTATTAACTGCTGAACGCCCGGGAGGCCGTCGATACTGACGGGAAGTCGAAGGGGCCGAGCCTGGAAAGGCCTGTCGTTTAAACGCGGGCCCACGCGGTCTTTCCTTGACCGGTAAGGAAGAACTTTTACCACTTGATATGGTTTGGATATATTTATCTAGGTCTTCACCGAATAGTCTTCCCCCATGAAAGGGAAACCCTGCTAAAAGCTTTTTGCAGGGTGCCTCTGCTGACCAGTTCTTTAGCCACGAAGACGACGCATGTGAACCACCAGCAGAGATAACCGGGATGCCTGTTGGATGGAGTCCTTAATAGCATCTACTGCAAAGCAGAGAGCCCTAGGGAAATCTGCTAATTCACGAGTTTGCTGAGCCGGCATGTCCTTTAACATCTGTTTTGCCTGATCCTTTAAGGCCTGACAAACGCCAATGGCTGCCACCACTGGCTGAACCATGGCACCTACTGTGGTGAAAGAAGCCTTCAGTAGGGTCTCTAATTTTTTGTCGACCGGATCCTTGAACAACTGGACATTTTCAACCGGACAGGTCAGGGATTTATTCACGCAGGAAATGGCCGCGTCCACTGTGGGGAGTGCCCATTACTTTCAAAATTCCTCTTCCATAGGATAGAGAATAGAGAACCTCTTAGGAGGGATAAAGATCCTATCAGGTCGAGCCCACTCCTGGTAAATCACGCTCCGCAGAAGGGGGTGAATCGGAAAAGACACACAAGTTAATGGAGCCTTTAAAGAACCCAATGAGGATACCACAGGGGCTACTAGTTCTAGCACTGGAAGTTTAAAAGCAGTGCGAACTATATCGGTCAAAGACTAGATCCACAGGCTCTCCGCTTGAGAGGCAGAAAAATATTCATCTACAGTGGACCCTCCATGTCTGACCCTTCGGGACTTGGGTCTGCTTGATCCCCTTGTGGGTCCCGTTCCTCCGAAGAGGAGACCTCCGCATCTGAAAACACCAAACTAGGTGAGGGGGATCTAGCCCGTTTGCTACTTGGCAAAGGGCGGGCAAACAAAGCAGTTAACCTTTTCTCTAGCCCACCCAGGGTGGTCGCTAGCATTTCTTCCGTTACGTAAACGGGAATGGGTGGATCGGGGGCCGCCTCTGCCCCCAGCATCCCCAATGGCTCTTGTACTATGCTACTCGGTGGTCTAACTGGTGAGGGTGGGGCCGTTGAAGCCTGGCCCAAATCCTCTGACCCCGATGGAGACCCCTTTTGTTTCTTGGCACCTTTTGCAGCCTTGGCTGGTCCTGATGCCTTTGGAGCCATTGCACAACCTTGAGTCACCCCTCTAGCCAACACCTGACTGTTGTAGCTAGGAGTAATTAATATGAGAACAGGCTGAGGAAAACGAAAAATTTTTTTTTTTTTTTTCTTTTTTTACCCGCCTGGGAGGTGGCAATACTGAGGAAAACCTGTGAGTATTGCAACACCAATGCCCGTTAGCCGGAGTCCAAGGTTGACTCAGATACTGCTGGTCCCTTTAAGCAAAAAAACTTTTTTTTTTTTTTTTCTGGTCAATAGTGGAACTAAGTCCTAGACCTGAAGATCCAAAAACCGCCACTGGGTGTCACTGTGGCCAAAAGACCCAGCTGCACGCTCTGTATCCTTTCTTCCTCTGCCTCCAGGAGGGAAAGACCAGCCAGAGAAAAAGTTTTTCCTTTAAACAGACCCTGACGCTGCTGGCCCGCCCCCCCGACGCACGCTGACGCTATAAAAGGCGGCGTGCACGCGCGCGCACCCCCCCACGCTGAAAACCACATGGAGGAAGCAGAGCAGAGGAAACAACACGGACCAGCGCCAGGCAGCACCAACAGACACCAGGTAAGCACTAATCTTATTGTAGTGCACACACAGAGAGGAAGCTGTCCCCATGGGCTTCCTAAGAAACAGGAGTTTTCACCAGCAATTTCATCTTTAAAACATGTGGGGTTGCAGTATCAATGCTAATAGGCAGACCTGGGGTGAGTAGCAAATATATATCTTACACAAGTATACATATATCTACATGTTATCTGGGTAAACATTAGTATCCCATCCTGCCCACACAGACATAGTGGAGATAGTGGCTGATGCACAAGCATACTGTTAGCCAACCCAGAACCCCCAGGGGGATACCTACTGTCGAACCAAGTCCCGCAGGTTCCCTCTTACCTGCTCCACGCCGCAGGGTATTGCAAACTGCAAGAGGCCCAATCTTCCCCCATCTCCGTGGGTATTGTCTCGGACCTTCAGGGACCGGGGTCCTGTGTTTAAGGAACCCACACCCCTGGACCTATATAGCATCCTGGCATCAGTAGCGTTTAGTCCTGGAAGAGACCAAGGCACTGGAGCCCAGAATCCAGCCCTCCAAGGAGAGGCATTATAGGCAAAACCCCACTCCAGCAGGGCCCGGGTACCGTACACCTTGGCTTTGAAGCACTTCGGACGGATCCGGCTAGCTATCCTGGGTCCCGAGACCTCCGAGGGACAGCTAGACGTGACCAACACCTAAGACACTGGCGAAAAAACTAAAGCACTCTCAGTGGGAGGGGGTTATATAGGGAGGAACTTCCTGTGAAATTGATTACACCAGTGTCCACACCTGAAGGTACCCATATAACCCATATGTAATGACTATGCGCTCTGTGTCCCGTGATGTACGATAAAGAAAGAAATTAACATGTATATAGTATTGTGCCACTGCCTATAAATGTTTCTTCTTAGAAATATTTAAAGTCTCTTCTCAAGATCTTTGACAGTATTTGAAGGTTTAAAATGAAAATTAAGACTCCTAAGACAACTTACTTCTGCTTTAGTAAGACTACTTGCAACTTTATGTTCTCTCCTGCATGGAATTGGGGCATCTTTTTTTTAAAGAAGAGAGCCTGTCATTTAACAAACATTTTCTGCAGATAGATCTTTCAGATAAATGAGTTTTAAATGACAATGTTTGATTTTCCACCATTTGAATTAGTACATTTTGTGGAAATCACATTCACTGCTTAATAAATAGACCCCTTAGTGTCTTTGGATTGTAGTTGGTTAACACATACTGATCTACAGCAAGTTAGTAGAAGAGAGCAGGATGCAGAGATCATATCAATACAGGTTTTACAGTCTGGGGTGGAGATTTCGGTGGGAAAGCTCTCTCCAGAGCTGACCCTTCAAATGTGCATATAGCATTTTCACTTAAAGCCCATTCAACAATGGTTTTATAACCATTTACATAAGGCAGTCTGCTCTAAACAATTCTACTTTAGATTCTATTGTTAACATGTGCTTGTTTTGACTTTCTTCTGGTTGAATGCACGAACAGAGGAATGGATGTTACAACAGCGGAAGTCCAGAACCAGTCTAGCAGTGGATCCAAAGTCAACAGTTGTCAATATTGAGAATAAAGGTGACTCAGGCAGAATAACGATGGGTAAAATAATAGGAATGTCTAGAGCCTTGCTTTACACATACAACAATCCCTCAATTAAATAACTGTCACTGCAAGTTAAAAGTTTATCTAATTAGAGACTTGATGTCTCCATGTTTAAAAGTTGAACACGTGCTCAGACCCATGTACAAACATATGCATTGTCAGGAGAATAATGTTTACATGGCTATCCAATGCTGTACAGAGAGGAATTTCTCAACATATTTTCTCCTGGTTTGCAGTCTTATTTGTACTTAAAATGAGGAATGAGATTTGTTATATATATTTTTTTTTGCTAATGTTAAAAAAGTTTTATTAGCCACATTTTTTATATACTTTTTATTGATCAGGACATTGACCATTTGATGGTTCTGAAATTTTGGAAAACATAAGAAAGAGTCATAAGGACCCATGCCATTTTAATCAATTTCACCTTAGTGCCAGTTCTTACACTTCCTTTTAAGTTCCACATATTTAGCAGTGAGTAGAAAGGTAACCAGAAAAAAGGTTGAAGATCTTCAGTTCTGTTGGATAAGGCTTTCCCAGGCTGAAAATGAAAGGACAATTTTCCATCCAATGTGGCAGAAGAGTTGAGATCTGCCCGTTTACACTACGAGACTAAAAATGGTAACTCTCAACCTTTATAATATGTATGTAGGCTGTCTTGATAAATGGGCCAAAAATTGTTACTTAAACAATTTTAATGATTTTAAATCTCAGAAGTCAACACAGGAGACTTGTACAACACAGATTTCTGTAAATTCGAACATGTTTCCTATTAAAGGCTTACAACATACAGCATAAAGCAGTTGTTTTTGCATACAGAACTTTAGCACATTCAGAATAGTTCAAAAACAAAATGGTTTATTAAATGCCAGACATTCTCTAGGTTACCCATCCTTATCTGGTACCTGAAACAAAATCCTTCTTTACTAAGTATACTAGTGCCATTTCCTGCTTTTGCTTCTCTTCCATGGTCGTTGAAGCATACATCTATAGGTTGGAAGCAGACTTTTCTCTGGGGCTAATTATTGTCTATGTAATGAAAGTAATTAGATGCAGTAGCTTGCTTGCTTTCTAAATATGCTGTAGATTAAATGAAGCCAAGGTTAGATTGCTAAACGTTGACTACAATTGACTACACCCAAAACAGCCGCTAAATATTCTGCCCATCTCTAGGTGTTGATCTATATTTACACTTATGTAGAATTTTATCTGAGAAACGTGTGTAAATAAACAGAAAATTGTTATCTAATACTTACCACAATTTTCCTTTCCCGATTAACTCCATGGCCGTATTTGTATGCTGCCATGGAGTTAATCAGGGAATTATTTTTTAGGTGACAAAAAAATTGAATTCAGTTTTTCACTCATAGTGGATTCGTTGCTATGTGCGCTGCTGTCACCTTTTAAGATCTTTAACAAAATGGGTAATCTGCATAATGATCAGAGAGTAAGGCCGGCCATACACGGTTCGAATCTCAGTCGGTTCAGCAGGAACTGGCTGAGATTGGAACTGTTAATTTGCAGGCTGAATGTACCAAGTTGATCAACTTGGGTACTACCAGCCTGCCGGATTCGCTTGCAATTTTCGCAAGCTGCTGCTATAGCTGATAGCGATGCCCCTGCATCTGAGCGTGATAATTGAATGGGCACTCCACCACAGAACCATTATGTAAAGCTGTACTAAACAGCAAGATTCTCATTATGTTTTGTTTACTGTAATGTATTCCAGATCCATATACCACAGCCAGGGCCAGATTTGCAGCACTTGAGCCTGTAGGCACACATCCTTGATGCACAAAGCAACACATTTCTGCCAGGATCACTTTTCCATTTGCCGATTATAAGCACAGGCTCACTGTGTCTAATGGTTATCCTAGCCATGGACACAGCTTAAGTGAAATATTTCTTCAAGTTTTTTCTTATATAAAACAAATATTAGCTTGGTCTTAGCTTGGGTTGCCAATGATTTATAGTTTAGTTTGAGCTTCAGAATGCCTAAAATCTTTGCAATAAATGTTGCTGTCAAGAGCCTAGCACTGTTTGCTCTCACTGTGGGTCTTTCAACATCACTAAAGGCATGTAAAAAGTATCCAAAATAGTTCCTTACATCTGACTGACTCTTGGCCCTTATCTTAACATTGACAATTAACCCTTAAATTAATCCCTCAACTTTGAGCTTGTGTCAATAACAGCAATTTATCATCAGATTGAGCCCTGGTTCACACTGGGCTGCGGGAGTGAAATCGTGCGAGTTCAGCTGAACTCGCACGATTTCACTCCCGCTGGCAGTCCCGATTTCGGCTGAAATTTAATAGACATCTGTGCAGGTTTCTGCACAGATGTCAATGTAAATCGCGTCCTGAAATCGCAAAAATAAGTACAGGAACTACTTTTTGAAATCGGTGCAGCGCCGCAGATGCGGCGTCGCACCGATTAGGACGGTGTCATTGCCAGCAATTGCCGCCGATTTGAGATGCGATTTAACATGTGAAATCGTATCTCAAATCGAACTAAATCGTACCCAGTGTGAACCTGGGCTTAAACAAGTTTGATATCATTAAGATTTCACTTACCAGTGCAATGGACCTGCATTGGACCTCTTTCTAACCTACATTTGACCTGCCTAAAGTTGTCTTTCTTTTGCCATAGATTTCTATGGGAATGCAAAACCTGCTTAAAGTGAAAAAAAGCCTTTAGACTCAGACCCTTTATATAACCATAATAAATATCATGGAATAAAAGTCCAAAAATATTTTTGTTTAGTTCTTTCGTTTTTGCTAGGGTAGTCTCACACAATTTTCTATACCCAGAAAACACAGCAGGAAGATTAGACTGATTAGACCAAAAGACATCTCTATTTGTGTGAAAAAAATTATATAAATTAATTTGGGTAAAGCATTGCATTGGGTGCATTTGGGTACAGAGCAGTTACCAGTTAAAATAGGTCAGTGCAATAGCAAAAAATGGCCTGGCCATGAAGGGGGTAAAACCTTCTGGTGGTCAATTTGTTAAAAAACGTTTTTGCTTTGTATACACTTTAAGTCTAACTGAGGCCCTCAGCAAGGTTGCAACTTTAAGCCATCCATCCACTGAGTTCAAATTGATAAAAACTGCATTAGGCACATAGAAGCACCTCATGTTCATTCTCTGCACTGGAAAAGAGAGTTCCATCAGCCACCGACTGCCTACAATTGCATCCTGCATTGTGAAGCTACTGCTGGAACATGAAGATTGTAACTGGGCCCCTGATACATCCATTGGGCTCCTGCCTAGGTTGGCTTGCATACGCTGAAACTCCACAATGCCAAGGCTAAAAAAAAATTAATTCTATTACTTATTGCTGTTATATATTATGATTACTTTGTTGCATAAAATACATTTTAATACTGTTGCTAATCTTAGACCAACCATCAAGTATCAGAAGAGAGTGTCAGAGAGTTGGTGCAGGAAATGTCCCATCCGCACCTGAAGCCTGCAATGAACAACCTGCTCCTACTGAATCAAATGGCAAAGGATCTCGTCAGATGAAAGGCTCAGATCTTATGCACCAGCAGTTTACAGCACTTATAATTAAGCGATTCCAGCATGCTACACGCAGTCGCAAAGATTTCCTAGCCCAGGTATAGTTAACGATATTAAACAATAAAACTGTAGTTCACAATGGGTTTTTCTTTCTGTATTATGCACAAAAATACCTGACAACTGACTTTGTGTAAAAGCACATCAATTTATTTGGTTGCTTACAAGAAGTATATTATCATATTTATGCTCATTATCGTCATAAATTATGTAGAATAAAACTGAGCAATAGTTTGCTTTAGTAATGCTGGCCATGCGTTGTCTAGACAGTAAACAATGACAAATAATCGTTAGAAATCCTAGAACCAGTTGAATGCATCTTACAGAATGCAAGACATTTTTAGGCTTTTAAAATTAAAATGGCACATGTTACGCCGACATTAGTGGAAATGTGTGCCAGACCCACAAACAGAGATACGCCTAAAACCAGGCTACACCCCGCCGATGTAACTTGCTTACGCCGGCGTAGGGTGGGCATACATTTAGGCTGGGTGCATGGTGCCGCTCCCATTGATTAGCCATTCAAACACGCAAATGAGGTAAATACGGCGATTCACGGACGTACATGTGCCCGACGCATTGTCAGGGACCTACCTGTGGGCTCCGACGAGCCCCTGTTGCTCGCGCTCGTGCTCCAATTGCGCGCATCTGCACGCCGCGCGTGCACGGCGCGCGTCTGCGTCTCGGGGGCGCGCGCGTGCGCGGCGGGAGCGCGCGCATGCGCACTAGCCCTTCTTCCCCTTTAAAAGCTCAGTAGCAGCAGTGACACCTTGCTGTCTGATCTACAGCTTTGTGTCCTAAAAACCCTGAAACCTGATGTCTGTTGAAACCTGATACCTGCTTACCTGATACCTGTTGAAACCTGATACCTGCTCTACCCGATACCTGACCCGGCTCCGTCTGACTACCTGAATACCGTTACCGACCCCTGGCTTGATCCGACTCCGCTCTACTCTGCTGCCCATCGTTACCAGACCTATGCTTGAACTTTGACAACGCTACCTCCGCTACAGAGTGACTTTCGGGTGATCCGCCCATCTGACCCTTGTTGACTGCATACCCGTTCCTGTCTTGCATCTGACCAGGCTCGTCCACCAGTTCCCGCTATCCGGTTCCGTGGCCCTCCAGAGACGCTGTCTCCTACACTGCCTGTCCGCAAGATTTCCATTCCGACCGGTCTGCTGTCATCCCAAGCACTCTTACCCCACCGCGCTCCCGGACTTGCTGTCCCCACTCCAGCAGTCCCTGAACCCGGGCGGTAAGAGGGGCTCTTTCCTGCATGCGAGGCTCTATCCACGAGGTACGTAACAGTATCAGACAGCCATGTCAGAGCCTGCGGGAATAGCCCCTGCTATAGACGAAATCTGCAAACACCTGGCGTCCCTCACAGAAGCAGTAAAGAACCTACAGGAAGGCTACGTTAGGCTAGAAGGACAGGTACACAGCCTGGCTGCCCCCAGTGATCCAGCTGCTCCTTCAACCTCCAGATCCGCATCAGCTGTTTCTGCTCCTTCGGTGGTAATGCTTCCACCTGAACCAAGAGTTCCAGTGCCAGAGCGATTCGCTGGCGACCGCACCAAATTTCGAGCCTTCCGTAGCGCCTGTGAGCTCTACTTCGCCCTGCAACCCCGGACATTTTCCTTGGAGGTCACCAAAGTGGGATTCGTAATCTCCCTACTACAAGGGGACCCTCAGACCTGGGCCCACCGGCTGCTCGAGGAGAATGGTGACCAGACGCGGACCCTGTTCGCTTTTCTTGAGGCCATGGCTCTGCTATATGATGACCCTCAACGAGCCGCTACCGCAGAGTCTGCCCTACTCACGCTCCAGCAAGGCCGCAGAGCGGCTGAGGACTATGTCACGGACTTTAGGCGCTGGAGCGCGGACACTCAATGGAACGATGCAGCTCTGCGGCACCAGTTTCGCTTGGGCCTTTCTGAGAGTCTGAAAGACGAACTCGCTCGAGTGGGGGTGCCCGAGACCCTCGAGGATCTAATTACCACAGCTATCCAGATCGACCGCCGGCTTCGTGAACGCCGGGCTGAGCGATCTTCTCAACCGAACCGTCCCACCTGGATGACTGCAAAGGTACCTATGCCAGCTTCTCGCTACCTGCCTCCTACCTACCCAGATCCCCCCAGCACCAACCAGGACTCATCTGAACCCATGCAACTTGGCCTCATGCGGCCAACACTACCACCTGAAGAGCGGGCACGTCGTCGCCAACTCAACCTTTGCATGTACTGCGGCGGGACTGGCCACTACGTTCGCAACTGTCCTGTTAAGACACGTAAGTGCCTCATCTCAGCTCCTGTCAACTTCTCAGCCCTGTCAGGCAATGCAACCCACCTTGCTCTACCTTTTTCGTTACAGTGCCAGGGAAGGACTATTCCGGTCAACGCCATACTTGACTCCGGCGCATGCAGCTGCTTCATCGATACCGCTTTCGTCAACCTGCACAGCATCCCCTTACGAAGAAAGACCCATGGACTCTCTGTTTTTCTGGCCGACGGCTCCCGCATCAGTTCTGGACAGGTAACCCAAGAGACTCTACCTCTACCTGCTTTAATCGCTCCTCAGCACAAGGAACTGTTGGTCCTAGATGTGATTTCTTCTCCTCTGTTTCCGGTAATCCTCGGCCTACCCTGGCTTCAGGCTCACAACCCTCTGATTAATTGGGCGTCTGGGGAGGTGTCTTTTCAGTCCCCTTACTGCCAGCAATACTGTCTACCCGGGCCCACCAGTTCACCTCCCACCATACTATGTATGGACTCTGACCCAAGCCTGCTTCAGTGCATTCCTGAACCCTATCATGACTTCCTGGACGTTTTTAGTAAACGGGGGGCCGACTCCCTTCCGCCCCATCGCCCCTATGACTGCCCGATCGAGCTCCTCCCAGGGGCCGAAATTCCTTTTGGGCGTATCTTTCCGTTGTCAGAAAAGGAGCAGGAGGCCCTAAAAATATATATAGATGAAAACTTACATAAGGGGTTCATCCGGCCTTCTACCTCCCAGCAGGCGCTGGAATATTTTTCGTTACCAAAAAGGATCAGTCCCTCCGTCCGTGTGTGGATTACCGGGAACTAAATAATATCACAGTGAAAAACCGGTACCCGCTACCCCTGGTACCCGAGCTCTTCCAAAAACTGAGGTCGGCTACCGTCTTCACCAAGTTAGACCTGAGAGGGGCCTACAACCTGGTCCGTATTCGGAAGGGGCACGAATGGAAAACAGCTTTTCGTACCCGATTCGGTCATTACGAATACCTAGTCATGCCCTTCGGACTGTGTAATGCGCCCGCCACCTTTCAGCATTTTATTAATGACGTACTCAGAGACTTTCTGGACATCTTTGTAATTGTCTATCTTGATGATATCTTAGTCTTTTCCAGATCATTAGACAGACACCGAGAGCATGTTCGTAAAGTCCTCCACCGGCTCCGACTACACAGATTATACGCCAAGGCAGAGAAATGCGAATTTGAACGTCAGACCATCCAGTTCCTGGGCCTGGTAATCTCTCCCACCGGAATTAAGATGGACCCTCAGAAGGTGTCTGCTATCCTCGATTGGCCAGTACCCCTGGACAAGAAGGGGGTACAACGCTTCGTAGGTTTTGCAAACTTCTATAGAAGATTTATCAGGGGGTTTTATGCAATAATTTCCCCCATCACACAATTGACCAGACAAAACCTACGTTTTCACTGGAACCCAGAAGCTCAAAAGGCCTTTGACCGACTCAAGAAGCTTTTCACGTCAGCCCCGATCCTCAGTCACCCTGATCCTGCACTACCCTATATCCTCGAGGTTGACGCATCTGAAGTCGCAGTGGGAGCTGTTGTCTCCCAACGCCAGGGGAATAAAGACCTAATGCATCCCATCGGATTCTTTTCCCGGAAACTTTCTCCTGCGGAAAGAAATTATGATGTCGGAGATCGTGAGTTACTTGCCATCAAGACCGCATTGGAGGAATGGAGGTACCTGTTAGAAGGCGCAGCCCACCCAGTATTAATATATACCGATCACAAGAATCTTGAGTACCTAAGATCTGCTAAAAGGTTGAAGCCCCGTCAAGCCCGCTGGGCGCTGTTTTTCTCACGCTTCTGTTTTCACATCACATACCGGCCAGGTTCAAAGAACGTCAAACCAGACGCACTATCCCGGATGCATGATAACCCCAAGGATATACCGGTTCCTGACACTATTTTACCAGCAGGTAACTTCCTACTTCTCCAGTCTGGTCTACTCTCCGAAATTAGAGAAGCATCCACAAACGCCTCCAAACCTTCCAGCATCACTTTAACATCTAGGGATGGACTGTTTTGGAGAGGCAGCCAAATTTTCGTTCCAGAAACAAGCCGTGTGGAAGTCCTGAAACTCCTTCACGACCACCCGTTGGCGGGACACTTTGGGGTTCGGAAAACCCTCTAACTGGTACGTCGTACCTTCTGGTGGCCAGACCTGGAAAATTTCTGCAAAACATATGTTAACTCATGCCCCACGTGTAATCGGAACAAGACCACAAGAAGCCGAGCTTGGGGACTGTTGAAGCCCCTACCTGTGCCCAATAGACCCTGGGAAATGATTTCTATAGACTTTATAGTAGAACTTCCTCGTTCGGAGGGGTGCACGGCAATTTTTGTAGTCGTGGATCGCCTATCCAAAATGGCTCATTTCCTTCCCTTAAGGAGTACCCCAACGGCCACAGAGACTGCTCGTATCTTCATCAAGGAGATTGTTCGGCTACACGGAATTCCCTCCGACATCGTGTCTGACAGGGGGGTTCAGTTCACGTCCCGCTTCTGGAGATCCCTATGTGAAACCTTGAAGATTAAACTCTCCTTTTCCTCAGCTTATCATCCCCAAACCAACGGGCAAACAGAGAGGACCAACCAGACTCTTGAACAGTACATTAGGTGCTTTACGTCCTTCTCTCAGGACGATTGGGTTTCCCTGCTACCTCTAGCGGAGTTCGCGTACAATAACGCCAACCACTCAGCTACCGGGCAATCCCCTTTCTTTGCCAATTATGGTTTTAATCTAACCTTTTTACCTGACCTTTTTTCAGAATCCCCAGTCCCGGCAGTGCAGAGTACGATGGAGTTCCTCAGCCACAACAACCAGGTATTACGGGAAGCGGTGACTAAAGCTCAAGCTGCCAGTAAAAAGTTATTTGACCGGAAGAAGAGAGGCGAATTGAATCTTCAGCCAGGTGACCAGGTATTGCTATCTACAACCAACCTCAAGTTGGCCTGTCCTTCAAAGAAGTTGGGACCAAAGTTCATAGGACCTTTTCCAGTACAAAGGAAGATCAATGAGGTATCGTATGAACTATCCTTACCTGATTCTTTGAAAATTCATCCAGTATTCCATGTGTCATTGTTGAAACCTGCAGTTCTGGATCCCTTTCCTGATAGAGGGACCAGTCCCCCTGAACCTGTTTTTGTTGATGGGTGCGAGGAATACGTTGTGGAGGCCATCCTCGACTGCAGGAAGCGGCAAGGGCAAACTCAATTTTTAGTAAAATGGAAAGGGTATGGCCCAGAAGACAATTCCTGGGAACCCGAAAACAACATCCATGCACAGAGACTGATTCGCAATTTCTTTTCCGCTCACCCTGAAAAAAGAATCCAATTTGGCATCCGGAGGCTGCCCCTTGGGGGGGGGCAATGTCAGGGACCTACCTGTGGGCTCCGACGAGCCCCTGTTGCTCGCGCTCGTGCTCCAATTGCGCGCGTCTGCACGCCGCGCGTGCGCGCGTGCACCTATCGTGCGCGCGCGTGCACGGCGCGCGTCTGCGTCTCGGGGGCGCGCGCGTGCGCGGCGGGAGCGCGCGCATGCGCACTAGCCCTTCTTCCCCTTTAAAAGCTCAGTAGCAGCAGTGACACCTTGCTGTCTGATCTACAGCTTTGTGTCCTAAAAACCCTGAAACCTGATGTCTGTTGAAACCTGATACCTGCTTACCTGATACCTGTTGAAACCTGATACCTGCTCTACCCGATACCTGACCCGGCTCCGTCTGACTACCTGAATACCGTTACCGACCCCTGGCTTGATCCGACTCCGCTCTACTCTGCTGCCCATCGTTACCAGACCTATGCTTGAACTTTGACAACGCTACCTCCGCTACAGAGTGACTTTCGGGTGATCCGCCCATCTGACCCTTGTTGACTGCATACCCGTTCCTGTCTTGCATCTGACCAGGCTCGTCCACCAGTTCCCGCTATCCGGTTCCGTGGCCCTCCAGAGACGCTGTCTCCTACACTGCCTGTCCGCAAGATTTCCATTCCGACCGGTCTGCTGTCATCCCAAGCACTCTTACCCCACCGCGCTCCCGGACTTGCTGTCCCCACTCCAGCAGTCCCTGAACCCGGGCGGTAAGAGGGGCTCTTTCCTGCATACGAGGCTCTATCCACGAGGTACGTAACACGCATGCTACGCGTGGTGCGCGTAAGTTGTACGTAAAGTTATTCCCCATAAAGGAGGGGTAACTCGGCAACAGGCATGCTCAGGTCTGCACCAGGGAAGACAAGCCGGCGTAATTTACATTGGATGTGTGTCTGGCTGGGCGTAGGTTACATTAACGGCGTACACAGCGATCCGGCGTATCTTAGGCAGTTGTTCCGACGTGGTTGTGAGCATGCGCAGCGCATGCACAGTTCGTTATACGTACTTGTCTGGCGCTCGGCCCATGATTTGCATGGGGTCACGCCTCATTTGCATGGATCACTCCCACTTCCACTGGCCTGCGCCTTCGAATATACACTACACTGGCGCATCTTGGTGAGCAATGGCTTGCTGAATGCAGTGCTTGCCTCTCCGCGCTGCGCCGACGTAGTGTACTGTGTGTTTTTTAGAAAAACAGACACTGTCAACCTTTTAATTAGATTCTACATTAGCTGTACAGGCCTCAGATGCTGGAAAATCCAGCGCAGTTTGTTTATTCTTTTGTCATGGCAACGAGCGGTGACGAAGGAACATCCTGCCCCGTTGTCATGGCAAAGAGCGGTGATGAAGGAACATCCCGCCCCGTTGCAACAGTGATGACACAATCTACGCTCAAATAAAACTTTGAATGACACTGAAAGAAGTAAGGGCTATGTGCCCTTTTTGAACATGGCGCCGTAAACATCAGCACAGACAAGCGCACAGTCCAGGGAAGTGATGAGACTCATAGCCCAGGAGTCTGTGTGGCTTAGGTAGGATAGGAGAACTACCGCGGTGCAGGAAGAAGGCAGATTAGGAATTCTATCTAGCAACAGGGTGTTCCAGGCAAATAAAAAAAATGTTTTCACACCAAACTTTTTTAACACTATTAAAAGTAAGCTACTAAAGCAAAGTATGATTTTTGGGTGGAGCTCCGCTTTAAGCCTAAATTAATTAATTTAACTTCTGGAATTTTTACGACAACAAAGTTAACACACCACTGATAAATTTAATATCTGTTTTTTCAGTGCCATCTCTTGCAAGTAAGCGAGAATGTGTCACACATATTTGGAAGACTTTCCACTCAAAAGCCCCAAACTGAGTGTCATATTGTTTAAGTTACAATTCTCATAAATGTATTATAAAAATGAGCATTGGATTTTCTAGACAAAATTATGCCTTTCATAAGATTTAGAATGAAATCTTCTGGCTAAGGTTACAGAAGCATTCAATTCTATGATAGTTTTTTTTTTTATATAACAGAACCCAAATACTTGAATCTAATAATGCCTTGAAAGTTATATTTTCCCACTACAGTGTTAATCTTCCTACTTTTGTATACTCCCCTGAACTTTAAAAACCCAATAAAAAACATTTCTGTGAAAAAGAAAGTTCTATTTGCCACAGTTAGGTATATCTAGTAAATTCAGAGCCAGGCCACTGCCCATATAGACCGCCATCTGATGATTTATCAACGTTTTCTTTCAAGCATCTTTCAAG
Source organism: Rana kukunoris (assembly GCA_029574335.1). NCBI lineage: Eukaryota > Metazoa > Chordata > Amphibia > Anura > Ranidae > Rana > Rana kukunoris. Next base: position 142,298,251 of record CM056055.1, read on the forward strand.
CCAGGCATAGTCACGCCATTTTATAATATGTATTTTTTTGTTTGGATACTTAAAGTTTATAAAGCCATCTCAGGGGCAACTTAGAAGAGGAGCTAGAGTTACCACCCTGTCTTGGACCCAGTGGTGTACCCAACCTATCTGACGAATAATTTTTAGCACCCCCCTATGTATCCAAATTATTTCCATTAATCAAGAAATTAAATGTCATGCACGCTGGGATTGGGAGCAAAATTAGCTGGCAGACAGCAAAGATACTGAACTTAGCATATCAATCCACTTGAGGCATGGCATTGGCGCACTAGAGGCATGGCCAATAAAGTGGGTGTCAATGTATTGTGAATGGCTTGTAGACACCAATACTCCTCACCAGCATTGGTTAGTATGTATTTACCTGAACACATGCTCCAGCACAGAGCACTCTAAACACCACTGCTTGGACCGTGTATGCTTTGTATTGTTTCAAATTGAAATAACTGGATTCAGACCAAGTATTGCATAGAGTTTATTGTCTTTCCCATGCAATGCACTATTATCAAAGTGTATCTAACAGACAGTTGTCACCAATACAAATATTCCTATTGAAAGACTTCTCATCTGCTTTTTCCAGTGACGCTTTTTGTCTCTCCCATCACTTTCTGTCCCAATGGTCACCAGGACACATTTAGATGGTAAAGCAGAGACAGCAATAAAAACCTTACAGGTGTTTCAACACTTCCCTTCAATTTTGGAGGATGCTAAACACTTTTTTTTCCCAGAGGCTGATGGGATGTCAGTACCTACCCTCTGAAATCTAAAATATTTATTGAAGTCTTAAAGTTAGCAAAGTACCAGAAATAATATCTTCTGTGTAGTAATGAGGTAAATTATTTTTTTTTTTAATGAGAAAGATCTGTATTGGAAATTTTTGTGACTAAATTATTTGAAAGATACATAACTGATTGCTATCACATGGTGTTTGCTGACTTTATAGAAAACATTCTAAGACTTTGACTTTATGTGTTATCAAATAAAAGTGTAATCTATGTATGACCAACATAACTTCCAGGTTAGAAACAAAGGATAGTAGTTGTACATTACATTATATTGAAAATCCTTTGGCTAACCTTTTATGTTGCTTTCCCAATTTAACAAATCATTACCTTTTATTATGAATTGGGGCGGAACATACATACAAATGCTTTTACTTCTACAGATTGTGCTTCCTGCCAGCTTTGTGTTGCTGGCTCTAGTGTTTACTCTGATTGTACCTTCCTTTGGCGAATACCCCAGCTTAACCCTTCACCCATGGATCTACGGACAACAGTTTATTTTCTTCAGGTCAGACAATTGAGTAGAATAGTCAATAGATTCTTCCCATAGTATGTTCCAGTTTGCACTGTAGAAAACGTTGTAATATCTTGAGTCAGCTGTGGTTCTATAATTTAAAATATGACAGTTGGCCTTTGGGCCAAAAGCATGGTAACAAAGGGTTTGTCCACCCAAAGTGTCTACTGTATTTTGGTAGACAATAGAACCACAACTTCCTAATTGTCTTTGAGACTCCACTGGAAAAATAAAACTAAGTCTATGAAAAAAATGACAAAAGTCATACTCTAGGACCTCTCTGTACTGCTTGTACAGCAGTAAAATTTTAGGGCGTATAAGCATAGACATACATGCCCCAATGGTATATTGTACCAAAAAACACTAGTGAATTACATAAGTCTCCTTGGTTGTTTCTGCTGCTTTTTATCATGTGCATTTAAATGTCCTTGATACTGTCTGTGTTTGAGCGTGTTTGATATTTTCCGTACATCTAATATGTTACAGTAATGAGCACCCTGGCAGTGAGCAAGTGGTACCTCTTACAGATGCCTTCCTGAACAGTCCTGGCTTTGGAACTCGCTGCATGAAAGACCAGCCACTGACGTAAGGGGTGTTGATTTATCTTTATAAGTACACAAACAGGAGAGGATTGGCCGGGATTTAGGATTTTATGGCAAACGTGGACTGCATATGGGCAGAATATGAAGGAAAAGGTGGTTACCAGCCCAAGTGAGTTGCCATTTGAGGAGTAAATCTGGTGACTGCAACATGCTATTATTTTAATTTAGAAAACTACATGCAAGATCCATTTTTATTTTTTAAATAAAAGCCAAGGCAAGCTGATTCAAATATGGAAACTTACCTTGGCAAATGCCAGAGTTTCCATATTGCCCTACAGGTCTGCTCTTGTTGAGATTAAAGCTGGGTTCACACTATTGAGAATTGGATGCAAATTTTCCCACATTCCATTCGTATGTCAGGAGCCTGTGACTGTCTCTCAATGGAGCCGGTTCACATAGCTCCAGGACAGCTGTGGAGCGAATTACACAATGGTCTTGTGCGTCTTCTGGTCCATTTCAGGTCCAAATTCACCAAAAAATTCAGACCGAAATCGTACCTAAAACGGTGAACAGGGACGCACCAGACCCCAGCTGTTCCGCAGAGAGTTGTGAACGCAGCCTAAAGCATAAGGTTAAGAACCCTTGATGTGAGATACACAAGGACACAAGGAATTGAGATACATATATAGCACATAGAGATACATATATAGCACAAGTAGAAGTAGAACTAAAGTCAAAACTTTTTTAACATTTTGGATAGAGTAAGGAACACCTGTCAGATTTTGCCATCTGTGTCCCATTGGGGAGATCTACCTCCAAAGCAGGAAGCGAAAGGAAATCCCTAAAAAATTAAGGGATATACTTGTGGCCCCCTAGGCCACCAGAACTAGTGTCTCCATTGCACGAATTCCCCTCTATTACTTTTCTGGAGACAACACAAAATTTGTAATTTTCTTTAATTTTCATTTTCAATAATAATGTTAAATAGGATAAATAGAGAGCATAAGTCTCCCTAACAGGGACAGCAATAAAAACCTAATAGGTGTTCTAATCCAGTTTCACTCTGTCCAATCGCTCCAAAAAGAAAAAAAAGTTTTGCCTTTTGTTGTACTTTAAAGCTGGCCATACATGGTTCCATTTTTTTGTTTTGTTTTTGTGGTTCAACCAGTGGACTGAATGAAAAAAAAACCTGAACCTATTCCTCCATCCACATATTCAAAGGTGGATGGGGGAAACCTCCCTACTTTGCCAATGTGTTCTAACATCAGAGAGACTCCCCCACTGTCAGAATACACAGATCAGTTCTTCAGGCTATTGCCTGTGCTATTTGAACAGCTTTTATTCTACATCGTGGTTGAATAGAAGTTGAACAGTAGATTACTTCTGTTCAACCGCAGTGGCCAAAATGCTTTGAAATTCATCTGGTCCCCGCTGAACTATCTAAATTTTGATTCAAGTATAGCAAACTTTAGCAAAACCGAGGTGATAGTAAATCTGTCTCATAATGCCCTACTTTGGGGGCATGTTGGATTTCATAGCAATATTTAAGGCTAAGAAGAGGGAAAGGCAATGTCCGATGAGTATTATTAGAAAGAATGTTGGAATTGCACTATTTTGGCAGTACAGTGGATCATTATCAACATCATTGTCTTTCTAATTATAGGCATCATCATCATAATGACCTACTTCTTTGTGCTTCTTTTTCTCCCTAGTAAAAAGTTCCCTTGTAAAAACATCTCTAGTGAATGGATCATCCCTACTGTGTCACCAAGTGTTACCAATATTCTGTTATCTCACGAATGGACTCCAAATAATCCATCCCCTTCCTGTACTTGTAGTACAAAGAATAAGCTGATAATGCTGCCAGAATGTCCTGAGGGTGCTGGAGGGCGCCCTCCGCCACAGGTAAACATAGGACTATCCCAAGATGACACTGACTACACCAATATCAATAATATATTCCTCTACATTGCAGTCATGGCTTTTTACCACATTAAAGATAGTATGATTGACATTAACTTTTTTATTGTTCACTTTTATAAATGGCCTTTTAGAAAAACACATTTCATCCATCGATTCAGGAGCCCTCTTCTCTCATACCGACAACGACTGGCATTCCGGAGCTAGAAGAGCGTGTACACACCCACTGGCCAGCCTGTGTTTCTTAATGCAGGGGGATTGTGGTCATGTAATAGGGAAACTTCAACATAAAAAAAGATAAATAAACAGCGATATTATTTTTGGGGCATACAAAGATGTTTAGTGATTGCATATGATTGCTGTGGCCCATTCAAGGCATTTAGGGTTTACAACCACTTTAAGGCCCAATTGAGCCTTCATTTTAAACCCAGTAAATATATTTCCTGGTGCCTGAATAGGCACCAGGAAAATAAAATTATAGTAAGTATTAGGGTTGCGCCGATACCGAGCATTTGCCCCAGTACTCTGCTCGTGCTCTGCTCCTGTCCACCTCCGTGCTCTGCTCCTGTCCCCCTCTGTGCGCAGCTCCTGTCCCCCTCCGTGTGCAGCTCCTGTCCCCCTCCATGCTCCGCTCCTGTCCCCCTCCGTGCTCCGTGCTCCGCTCCTGTCCCCCTCCGTGCTCCGCTCCTGTCCCCCTCCGTGCTCCGCTCCTGTCCCCCTCCATGCTCCGCTCCTGTCCCCCTCCGTGCTCCGCTGCTGTCCCCCTCCGTGCTCCGCTCTGGTCCCCCTCCGTGCTGCTCCGCCCCCTTTGTCCTTAATCTGTCAGAATGGAGAGTGGAGGAAGGAGCCAGTAAATCTATCAATGACTGTCCCTTCATAACTGAGCATTGTAAACTGTGTTTACAATGATTCAGTTTATGAATAGAGAGGAGCCTATGTCTCCTGTCCATTCATTTCCAGTGCAGCTGAGGCTGCAGAAAAAGGGACTGGGGAATCTGTGTCCTCAGTGCCTTTCCCTGTTTCAAAAGGAAGATGTCAGGGGTGTTAAGGCCCTTGATATCTTACCAAAAAACAATAAACTGTAAAAACGAATTGTAAAAAACAAAATTGTGGGCGTGGCAAGATGGCGGCTTGAGCGGACGTGTGTGAGAGGAGCTCCGCTCTCCGGGACCTATTTCACCCTTAACCCGCGGGATCCACCACCGCTTTTCACCCTGTTTGACACCAGGGACTCTCGGGTATGCGTAGGGGCAAGTCCGGCTCTGGACGGAAAGGAGGCTCCGCAATTAAATCGAGTCCCCTGCCGAGGCCGCCGCCGACTCCTGTAGGCCGCGCGCACATGGCGTCCCAGACACAGCCTCCCGCGGCGAATGCGTCGGAGGAAGATCGCTTCCAGGCTCTCATGCTGGCGATTCAGGGATGCCAGACCACTCTCACGGGTAAAATAGACACTCTTCAGCTGGATTTTGGGCTCCTTCGGAGGGACCTGGATGGCATACGGGAGCGGCTGGGGGAGGCGGAACGGCGAGTTGGGGACACGGAAGACTCCATCCGGGACCAGCGGGCCTCCATACACACCCTGCAGGTTAGAGTGAAGGCCTTGGAGTCACGGGCAGAGGACAGTGAGAACCGCAGCAGAAGGAATAACCTTAGGGTTGTCGGCCTCCCGGAGGGGGCAGAGGGCCAGGATCCGACGGTGTTCACTGAGACGATGCTCCGGAACCTACTGCCGCAGGCCCAGTTCTCCCCACACTTTGTAGTGGAAAGGGCCCATAGGATGCCACCGGGCCGGGCCACACCTGGGGCCCCCCCGCGCACTTTTATTTTTCGCCTGCTCAACTTCCGTGACAGGGATCTGGCTTTGAGGGAGGCCAGGAGGGTGGGAGAGCTCCGCTTTGACAACACGCGGCTCATGATGTTCCCTGACTACTCTCTGGACACCCAAAGGCTCCGCAGGACATTTGATCATGTCAAGGGACTGCTCCGCGCCAGGGGCCTGAAATACAGCATGCTTTTCCCTGCGCGACTGAGGGTCATCGACGGCGAATCTACCCGCTACTTTACATCCCCGGAAGATGCCTCACACTGGCTGGACACCTTGCCCCGACAACGGTAAATACACTGCTTGCTGCCTTGGGCCCCCCTGGCTCACTGTATCTCTGTTGTGTGGCTGCACCGGAACGTTGCTCCCTTTGTTAAAAGCCACATGGAGGGGAGGGCAGGACTGTGCCTCTGTGTTTGTGGAATGTTTGGCCCCCTGCCCTCCGCCATTCCCCCCCCCCCCCCCTCCTCTTCCGTTTTTTTTTTTTCTCTGCTTGTCACCTTTCAAGACCCGACGCAGTGGATACACGTGGACATCACCTGATAATTTCTGTCGCTCGCCAGCTGGACTGCAGGTCTGCAAGGGGTGTGCACGAGAGGGGGGGTCATGGGGATGGTTTTGGGTCGGGTGCTGGATGTTACATGGGGGGCCCTGAGGGGGTTTAACCGGGCTTGACCCGGGTTCCTGGGACTGCTGATGCCCGGGTCTGGAACTGCAACGTTATAATGTTTAAGTCTGCGCCCCTAGCAAGGCCTAGGTGAACTGTTTTATGTTTTAAAGTTTGATAACTCTATGCTGCTCATTTTTTGAAGCAATGTACTCTGGGTGGATCCAATGTTACCCGGTAATGCATATGGGGCTTGAGGGGTGGGGTCCTCTCCTAGGGGGATTGCTGGACCGGGTGTTTGCTCTTCTGGCGCCTTAGGTCGGGCCGCTGTGCCAGTCGCTCCCATAGGAGACTTTCCTACGGTTTGATGGGGTTGGTTTTGGGACAAAGCACCCCGGTCTTTTTTCCGGGCGTGCGGGGTGGGGGGGGAGGGGAGGTTCTGTTTTGTTTTCAGGTTTTTTTCCTTTTTGTTTGTTGTTCCTATAAGTTGCCGATTTATTTGCCAGACTAATGTATGCCATATGCTGCCTTGGACGCCTTGCCCGGCCTGGTTCGGGCGTTTATGCTGGGTGCCCAACGCTTCTGAGGTGAATGCCCATGTTTGGTCGGTGGGGTATCCTTCTTCGCGATGGCTTCATCATCATTGCTCTAACTGCCCTGTAATGCTGGGATCTCAATGGCTCCCATCAGGTTAATCTCGTGGAATGTCCGCGGGCTCAATGATAAAATAAAGAGGTCATTGGTTATGGCCTACCTTAAGAAATATGCTCCCCATATATGCATCCTCCAGGAGACTCACTTGACGGGGCGTAGGACTCTGGGCTTAAGAAAGCAGTGGATAGGTCACTCCTATCATGCTACATATTCCACTTATGCCAGGGGGGTTAGCATACTAATTCATAAGTCCTTATCCTACTCCCTTTTAGACGTTAAGCTGGACCCCGAGGGCAAATACGTGCTCCTCCATGCTGTGGTGGATACGGTTGAAATGCTAATCCTGGGCTTATATGTCCCGCCGCCAGCAACGATATCTCTCCTGAAATCCCTGATCCCTATAATGGCCACTTATCCCACTGACAATATTATTATTGCGGGGGACTTTAACATGGTTCCCAACCCATCCCTGGATAGGCTGTCATCTGATGCTGCCACTGACTCTCCACTGCAGCGATGGGCTTCACTTTATGGCCTTACGGATGTGTGGCGCTGGAAACATCCAGATGACAGAGCCTATACGTGTCACTCCACCTCCTATAGAGCTATGTCCAGGATAGATTTGGTGTATGTCAGTGGAGGAATGCTCTCCAGGGTCAGCAGGGTACAGATTCTCCCCAGGGGCATTTCGGATCATGCCCCCGTGCTTCTTGGGTTACAAACCCAAACGCCCCCATCGGAGAGGCTGTGGCGACTTTCTCGCTACTGGATCTCGGATGAGAGGGTGGCGATGGAGATCCCCGAACGCATCTCTGAGTTTTGGGGGGATAATGAGGATTCCACGGAGGTGGGCAATAGGTGGGATGCTTTTAAGGCATTTATGCGGGGATGCTACCAAGCTATTATCTCTCGGGAGCGTGGGGCTGCCACTATTTGTCTGGAGGAGGCCGAGGCTAAAGCCCAAGTGTTAGAAAAACAATACATTGCTACCCAGAACCCCGTCACGTATGCAGATATGCAGTCGGCATACCGGGAAGCTATGCTTCTCCGGGTGGCCAAGGCGGGGAAGAGGCAGTTGGCCCAGTCACAGCGCATCTTTGAGCAGGGGGAGAAGACGGGACGCCTCCTGGCCTGGCTGGCTAGAGAGCAACAACCCGTCACTACTATTGCTAGGATTAAAAATGCAAACGGGGCGGTCGAGGTTGATCCGGGGGCTATTAATGCGTGCTTTGCCTCCTACTATGGGACGCTGTACTCGTCCAGGGTGGACTACACGGGTGAGGAGCTGGACTCCTTTTTGGGGCAAATGACCTTCCCGAGCCTTTCGGACGAGGCCTGTGCTTACCTAGACAGTGGGGTCACCCTCGAGGAAGTGCAGCAGGCCCTGGGGGAAATGCAGGTGGGGAAAACCCCAGGGGTGGACGGCCTTCCCCCGGAATTTTATAAGGAACATGGGGATGTATTGTCCCCCAGGCTTCACGGTATGGTAGTTGCATCTCTCAAAGATGGCGGCCTTCCTCCCTCTATGGCGGAGGCCGTCATCGTGGTGATCCCCAAACCAGGCAAGGACCCCGAGCTGTGTGCATCCTACAGGCCTATTTCGCTTCTCAACGCAGACGCTAAAATTCTCACCAAAGTTCTGGCCAGACGTTTGAACTCGGTCATTCTATCCTTGGTGCATGAAGACCAGACTGGCTTCATGCCCGGGAAGGGTACAGATATAAACCTCCGTAGACTGTACACAGTGCTGGGGGCTCAGGGGGCCCTGGCCGAGTCCGACGTGGTGGCCTCCCTAGACGCCGAAAAAGCGTTCGACTCTGTTGAGTGGTCGTACTTGTGGGAGGTCCTGCGTCGGTTCGGCTTCGGCCCTAGGTTTGTATCGTGGGTACAGGCTCTCTATAGGGCCCCTTCTGCTAGGGTCCGTACCGGGTCGACTCTTTCTCAACCCTTTCGTTTACACAGGGGCACGAGGCAGGGATGCCCGCTGTCTCCCGGCCTTTTTGCTCTGGCTATTGAGCCTATGGCGATTCTCCTACGCTCCTCCCCGGCGGTGTGCGGTATCCCTATGGGCTCGATTCAGGAAAGGGTCTCCCTGTACGCGGATGACACGCTGCTGTACATGCGGGATGCCTCACGTTCTCTCGGAGCTGCCCTTGAGCTCATTGACACGTTTGGCAGATTTTCAGGCGTCCGCATCAACTGGGAGAAGTCGGTCGTTTTCGCCCTCCGGGCACCGGAGACGATAATTCCAACGGGTACCCCCTTGCGACAGGTCACACAGTTTAGGTACCTGGGAGTGGAGATACATAGGGACCTTAAGCAGTTTATCCCCCTCAACCTGACCCCGGTCTTGTCCCTCCTGACTCAGAGGTGTGCTGCTTGGAGGACTCTGCCCCTTACCCCGGTTGGGAGGGTCAATTTGGTCAAGATGACCATTCTGCCGAAGTTTCTCTATATCTTTAGACAGACCCCCGTCCCCATCCCCAACACCTTCTTTAAGAAACTGGACTCCCTGATCACGTCCTTCATCTGGAATGGAGGTACACCTAGGATAGCCAGGTCCACCCTGCAGCTGCCGGTTACTCTGGGCGGTCTGGCACTGCCATGCTTCCAGAAGTACTACTGGGCTGCAGTCCTTGTCACACTCCGGTGGTGGCTTTCGGAGGAGCCGGCCAACCCGGCGGCTACTTTGGAGGCTGCGCTTCTGGGATCTTACTCCGAACTTCGCAACCTTATTCACAGGGGGCCCAGGTCTAGTACCGCGGTTACCCCCTCCATGAAGACTACCCTGAAGGTGTGGGAGGTTGTTAGGACCAAGGTTCAAGGCCCTGACCGTTGGTCCCCGCGTACTCCGCTGTGGGGGAACCCGCGTCTCCCGCACTTTCAGTCCATACCTGACCCGGCCCTGTGGGCCCGGAATGAGGTTAAGACGCTGATGGACATAGCCCCGTCGGGCAGGTTACTCACCTTCGATGAGCTGAAGCAGAGGAAGGGACTGACGAACCAGATGTTCTTTCGGTTTCTTCAGCTGCGTCATGCCTTTGGTGCACAGTTTCCTGGTCTGGTGGTGCTGGAGACTACAGGGGTGGAACGCTTGTTGAGTGCGGCGGACGAGACTAAGCCCCTGTCCGCCCTATACTCACTTTTGCTGGGCCTAGATACATCTAAGGTCTCTCAGTTGTACTCGGTCTGGCAGGCGGACATCCCGGCGCTGGCCGATGACGACTGGGAGGAAGGGATACAACAATATCTTACACTGGTTGTGTCGGCCAGGGATAGATTTATCCAACTCAAATTCCTGCACAGGGCCTATTTCTCTCCCCAGCGCCTCGCCAACATATACCTGCAGCGGAGTCCTTCCTGCCCAAGATGTGGTGCAGAGGAAGGCTCGTTCTTTCATGTGGTCTGGTCGTGTCCTGCGTTGCAGGCCTACTGGCGGGGGGTGGTGGGGGTGATTCAATCTGTGAGTAAGATAGGTGTACCCTGCGACCCCTTGCCGCTGCTCCTGGGTATAGTTGACACACTGCCCGGTACCCAAGCCAAGAAACTGTTTATTTTTTTTGCTGCTTTCTATGCCAGGAAAGCAATATTGCTAAAATGGAGGGAGGTCTCTCCCCCCACGGTGCGGCAATGGCGAGCATTGATTAACGCGGCCCTTCCCCTGTACAAACTCACTTATCTGGGTCGCAACTGTCCGGGGAAATTTGATAAAGTCTGGGCGGCCTGGGTGAGGGCTGAGAGTTTGGAGCTGGATTAATGAGCGGTGTCTCGAGACGACCTGGGTGCCCCACGCAGGCCCTGGGACTGGATGTAGGGGGAGCCATGTGGGGTCTCACTGCGGTAGTGGCCTGAATCGCGAGCTTCTTGAGGTCTGATGGTATGGGCCTCTCTCCCCCCCCCCCGCACTTCCTCCGCCCGGTACCTACCCTCCTGGATGCTTGCCCCGTGGTAAGGTGATGGAGGTCTTTCCTCTCGCCCTCAAGGGAGTCACTGGCCCCGTCCAAAGTGTAAACTCCGGTTCACTGCTATCGCTCCCGTCATATGGGTTCCCGGGTGTGGGGGGTGGTGAGGTATGCTGGGGTTCTACAGTGCATGGATTGTCTAAGGTCAGCTACTGGAATTGATGCAGGGGTTTGCGCCCATGCATGGACATTCATCTTGTCTATTAACTCAATATGTCTTTATCTTGTACCTAATGCTTCACTAACTGTTGATTTATGTATGACTACCGTCTGGCAACTGTTTTTATTACGCTGTATGTTTACATCAATAAACAACTTTTTTGTTAAAAAAAAAATAAAAAAAATTGTAATTTAAAAAAAAATAGGAATACAAAACTACTGACACAGTCCATGCGTCATTAGTGCTGCATATTAGTGCCACTGTCTCATGACATTAAAAAAATATTGGTAATCAGTATCGGGGAGTACTTGATAAAAGTATTGCTACTTGTACTCAGTCTTTAAAGGTGGTATCGGTGCAACCCTAGTAAATAGATACAAAATTACAGTAAGTATGGCACAATTTTCTGCTTTCAGTGCATCAAAACAAAAGGTGTACAGTTTACAGTTTGTTTTCTTGAAAATGCAGCTCCAACCTGAGTAGAAAAGCGTGCCCCTTACCAGCATGCAGCAGAGAAGGACCCTTGCTTTCAATATGAATGCAGTGGTCTCTCTGCACAGGTCCGGAATGCCCCCTACAAAGTCATGGCTAAAATTCTCCAATCATCTGAGAGCAGGAGCTTTGCTATAGGTTTAACAGTAAGGGACATGTCAGACTTCTGCAGAGAGACTACTGATTTCACATTGAGAGCAAGGAAATTTCTAAGCAACATGCTGGCAGAGAACAGGCTTCTCTAATCAAGTTGTGACTGCTTTGTATAAAAAGAAAAAGGTAAGACTTCTCACACCTATTGTTTTGATGCATTTGAAATATATTTAGCTCATTTCAATTGAAGGTTCAGTTGAAATGTAAATAATGAGCTAAAGACAGGGAAGCTTAATGGAGTAAATACCATGAGAGCAGAAGATGCAGCGTTTTCAACCTATATGGCAGAGCTATGCCCACACTGACATCGTTTGGTATTTCCAGAGACTTTCCTTCCTTTCTTGTCCTAGAGATCTAACAAGAAGTTTTGAATCTTACAAAGCAAGAGGACATTCCTTCTCAGACATTTCTCACAGAACAAATGCCCCCATTACAAGATTTACCCTAACTTCCAGGTCTGGTGACAGCTGTAAAATGTTGTACTTTCCCCTCCCTTTTTTTTTTTCGGGGGGCAATGGTCACCAGGAGAAATAGACAGAATACCTATACCTAGCAGGGTCACAGACAGCAGAAAAAAATGTGAAAGAGGGTTTAACATTTCCTTCTTTATCCAAAATGAAATAAAAGTTGAAATCTCTTTTGGGAACTTTTCAATCCTGCACTTTGTCCTATACTAAAAAAGGGGGAGGGAATAGGGTGGGACTTTAGATGAGGCATATGATAGGAACTACCACAAGCCTCTATCCCTGTAAATGGATAAAAAGGGGGGGGGGGGTTTGGGACTTTAAATGAGATGCGTTTTTAACAGTATGCGATTAAATATATATCTATGGAATATAACAAATGTTTCCATAATAGTTAGGCTTAAAGTTACCAACCAAAAAAGCACTAAACCAAATTAATCTAGCTGTATGCATTTAAAAACAGAGGTTTAGCTGCATGTATTTACAAATACCTGTAGTAAGCTGCAGCGCCAACGTCAAGGCACCCCGTGTGCTGCAGTCCTAACTAAGAAATTTAAAGTCTCCTAAAAAGGAGCACAGGCGTGCTAATCAATAGATTGGGGGCAGGTGATCTCCTAAGTCCGCCCCTACCTATAGTTTGTCTGGCAAAAAAGAGCACTGGAAAAACAAAAGAAATGCAGGAGAGGAACCAAACATGCCTATCAAATGCATACAGCTAGACAGATTAATTTGGTTTAGTGCTTTTTTGGTTGGTAACTTTGAGCCTGGCTATTATGGATTTTTTTTTTATATTCCATAGATATATATTTAATCGCATACTGATAAAAACATATTTCATTTAAAGTCCCAAAACCTCCCCCCTTTTATACTACAAATGGTGTACTGTCTTTAGTTCATAAATCAATTGGTGGGAAATTCCAGAGGAAATTACGAGGACAGCCTTCTAGAACTAGGAAAACACTACTTATGGAATAGAAATCTGTCACTTCCCTGACTGTGTAATCCTGAATTCAACACATGGGTAATACTCTTATCCTTGAATGTTAAATATATCAACACAAAGGGAGGCCTGGCAAATTTGGCAAACTATGGGCCTCCTGGCTTGATAAACACGGGACTTAGCCTCAAAGAACCTGTCCAAATGCTGCTACTCAAATGCCTATTGGTCTCATGATGATCATGGGTAATGACTGGTTGAGAGGTGTTTAACCTTGTAGGGAATCTGTGGGAAAGATATGGTTGCTGATACACTTGCCTGAGTTCGTAATGTTTTACCATTTGGAGGTACGCAATACCTATACAATGCTATGAGAATTCACCCTTCTTTGGTTATTGCATGATGTAACTATTTGCTATGTAATTGTTTCCTATATAACATACTCTAGTGTATTGTAATAATTGCTTTGTTATGCTTCTTATTTTGCAATAAAAACCTTTTAATAAAAAAAAATCAGTTGGTGAATGCTGTGTAGGGCTCATTTAACTCCATAACTTCAAACTGCTGATTATTTATTGTGATTTCTTTTTTTTTGTCAGAGAATTCAGCCCAGCTCGGAGATTCTCCAGGACCTCACAGAGCGAAATATTTCAGATTTTCTCCTGAAAACATACCCCACTTTGATAAGAAGCAGGTGTGTTGGACTTTGGGTTGTGTCATTTAGATGGATAAATCTGTTTTGCTTTGCAAGAAATTGGATTTTCTGGGATATAGTAAATTGTCCAATCAAGCTGTCTAGCAGATTCATATCAACGCCAGACAACTTTGTGGCACAGAAGCATTTTTGTGATTGCATATGAAGTTAATTATTGACACGGGTGGGATTGTTGTCAATAAAGCACTCGGCGACGGGCAGATTATTAGTAAATGCCTATTGGCCAGTCATTACCTCAGCGACTTTATCTTGTATGTGTACAAGCAGTATTGTGCCCAGTTAAATCTGACCTTGGATAAGCTGATTATAAATTCTTTTACTCATGTAACTGGAATCTAGGGTGACAAAAGAAATAGAAGGAAGCAATGAGGCCTTATAATAAGGCATATAATTAGTGTGTAAAGTATACATTTTCTGATCATTTAAGGCTTTTATTTATATAAGAAAACAAAGCAACAAAGAAGAGTGTAGGTGCTGCCTTGAACAGCCAATCAGATCACAAACTTGGAAGTTTCTGTTGGAGATATTGAGCACTTTCTACCTCAAATCTTTGTTATCACCTACAAGGATAACTGTAACATGTAAATTGTATAGTGAATCTAAGGCAAGTCATACATATGCTACTTTCATAGCCGGTTTTAGAGGGTGGTCAGAGAGTTGGTTGCCTCTGACTGTGTTTATTTTGATAAATTTAGGGCCTCTGTTCCTTCTTTGACTGTACTGTGTGTGTATACTGTCGTTGTCTGGGGAGTTGGTCCCACCCCAGACCGGCAGGTGGCAGCAATAGAGTCAAGGTAGTGTGGATATTTCTCCTCGGCAGCCAACCAGGATGGTTGATCGCCTCGCTGTGCATGCTGGGAGGGGTATTTAGGGTGCAGACTCCATTAGTTCAGGGTCATCTTCTTCGCCATCCGCCTGGGCAGTCGTCCCACCACCCCTGTGTGTAGCCCTCCTGGCTGGGGTGTGTGTTTCAGTGTTCCTGGCTCCGTGGCCATGTTGGCCCAGAGCAAATAACCTACCTTGTAGGCTTAGTGTGTAGACTGAGTCTGCAGCTGCAGAGTTGTCCTTTGCTCTCCATCCCGAGGGAGGAAGCCGACCGATGGAGAACCTGTCTGGGAAATACCGAGCACAAGGCTGGTATCTCAAGAGAGGCCTACTGCTTCATCGAAGGACACATCGTTTCTGAGAGGCTGGACGATGGTCGCCTATCAGTCCCCAGATTACTAAAAGCTGTTCAAGGGAGATCTGGGTGCTTAATCCAGTGTTGAGAAGGATTTTGGACCAGAATATCTCCACCTTTGGGAAGGTCTGTGGCAGAGACTTTGCTAAAGTTTTGAGTGACACTCTGGCTGCTAGTCCGGTGTGAGCAGCCTATCCAGGTGCACTATACCCACGCTGGCTAGAATGACGCAAGTTGTCGTTGGAAGCAGGACTGTTTTTTCGAAACCCAGTTATACGCCTGCATCCATTACCTACCACTTCTATCTTCTCACCCACTACTAGGTAGAGAAGATAGAAGTAGTAGCCTACTACTACTTTTACAATGTTTACCCCGTTGGGTAATAAAGCACAAAAAAAGATACCTACAGTGTGGACATTGACTTTCTTACAGCTCTCATCCAGTACCCTAGATGGCGGAGAAAACAGAGGTAACATGCCACCCAAATCAAACCAGCAGCTCCTTCAGGGGTAGTGTTGCAGATAATAAATTTTCTTTTACTCAACCAGTGCGTTGAACGAAAGAATGTTAGTTGATTCCTCCATCCACCTCAAATGTGTGGATGAAGAAATCAATTCAGCTCCCAAGGAGATATTTTATTCTGATAGAGGAGAGGCTTCCCTGCTGTCTCAATACACTCATCAGCACTGCTGGCTATAGCTGGCAACACTGACCAAGAGAAAAATTTCCAACAGGCTGGTTGTACATAAACTGATCAAGAGGCCCCTGATGTCACAAACATCATGGTGGCGTGGGACAGAACGGTGGCAGACAAGAGGATCTCAGCAGGTCAATGCTGGATACACTGGGTGGGCGAGTATCTGAAATGTTCAGAACACACCTTCTGGTAAGCTGGGGGAAGAAAAAAAAAGTGGGAGTTGTACAGTGAAGATCTGCTGTAATGGTTCTAAAATATATTTTTCACAAAATTGTTTCTTACTGTATTTTCTGCCTCTTTGTAATATCCTCAGCGAGCTCCTAAACAAATGTAGCCACCCTCTAAGGAAGTTGCTCTTCTAGGAAGTTGGATTGCAGCAGCAAAAAAAAAAAAAAATGGAGATTTGTAGAAGCTTGAAAGCTATAAAAGTACTTTTGTGGAGGGTGAAGCCTCGTACACACAACCGGTTTTCCCGGCAGGAAAGTTGCCAGGAGAGCATTTGGCCGGGAATCCCGGCCGTGTATATGCTCCCTAGCAGTTTTCCCATCAGGAAAACAGCCGAGTTACCGATGGGAAAATAGAGAACCATGCTCTCTCTTTCCCTGTCGGGATTCCCAGCAGAGTGTTTCCTGCCGAGAAAACCACTGGCTGAGAGCAGTGACCTGAGTCAGTTCCCTGTCAGAACACAATAGAACAGCAGGGGAGATTGCTGCACTAACATTGCATAGTTAGTACTGTGGCTCCAACCTGAGCTGTTATTTTTTTCATTCAGCCAGTTGGGTGGAATGGAAAAAAAAAATAGTAATGTGTGCTTTAGACAATACAAAATGCCTTGTCTAAGAGGAAAGGCTACCAATACAGCCCAACACATGTGGTATGAGGTCCAAGGTGACCAATTAGGAAACAATCTATAATGAAATACAAATTGAAGTTGAACATCACTGTAGGCTAGGGGTGCCCAACCTTTTGAAGAGCAAGGGCCACTTAAACGACTTGTTAACCGGTCGCGCACCACAATGAGCGGAGCGGATGGATGGCAGCCCACTCGGCTCTATAGAGCCCACGCTACTCTCTCTTTTTTCGGATTGGATTGGAGGTAGGTGTTTGTAAATGGACACAAGTCCATTTACATCTTCCACTCCTTAGAGGTGAATGAAGGGTCCGATTTGGTCGGACTGACCGTGTGAAAGGGGCCTAAGGCTGCTTTCACACTGATGCACGTTGTTTACCCACATTCTGTAGATGTGGTGCCAGAAAGCTCACCAAACTCACAGGTAATAGAAGTCTATGGCTTAGTGCAGGTAACCCACAGGTGCAAATCTCTGCACCTGCGAATTGGTTTGAAAGCAGCCCAGTAACCACTGCAGAACAGATATGCCAGTACACTGTATTCTATTCTATTAGATTCCAGAGCAGAAGGTCGCGGGCCACATCAGAGGGCTCCGCGGGCCACATGTGGCCCCCGGCCACTAGTTGAGCACCTCTGCTGTAGGCAATGCTCTTGCCCCCCCCAAAAAATTTGGTTATTTATTGGTTTGTCCCCCCCCCCCGACTCTTAGGACTAAAGTTGTATCTGGACCCTTAGCAGTGGTATGGCACCTCCATTCCCATTTTTGTTACATTACATTACACTAAATTACATTACACTAAAACCAAGGAGACTGTGGAGATCCTCTTGGATGTTAAAGCTGCCTGCCCAGGAACCACATTATTTACATCAACACCAGTACATTAAAGGCCACACACACGATCAGAAAATCTGAAGTTAAATTTTGTATGATGAAGGATCTGCTGATTTTCTAATTGTTATGCTGGCCATACACTATATACGAAAATTCGGCTGGAAATCGGTTGTTAAGAAAGATCTTTCTTTTTTCGGCCAGTTAATGGCTGAAAAAACGAAGGACAAGTTTGGAAATTTTCTGCCGAACGAACGATAAATCGGAAGGTTAATGTGTTTCCCATCCAAACTTTCTGCACTAGGTATATGTAAAAAAAAACAACCTTTTTTTATGTCCACTGAACGATTTATCGGTCATTACATGATGGCACTATCGTTTGCACTCACGGCAGAACTTTCGTTTTTCGAAAGTTCGTTCAGACGATTTTTCGTGGAGTGTATGCCGCTTTTGACAGCCGATTAAGAATTTTCGTCAGACAACATTTTTGGAGCCTGCACATCCAGTTTTTGTCTGACGAAAATTCTTAATCGGCTGTCAAAAGCGGCATGTGACCACAACGTCAGATTTTCTGTTCATTAGGATCGTTTTCAGCCCAAAAAAAAATTTGGGAGTGCAGGACTAGGCATGCTCAGAAATGAAAGAACACAATTCAACACATTACATCACTTCTAATGTTCTGTCGTACGAAAATGTTATGATGGTGAGTAACCGTTTCGCTTTCGATTTGAGACTAGCAGCCAACAAAAAACTGACAAAAATGTGTCCAATAATCTGATCGTGTGTACAAGGCAATATCAGTGAGCTAATCCTATGGGTCCAGTGTTATTTTTCCACTTTCCATAATTGTATATAAAATGAGGCTCACAACTGAATTTCACTTTGAAGCTCATTGCTTTGCAAATAATTTTAGTCCTGCTTTTTTCTATTATCTTCATTTTAGTAATTATAATTTTTTTATACATATTTTTTAGCATGAAGACCAAATACTGGGTCAATGAACAAAGGTAAGTGACACAAATAAAACCCCAAAATAAGTGTACTATAAAAAAAAGAAAGAAAAATAATCAATTACTCAGATTTCAGTAAATACTTATTAATGGTCTGTGCTGCCCTCTAGTGGCCATTTTAATAATCTACTTGTTCAATTAAGCAAGGATCTGGAGTAAACTATGTAGGTGATTTGGAAGTGATCCTATAAGGATAAGAACACGGTTGATGCAACTGCTGGTGATTTATTTTAAGGTTTAGGCTTTGGGGCTGTCACCCTAATCTTCACTTTATAGTAAATAATTTAGAACACATTTCTGATCAGTGGCCTACTTTGTAAAGAAGCCAGAACCATGTCAAGTGTTTATTTTTTTAAATAGAGTAAGAAAGGGCTTAACCCCTGTTGGGATAGTGTTTTGCTTTCTGTTCTGAATCTCCAGACAACACATGAAATATATAACTGGAACAGATAATAAAACATTTTCCCTTAAAGGGATTGCAAAGGTACAATTTATTTTTTCCTAAATAGCCTCCTTTACCTTAGTGCAGTCCTCCTTCACTTACCTCATCCTTCCATTTTGCTTTTAATAGTCCTTATTTATTCTGAGAAATCCTCACTTCCTGTTCTTCTGTCTGTGACTCCACACAGTAATGAAAGGCTTTCTCCCTGGTGTGGAGTGTCAAGCTCGTCCCCTCCCTTGGACTACGGGAGAGTCAGGACACTCTCTACATTGCAGATAGAGAAAGGAGCTGTGTGTTAGTGGGCGTCCTGACTCTCCTGTAGTCCAAGGGAGGAGGCGAGCACGACACTCCACATCAGGGAGAAAGCCTTGCATTAATGTGTGTAGTTACAGACAGAAGAACAGGAAGTGAGAAAATTGTACCTTTACAACCCTTTTAACTCTTGTTCTTTCTCCTCAATTCGTGTGACAACTAATTTTATGTTTTATTTCTCTGCACAATTTGTCCTGATTAGGGATGAGCTTTGAGTTTGAGTAGAACTCATGTTCGACTCGAACATTGCCTGTTCGTCGAACAGCAAACTATTTGGGGTGTTCGCGGCAAGTTTGTGTGAACTTTAGAACCCTGTTAAAGTCTATGGGACTCGAACGTTTGAAATCTAAAGTGCTAATTTTAAAGGCTAATATGCAAGTTATTGTAATAAAAAGTGTTTGGGGACCTGGATCCTGCCCCAGGGGACATGTATCAATGCAAAAAATAAATTTTGTACCGGGGGGGGGGGGTGTATAGTATGCCTGTAAAGTAGCGCTTGTTTCCCATGCTTAGAACTGTCCCTGCACAAAGTGTAATTTCTGAAGGGAAAAAAGTAATTAAAAATCACTCGCGGCTATAATGAATTGTCGGCTCCGGCAATACAGAGAAAAGTCATTCATAAAAAAAATATATGGGGGTCCACGGCATTTTTTTTTTAAATTTGGGGTGGAGTTCCCCTTAAAATCCATACCAGACCCGAAGGGTCTGGAATGGATATTTGGGGGGAACCCCACATCATTTTTTTTATTTGACGCAGGGTTCCCCTTAATATCCATACCAGACCCTAAGGGCCTGGTAATTGAATTTGGGGGGACCCCCACGCATTCTTTTTTTATTAATGACTTTTCTCTGTATTGCTGGTATCCGACAATTCATTATAGCCACAAGTGATTTTTAATGACATTTTTCCTTCAGAAATTACATTTTGTGCAGGGACAGTTCTAAGCACAGGAAACAATCGCTACTTTACACCCCCCTAGGTACAAAATTTTAAAACTTTTTTTGCATTGATACATGTCCCCTGGGGCAGGACCCGGGTCCCCAATCACTTTTTAGGACAATAACTTGCATATTAGCCTTTAAAATGTGTACTTTAGATTTCAAATGTTCGAGTCCCATAGACTTTAACAGGGTTCTAAAGTTCACACGAACTTTTGGTCTGTTCGCAGGTTCTGGTGCGAACCGAACCCAGGGGTGTTCGGCTCATCCCTAGTCCTGATGATAATTGTCACATGAACAAATACAGAGTGCAGAATACCTGCTCCCAGTTAGAATAAAATCACCTGTTCTTTCTTTAAAAAGTACAAAGAGGCCCATATCAGGCAAAATAACAGGTATGCTCTATAGAAGGGATCAGAAGAAGGCACTGCTACCTGTAGCCCCACTGCCCTGTTTTACTGCCAAACTGCCTTAGATGTGTATTTATAAAAACAATTTTCATTGGTATTTGCCCAGTGAAAGGGCATGCACATTTGTTCTGTGCAGATGGAGAACAAAATGGCCTGTTTCCTGGTTTGCTGTGCTGTTTGAATGCCTGTATTGATTTAAAATGCAAAATACAACATTTGGCCTCCAGATGGCACTAAGTGTCATAGGATTTTTCAATGGAAAATTCAAGAAATGTATGGCCAGCTTATATTTGAACT
The DNA here is from genome assembly GCA_029574335.1 of Rana kukunoris. Lineage (NCBI taxonomy): Eukaryota > Metazoa > Chordata > Amphibia > Anura > Ranidae > Rana > Rana kukunoris. Next base: position 142,318,968 of record CM056055.1, read on the forward strand.
TCTCTGCTCCCCCATTACCTCATCCAACAGCACCTGGAGGCTGGGCATTCAGAGTGAGGCATTGTAAGGAGGGAGGTGGAATGTCACATTTTCATCCATAACGTGCATTTCTCAGGTAGTCTGGCAATGAATTGGTAAAGGGGGGGGGGGGGCAAGAAAAAATAAGTACTTTCTCTTTTTTTTATTTTACACTCCATTCAATATAGTGAAACTCTTACCTGTCTTATTAGTCACAGGTAAGAACAGGTTCACTTTAAACATATTGTGGGTCTGTCTAAATATATAACATTGTTGATATATGAAAATATATTTGAACAGTTCTGAACTGAGAAATTGAACCTTACTTAATACTTTGGTTTGTTTTTCATCCGTTGTTCCTTGTAGATATGGAGGTTTTTCTGTTGGAGCCAAGCTTCCTATTCTTGACATAAAAGGAGAAAATATAGCAGAGTTCTTCGGCCATCTCGGTGACATGACCAATGTCTCAGCAGTGAGTTAAAAAAAAAAAAAAAATTTGATTGGGAAACATTATTGGACGGTCCTGATAATAAATCTTTGTGTATCTGATAGGGCCCTGTGGCGAAGTCAGTTTCCAATGACTTGCAGGCTTTCCTTTTAAACCTGGAAACAGAGAACAATGTCAAGGTACATAGTCATTATAGTCAAATTTATGATAATCATTTCTCCCAGAACATTGATCCACTGTGACCATCCCAAGGACCTGCAGAACTGCCAAACCAAACTGATTAAAGATCCTGAAAAGTATTTCTAGAAGAAGTGGTAAGATCATGATAGACTTTCAGTTTATAGTGTATTTTCTAAGCAGAATACAATAAAAGAACATCATTGAGTATTTAAATCCACCAGTTATTTTGAGTTGTTGTTATATCGAAAATGTATTTCTAAGGTCTTTCCTTGATCTTCTATCTTTATATTATTGTTGTACATTGGATTAGCCACGCAGGTAATGCCTTGGTGTTAGAAAGTTAGCTGACTCATACACTTTCTTTGTGAGAAGACGCAGTAAAACAAAACCATTATGATGTAGTACCGGGGTTCCACGGCACCTGTGACCACATCCTGCCAACTGATGACGTAATCGGTTGCCAAGGACTTGGCGGTAAGAGTACAGAAGAAGAGCACAGGAGTTATCTGTGCGCTCTCCCTCCTGTTAATGGTTAAAAGAGCATCGCTCAGATCTCAGGAAGGAGAGGAGATGGGGGGGGGGGGGTGGGAAGCACAGCCTACACCTCCTCCTGGCTCTCTCCCCTCTTGGCTCCTGTCACTACTGTAAGCAGGCCCGTTGCAACAGGACAGGCAAAACAAACAATTGCTTGGGGCCCCAAGCTGGCCTGGGGCACCCAACTTCCCCTTCCCAGGCTGTAGCGTGGCCAAGCTCTTCTTCCTTCCTTCCTTCCTCCTGGAGTCCTGTCAGTCTGGCCAGGCACCGCACGTGGTACAGGAGATTCAGTTTCACTTCCTGTCAGTCTGGACAGGAACACAGGAAACTGAATCTCCTGTACCGCGCAGTACCCAGCACGGCCCAGGGACTATTCGATAGGGGACTGGGGACCCATAATTATAAAACACTGGACTGACAGAAGGAAGAGGAGCTTGGCCACGCTACAGCGGCAGCCTACAGGGAAGAAGGGAGGTGAGAATAGAAAAACATAGGGACTATGGGTGTAAAAAAATAGTGTTGAGCTAACGTATTCTTTGCGTGCGGGGGGTGCTTGGGGGGCCCCCATGTTGTTTGGGGCCCCCAAAATCCTTCAAATGGCCCTGACTGTAAGGAAGGGGTGATTTGGGGGTAATTGTGCTATATGGGTGTTTTTGGAGCAGGTAGGGGGTTTGATGCCAGGAGGGTAATTTGGGTGGGGGGGGCGGTGCTAAGAGTGGAACACGTAAAAAAGCGTTTGCATTTAGATGCACCTTCTGCAGGCGTTTGAGCTCTTATTTTTTTCTGAATAAGTGAAGCTCTTGCGCCACCAAATAAATAAAGTGAAACAATGGGGGGGGGGGTGTGTACGTGCTGCTCAATCTAAATTGTGATATAAAATAAAACAACAGTGACAGAGTATTAGGATGATGAGCGCATATACATAAACACTGAGGCTGTCAAATACAGTTCTGTAAAAAACAAAGTGCAAATGCATAAATGTCAAATGATAAACAGTTCCAGCCGTGGTGCAAATGCATATATATCAAATGATAAAAGTTCCATCCGTGATGTTGCAACTAATTCTGAGAAATAAGTGACTTTATTTAAATAAATGAGCTCACATTGCGCTTACCTTATAAGGCAATGAATAAGCCTTAATGTTTGTGTGGCACTTTCGTGGGTCTCCAGTAGGTGTCCCTCTATCCTCTCTGTGAGATGGTATAGAAATCCTGGTTGTGGTCCAATGCTCCAAGGTATGGAAAAGGGAGGTTTCCAGTGGTGCTCAAATGAAGAAAAGTAGTGCCATAGTGAAGTATATAGGTGTAATTTTAATAATATAGTAGAAACTTACATCAAAGTGTTAAAACAGTCGAACGAACGTTCGGATACACGATTATACGTTTTACTTCCGGAACAGTAAGGGCTTTTACAAAATTTTTGGAGTCTGATGCAGTCACCATGTATCTATGTTTGATGTTCATGCATTTTATGTAATCCAATTGAAATTTTTGTGGTTCCAATAGATAGACCATACAACGGAATGACCCGTGACAGACTGAGATTCTCCTATGTCTAGGGTCACCTTATGTCCACTAGGGCCATAGGGTGACAAAGAAATGATATCATGTATTACATGAGATGGGACATTAATAATACTTCATATTGCAGGTGATTTCATGTGGACCAGAGTGACTCATACCTCTGTATAATAGGATATTGAAATGCCTTGAGACATGTCTTGACGTGTTGGCTATTCACTGTGAAAGAAACATTCTGTTGAAAAGGTGCTAATTGCACCCACTCCTGGAGGACTCTTTTCATTGTGTATTATTCAAAAGGGAAAATCATTGTTTGATAGTATTTGTTTTGATGTCATTATCTCAAGGAATGTATCTCGTCAGTAGCGGTGCTGACATGTCTGCCTTGTAACTGGCCATAGTTATGTGGATTGAGGTCAAGGCATTGTGTAATTGTATTTTGACATGTCTAGATAATTAGCCCCAGTGTGAATAGGGGGGTGGAGATGGCATTGTCCTGTGATTGGCTGTAACATCTTTTACTGTATAAAAGAGCTGGAAAGAAACCATTAAAGTTCATATCTTTGGAAGCAAGTACAGAGCTGAGTCTCGTCTTATTCTGGGAATTGATATGGATCGCGTATGCAGTATTGTCGGAGTGTGTCGGATAAGCTTGTCGTGGCTGGATGGAAGGTCATAAACGGTGGTGACCGTTACAGCGGTGGGATGATTCCATCACCAGAAGGACAGCTACAAGGGCACATGACAATAGAGACGGTGTATGAACGGATGAAGCTCTCTTCCATCATGGACTTACTGGAGAGCCGGGGCAGACCGGCCAGCAACCATAAGAAAAGTGACATTATCGCAGAACTGGTCGAAATGGATAGAGCTAAAAGGCCCGCCGTAATAGACAGGACACTCGAAGAAGCAAGTTTTGATCGGGCGGTTAACATAAGACTGACACATTATGGTCCTAACCCTCCACCGGAGATCAGGGACCGAGTTATAGCGGCTCTGAATGCCACCTTGCTACAGCGAAGAAGTGCTGCAGCAGCTGAAGTCACAGCAGCACCAACTAAAGAAAGAGGAGAGGTGCAGATACCAGTCTCCACGGAAGAGGAATTCCAAAGAAGGTTACAAGAGATGCGGATACAGCATAGGGGACCCGCTGGGATGGGCGGATGTGATTCGGTGCCAGCTCTGGAGGGAAGCGCTAGCTCTGGAGAAGCAACACCAAGGAAAGGTCCTGCCCTCCATCTATGCAAGGTACTGGCTGCAGTATGATGTATGAATGCTGTTGTTGGGGGAACAACCGAAGCAGGAGTGGACAGCTGACTTAAGCAGGCTGATCCGGGCAGAGATGCAGCTAGACGAGAGCTACAGAGCCCTCCGGTGGTATGGAGCCCAAGAGTGCCCGTGGTCAGCGGATGACAGCCCCACAGAAGGCTATGACTATGATGGCCTGCGATTATTGTATTGGAGGATGTACAGTGATCCAGACTTCGGGGATGATCGGGAGTGGCGCTTGGAGGACATAATGGAGCACAGAGAGGAAGAATTGAATATCTCGGGAGGCCACTGGTCACAGGAAGATTTAGAATTTCTGGCCATTTAAGAATGGGAGCTGGAGGTCGCCTACAAACAGCTGCTAGACTCGGCCCAGCAGCAGGGTGGGGCTCCCGTTGCCTGGGACTATGAGGAAAGTTCATATGACAACTGTGAACTCCTGGCTGATGAATCGGCAGTGGAAAATATGGAGATTGCCATCCCTAAAGCCAAAGCGGATGGTGCAGAGTTCCAGAGAGCCGGGGCGGTTGGCCCCTCTCTCCAGCAACAAGCTGAGGTGGTAAAGCTTTTACTCCCAGCTGAATCACTGGCAACAGAGCAGAGTGCCCCAGGCCTCTGCTTCTCACTAACAGAAGAGGGGGACCCTGTGGTAGTGGATGGGGCTGTGGTCTCCACTCACAGCAACCCAGCGGAAGAGCTGGCAACAGAACAGAGGGTCACGGACCTCTGCTCTCCACTAACAGAAAAGGGGTCCTGTGGTAGTGGATGGGACTGTGGTCTCCACTCACAGCAACCCATCGGAAGAGCTGGCAACAGAACAGAGGGTCACGGACCTCTGCTCTCCACTAACGGAAGAGGGGGACCCTGTGGTAGTGGATGGGACTGTGGCCTCCACTCACAGCAACCCAGCGGAAGAGCTGGCAACAGAGCAGAGTGTCATAGGCCTCTGCTCCTCACTAACAGAAGAGGGGGTCCCTGTGGTAGTGGATGGGACTGTAGTCTCCACTGACACAACCCCAGAAAATGGTGCTTCCCTGAAACAGGAGGATGACGGCTTTGCTTTGCAAGCACCGGGGGGTTTTCACCTGGCACCTGTGGATGGGACTGCAGTCTCCACTGGTATACCCCAGGAAGGGGGGGCAGTTGGCCCAGACCCCCAACAGCATGATGGACTGCGGAGCCCAGCCACCCTGCCTTCTCTCCAGCAGCTGAAAGGACTCCAGGGAGAAGGGCCAGCCCAGGCCCCTCCCCAGCGGCAGGCGTGTTCTCTGAGAGAGGCAGAGGTTGGCAGGGTGAGTAATGCTCAGTTTGGAGACATTTATTTGGGGTACAGTATGGATACCAGCATTGGAAGACTGGAACTACTGATTGACTTTGGAGTCAACCCGTTTGGGGTTCACTCCTGTAACGGAATGACCCGTGACAGACTGAGATTCTCCTATGTCTAGGGTCACCTTATGTCCACTAGGGCCATAGGGTGACAAAGAAATTATATCATGTATTACATGAGATGGGACATTAATAATACTTCATATTGCAGGTGATTTCATGTGGACCAGAGTGACTCATACATCTGTATAATAGGCTATTGAAATGCCTTGAGACATGTCTTGAGGTGTTGGCTATTCACTGTGAAAGAAACATTCTGTTGAAAAGGTGTTAATTGCACCCACTCCTGGAGGACTCTTTTCATTGTGTATTATTCAAAAGGGAAAATCATTGTGTGATAGTATTTGTTTTGATGTCATTATCTCAAGGACGGTATCTCGTCAGTAGCGGTGCCGCCATGTCTGCCTTGTAACTGGCCATAGTTATGTGGATTGAGGTCAAGGCATTGTGTAATTGTATTTTGACATGTCTGCTAGATAATTAGCCCCAGTGTGAATAGGGGGGTGGAGATGGCATTGTCCTGTGATTGGCTGTAACATCTTGTACTGTATAAAGGAGCTTGGAAAAAAACATTAAAGTTCATATCTTTGGAAGCAAGTACAGAGCTAAGTCTCGTCTTATTCTGGGAATTGATATGGATCGTGTATGCAGTATTGTCGGAGTGTGTCGGGTAAGCTTGTCGTGGCTGGATGGAAGATCGTAAACGGTGGTGACCCTTACAGACCACTTCTGTTTTTTATAATTTTTTTGTAATAAATTATGTAATTTTTCTATATGTATATTTTTTGTCATTGCCTTTAAAATCCCAATCTCTTGAGGTAGAATTTATTTTGAACAGTAAGGGCTCATGCACACTGCAGCTAAAAAAATAAACTGATTTTACAGGCATGTGTGCTTTTATTTCAGCTTGGAGAAGTCTTGTGCACGTTTTTTTTTTCTAGCTTCTTTAAAGTCCATTTGAGCTCCTTTGAGTTTCTGTGAGCTTTTTTGAGCATAAGCGTTTTTTTTTTTCGTTTTTTTTCCACAAACCCTCCCAGATAGTATTTTCTTAACCACTGTATAAACAAAACAAAATGCTAGAACAAACTCAATATTAAACCCTACAGACTAAGACAGGGAAGCCATTAAAGTTCATAAGCATGTAAAAGCAGGTGTCCCAATACTTTTGGTAATATAGTCTACCTGTGCATAGTTGCTGCCCTTTTAGGCAAACTAACCAGTAATCATTTACTTATGTTCAGTACTAATTTCTTTTTAATCGGGTAATTATAAAATATTTCATATGAATGTTTGATGTTAACTACTTGTAGCCAATATATGTTAATAGAAGTTTGAAGACGATTCACACTTTTCAGCCTCATGCTTATCAATTCGTGACAAATGTGCTATCTCCATTACTAAATTGATATATATATATATTGAAATATGACCACCGACCATCAACGAGCAGATGAAGGAGGTGGGGAATGAGCTGAGTGATCTTTTGATGTCTTAAGGGGAATAACACCAATCAAATGTGAAAAAAGTACAATCTAATCTTGTATTTTTTATAGATCTTGATATAGTATTGATAATACTATATCTTTTATATCTATTTCTAATTCTACTTCATTCTGCTCTCAAATTTTTGTTGTCGGAAATTCCGACAACAAATGTCCGATGGGGCCTACACATGGTTGGAATTTCCGACCAAAAGCTCCCATTGACCATTTGTTGTCAGAAATTCCGAGCGTGTGTACACGGCATAAGGGGTACCTTTAGACAGAGCTAAAATTTGTGTTTTAGGATCTATATAGATGCATGTATTAGTATTATTATTATTGTTTTATTATTTATGCATTCATAATACATCATGGTTATTATTGTCAGGGAATAAATGTTTTTTAACTATTTGGCATCATTTTAATAAATATATTATGGCTTTTTTTCCCCCTAGGTCTGGTTTAATAATAAGGGCTGGCATGCTATGGTCATCTTCATCAATGTTGCCAACAATGCTATTCTCAGGGCCAACCTGGGGGAAGATAAAGACCCTGAAGAATATGGTATAACTGCAGTGAACCATCCCCTCAACCTCACAAAAGATCAGCTGTCCGAGGTCACAGTGTAAGCGCAAAGCCAACATATAAAGTATTATCAGATAGTGTTTTATGTAACCAGTAAAGAGCCCCTTACACATGGCCATTTTGATGCATCATTGGATTCCTGAGGTAATAATCAGCGAATTCTCGCTGCCCATGACCAGGGCATGTGAATAGCAGCGACTGCTCAGCCTATATAAATTAATAACAGGCTGACAGTGTCTGCCATTGTTCTCATGATTAACACATTAAGACCCAGATTCACAAAGCACTTACGCCGACATATATCAAGTTACGCCGACGTAAGAGCAAATGTGCGTCAGACCCAAAAATCAACATGCGCCTAAAAACTGGCCACCCTACGCCGACGTGGTATTGGTGGTATTTTTTCACCTTTGCATTTTATATATTTTTTTGCTCTACAAACAAAAAAAGAGCGACAATTTTGAATATTTTTTTTCTTACTTTCTGCTAGTCATCAATTTTGGCTGATATATATTCTTCTACATATTTTTGGTAAAAAAAATCGCAATAGGAGTATATAAATTGGTTTGCACAAAAGTTATTGCATCTTCAAACTAAGGGATAGATTTAGGGACTGTTTTTATTGTTACTGGTAATGGCAGGGATCTGCAATTTTAGCAGGACTGCGTCATTGTGGCAGACAAATCTAGCCCCAAATTACACTTTTTGGGGACCAGTGACATTACATTGATCAGTGCTATAAAAATGCACTGATCAATGTAAAAATTACACTGGCAGGGAAAGGGTTAACACTAGGGGCGATCAAGGGGTTAAGTGTGCTCCCTCAGCGTGTTCTAACTGTAGGGGGAGTGAATTTCTCACTTCCTGTTCCTCCTCAGTAAGGTGCTCAGTAAGCTGTTCTAAATGACTTTCCACCGCTCGGATGATGGTGGAAAGCTTACTGAGGAGAAACAGGAAGTGAGATATTCAAACAAAGAAAAAAAAACACTTAGAAGGGAAATGGAAGGAAAAGGTAAATGAACCAACAATGCACTAGCTTAAAGGAACCTATTTAGAAAATAAAAGACGAACCTTTACAACCCCTTTACGTCTGCAGGACCCGCAGGCGCGCAGGCTTGCTATCCTGCTTTTACGGACTGACGTACATATGTTCACGCAGGAGAGCCGACCTGCCTCAGTATATCTGTGTGAGCAGGTCGGCAAGTGATTAAAAAAACAATCAGCGCACATGCCAATAATTGTGAGAAATTGTGAAGGTATAGTGAAAATCTGTACACTCTTCTTAAGTGATTGTAAAGGATCACCTTGTAAAACAACCCATTCAGTTTAAAATAGAAATGAAAGGCAAAACATTTGTTTATAGATATATTTAAAAAAAAAAAACATTATAAATACCCTTTTCCCTTTTTTATAAGTGATTACGTTCCCTCTGTTTTCAGTTACATAAGAGCTGGGGAAGGAGAAGCAGCAACCAACTAAGCTTTCCAGTAAATGGCTGTGCAGCAGGAGCATGTCAGGTTGAAGCCTCGTACACACGCTCGGTTTTCCCGGCAAGAACCAGCAATAAAACTGCTGGCAGAGCTTTCTTGCTGAGTAAACCGCGCAGTGACTGCATTGAATGTGTCGAGCTTGCTCGTCGTACGCGATGACGTCACCACGTTCTTGGCTTTTTAATAGGTTCCTTTGAAAGGACTGTGTGTACACTCGGGCGGCAAGAGATTCTTGCCAAGAATCTCGTCAGGAAAAACAACGTTTTTTTCCTGACGAGATTCTGGCCCTTGTGTATGAGGCCCAAATCTGATCATTGGAGGAGAGCTCACTGAGTTCCCAGCATAACTAGAGAACTGCCCATGATGTGCTCTCCTGCTTAGTCTGATCAGTTTTTAATAAGAAAGCAAGAGGACTAGCAGGATCACCAGGGATTTCATATAAAGGAAGCAATACAAAGAGAACAGGAGACTTTCCCATACAGGTACATGGTACAGTAGGCACATATCAGGAATATGTAGTGTTGGAGTAACAAACGCTTTAAATGTGATCTAGGATGTAAACAAATGTTGTCTTGCCATGCTACACACATAAAAATTTGCAGCCTCTTACCAGAGTTCATTGATCTCTATAAGTAAAGAAATCAACAGCGCCTGTAAAGTAGATGAACAAACAGATGGCCGTTTAAGATAATTCAGCTCTTGTGCTTCTGCCTTCTTTGCACTCAGTACTGCCAAAGAGAATGCCAGCACCAAACCCCAGTCATTCCACTCGTAATATCTGCATACACACAATCGGTTTGTCTGATGAAAACGGTCTGATGGACCATTTTCATCAGACCAAACCGATCGTGTGTGGGCCCCATCGGTTATTTATCCATTGGTTAAAAAAATAGGAACTTGTTTTAAAATTATCTGATGGTTAAAAAATCGATAGAAAAAAAAACAATCGTCTGTAGGCACGTCCATCGGTTAAAAATCCACGCATGCTCAGAATCAAGTCGACGCATGCTTGGAAGCATTGAACTTCATTTTTCTAAGCACGTCGTCGTGTTTTACGTCACCACGTTCTGACACAATCGTTTTTTTTAACCGATGGTGCGTAGGCACGACTGATCATCAGTCAGCTTCATTGGATAACTGATGGAAAAATCCATCAGACCGGTTTGATTGGATGGACCGATCGTGTGTACAGGCCATAAGACTTTGCTGTTGGAATTTCGGAAAAGGCAGCTAAACGACCATGTGAAGGAGGCCTTACCTTACCCTGGTATACACCAGTTTCTGCCACAGGGTTTGAGAAAAATGATCCAAGCATAAAGACACTCTCCAGTCAAAACTGAAATAAAAATTTGAACAGCGTGTAGGGAGTACAGCCTTTCCAATTTTTTATCTAGGCCTTTCTATAGAACATCATTCCACCTCAGGACCATTTGATGAAGGACCACTATTGCCAAACACACCCACTGCAGATTCGTTGTCTTTCACAAACAGACTCATATAAAACATGCCAATACTAAGATGTTTCTCAAAGCCACCAGTGAGATTTGAACCTACCTTGTAGTGTAACTGTATGAAAGGGACATACCCCAAAAGCTTGTCCTGAAAAATTGTATGTTGGTTTAAATAAAAAGTATCACGGACAGTACTCAATTGTCTCAAATTAAATTGAGTCCTACTTGTTGCACTTTTGATGCATTTCCATCACAATAGGGAAGAATAGTGCCCTGCTGTTGGTGTCAGTGGGAAGAATGCCCCGTTGTTGGTGTCAGTGGTAGGAATAGTGCTCCGTTGTTGGTGTCAGTGGGAAGAATAGTGCCCCGTTGTTGGTGTCAGTGGGAGGAAGAGTGCCCTGTTGTTGGTGTCAGTGGGAAGAATAGTGCCCCTTTGTTGGTGTCAGTGGGAGGAATTGTGCCCCGGTATTGGTGTCAGTGGGAGGAATAATGCCTCGTTGTTGGTGTCAATGGGAGGAATAGTGCCCCGTTGGTGTCAGTGGGAGGAATAGTGCCCCGTTGTTGGTGTTGATGGAAATAATAGTGCCTCTTATTAGTGGGAGGTACAGTGCCCTAGGGGCCAGAAAAATGAAAGTGAAAGTTTCACAGTTTGGAGACCACTAGTCTAGACCCTCTATTCTGCTCAACAAATTAAACATATTTGGGCTTATTTAGCCAACCAAAGCAAAGAGTAGTAATCGTATGCAAAAAAATCCTCATCAAACGGGTTAATTGTAGCAAAGTAGAACGGTAAAGGATGACTTGCCGATAGTTTGCCTTACTGTATGTTACTGAAGTTACCATATTGCTTTTGTTTTTAGATGCTGTCTTTTTCAGTGAAATCTTTTTTTTTTTTTCAGGCTGACTACTTCAGTGGATGTTGTGGTTGCCATTTGTGTGATTTTTGCTATGTCATTTATCCCAGCAAGTTTTGTGTTGTATTTGATCCAAGAAAGGGTGTCCAATGCCAAGCACCTTCAGTTTGTTAGCGGAGTTACTCCAGCTGTGTACTGGTTCACAAACTTTGCATGGGACATTGTGAGTAATATATGTTTTTGTTGTTAAATTTGCATTCACTTCATCATTAGAATTACAAGAAGGGAGATTTTTCAAAACTGTTTCTGGTACAAAAAAATGTTGTCATTAGGATAGTGTCAATAGACCTTTTTTTGTGCCAGGGTTCATAAATGTTGCCAACCATCCATCACATACAGTAGACCAGGGGTGGCCAACCAGTGGCCCGGGGCCACATGTGGCCCGCGGAGCCCTCTGATGTGGCCCGCGACCTCCTGCTCTGGAATGGCGGGTTGGTTGGCAAGCCCAGATCGCAGGTTGCCGACCCGCCATACCACTGCACAGTGTTGTGAATGAAGCTGGTGGTAGAGGAAGAAAGTGGCTGCTTTTGCCACAGGTGGAGTCTATGGCAAAGTTCAGCTAACCCACAGGATAGACACGGGTGCACCAAGCTGCACCCGCGGTGTGGGTAAATTGCAGCACATCAGTGTGAAAGCAGTCTTGGGCCCTTTTCACACAACCAGCCCGACCAAATGGGACCCTCAATTCACCTTTATAAAATCGACAGATGTTTATTTTACACCCACCTACCTCCAATCTAAAAAAAAAAAAGAAGGGAATTTATCCCCTTCCAATTGGGCAGATCATAGGGCCTATAGAGTAGACGTGACCTGTCATCCGCCTGCTCCGCTCATTGCAGCCCACGACTGGTTACCAAGTTGCTTAAGTGGCCCTTGCTCTTCAAAAGGTTGGGCACCCCTGCAGTAGACAATGTTGTATATGTTATTGTTAGTGTTTGTTAAAAATGTGCTGTGGTCATTTGTCTGTGATATCTGATAATATAAATGGTGAACTTCCAGAATGCAAGATGCAATAGTGTAAGGGAAGAATTATCACAATTATGTGACTTTAGTGATCTCCTAAGATATCTATTAGACAATAAATCTAATTGGTATATGTCTGGATTCTTCATATCTGCCAGATGTCACCATCATCATGGATCTTTAAATCTGATACAGATTGAGCCAAGCTAATGGTCACTCCATTTCAGGCAAACATAATAATCATCATCTTGATTCAGATGTGTACAGTGGTCATCCATATTTTCTCCATGTAGTGTGAAAGTTCAGGTCAGACTAGGTTATTAAAGCTGATACCATATCGCATCCTAGATGTACAGTACTATTGCTATTGAATTTACGAGAATGGATTATGTTGTCGGAAAAATTTGAGAACCAGCTCTCTTTTTGTTGTTGGAAATTCCGACAGAAAATGTTCGATGGGGCCTACACACGGTCGGAATTTCCAACAACAATCTCCCATCGAACATTTGTTGTCAGAAATTCCGAGCGTGTGTACGCGCTATTAGTATAATGGATAACATTTAAAAAGAAACAATCAGTAAAGTGGTAATAAACCCAAAAACAAAAAAGTTTTATATTGCAGTTTACCAAATGTCAGATACTACATCCCCCTTCATCAGCCACCACGGCTGTATTTTTTTCACCTGGTTATCTTGACCAGATCATCATAAGAAAATTAAGGGAATAGTCTAAAAAAACAAAAACAAATGCAGCCATCATATTCAAGGATTTGTAGGCTTCAATATATAACATTTTTGTTTTGGGGTTTAATAACACTTTATACCTGAAAGTGACAAGAATAGTTTAGTGAGAATTTTCCAATAAAATGTCATTGGATACATGATATACAGTGTCATTTTTTGACCTAGATTTTCAATGCGAGTATTTGTGAAGTATTTGGCTATAAAACCTTAAGTAAAACCTTGTTTCTTTATCGTACATCACGGGACACAGAGCGCATAGCCATTACATATGGGTTATATGGGTACCTTCAGGTGTGGACACTGGTGTAATCAACTTCACAGGAAGTTCCTCCCTATATAACCCCCTCCCACTGAGAGTGCTTCAGTTTTTTCGCCAGTGTCTTAGGTGTTGGTCACGTCTAGCTGTCCCTCGGAGGTCTCGGGACCCAGGATAGCTAGCCGGATCCGTCCGAAGTGCTTCAAAGCCAAGGTGTACGGTACCCGGGCCCTGCTGGAGTGGGGTTTTGCCTATAATGCCTCTCCTTGGAGGGCTGGATTCTGGGCTCCAGTGCCTTAGTCTCTTCCAAGAACTAAACGCTACTGATGCCAGGATGCTATATAGGTCCAGGGGTGTGGGTTCCTTAAACACAGGACCCCGGTCCCTGAAGGTCCGAGACAATACCCACGGAGATGGGAGAAGATTGGGCCTCTTGCAGTTTGCAATACCCTGCGGCGTGGAGCAGGTAAGAGGGAACCTGCGGGACTTGGTTCGACAATAGGTATCCCCCTGGGGGTTCTGGGTTGGCTAATGGTATGCTTGTGCATCAGCCACTATCTCCACTATGTCTGTGTGGGCAGGATGGGATACTAATGTTTACCCAGATAACATGTAGATATATGTATACTTGTGTAAGATATATATTTGCTACTCACCCCAGGTCTGCCTGTTAGCATTGATACTGCAACCCCACATGTTTTAAAGAGGAAATTGCTGGTGAAAACTCCTGTTTCTTAGGAAGCCCATGGGGACAGCTTCCTCTCTCTGTGCACTACAATAAGATTAGTGCTTACCTGGTGTCTGTTGGTGCTGCCTGGCGCTGGTCCATGTTTTTTCCTCTGCTCTGCTTCCTCCATGTTGTTTTCAGCGTGGGGGGGTGCGCGCGCGTGCACGCCGCCTTTTATAGCGTCGGCGTGCGTTGGGGGGGGCGGGCCAGCAGCGTCAGGGTCTGTTTAAAAGTAAAACTTTTTCTCTGGCTGGTCTTTCCCTCCTGGAGGCAGAGGAAGAAGGACACAGAGCGCGCAGCTGGGTCTTTGGGCCACAGTGACACCCAGTGGCGGTTTGTGGATCTTCAGGTCTAGGACTTAGTTCCACTATTGACCAGAAAAAAAAAAAGAGTTTTTTTGCTTAAAGGGACTCAGCCTTAGATCCAGCAGTATCTGAGTCAACCTTGGACTCCGGCTAACGGGCATTGGTGTTGCAATACTCACAGGTTTTCCTCAGTATTGCCACCTCCCAGGCGTGGAAAAAAAAATAAAAAATATATATACAAAATTTTTCATTTTCCTCAGCCTGTTCTCATATTAATTACTCCTAGCTACAACAGTCAGGTGTTGGCTAGAGGGGTGACTCAAGGTTGTGCAATGGCTCCAAAGGCATCAGGACCAGCCAAGGCTGCAAAAGGGCCAAGAAACAAAAGGGGTCTCCATCGGGGTCAGAGGATTTGGGCCAGGCTTCAACGGCCCCACCCTCACCAGTTAGACCACCGAGTAGCATAGTACAAGAGCCATTGGGGGTGCTGGGGGCAGAGGCGGCCCCCGATCCACCCATTCCCGTTTACGTAACGGAAGAAAGGCTAGCGACCACCCTGGGTGGGCTAGAGAAAAGGTTAACTGCTTTGTTTGCCCGCCCTTTGCCAAGTAGCAAACGGGCTAGATCCCCCTCACCTAGTTTGGTGTTTTCAGATGCGGAGGTCTCCTCTTCGGAGGAACGGGACCCACAAGGGGATCAAGCAGACCCAAGTCCCGAAGGTTCAGACATGGAGGGTTCCAAGGTAGATGAATATTTTCGGCCTCTCAAGCGGAGAGCCTGTGGATCCAGTCTTTGACCGATATAGTTCGCACTGCTTTTAAATTTCCAGTGCCAGAACTAGTAGCCCCTGTGGTATCCTCATTGGGTTCTTTAAAGGCTCCATTAACTTGTGTGTCTTTTCCGATTCACCCCCTTCTGCGGAGCGTGATTTACCAGGATTGGGCTCGACCTGATAGGATCTTTATCCCTCCTAAGAGGTTCTCTATTCTCTATCCTATGGAAGAGGAATTTTTAAAGAAATAGGCACTCCCCACAGTGGACGCGGCCATTTCCTGCGTGAATAAATCCCTGACCTGTCCGGTTGAAAATGTCCAGTTGTTCAAGGATCCGGTCGACAAAAAATTAGAGACCCTACTGAAGGCTTCTTTCACCACAGTAGGTGCCATGGTTCAGCCAGTGGTGGCAGCCATTGGCGTTTGTCAGGCCTTAAAGGATCAGGCAAAACAGATATTAAAGAACATGCCGGCTCAGCAAACTCGTGAATTAGCAGATTTCCCTAGGGCTCTCTGCTTTGCAGTAGATGCTATTAAGGACTCCATCCAACAGGCATCCCGGTTATCTCTGCTGGTGGTTCACATGCGTCGTCTTTCGTGGCTAAAGAACTGGTCAGCAGAGGCACCCTGCAAAAAGCTTTTAGCAGGGTTTCCCTTTCATGGGGGAAGACTATTCGGTGAAGACCTAGATAAAGATATCCAAACCATATCAAGTGGTAAAAGTTCTTCCTTACCGGTCAAGGAAAGACCGCGTGGGCCCGGGTTTAAACGACAGGCCTTTCCAGGCTCGGCCCCTTCGACTTCCCGTCAGTATCGACGGCCTCCCGGGCGTTCAGCAGTTAATAGCCGCCCACAGGGACAAGCCGCGGCAAACAAGAGGCCCTGGTCTCGCAAGCCGGCTAAACCAGTCATCAAGTCAGATTCATGAAGGGGCGCCCCCACTCTCTTGGGTGGGGGGAAGACTTCAGTTTTTCTCCGAAGTCTGGAAGGCCAGAATTCCCGACTCTTGGGTTCGGTCCGTGGTAGCCACAGGCTACAAACTAGAGTTTCAAGAAATCCCCCCTCCTCATTTTCAGGGGTCAAGTCTTCCAAGCGACCCGTTAAAGAGGGCCTCTCTCGTAAAGGCGTTGGATCGCCTCTTGCTCCAAGGAGTAATTGTAGTACCAACCCAAGAAAGGGGTCTGGGATTCTACTCCAACCTTTTTATTATACCAAAACCCAATGGCGACGTCAGGCCTATCCTAGACCTCAAACGCCTAAATCGCTTTCTAAAGATTCAGACCTTTCGTATGGATTCCATACGTTCAGTGACAGCCAGCCTGTATCAAGGCGACTTTCTAGCATCTATAGACATAAAGGATGCATATCTGCATGTGCCGATCTACCCAGCACATCACAAGTTTCTTCGTTTTATGATAGATCAAAGTCATTTCCAGTTCGTAGCCCTCCCTTTCGGGTTGGCAACAGCTCCGCGGGTATTCACAAAGGTGTTAGCCCCGGTGCTAGCCGTCCTAAGGACAGAAGGCATTTTGGTCCTGGCATACCTGGACGATCTCCTGGTTATCGACAGATCAGATTCCAACCTCAATCATGCAGTAGTCCGCACAGTTCGGCATCTACAAGAATTCGGGTGGGTTGTGAACCAAGGAAAATCGAGGTTGCAACCCACAAGACAGTTTGGAATATCTAGGCCTTCGGTGAGATACAGAATGCCAGAGGATATTTTTACCTCAAGAAAAGATCAGGTCATTGACTCAAACAATTCAAATAGTCCTAGGCAAAAAGAGGCCGACTATTCGCCTATGCATGCGACTGCTGGGAAAGATGGTAGCCGCCTTCGAAGCAGTGCCCTATGCCCAGATCCATACCAGAGTTCTCCAGGCAGCTATTCTCTCTGCTTGGAACAGGTCCATACAGGCATTAGACCGTCCATTAGGTCTTTCCCCAGGAGTCAGGCGCAGCCTGTACTGGTGGCTGGTCCCTCAAAAATTGTCAAAAGGGAAAACCTTTTGCCCCATCACGTGGAAAATAGTAACCACAGATGCCAGCCTAACAGGTTGGGGGGCAATCTTAGGAAAACGGACCCAGCAGGGACAGTGGTCAGAGGCAGAAAGTCTGCTTCCCATCAATGTCCTAGAGATCAGAGCTGCTCGGTTGGCCCTGGTCGCCTGGACTCTCCCCCTGCAGGGTCTGCCAGTAAGGATACAGTCCGACAATGCCACGGCGGTGGCATACATAAACCACCAGGGGGGCACAAGGAGCCTAGCGGCTCAAAGGGAAGTAAACCTGATTTTCTCATGGGCCGAAGCCCATGTACCCTGCATCTCAGCAGTGTTCATCCCAGGGATAGACAATTCTCAAGCAGATTTTTTGAGTCGTCAACAGTTACTCCCGGGAGAGTGGTCTCTTCACCCCCAGGTATTCCAAGAGATTTGCCAAAGATTCAGAGTTCCCGATGTGGACATCATGGCAACAAGATTCAACAAGAAATTGGACAAATTCGTATCCCGAGCCAGGGACCCCTCAGCCTACGGGACCGATGCGTTGGTTTGCCCCTGGCACCAGTTTTCTCTCCTGTATGCGTTCCCTCCACTACAGATGATTCCCCGCCTTCTACGAAGGATCAGGGTGGAGCGCAGGCCTGTGATCCTGGTGGCCCCAGCCTGGCCCAGAAGGGCTTGGTACGCACTCATCGTGAGGATGTCAGTAGGGGCACCGTGGCCACTCCCCCTGCGCCCAGATCTGCTGTCTCAGGGCCCGATCTACCACCCTGCTTCACAGCAGCTAAATTTGATGGCTTGGCGGCTGAATCCCTAATTCTTAAGGGCAGAGGCCTCTCAGCCCAAGTCATATCTACGTTAATTCAGGCTAGAAAGCCAGTCTCTAGAAATATCTATTACAGAGTCTAGAGGACCTATGTGGAGTGGTGCGAGTCTCAAGGAGGGCATCCTCGCAAGTTTTTTATTGACAGGATCTTGCGATTCCTCCAGGTTGGCGTTGACAAGGGGTTGGCTCTTAGTACTCTAAAGGGGCAGGTGTCTGCCTTATCGATATGGTTTCAAAGGCCTTTGGCCACGCATTCGCTTGTGAAAACCTTCTTGCAGGGGGTCTTGCATGTGAATCCCCCTATTAGAGCTCCCCTCTGCCCCTGGAATTTAAATCTGGTCTTGTCAGCTTTACAAAGGCAGCCGTTTGAACCTCTGACAGAAATCCCTCTTGTGCTACTAACCCGAAAGTGGGTTTTCTTGGTGGCTATGGCTTCAGCCAGAAGGGTTTCCGAGCTGGCAGCCTTGTCTTGCAGGGAACCGTACCTGATTCTGCATAAGGACAGAGTGGTTCTGCGGCCTCAGCCTTCTTTCCTTCCTAAGGTCATATCCAGTTTTCACTTGAATCAGGACCTAGTCCTACCATCCTTCTTTCCTACTCCCCAGTCCAGAGAGGAAAGATTGCTTCATACTTTGGACGTGGTCCGAGCCATGAGGGTTTATCTCAAGGCTACAGAAAAGATTCGGAAAACAGATGTGCTTTTCGTTCTCCCGGATGGCCCCAAGAAGGGTCAGCCGGCTGCCAAGTCTTCCTTGGCTAGGTGGATTAAGCAGCTGATTTTTCAGGCCTATGGTCTGAAGCGCGTTCCACCTCCCTTATCAGTTAAGGCCCATTCTACGAGGGCCATGAGTGCCTCTTGGGCGGCACACCATCAGATCTCTATGGCACAGGTTTGCAAAGCGGCAACCTGGTCTTCCGTACATACGTTTACTAAATTTTATAAGTTGGACGTCACAAAAGCTACGGACGCAGCATTTGGGCAGGCGGTCCTACGGGCAGCAGTATAGAATCCTCTGGCCCGGTTCACGCCCCTTTTTTTCTGTTGGTGGAGCTATTTTTTACCTCCTGATATATTTTCTGTTTGGCTAATTTTGGCCTTACGGTCTCCCTCCCTTCATGGAGCATTGCTTTGGGACATCCCATATGTAATGGCTATGCGCTCTGTGTCCTGTGATGTACGATAAAGAAAAAAGGATTTTTAATAAACAGCTTACCTGTAAAATCCTTTTCTTGAAGTACATCACGGGACACAGAGCTCCCACCCCTCTTTTGGGGAACATTGTGTAACCTCAGAGAAATTGCTTGCTACAAAACTGAAGCACTCTCAGTGGGAGGGGGTTATATAGGGAGGAACTTCCTGTGAAGTTGATTACACCAGTGTCCACACCTGAAGGTACCCATATAACCCATATGTAATGGCTATGCGCTCTGTGTCCCGTGATGTACTTCAAGAAAAGGATTTTACAGGTAAGCTGTTTATTAAAAATCCTTTTTTTGAGAGTAACTTGGTTTGAGAGCGTTTTGCAAGACAAGCAAAATGTTTTAATACATTTTGCCTTCATATACAAGCGATGTCTTGATATACGAGTAGCGCCATGTTACAATTGAGTATAAAAAAGAAGAGGGGAGCCTCTAAGTGTAACAACATGGTTACATATAATGACAGTACATCATTTAGAAACGTATTGCTACACTTAGAGATGCCTTAAAAATGCTTTGATATACAAGTGCTTTGGATTACAAGCATGTTTCTGGAACGAATTATGCTCGCAAACCAAGGTTTTACTATAGTTAGCAAAGATTAACTCTTGCAGTGGCAAAAAGGAGTTTTACTACACAGCCATTAGTGGATCCTAGCATACTGAAACACCCACTAGCTGCTTACTTTTCTTTGGATGTGAGGGGCTCATTTATAAGTGGACCTTATATTTTTATGCAATCTCTGGTTTAAACCGTGTGTATTCTGTTAAGAGGTGATTTACTTTAATAATGAATAAGGTTTTAGACCCCTTTCAAACTGCGTTAGCGGTAAATCGCCGCTTGTTTTACCATTTGTAGTGGGGTGCTTTTAACCCCAGAGAAGGGGTTAAAAACACCAATGTTGCAGAGCTTCCGAAGTACATTTCGGGTGCTTCCTATTTATTTCAATGGGGGAGGGGGAGGGGCAGGGGCACTGTATACAGCGCTCCTAAACCACCCCAGAGATGCTGCTTACGTTGGTTTTCTAATGTCCTGCAAGTGCACCACCCCAGTGTGAAAGCACTCGGGCGGCATGGGAGGCAGTTTAATGCTAAAATGCCTGAAACCTGCCTCAGTGGGAAAGGGGTCCTAAAGTGGAGCTCCATCCAAAAGGGGAAGTTGCACTTGTTTGCTTCCTTCCCCCTCTCCGCCGTCACATTTGACACATTTGGCACCTTTCCAAATTTAAAATATGGTTATCTTGTTATTTATTTATTATAAGTACTTATATAGCGTCAAAGATTGTTTCACTTTTACTGTATTTAGTGAAATTATAGTTATAATACATATTTTAAAAATAAAAAGTGTTCCTGTGTCTTCAGGCAAACTATGCCATAAGTGTGGCTATGGTGGTCGTCATATTCATTGCATTTGAAAAGAAAGCATATACATCATTAACAAACCTACCAGCACTCATAGCATTGCTGTTTTTCTACGGGTAAGTAATTATACATGTTCATGTGTTTACAGATATTAGAGGCAGTACAGCTCTATCTATGTGTTTACATGTACAAATTTTTTTAAATCATAGTCGCTATCATTTTCATATAGTTCTTCCATCTGAAGTACCTGGTTGATCCTACCAGTCGCCTTTCTTCTGTGTTCTAAACTGTCCTCGCAAAGTTCAGAAGCTGATCTGTGTTTTTATTGTCAGTTTTTATCCTTTGGCTGGCCACTCAGAGGTACAGGACACACAGCGTGCCTGTATTGGGTAGTTTGTTCAACCACCAAACCCTTGACCAATCACAGCCTGCCTCTGGCACACACCCCCTTCAAATCACAGCCTGGCTCTTGAACAAACCCCCTGCTGGAGCACAGCCTGTATCTTGCCTCAGGCTGAACAGCCAATGGAATCCAAGCACTCTGTATCTGCACAGTGTCCTGTCACCCTTGCCTCTACCACCAGGATGCATGGTCACATGAGAGAACTTTTTACCTTGTAAAAAAAAAAAGGTAAGAAGGGTAATTTCTGAAACTAAGCAAAAGCAGTTATGGTGCCTGAATAGCCATAACTCTATTAGAAAGTTACTTATTTAAAGGCCAATTCCGCCTTTAGTACAAAAGGAAGAATTGAAGAAATATTTGCAGAAAAAAGGCACATTTATTATTAATCTATTGCAAATGAGCCTGAAAATTATTGTGTAATCTCCCATTGAACCCCCTCAAGGCATGAGGCATTTTACTCCCACGATTGAAAGGTAGGTGATGTGTAACAATGGGGTCACTTCAAGTACTGTTAAAGATTTTATTTCTCACTGCATCACATAGGAGAGAGGGATATATATTGTCCAAACACCTTTACTGACTTGCAGACTAACAAACTCCATCTACAAACCTCAATACAGTCAAAAAGGGCCTGAAACCAGCAACCTGTACCTTTTTCAGAGGAAGCAGCACTTCCACCAGCAACCGCAGCCCTAGTGAACCTCTTGATGCTTTCACAGGCTCCATGTTAATTCCTTGTCTTCAAAATCCCAGTTGCAGGCTAACCTCTGGTATTCCATCCCAGGCATCATTTCTATTTTCAGACTTCTGTTCTCTGAGGGGCTTCCTCTTTCCAGGACCTCCAGCCGCTGGACCATACTAAACAGGCAGGCATGCATGTGCAAAAGTCTCCCAGGCCCCAGGCCTTGTCACAGAGCTGCATATCACACACCCTCCCCAGACCACAGCCCTGGGAAAAACGTTTGCTCCGTCTTATCTACCACCCAGAAAGACAACATTTAGATGCATAGGGCAGGATGGCTACAACTGCAATGCCAGGCTCCTGCAGACTGTTCCTCTAGCTCCCTGTCCATACCAGGGTACGAACTTCCAGTTGAAGAGGAAAGGTTGATGAAGAACGATTTTGGTGATCACTGCACTTGTATTCTATTGAGAACTACACGTTCATCTGTTTGGTGCAGGGGGGCTGCAGCTGTTGCAGATGTTGGGATAGCGTGTGCCATTCCCACTGCTGTGTAGTGCATCGGAAAGCCAGCCCAAGAGACAATTGCAGCTTCCTCAACAAAAGCTGTGGATTCAAAGAGATTGATGACATATTTTGAAATTTCACAAACATGTTAGGGACTATATATGACATTTTAGTGATTAGGTTTATATCTACAATGATCCTTTTATTTTAAATATATATCCAAACTTGTTTGAAAACAGCTAATATAAAAATATATCATTCAGTGTCTATAAATGTCCTCTAGATAGAGCTGTTGTACACTTTTATCTCAGTTTTTTTTTTTATGTTCACAAACTGACTTTTTACAGTACTTGACCTACAATGGCCATAAAATAAACTATTTATTATGGATTAAAAGTATGATCACAATAGAAATCAATATATTGACATATTGGGGGTTATTTACTAAAGGCAAATGCACTTTGCACTACAAGTGCACTTGGAAGTGCAGTCACTGTAGTTCCGAGAGGTACATGCAAGGAAAATAAAAAAACAGCATTTTAGCTTGCACATAATTGGATGATAAAATCAGCAGAGCTTCCCCTCATTTCAGATCTACCCCTTTGGCCGCGTACACACGATCGGTCCAACCCGATGAGAATGGTTCGATGTTTTCATCAGTTCACAGACTGATGGTCTGATGTTGCGTACAACACCATCAGTTCAAAAACCGATCGTGTCAGTATGCGGTGACGTAAAACACAACGATGTGCTGAAAAAAAATGAAGTTCAATGCTTCCAAGCATGTGTCGACTTGATTCTGAGCATGCGCTGGTTTTTGGACCGATGCTTTTGCGTACTAACCATCGGTTTAAACCAATGGCCAGGCGTCCATCGGTCCGATTTTAAAGCATGTTTTAAAACTTTGGTCTGACGGACGACGGACCGATGGGCCGTACACACGGTCAGTTTGGATCGATTAAACTGGACTTAAGTCCATTTTCATCGGTTTGGACCGATCGTGTGTACGCGGCCTTAGATTAAAGCCACTGCACTTCCAAGTGCACTTGTAGTGCAAAGTGGATTTGCCTTATGTAAATAACCCCCATTGAGCTGTTACAATCCATTTTTTTACTACACAAATATAATACTAAACTATGGTTCTAAATCCAACATTATTTTTTTTCTTTACCTTAATGCATTATCTGCATTAAGGTAAAAACGAAAACAAAAAACAATCTGCCCCCTGTCCATAAACAGTTACCTGCCTGAATCACAGATCCAGCACTGTCCTGGCTGCAGCACTGATCCTCCTCACTTCCTGCTTTCACAAGAGACACTGAGTGCAGCGGGAATCGCAAACATTTGTGAGGATAATCGGGGCTGCTCTGTGCAATATTGTTGGCCAGAACAGGTAAGTATAACATCTTTTTTATTTTAATTAAAAAACAATAACATTCGCAATTACTTTAACATACATATACTAAATAGAACTGTACACAACTTAAGGTGGAACTTAATTAATTTCAGCAATGTTTAGTTCTGCGCATGCGCACAAAAACTGTAGGCTGTTAGAGTGACCATAGAAACTGTCTGTGTTTGTTCGCAACCTCAGATAGTCCCAGCTCATGCGCAAAAGCACCACCAGTCTTTGGAGGGTCCCAAATGCACAGCATGGGTAAAATTTGTAAGATGGTGAAGCAGAAGAGGGGTGGGAGGAGGGGGTTGAATCGGGTGTGGGGTTCCACTTTTAAGCTGAACTTTAGTCTTACCTTCAGTCTTGCACAACAGAAGACTGCCCTGTACTGAAACTGTTCACTCGTTTCACTGCAAACTGTGAGCTTCTTACAATATACATTAGCATCTGCAGCATCATCTAGTGTCTTGGCCTACTGCTTTCATTCACTGGGTTTAAGTTCTTTCAATCATGGAAGCTCATTATCACATGTAGGCATTACCTAAGAAAGTAGGCATGCAATTACAGTCTTCCTAAGGTTTTCTAGACTGACATTCACCCACATGGGCATTTTGATATTTGCATGATGCCTCCCAAGCGCCATCCTACTGCTTGCATCAGGTCTGGAAGTTCTAAAAAGGAATGCTGGAGTAAGATGTTTTCAGGAAGCTATGTGCAGCACTGTGCTTTACCCTTCTACCAGTCACAATCTAAATGCATTGCACAGTGATGTAAATAGGTCTAATATAAGATATGTGATGCAACAGAAATGTATTATGTAAAAATGTCATTAGCAAATTGATGGGATAAAGGGGAACCAGGAAAAGCAAAATATTAGCAGAGTAAATTTCAGTTTTAATATACATTGGGCCAGATTCAGGTAGATGGGCGAATCTTTATTTTGGAGTAACTTTTCTCATTTACGTTACTCCGCCGAAACTTTAGGAGCAAGTACTGTATTCACAAAGCACTTGCTCCTAAAGTTGCGGCGGCGTAGCGAAAATGAGCCGGCGGAATTCAAATTGGGCGGGTAGGGGGCGTGTATTATTTAAACTAGGCGCGATCCCACGGCGAACGTACTGCGCATGCGTCGACTGTCAGTGCGCATGCTCCAAATTCTGTCAGTGAACGTCAATGACGTCAATCCCCATTCACGGACGTTTTACGCAAACGACTCGAAAATTTTTAAATTCGGCACGATGACGACGGCCATACTTAACATAGGATACTCCACTAGGGGGCTGGTTTTTCTTTACGCCGCGTATCTCTTACGGAAACGTCGGAAAGTCACTGTGTCGGGCCCGCGTACGATCGTGAATTGCCGATTCTCGCTGATTAACATATTCTCGGCGTTAATCAGCGGGAACGCCCTGAGCGCCATTTTTAAAATTGCAGTTCCGATACGACGGCGAAATACAATTACGCCGCTCATATAGGAACTCCAACCCGGCGTTTCTTGTTTTCTGCTTACTGAAAACAGAAACGCCGGCTCAAAGTGAGAGTTAGGCTGGAGTATCACTACCTGAATCTGGCCCATTATACGTTAAATTGGCACAAATAGTTGTAGTTGATATGATTTGAATGGAGATTGCTGCATTGTCCGTTTTGCTTTTGCTTAGTAAGTGCAATAGTCAAACCACAATTTAGTAGTCAGTCTATGTTTACCCTTTAAAACTATGAATGATTATTTTCAGATGGGCTGTAATTCCTATGATGTATCCAGCATCATATTTCTTCAATGTGCCAAGCACGGCCTATGTTGCATTATCTTGTATGAACCTCTTCATTGGCATAAACAGTAGCGCCATTACTTTCATCCTTGATCTCTTTGAAAATAACAGGGTGAGTAAAACCTGATGCAAACTATATGCTTAGAAACACATTGCTTAACTTTAAAGAGATTTCCCCGAGTATAGTGGTATCCTCAGTATACAGCTATTCACCTCCTCTTGCTCATACTTGAAGTGGTCAATAAGTGCTTCTATACAATCTTTTTATATACATAGTCATATATGGACGTTTGGTATTGCTTTATTAAACAGAGAGGCTCTATCTCTATCTGTATATATCTGATTACCTAATTTTTGACTATGTCTGAAGCTTCAAATCAGCTTTGAGGATACCCCAACACTGTTCACTGTAGGGATATCCCTTTTTGTATGACTCTGGATTTTTGTAAACATTTATACTGTACTTGTTCTTGTAAGATTGTATTCCTTTTTCCTTGAGAAAATGTCAATAAAAACATTGAAACAGAGAGATTTCCCCTCATTTCCCTTTGTGTTTACAGGATGGGAAGTGAAGAGAAATCTTCCTGATAGGTACACATTTGAAAAAAAAAAAAAACCTGAGGCAGATTTGAACCATTTCCTATTCACTCAAAAATAAAAAATAAATACTTAAAATATGCATTAAATATGAGCTGGCCATACACTGAATGAATTTGGCAGGTACCTAATAAACTTGCGGAAATTCACTCAGTGGGTGGCCATGTAGGCCCTGTTCCAGCTGACAAAAGTTGACTGCCTGCTGAAAAAGTTTTGGATGAACCCATCAGATGCAGCTAATGTTTGGGAACTGCCAGAATATTATAGAATGGCATGGGGGGGGGGGGGGGGTAGTAGATGGCCATCTTTAGCCTATAGATGCTATTGACCCCCTTACAGGATGGTGGCACCACTTCTCATGATGGGTGAAAAATTATATTTTTCAGAGGTTTTCAGGAATAGATACGACTGTACAAACCCAAGATAGCTTATATAAAGTTGTAAAGCTGGAGCTTCGTAAAGCTGAACATACAACACATACAACCTCTAAAATCATCTTTAGATTTTGAAGGTTGTCAGTCAACAGGGTAAATAGAATGATTGTGGGCTCCTACTCATGATCGCACTTTAGACTAAATGTTGATGTAGACATGCTTACAGTGCTCATAGAAAGATATGTGGACACTGAATATACATAAGAATGCTGCCTGCAGTCACTCAGGTATATTCGACACTTACCGAGTCTGTGATTGGTTTTACTATTGGACACCATTAAACAGTCTCTATAATGAATATAATAATAGCAGTGTCAGGAAAGGTTCCATCCGCTGGTGCTATTTATATTCTTTCTTGCAGTGCTGCGTCCCACCAGCAGGGGTCTCCTGGCAGTTCGGAGCTGTCAGGGGAACTTCCCCCTGCTGGTATATCACCTTTGGGACGCAGTACTGACCTCCACCAGCGGATGGACCCTGGCAGTGTGGAGCACCTGGCCCTTGCTACGTTCAGGTGTGACCTGAATACAATCAACACGCCCTATTTATACCCGGCAGGTTCAAACAGAACTTGCCTTGGTATCCGTCTATCAACCCGACCCTGAGCCTGTTATCTGGACCCTGTACCTGTTGTCTCCCTCCTGGACTCCTGATCCATCCTGATTCATCCTGATTCATCCTGATTCATCCTGATCCATCCTGACCTGATCCCTCTCCTGGACTTTCCCTTCCTGTTCATTCCCCGTCCGCAGCTACTTCCTGATCCCCCGTGTATGACCTCGGCCTGGCCTGTTTATGATTCCGGTATTTCCCTTGCTGTACATATTGTCTTTAGTGTTATTTTTGTCACTGTGGATCTTTGTTTGTTGCACTGTGCTTGTTGAAGGTGGTGGGGTGTTACCCCCTCTTCTTAAATAAATCACCCTTTTTACCTATATCTGTTTGGATTCCTCTTTTGCAATCACACAGTACTGGTCTATTTCTAATCACTGACAGTAATACTGTCAGTGATTAGAAATAGACCAGTACTGTGTGATTGCAAAAGAGGAATCCAAACAGATATAGGTAAAAAGGGTGATTTATTTAAGAAGAGGGGGTAACACCCCACCACCTTCAACAAGCACAGTGCAACAAACAAAGATCCACAGTGACAAAAATAACACTAAAGACAATATGTACAGCAAGGGAAATACCGGAATCATAAACAGGCCAGGCCGAGGTCATACACGGGGGATCAGGAAGTAGCTGCGGACGGGGAATGAACAGGAAGGGAAAGTCCAGGAGAGGGATCAGGTCAGGATGGATCAGGATGAATCAGGATGGATCAGGATGAATCAGGATGAATCAGGATGGATCAGGAGTCCAGGAGGGAGACAACAGGTACAGGGTCCAGATAACAGGCTCAGGGTCGGGTTGATTAACGGATACCAAGGCAAGTTCTGTTTGAACCTGCCGGGTATAAATAGGGCGTGTTGATTGTATTCAGGTCACACCTGAACGTAGCAAGGGCCAGGTGCTCCACACTGCCAGGGTCCATCCGCTGGTGGAGGTCAAAGGTGATATACCAGCAGGGGGAAGTTCCCCTGACAGCTCCGAACTGCCAGGAGACCCCTGCTGGTGGGACGCAGCACTGCAAGAAAGAATATAAATAGCACCAGCGGATGGAACCTTTCCTGACAAGCAGAAATGTTCATGTGGTTTTGGGCATACTCTGCAGATTACATTATGCAACAGAACAACATTTTTGCACTATTAGACGGTATGATCATGTGATGTAGTTGTTGGCCTACTGGCAGAGTGGTGTTTAGATGTATTATCATTTTTTTTTTCTTGTAGTCTCTGCTAAAATTCAATGAGAGGCTGAAGGACTTACTTTTAGTCTTCCCACATTTCTGCCTTGGTCGAGGTCTCATTGACTTGGCTATGAATCAAGCTGTGACTGACGTGTATGCTCGATTTGGTGAGTATTTCACTTGTCCACATTTACAGTATCTGGGTTTTAGGATTCCTGGTATTGTTTATAAAACTAGCTTCATGTAAAAGGAAAAGTCATTATAAATGGGATTGTGCTTACACTTATATACAAATATATAAATGTTCCATCAGTTTATCTCTTTGAAAATATTTGAGATAAAGGTGATTACATTGGAAGAAACATGTGTTTATGCATACTGGAGTAAATTTGGCATACATTACCAACTGCCACTGTGTGACATATTTTGCAAATAAATACAATGAGAAATAATGATTTCTTTATCGTACATCACGGGACACAGAGCGCATAGCCATTACACTTGGGTTATATGGGTACCTTCAGGTGTGGACACTGGTGTAATCAATTTCACAGGAAGTTTCCTCCCTATATAACCCCCTCCCACTGGGAGTGCTTCAGTTTTTTCGCCAGTGTCTTAGGTGTTGGTCACGTCTAGCTGTCCCTCGGAGGTCTCGGGACCCAGGATAGCTAGCCGGATCCGTCCGAAGTGCTTCAAAGCCAAGGTGTACGGTACCCGGGCCCTGCGGGAGTGGGGTTTTGCCTATAATGCCTCTCCTTGGAGGGCTGGATTCTGGGCTCCAGTGCCTTAGTCTCTTCCAAGAACTAAACGCTACTGATGCCAGGATGCTATATAGGTCCAGGGGTGTGGGTTCCTTAACACAGGACCCCGGTCCCTGAAGGTCCAAGACAATACCCACGGAGATGGGGGAAGGCTGGGCCTCTTGCATTTTGCAATTCCCTGCGGCGTGGAGCAGGTAAGAGGGAACCTGCGGGACTTGGTTCGACAGTAGGTATCCCCCTGGGGGTTCTGGGTTGGCTAATGGTATGCTTGTGCATCAGCCACTATCTCCACTATGTCTTTTGAGGCAGGATGGGATGTACTAATGTTTACCCAGATAACATGTAGATATATATATGCTTTTAAAGATATGTATTTTGCTACTCCCCCCAGATTTGCCTGTTAGCATGATACTGCAGCCCCACGTGTATAGAGAGGAAGTGCTGACAAAACTCCTGTTTCCTAGGAAGCCTAGGGGGACAGCTTCCTCTATGTGTGCACTACAAAGATTAGTGGCTTACCGGGTGTCTGTGTTACTAGCGCTGGTACAGGCTTCTCCTCTGCTCTCTGCTTCCTCCATGTTGGTTTCAGCGTGGGGGGGCGGGCCAGCAGCGTCAGGTCTCAGATAAAGCAAAAAAAAAAAAAAAAAAAAAAAGCATTTCCTGGCTGGTCATTCCCCTCTGAGAGCAGTGGAGAGTGAGGACACAGAGCGCGCAGCTGAGCCATTTCTGGCTAACAGTGACACCCAGTGGTGGTTTGTGGATCTTCAGTTCTGGACTTAGTCCACACTGACCAGAAAAAAAAAAAAGATTTTTTTCTTAAAGGGACTCAGCCTTAGATCTGGCAGTATCTGAGTCGGTGCAACCTTGGACTCCAGCTAACGGGCATTGGTGTGGCAATACTCACAGGACTCTCCTCGGTATTGCCGCCTTCTCAGGCGTATGAAAATTTAAATTTTTTTTTTTTTTTTTTACCATAGCCTGTCCTTATTAATGTTTCACTTCTAGCTACAACAGTTGGGTGTTGGCTGTAGGGGTGTCTCAAGGTTGTGCAATGGCTCCCAAGGGATCAGGACCAGCTAAGGCTGCAAAAGGTGCCAAAAAAGTAAAGGGGTCTCCAACGGGGTCAGAGGATTTGGGCCAGGCTCCAGTGGTCCCACCCTCACCAGATAGACCACCGAACAGCATCATGCAGGAGCCATTGAGGGTGGTAGGGGCAGAGGCGGCCCCCAATCAACCCATTCCCGTTTATGTTACGGAAGAAATGCTAGAATCCACCCTGGGTGGGCTAGAGAAAAGGTTAACTGCTTTAATTGCCCGCTCTTTGCCGGGTGGCAAACGGGCTAGATCCCCGTCACCTAGAACGGTGTGTTCGGATGCAGAGGTCCTCTCTTCGGAGGAATTGGACCCACAGGGGGATCAAGCGGACCTGAGTCCTGACGGGTCAGACATTGAAGATTCCACTATAGATGAATTTTTTTTTCGGCTTCTCAAGCAGAGAGTCTGTGGATCCAGTCTCTGACGGATATTGTTCGCACTGCTTTTAAACTTCCAGTGTCAGAACAATTAGCCCCCGCGGTATCCTCTTTAGGTTCCTTGAAGGCACCATTGAGTGGTGCGTCTTTCCCGGTTCACCCCCTTCTGGAGAGCGTGATTTTTTCAGGATTGGGCTCGACCTGATAGGATTTTTATCCCTCCTAAAAGGGTCACCATTCTCTATCCTATGGAAGAAGAATTTGCAAAGAAATGGGCACTCCCTACCGTGGACGCAGCCATTTCCTGCGTAAATAAATTCCTGACCTGTCCGGTGGAAAATGTCCAGGTGTTTAAAGATCCAGTCGACAAAAAATTGGAGACCTTACTGAAGGCTTCTTTTACCACAGTAGGTGCCGTGGTTTAGCCAGCAGTGGCAGCCATTGGCGTTTGTCAGGCTTTAAAGGATCAGACTAAACCGATATTAAGGGACATACCGGCTCAGCAAGCTCGTGAATTGGCTGACCTCCCAAGAGCTCTCTGCTTTGCAGTAGATGCTATTAAGGACTCCGTTCAACAGGTGTCCCGTTTATCTCTGCTGTTGGTTCATATGCGTCGCCTTTTGTGGCTAAAAAACTGGTCAGCAGAGGCACCCTGCAAAAAGCTTTTAGCAGGATTTCCCTTTCATGGTGGGAGACTATTCGGTGAAGACCTAGATAAATATATCCAGACCATATCAAGTGGTAAAAGTTCTTTCTTGCCTATCAAGAAAAGATCGCGTGGGCCCGCATTTAAGCGACAGGCCTTCACAGGCTCGGCCCCTTCAACTTCCCGTCAGTATCGACGGCCTCCCGGGCGTTCAGCATTTAATAGCCGCCCACAAGGACAAGCCACGACAGGCAAGAGGCCATGGCCTCGCAAGCCGGTTAAACCAGTCCTCAAGTCAGATTCATGAAGGGGCGCCCCCACTCTCTTGGGTGGGGGGAAGGCTTCGGTTTTTCTCCGAAGTGTGGAAGGCCAGAATTCCCGACTCTTGGGTAAGATCCGTGGTAACCACGGACTACAAGCTAGAGTTTCGGGAAGTCCCCCCTCCTCATCTTCAGGGGTCAAGTCTTCCAAGCGACCCATTAAAGAGGGCCTCTCTTGTAAAAGCATTGGATCGTCTCTGGCTCCAAGGAGTAATTGTAGAAGTACCAACCCAGGAATGGAGTCTGGGATTCTACTCCAACCTTTTCATAATACCAAAGCCCAATGGCGACGTTAGGCCTATCTTGGACCTCAAACGCCTAAATCGCTTTCTAAACATTCAGACCTTTCGTATGGAGTCCATACGTTCGGTGGCAGCCAGCCTACATCAAGACGACTTTCTAGCATCTATAGACATAAAAGATGCGTATCTGCACGTGCCGATCTACCCGGCACATCACAGGTTTCTTCGTTGTATGATAGATCACCGCCATTACCAGTTCGTAGTCCTCCCTTTCGGGTTGGCAACAGCTCCGCGGGTATTCACAAAGGTGTTAGCCCCGGTGCTAGCCGTCCTATGGACAGAAGGCATTTTAGTCTTGGCATACTTGGACGATCTTCTGGTTATCGACAGCTCAGCTTCCAACCTCAATCAGGCAGTAGGTCGCACAGTTCAGCATCTAGAGGAATTCGGGTGGATTGTAAACCTAGAAAAATCGGTATTGAAACCCACAAAGCAGTTGGAATATCTAGGCCTTCGGCTAGATACAGACTGCCAGAGGATAAGTTTACCTCAAGCAAAGATCAGATCAATAGCTCAAGCAGTTCAAGTGATCTTAGGCAAGAAGAGGCCGACTATTCGCCTATGTATGCGACTGCTGTGGAAGATGGTGGCCGCCTTCGAGGCTGTGCCCTACGCCCAGATCCATACCAGATATCTTCAGGCAGCCATTTTCTCTGCTTGGAACAAATCCATTCAGGCGTTAGATCGTCCGTTAGTGCTCTCCCCGAAGGTCCGGCGCAGCCTGTCTTGGTGGCTGGTCTCTCAAAATTTGTCAAAAGGGAAATCCTTTTGCCCCATCACGTGGAAGATAGTATCCACGGATGCCAGCCTGTTAGGTTGGAGGGCAGTTCTAGAAGAACAGACCCAGCAAGGGCTGTGGTCGGGGGCAGAAAAACTGCTTCCCATCAATATCTTGGAGATCAGAGCTGCTCGACTGGCCCTGATCGCCTGGACTCTCCCCCTTCAGGGTCTGCCAGTAAGGATACAGTCCGACAACGCCACTGCGGTGGCATACATAAACCACCAGGGGGGCACGAAGAGCCCAGCAGCCCAAAGAGAAGTAAACCTGATTTTCTCATGGGCCGAAGCCCATGTACCCTGCATCTCGGCGGTGTTCATCCCAGGGATAGACAATTCTCAAGCAGATTTTTTGAGTCGTCAACAGTTGCTCCCGGGGGAATGGTCTCTTCACCCCCAGGTATTCCAAGAGATTTGCCAAAGATTCGGAGTCTCAGATGTGGACATTATGGCAACGAGATCCAACAAAAAATTGGACAAATTCATATCCCGAGCCAGGGATCCCTCGGCCTACGGGACCGATGCGTTGGTTTGCCCTTGGCACCAGTTTTCTCTTCTGTATGCGTTCCCTCCACTGCAGATGATTCCCCGCCTTCTACGGAGGATCCAGGTGGAGCGCAGGCCTGTGATCCTGGTGGCCCCAGCCTGGCCCAGGAGGGCTTGGTACGCACTCATCGTGAAGATGTCAGTCGGGGCGCCGGGGCCGCTCCCCCTGCGCCCAGATCTGCTGTCTCAGGGCCCAATCTGCCATCCTGCTTCACAGCAGCTAAATTTGACGGCTTGGCAGCTGAATCCCTAATTCTTAAGGGCAGAGGCCTCTCAGATCAGGTCATATCTACGTTGATTCAGGCTAGGAAACCGGTCTCCAGAAATATTTATTACAGAGTCTGGAGAACCTATGTGGAGTGGTGCGAGTCTCAAAAATGGCATCCTCGAAAGTTTTTTATTGACAGGATCTTGCGATTCCTCCAGGTTGGCGTTGACAAAGGGTTGGCTCTTAGTACTCTAAAGGGGCAGGTGTCGGCTTTATCGATATGGTTTCAAAGACCCTTGGCCACCCATTCGCTTATGAAAACCTTCTTGCAGGGGGTCTTGCATGTGAATTCCCCTATTAGAGCTCCCCTCTGCCCCTGGAATTTAAATCTGGTCTTGTCAGCTTTACAAAGGCAGCCGTTTGAACCTCTGACAGAAATCCCTCTTGTGCTACTAACCCGAAAGTTGGTTTTCTTGGTGGCTATGGCTTCAGCCAGAAGGGTTTCCGAGCTGGCAGCCTTGTCATGCAGGGAGCCATACCTTATTCTGCATAAGGACAGAGTGGTTCTGCGGCCTCAACCTTCTTTCCTTCCTAAGGTCATATCCAGTTTTCACTTGAATCAGGACCTAGTCCTACCATCCTTCTTTCCTACTCCCCAGTCCAGAGAGGAAAGACGGCTTCATACTTTGGACGTGGTTCGAGCCATGAGGGTCTATCTCAAGGCTACAGAGAAGATTCGGAAAACAGATGTGCTTTTTGTTCTTCCGGATGGCCCCAAGAAGGGTCAGCCGGCTGCCAAGTCTTCCTTGGCTAGGTGGATTAAGCAGCTGATTTTTCAGGCATATGGTCTGAAGCGCGTTCCACCTCCCTTATCAGTTAAAGCCCATTCTACGAGGGCCATGAGTGCCTCCTGGGCGGCACACCATCATATCTCTATGGCACAGGTTTGCAAGGCGGCAACCTGGTCTTCCGTACATACGTTTACTAAATTTTATAAGTTGGACGTTGCAAAGGGTACGGACGCAGCTTTTGGGCAGGCGGTCCTACGGGCAGCAGTATAGAATCCTCTGGCCCGGTTCACGCCCCCTTGTTTTTCTGTTGGTGGAGCCATGTTTTCTCCTGACAATGTTTTTATTTGGCTATTCTTGGCCTTACGGTCTCCCTCCCTTCATAGAGCATTGCTTTAGGACATCCCAAGTGTAATGGCTATGCGCTCTGTGTCCCGTGATGTACGATAAAGAAAAAAGGATTTTTAATAAACAGCTTACCTGTAAAATCCTTTTCTTGAAGTACATCACGGGACACAGAGCTCCCACCCCTCTTTTGGGGAACATTGTGTAACCTCGGGAGAATTGCTTGCTACAAAACTGAAGCACTCCCAGTGGGAGGGGGTTATATAGGGAGGAAACTTCCTGTGAAATTGATTACACCAGTGTCCACACCTGAAGGTACCCATATAACCCAAGTGTAATGGCTATGCGCTCTGTGTCCCGTGATGTACTTCAAGAAAAGGATTTTACAGGTAAGCTGTTTATTAAAAATCCTTTTTTTTTTCAGCGAGAACATCACAGAGACGCATACATTTGTTGTCTTAGTATTAGGGTCCACCCTCAGTGCTGCCACGTGACACTGTCATAAAAAGGTTAAGCCACTAACTGAACTGATTAACAGGGTATCCCTAATGGGTTCCCTAATACAAACAGGCAGCACTTCTACCATTTTAGTGTTTGGTCAGCAGCCAGCCTTTTCACACAACAGTAGGATCTTACATTAGGCAGAGTGAGAGACAGCTCTGAGCATTGGAACGTGGATCTCCGGCGCTTGTCTAGTGTGTACAGCGAATGTGTATAAAAAAAAAAAAGTAATAAATAAAATAAAATAGAATGAAATATAATAAAAATGTGAAATTGCTGCTCAAATCTATAAAGTGTACATATGCACTAAAATGTAATGAAAGAAAAATGATGTGCGCAACCTCTAAACGTTAAAATGAGTGTTCCAAAATATGTAAAAATTCCGTATTAAATAGTAAACACTATGGGGTCAATCCACAAAGCTTTTTTTCCTGATTTCAGTCGTAATTTTAACGATTTTGCACGTTATTGAAGCTAGTTCAATTCACTAAACAATTTAACGCTTTGAAAAATCATCAAATAACGTTTCACTACACGGAACCAATATTTTAAGGTGTGGATCATTATTTAACAATTCGATCGTTATTTTAAAGAGTCAAATTGTTTAATATATACAGAAGTGCAATTCACACAGATTTTTTTGACAGTTATCGATCGTTAAGCAATTGTTAAATAGCACCTCCCTCAGGGTGTTGTTTTGACATTTCCCAGGCGATATTTAGTTGCTAGAGGAAGCTTTTGGCGATTTTTTGTAGTGTAGTGAAGTTTTTAGTAGTGTTGGGCAAGATGGAACCATGCTCTATTTGAAGCAATGCCTGGTGATGGCACAATATGTTGTCAAAACAAAAGAGGTTTGAAATACAAAACCTAAATTGATATTAATAAAGTCCACAAAATAAGATTATATATGTGCAAAAAAAAACCTATAAGTCAA
The DNA here is from genome assembly GCA_029574335.1 of Rana kukunoris. Classification (NCBI taxonomy): domain Eukaryota; kingdom Metazoa; phylum Chordata; class Amphibia; order Anura; family Ranidae; genus Rana; species Rana kukunoris. The sequence goes on from CM056055.1 coordinate 142,354,579, forward strand.
ACGTGAACAAGAAGGGTTAAGTTCTCTGTATTGGTCAGAGGTCCATCTGTGAAGCCAATGATGCTGAATTTTACAAGCGAAATGCAGGAAAAACAATGTCCCGTTACCAATCACGAAAGTCTTGCACTTGTAGATTTCAATGTGTAGTCACAATACCGGAAAGAAGAGAAAAAAAACTTTCATAGTGTGATACTGTTGAGAATTATGAATAATATCCACCCGTGAAGAATAGCTATATAGTAGACAGGGGGCAGTGACAACCCTTCACCATGGAACACAGTACATACTGACCCTTACCAGATGATGTGACCCTCTTGAGGTCAAAAACAGCCTTAAGGATGGTGTATATGAACTTCACTCTACATCGTCATGTTTTCCTCAGTGAGAGAAAAAAAAACAAAGAAGACCTTTCATAGTGTATACTGCATGGAAACAGGTCATAATCACCCGTGGAGGAAAACAACAAAAACTGTGGGGAAGAGAAGTGCTGGTACCACCACCGAATGAGCACACTGACCCTTACCAGACAATAAGATCCACTCTAGGATCAATATAGGCAGCAAGAGGGTGAATACACTCTGTTCTCAACACATCAGAAACCAATCCTCGATGAGTCACAGCATGGAAGCAAAAAAAACTAAAATAGTGTAAATCCATAAAAAAAAATTTTATTCTAAAAGGCCAAAGAAATGCACTTACAAACAGATGCAGATTCAAGGCGTATGATAAAAGATGCCGGCCGGCTTGTGGAACGCGTACGTCCCCTCGTGTAGTTGCGATGACGTGAGAACGTCTCCTCCCAACGTTTCGTCTTCACAAAAGACTTGGTCACGGGATAAGGACGACGCACCACGTCATCGCATAAGAACCCTCAGCAGGCGGAGTCGGTTTCACATGGACGTGGCCCCGCCATTTTGGAGAAGGGACAGAGTAAGGGAAAGACCGTTTCAACAGGTATTCCCTATCCAAAAACGATCAAAAAAGTTGTAAAAACAAGATTGGCTGATTACATATAGGCAGCCACTGTCTATCATGTAATAGCGCGGGAGTGGGAAAAGATTGTTTAAGGAGCTCACAAATCACAGGCACTTGTTAAAATAGCACTGGAGCTTGGCGCAATACTAAAGGAAAAGAAAACGATGGAAACGTCACAAAAGGGCCATGTTACCATGTGGAACCGGCTCAAAGCCACTTGTGTAATATATACCTAACAAACAATGCTAGACAATACACTTGTACTTAAACAGGTAGGCACACATTATGCCCCACAATATATGTCACATAACGACTAGAGCATGAGTGTTCGCATCAGTAATATCCAGAGACCATACTACCTGATGTGGCCACAATGTGTCACCCAAAGACAACAATGGGGCACATCTGGATGTTAATCAAAAGGAATAATAACAATTACTAAACAACAACAATTTAATTTTTGTTGTTATTTAGTAATTGTTATTATTCCTTTTGATTAACATCCAGATGTGCCCCATTGTTGTCTTTGGGTGACACATTGTGGCCACATCAGGTAGTATGGTCTCTGGATATACACGAGGGGACGTACGCGTTCCACAAGCCGGCCGGCATCTTTTATCATACGCCTTGAATCTGCATCTGTTTGTAAGTGCATTTCTTTGGCCTTTTAGAATAATTTTTTTTTATGGATTTACACTATTTTAGTTTTTTTTGCTTCCATGCTGTGACTCATCGAGGATTGGTTTCTGATGTGTTGAGAACAGTGTATTCACCCTCTTGCTGCCTATATTGATCCTAGAGTGGATCTTATTGTCTGGTAAGGGTCAGTGTGCTCATTCGGTGGTGGTACCAGCACTTCTCTTCCCCACAGTTTTTGTTGTTTTCCTCCACGGGTGATTATGACCTGTTTCCATGCAGTCTACACTATGAAAAGTCTTCTTTGTTTTTTTTTCTCTCACTGAGGAAAACATGACGATGTAGAGTGAAGTTCATATACACCATCCTTAAGGCTGTTTTTGACCTCAAGAGGGTCACATCATCTGGTAAGGGTCAGTGTGTACTGTGTTCCATGGTGAAGGGTTGTCACTGCCCCCTGTCTACTATATAGCTATTCTTCACGGGTGGATATTATTCATAATTCTCAACGGTATCACACTATGAAAGTTTTTTTTCTCTTCTTTCTGGTATTGTGACTACACATTGAAATCTACAAGTGCAAGACTTTCGTGATTGGTAACGGGACATTGTTTTTCCTGCATTTCGCTTGTAAAATTCAGCATCATTGGCTTCACAGATAGACCTCTGACCAATACAGAGAACTTAACCCTTCTTGTTCACATTTGACTTATAGGTTTTTTTTGCACATATATAATTTTATTTTGTGGACTTTATTAATATCAATTTAGGTTTTGTATTTCAAACCTCTTTTGTTTTGACAACATATTGTGCCATCACCAGGCATTGTCTCACGTTTAGCGCGATTCCTCCCCTTCTTCCGGTCTATTTTATGTTGTATAACATTTTTGAATCGCAGCTTTTTTATATTGTATATAAGGTACGCGCAATTTTCTTTCCATTCACCATGCTCTATTTGAGCTCAAAATTATCCAGAGGTGAAGAAGAACACATTAGAATGTTGTTCAGATTTATAAACGTGTATTCCGTACACATACTATTTTGGATGACTTTTCTGAAACCCAGGTGATAGCTAAATTCCGATTATCATCTCCCATGATTTATTCTTTGTATGAGGAAATACACATGGATTTAGAAAAACACACACTAGAAGTTATGCACATCACATGCTCAATCTTCACATGTGTATTGCTTGTGTGTCTCTCTCTGCATCTGCTCTTTTCCACATGCAGCTGTTCTCCTCCCCTTCTGCTCCCAGAATGCATCTCTCCAGCGTTATTTAACGATCTTAGACGTTATTATTACGATTTGGGACAATAAAATAACTCTTGAGTAGTTAGCATAACGATTGGATAAAGAGTCCGTTGAAAACCATAACGACTATAGCTTTCGTGAATACCATGTTTTCTAGCGTTAAATAAGGGGAGGTAATTTAACAACTGAAGAAAACCAATAACGTTTCTCTTTGTGAATTGGACCCATTGTATATATAACCAAGTGCAAATGTCACAAAAAATAATCAATGAAGTGGAGTACAAATGCTTAGATGTTGAAAGTGCAAGTAATGAAAATCAAAATGAGCATCAAAGTAGAACCAAAAATGCAACGAGTCCTATGTCCAATTGGATTCTTGCAAATAAAGTGTCCTAAAGTGTCCTAAAGTGCTTCAAGCAGTAATCTTCTTTATATACAGTATGAGTGCTTAACTTACCAAACCTCAAAGGAAAACGAGCCTTGCAAATTTCACATCCAGCTTATTGCAACACAGGCAATCATTTTACACTCCTTCCTTGATGGCGGCAACTGGGGAGATGACCTCTGGTGTCCCTACTGCTGGCAGCGATCTCTGATAGAATGAAAGCTTGCACATGTGAATAAGAAAATAAAAAAGGGGGCCTCTTATTGTGAACATGTAAATGTAAAGAAATGTATTAAGAGCCAAAATGGGCGCTTACATGCAGCATATAAAGAAGGGGCAAAATTGTAAACCGTGTGTGCAGACGATATAGACGTCACTTCTGGTCACATGCAGTGTTTTTGACGCGTTGCGTCACCCCACATGACTTCATTAGAGGAATATGATTGGATGTGAGAGCTTTTCTTAAATATTCTCAAAACGGAAGTGAATCAGTGGCCATTTTGACAAAGAATGTGTCGCTAGTCATGGTGGTGGCCATTTTGTTGGTAGAGTATTGGCAGACTACGGCGGCCATGTTCAAGTAGTTCAATACAAAATATGTCTTCACTTCTTAGGCGGCCATTTTGGTGTGGATAAAATCACAATAAAAGCAGTGAAGAGTGCTACAGTGAGTTCTTCCACTGCATAACAGAGATAATATTTTAATAAATGATCAATATATAAAAATACCGGAAATGACCTCAGACAATCCATACATAATATTAAAATATCAGAATAAACTGACATAATATAAAAAGATAATAAAGCATTATAATAATGTGAACCATATTAAAAATTACTTAAAAAACTGTTCAGATCAAACTCTACATTTAATCCATCAGGCACCAGGGTGTGAAGGGAATGGATCCACTATAGAGGATTCCTTTTGGCTAAAGGATCTCACCACATGTGCCCCCCTCCAGGGTCTATTATACCTGTCTATCCCCCAGAAGGTTAAGTGTGTAGGATTATTGTTATGGACCTGGGCAAAGTGCCTGCTGACATTATGTTTGGGGAAGCCTTCAATGATGTTCTGAATGTGTGCCTTAATTCGGACCATAAGAGGTCTCTTAGTTCTCCCCACATATTGCAAATTGCAAGTACACCGTAGAACATACACCACCCCTTCAGTATGACAACTAATAAAGTCTTTGATGGGATAACATTGTCCAGTCTTCGTGGAAATAAACTCAGTTCTCTTAATTTTGCGTTTTTTTTTTATTTTGTCTTAATTCAGTAAAAAAAAAAAAACGCAAATTAAGAGAACTGAGTTTATTTTTTTTCTTCCTCCACCTAAAAGGTTTGTTGTTCAACTGAGTTGTACAGTTTAGAGGTAGAAAAAGTTCTGAAATTATTTATATTTGTCTAATTTTTCTTACATCACAGAAACCTGACATTTTAACATGGGTGTGTAGACTTTTATATCCACTGTATAGTACAGTATATTTATTGTATATATCTTTACATACACCGATTTGCCTGATATGAGAGTAGCAACTTTATGTGAAGGTTATTTGTATTTTTAAGTATTTTGTCTTTAAAATAATAGTTAATTGGAATCATTGCATAAAACTATACTGTATGTACTGTATACTTCAAATAGTGGGTTGATGCCCTTGGTGGTTTATGCTTGTCATGATCAACGCCTATATGCCAAGGCCAAATGTAGCAGCATCGGCATTCGTCAGTTGACTTGACAGTAACTTTATGGCTAATTTGCATACCTAATTTTTTTCATATATTTTTAAGGACACATCATTTTTTTAAATGCTAAAAACACCCTGCTCTGTTTTATATGATATAGACTGATTTGTAAGAAAACATGTTAAAAAAACCTGAGAATAAAAGGCTGCCGTGTCACTGGTGAAAAGAGGAACAAGGGGGAAATGAGCTAATAAATCACTGGGGGGAGGATTGATCTGAGCTGCGGAGTCACTGCTGGGAAGGGGGAGCTGAGCTGCTGGGAGAGTGACTTTAACAACTTAGTTGACATACAAATAAAAGACTAAGTAACAGGGCACTGTTATACAAATTGTAAAATTTTTGGTGCTAAAAAACATGATAGAATTCTATGTCTAAATCAAATGATTAATGTCCAACCTTATGTGCGTGAAATGTTGTATCTTTGCTTTGATTTATACTTCCTCACTCAGATTCATTAAAAAATGCTGTACTGTGTTCATCGGAAATTAGACAGTGACTGAATACTAAGCCTTGCCATCTGGCCTTTTTTTAAAGGCAAGAAACATACAGTTGGTGATTTGTGTCCAGAGCACAGCATAATTTGTAATTCATTTATTGAACTGAATTAAATATTTGTTTTATCAAATTAATTAAGGTTTATTTGCAAAGTATTGTGTGTGTCAAGTGTTTATAGAAGAGAATATTGTTAGTCAACCTGGCCTGCTGTACTATGATGAATGAATTGTGGAAGGTGTACAGACTTAGTAGCTTAATAATGAACAAAACAAAGCAATCATACATGCTTTAGGTAACCTCTGTCATCAGAAAGCCCAAGGTGTGTCGTCTTATTTCTTTGCTGTGTCTTGCAGGTGAGGAGCATATCACAAACCCTTTCCAGTGGGATTTTCTGGGGAAAAACATATTTGCAATGGCAGTTGAAGGAATTGTATACTTTGCTTTAAATCTGCTTATTCAAAACCGCTTCTTTTTCACAGCGTGGTAAGTATCCTCAAAATGTACAATATTTATTATTTTGATACACTGACCGCTCAGTCTGGATGTTACGCCACTTCCTCAAACTCAATCTATCCAAAACCAAGCTCATATTTCCTCTCCCTCCCCCTGACTTCTCTTGTACCTGTCCCCCCATGCCAGGGTTCTATGCCAGGGTTCTAGGTGTAATCCTTGAATCTGAACTAGCCTTTGGTGACCAGATTTTTAAAATGAAATCCGGGGACATATTTTTTGTTTACTAGTAATGGCAACAATCAGCGACTCTCTGCCCATTGCCGCCCGCCTCACAGCCTCTCAAGTCTTACTCTTCGTGCCCCGGCTACTACTGGGTGGGGAGCGGAGGAAGATCACTCCGCCAGGGAAGGCAAGGAGATAAGCAGGTGGCTGGCCAAGATTTGTGCCAAGGCAGAACAACATGTGAGCGAAGCTAAATGGGCATGCGCTCGAAACTGAAGAAATATTCCCTCCACTCCGACCAGCACATGATCATCAGAAAGGGCCACAGATAATGGGAAAAATACAACCCCCCTATGCTAGTAGGCACGGCGGAGCGGGGGGGGGGGTGTAATTCTAATTTTTTTATTTTAGTTCTGCACGGACTGTCTTTGAAATTGCTCCTGCCCCCTATTAAATCCAATCTGGGGACAAAACCAGGGACAGACTTGGTCCGGGGACAGTGTCCTCAATCAGGGGACTGTCCCCTGAAACTGGGGATGCCTGGTCACCCTACTTTTGGCCCCACATCCCATCCATGTTTACAGCTTGCCAACTTACCTCTGCAACATCTCCAAAATAGGCTCCTTACTTACCAATTATACAACAACATTTCTAATTCACTCTCTGGTCATTTCTCACCTTGACTACTGCTACTCCCTCCTCATTGGATTACCTTTACATAGACTATCCCCTCTTTAATCCATCATGAATGTTGTTGCCAGACTCATCCACTTTACCAACTGTTCAGTGTCTGCTACTCCTTTCTGCCAATCCCTTCACTTACTCAACAAATTAAATTCAAAATACTAACAACCTATAAAGCCATCCACAACTCCAGCTACATCACTAACCTAGCCTTAAATACCAACTAAATTGTCCCCTTCATTCCTGCCAAGACCTCTGGCTCTCTAGTTCCCTTGTCACCTACTCCCATGCTCATCTCCAGGACTTCTCCTGAGCCTCTCCCATCCTATTGAACTCCCTATCCGAATCTGTCCGGCTAACTTCTACTCTTCTAGGCGATCTCTGAAAACCCTTCTCTTAAGAGAAGCCTATCCCGCCTCCACTATATCCATCAGCTCACCCCCCACAGTTATTGACCCTTCCTTTTATATTGTAAGCTCCAATGAGCAGGGCCCTCCTATTCCTCCTGTATTTAATAGTATCGTAACTGTACGGCCTTCCCTGATGTTTTCAAACACTGTGCAGACTGTTGGCACTATATAAATCCCATATAATAATAATAAAACATCAACATCATGCATTTTCACTGAATACTAAAGGCAAATAAGTTATTCACTTTGCAAGTGAATTTTCGATTTTTAAGGGAATTTTAGTTAATGTGGTAAAAATGTACTTTGCAAAGAATACTCAAGCAATGAAAATTGCATAGAAGTGGATGATGAAAGTCAGCAGAGCTTCACCTCATTTGAAAAGCAAAATTTACCTTCCAAATTGAACAGCCTATTTGCCTATTTTTTTCTGGACCTGGACTTGGATATAGGCAGGTGTAATCCGACTGTCAATAAGGCTGCATGGACCTTACAACTACTATAGAGGAAGTAAATAAACTTTTTTCTATCGCCCACATTACCTCCTTCCCCCTGGACCCTGTTCCTTCTCAAATACTACAGTCACCCTCTGGCTCTATCCTACACTCTTTAACTCATATCTTAAACCTCTCCCTCTCTACTGGCATCTTCCCCAACCTTCTAAAACATGCGCTAGTCACTGTGATACCAAAAAAGGCCTCACTGGTCCCTGACTCCCCTCCAATCTTAACCTAAGGCCGCATACACACGATCGAACATGTCCGCTGAAACTGGTCCCCAGACCAGTTTCAGGGGACATATTCGATCGTGTGTACGGCCTATCGGACCGTTTTCCAGTGGACAAAAGTTTCCAAACATGCTTAGAAACCTGTCCGCTGGCAACCTGTCCCTCTGACATGTTCGATGGTTAGTACACAAAATCATCGGACCAAAATCCTGCGCATGCTCAGAATCAAGTCGACGCATGCTTGGAAGCATTGAACTTCGTTTTTTCATCACATCGTTGTGTGCTACGTCACCGCGTTCTGGTCCAATGGGATTTTGGTCCGATGGTGTGTACGTACATCAGACCAACAGACCACTTCAGCCTTGTCCGATGAAAACGGTCCGTCGGACATGTTTCCTTGGACATGTCTGATCGTGTGTACAGGGCCTAAGACCCATCTCATTACTCCCTTTTGCCTCCAAATTCCTTGAACATTTAGTCTACAACCGACTGAGCTACCACCTCATTGAGAATAACCTTCTTGATCCCCTTCAGTCTAGATTTCGCCTACAGCACTGCACAGAAACTGCCCTCCTAAAACTCACAAGCGACTTACTAACAGCCAATACCAACGGTCATTATTTCTTGCTCTTGTAGTTGACCACCCCCTGCTCCTCAAAAAAAAAAAAAAATTTGCTCGGTTGGAATCTTATCTATCTCACCACACCTTTAGTGTCACTTACAACTCCACTTCCTCCGCTTCACCTCCTCTTACCAATGGGGTCCCCCACGGATCTGTCCTTGGAATTTTACTACTCTCGATCTACACATACTCCCTGGGTCAGCTGACCTGCTACCATTTATATGCCCAAATCTTTTTCTCTGCCCCTCAGCTCACCCCATCAGTCTCCTCATGCATCACTGATTTACTAACAGATGTATCAGCCTGAATGTCACTCCACTTCCTCAAACTGAATCTATCTAAAACCAAGCTCATGATATTTCCACCCCATGTACCCCATCCCCTGACTTCTCAATGGCACATCTATCAGTCTGTCCCCACATGCCAGGGTACTAGGGGTAACCTTAGACTCTGAACTGTCCTTTCAGGCCCACACCCAATCCCTGTTCAAATCGTGTTGCCTTAGCCGCCGCAACATTTCTAGAATACGCCCCTTTTTAACTACTGACACCACCAAGCTTCTAATTCAGTACATGGTCATCTCTTACCTTGACTACTACAACTCTTGATTGTATTATCTTTACATAGTCTATCCCCCCTTCAGTCCATAATGAATGCCGCTGGAAGACTCATTCACCTTACCAAACATTCATTGTCCTCCACCCCTCTCTACCAATCCAAAGCACTAATAATAATTTACAAAGCCATCCATAACTCTGCCCCCAGCTACATCACTAACCTAGTCTCAAGATACCAACCAAGCCGCTCTGCTCTCTAGCTCCCTTGTCACCTCCTCTCACGCTTGCCTCCAGGATTTCTCCAGAGCTTCTCCCATCCTTTGGAACTCCCTACCCCAATCTGTCTAACTGTCCCCTAATCTATCCATCTTTAGACGATCCCTGAAAACCCTTCTCTTTAAAAAAGCCTATTCCGCTTCTAACTAATACACTTTTTTACTTTCCCCATCAGCTTATCCCCCACAGCTATTACCTTTTGTATCAACTGAACCTCCCTTTTAGATTGTAAGCTCTAATGAGCAGGGCCCTCTGATTCCTCGTGTACCAAATTGTAATGCAACTGTAATGTCTGCCTTCATTTTGTTAAACCCTGCTCAAACTGTTGGCGCTATTTAAATCCTGTATAATAATAATGATAACAATTAGGTCCACTTGAAAATCTGACAGGCAGACCTGATCAGAATATCCATGTTAATTAAAGAGCCTATAATGGCTCTGAATTTCTACAATAATCACAGATATTTTACTACATTCATATAACAAAATGCTTTCAATTGTATATTTAACAGGCTAAAAGAGAGCAATTGAGGTGTTACAAAACCCACAACAGTAAAATCAGTCTTTATGTAGAATAGCATGCTTGTTATACTCACTGTGGAAATTAAGCGGTTAATCCTCTGCATTGGATAAAAAAGCTGTTTTATTCTGTATGCCTAGAACCTTCCCTGCTGCACTGTCTATCTGGGGAAGGCCAGCTAACACACAGGCAGATTAGCCAACCTGTACATGCTCAGTTATGTATTTTATGCTGGAGAGAACATTTCCTCAGAGCTAGGCAGGTCACATGACATTGACATTACACATGTGGGCATGTATACAGGCTATAGTGGAAATCTCCTCCTACCTGAATACACAGTTCTGGACAAACTCTGCAGGTCATCATGTTACTGTTGTATATGGATCAACTAAAAAGGTATATAGTGGCAGTATTTTAATGTAAAAAGAAGATGTATAAGCTGTGGCACTGTGTGTGGGCAGATTAACTATTTTCATATTACTGGGTTTAGTAACACTTTAAATGAAGTTCATTGCTAGAATTTAAATCACACAGTGAAAAAACAGAGAGCTTCCTCTACTGGCTACTTTACAAATCTCTATATTTAATACAATGGAAAAACATAGATGACCAAGTGTGTAAAAAAAGTCACATGAAAATTGACTTCTAGGTAAACATTGCTCTAATAACACAAGCGATACTGTGTGCTCACATATTATACGCGTTAGAGCATTACTATTGTTGACATGTTTTCATTCTCTTTAATAGGTTTGCTGAACCTCCAAAAGAGCAAATTGAAGGTGAAGATGAAGATGTTGCACAGGAGAGAATCAGAGTCCTGAAAGGAGGAGGAAAAAATGATATATTAAAACTGAAAGAACTGACAAAAGTAAATGTTTCTGCCTTTCTGAAGAGTATTTAAATACACTGGGCCAGATTCAGATACACTTAATATTGCGCTGCGTAATCGAAATACTCTACGCTGCCGTATTTTACCAGGCTCTACACTGAATTCTGTTAGATTTTTGCCCGTACGCTACGGCGGCGTAGTCTATTTCTCGCCGCGTAATCGAAATACGTGATTTTAAGGGGCGTGAAGCATTTAAATTAAGCGCGTCCCCGCGGCGATCGAACTGCGCATGCTCCGTTCAGAAATGTCCCGCCGTGCATTCTGCGAAATCACGTCGTTACGTCATTCGTTGTTTGTGTAGCGTCGTTTACGAACATTCCTATTCCCGGACGACTTACGTAAAAAATAATAAAAGACGTCGGAAAACGTAGAAATTCGACGTGGGAACGACAGCCATACTTAACATGGGCTGTCTAATATTAGAGCAGCAAAAAGCTGGTATAGTGTTACGCCAAAAAAAGATGACTAAAGGTGCCGTAAGAGATTGCGAATGAAGATCGTAATTTCCGGGATCGCCGGCAAAAGCTCATTAGCATACCCCGATGCAGAAAACGACAGGAAGTCCACCCAGTGGCCGCAATTTTATTGCAGCTTAGATTCGAAGGCGTACGAACACGTAATCCAGTTGAATTGAAGCCCGCAGCCATCTATTCTTGGTTTGAGGTTTCCGACTAGCTAAAAAACGCGCGTAATTTGAAATTACTCCAGTCTAACACCAGTTAGACAGGAGTTACGGCTCTCTGAATCTGTCCCACTGTGTACATGTTGATCATGTTTGCACAAAGATAGACATACATGCAAAACCTAAAAGGGTCAATTCATGTATGAGTTAAGCAGGCCATACACGGAGCAAATTTCAGCTGGTTCCTGATGAACCAGACCAAATTCAAACCATGGGTGGTCCTCCAAACTGAAAATTTTTGATCTAAAAATATAAGAACACGGACGAAAATCAACAGCCAAACAACAGCTATATCCAATCAGATGCAGCCACTGTTTGTGTATTTTAACAGCAGCAAGTGTTGACTGTTGAAAAGCAATAGCTGTCATTTCTTCATCCATGTTTTTTAGTGTGGATGAGGGGATAGGCAGATATCTTACAGTGTATGGTCAGCTTTATTGTAAATGTGTTCATTACTTTATCCATAGGTGTGCGCAGGCTATTGCATTAGGGTTTGCACCCCAAAGCTCAAACACACGTGCCTTTCTCTGCAGCCTCAGCTACACAGGGCAGTGAATGAATGGGAAGTGCTATTAGCTGAGCGGCTTCCTGTTCTTTCACAACTGAAGCATAGTAAACATAGTTTACTATGCTTCAGTTATGAATAAACACAGTGAGCGAGTGTGTTCATTGTGTTCATTTAGAAAAGAAAGGGGACGGTAAATTACATATTTACTAGTCCCTTACCCCGCTCTCCAAACTTAAACATCCCCTGCAGCAGCCAGAAGGATAAGAGTGAACTGAGGGGCGGAGGGGTTGGCACACCCCCTGCGCATGCCTATGACTTTATCCCATAATAATTTTCTCAGTTCATGAACATCTTATACATGTGAAATCAGGTTTCTTTCTTCTTCACGATTGAAAGCCTTAAATTTGTAGAGTTCATCTATTTTTTCTTCATTTTGATAAAGAATTTAACTAATAGGCCGCGTACACACCATGAAATAAATCCGATCAAATCGGTCTGACAGACTGTTTTGATCGGATTTGTCTGCTGGGATAGATTGGTTTGATCGTGTACACACGATCAAACCAAAATCCCCGGCGACGTGGCGGTGACGTTGACGCCGCCACGTCACCGTCACCAGGAAGTAAAACACTTCCGCACATGCGTCGAATCCATTCGACGCATGTGGGGACAGATATGTCTGCTGGTTAGTGTACTAACCAACAGACATGTCGGATGGACGGGTTCCCAGCAGACAGATTTTAAAGCATGCTTTAAAATCTGTCTGCTGGTAAAACCTGTCTGTCCGCCCGTACACACGATCGAATCTGTCTGCTGAAGCGGTCCGTCGGACCGTTTCCAGCAGATGAATTTGATCGTGTGTACGCGGCCTTAGAGATAAAAAAAAGAATATTGTGCCGTAATAAAAATACTGCATGTATTATGTTTTAGTAAACTGACTCAGTTCTCTCTACAATATACAGGTTTATGTGGGTAAACACACTCCTGCTGTGGACAAGCTTTGTATCGGTATCCGGCCTGGAGAGGTGAGTAACAATATGCAAAAGGTGACCTCATCTGTGTGCTGTTTTGCCTTTACTCTTTAGTAAGCAACTATATTGCTTAAAGCATATCCAGAGCCAAATAAAATGTGAATTCTGGCAGCTTACTAGCCTTGTATGGCTCCAGATGTGGAATTTTGCATAAAACTAAACTTTACTTGTTACTTTTTTGTTATAGGGCGGGGAAAGATTAGAATTTCTGTTGTGTTTTTATTAGAACTTTTTTGTCTAAACAGAAAGGGATGGGAAATCTCACCAATGAGGAAAAACAAAACTACATATCTTGTAGAATTAGGAAGGGTTTGAACATTCAGCATGTCTTTGCTGCTATCTGTGCCTTCCTATTATATATCCACTCCCTCCATTTCATGTCCTGGTGTCACAGGTATAAAAAGGAAACATTTCCCCCCAATAGAATCCAATCCAAAGCAAAAAATGCCTGACAAAGTTTTTCCACGCTATCCAAAGTTAAAAAATGTGGCTTTTTTTATGCTTGAAATTGTGTTTTTCCTTTTTTTGTGATTTGGTCATAGATTAACAGTATATATGTTCCACCTAGTGTTTCGGGCTGCTGGGAGTAAATGGAGCTGGAAAGACCACCACATTCAAGATGCTCACTGGAGATATTGATGTGACATCAGGGGATGCAACTGTTGCTGGATACAGGTATGTGGAATAAGTGGGTAATTTGAGGCTGTTGTAAACTGGGTGAATCCAGGACCAAAAACCTTACTGGCCTACCACTGCAACCTCTGCAAAATGGAAATCAAAATATTAGGACAATAGAGAGTAAAGAATTGTTAATAATTTAATGCATAGTGTAACAGTTCTTGGATACCCTGTATAGGAACCTCCGACAGACCTGTGTCTCCTGTCCTCCAAATGCACCGGCAGCCGTCAGACTCGCCATAGCCAGCCCTAACCCCTCAATCATGAGACAAGCCACACAGGTGTTGAGGGTTAAACATGCAGAGCATTAACTCTTAAGTACCAAACATACACTTTTAAACACAGTTAGGGACACTCCCCTTAGCCTTGTCATAGAGGGGGTAGGGGACAAGGAAGAACCAATGGAAACTCAACACTAAATTCAAACAACTACAGTTGAAACACATAAAAGGATTATGATAAGCAGGCTGCCCCTCCTTACACATCCCCTGCTGGGAGGTGTTTCCAGACTGTTGTCTACATGCCATGACCCAACACAACTAAACACAGCAACAAGAGAAGGGATGGGAAGAAGGGATGTAGTATTGCATTACATTACTGTATCTCAATGCCATTTTGTCCCCAAGTCTCGTAGTCCCACGTAGACAGTGGGTTCTGTCACACATAGATTGTGTGAAAAAAAGTTCTGTCACACGAGTGCCAATGTCAATGGGCTTTGGACTTTAGTTTGGAATGTTAATGAAATCATTTAGAATTTATTAGATTGTAATTTCAACCTGCAGTTGATCGCCTTTTGAGTTGCATTTGACCAGCTTCAAGTGGGTTTTGCCTTTTCATAGACTTGTAAGGCCCCATGCATACGAGACGCAAATGCAAACACATCTAAACACATTTTCAAAGGCAAAAAACGGCGTTTAAAACGCCCGTTTTTGCCGCGAATTTTGCTGCGTTTTACCGCGTTTGTGTTTATAAGCGTTTAGTTAAGAAACATCATAAGACTCTCCCTAAGCTCAAAAAACAATATTATTTAACAATTTCAGCCATTTTGTGAGACCAAAGTGAGTAGCAGCTGAAAGAGCAGCAGTATACTTGCATTTAGCGTGTCACTTGCCACAAGCTGTGGATTGTCCACTTGCCATGTCACCTGCCACAAGTTGTGAATTGTCCACTTGCCACGTCATCTACCATGTCACCTGGCCATGCCACCTGCCACAAGTTGTGGATTTTCCACTGGCCACGTCACCTGTCACGTCAACTGGCCACTTCACCTGCCTCAAGTTGTGGATTGTCCACTGGCCACGTCACCTGGCCACGTCAGCTGCCATGTCACCTGGCCACGTCACCTGCCACAAGTTGTGGATTTTCCACTTGCCATGTCACTTGGCCACCTCATCTGCCACAAGTTGTGGATTGTCCACTGGCCCCGTCACCTGCCACAAGTTGTGGTTTGTCTACTTGCCACGTCACCTGCCACAAGTTGCGGATTGTCCACTTGCCATGTCACCTGCCACGTCACCTGGCCACGTCACCTGCCACAAGTTGTGGATTATCAACAATGCAATGCAAGCAATTACAGTTGTTTATGTTTTTTGTAATGGTTTTTCATCATTTGCCATCATTTTTGAGATTTCTAATGTAAAAAAATAGGTCACATTTAAAAACGCCTATAAACGAAACCTGGCCATGTCAACTGCGACAAGTTGTGGATTGTCCACTGGCCACTGGCCACGTCAGCTGCCATGTCACCTGGCCACGTCACCTGCCACAAGTTGTGGATTTTCCACTTGCCATGTCACCTGGCCACGTCACCTGCCACATCACCTGGCCACCTCACCTGCCACAAGTTGTGGATTGTCCACTGGCAATGTCACCTGCCACGTCACCTGCCCCAAGTTGCGGATTGTCCACTTGCCATGTCACCTGCCAAATCACCTGGCCCCGTCACCTGCCACATCACCTGGCCACGTCACCTGCCACAAATTGTGGATTGTCCACAATGCAATGCAAGCAATTACAGTAATTACAGCAATTACGCGAAAACGTTTGCATCTGAACCCATTTGTTTGCTTCTGGAAAAACGAGGATAAACGCAACTGCCTAAAAACGACAATAAACGAGATTGTGTGCATGGACACATAGGATAACATTGAATGTGTTCAGGGGCAGTTGAAAAAACTGTCCAAATGTCTCTGAACTCGAGTTTACCAGCGTCTCGTGTGCATGGGGCCTAAGGGAATGCGAACCCTGCTTGAAAGGTACAATCTGAATCTTGAACGTCAGATGTTTTATTTTGGGGGGAGGGGTAACATATACTCACTTTCTATCCCAATGCCACTTTATCACCCTACAATACACAGTGTGTCTCAAGGTCAGAAAGTAAAATTTTTCCACATTCAGTGCACATACAGGATACAAATCTAAAGGTGGTTATTAATCTTTATTGTGATAACATGGTGTTTCTCCCTTACTAAAGTTTAAGCTTTTAAAAACGTTCTATTCTTTTGTTTAGTTAAAGGAGTTCTCTAAGCTAAAACTTTTAACCCCCGCTGTGCCCGGGCTGTAAAACTATACAAAATAAACTTTCACTTACCTGCCTACGATCCCCCTTGTTCCGATATCGCCGCCCGTGCCCCGGTCCCTGTCAGCTTCCTCTTCCTGCGGCTTGGTGACTCACTCTGCGCTCAGCCAATCAGCGGCCGCGGCGGGACATTGCTGCGGCCGCTGATAGGCTAAGCGCAGAGTGAGTCACCGACCCGCAGGAACAGGAAGCTGACAGGGACCGGTGCACGGGCGGCGATATCGGAACAAAGGGGGATCATAGGCAGGTAAGTGAAAGTTTATTTTGTATAGTTTTACAGCCCGGGCACAGCGGGGGTTAAAAGTTTTAGCTTGGAGAACTCCTTTAAAGAAAACATACTTTTCTTTAGATCGCAAGTCAGGAGCTTGAGGTATGAGAATCATCCTAGGCCTCACTAATCAAACTGTATAATTTTGAAAGTATATTGGAAGAGTCAGATTACCAAATAGTTAGGCAGTGTACACACGACAGGTTAAACCGATGAGAGCGCTCTGATGGAGCGTTTTCATCGGACCAAACCAATCGTATGTGGGCAACATCGGTTAGTTATCCATCGGTTAAAAAAAAAGGGAACTTGTTTTAAATTTAACCGATGGATTTCTAACCGATAGGTCAAAACCGATCGTTAGTAGGCACGACCTCGGTTAAAAATCCATGCATGCTCAGAATCAAGTCGACGCATGCTCGAAAGCATTGAACTTAATTTTTCTAAGCACGTCGTAGTGTTTTACGTCACCGCGTTGGACACGGTGGGATTTTTGACTGATGTTGTGTAGGCAAGACTGATAAAAGTCAGCTTCATCGAATATCTGATGAAAAAATCCATCGGATTAGATTCCATCAGATATCCGATCGCGTGTACAGGGCTTTAAAATATTTTGTTTATAGTATTTCTGGTAAATGCAATGGTGGTTGTGCTACCTCGAAGAAGTCACTTGGTAATTTGGATTCTCTGTTCTGTGCCTCGACTCTAAGAACAACCTCAGCCCCTCTGACACATCTGATTGAGTGAAAGTTACTGCAAGCTCTTATAGGATCACAAGTGTAGATACCTTTAACTTGTGTAGCGCTACCTCCTCAGGAGCCACTGGTTATTGTTTGGGATCAGCATATTAAGTTACCCTGTGATGTGGCATGGGGTAGTAGCAGAGAGTAGTAGCAGTGAGCGAATGTCCAGTCACCAAATGGATTTTAAGATGCCTTATTCCAGGGCCCAACAATGGCCAACATCAACAAGAGATAGGAAAGCCTGATGAAGCAATAGAGAGCAGTGCGGTATCAGGCCTGGATATAACACAGAGCAGTCTCGCTCTTGGTTGGTAGTAGTAAATACAGTTCGTCGCCACTCAGGAGGAGTGGGTGAAGTGCTTCCGGACAGACTCCCATTATAAGCCTGGCAGCCGTAATGTCACTTGGAGCTTGCTGGGAGGAACAGGTCTCTTTTACAGACCTGGCTCGGGCCTCTGCCACAGGTGCAGTACTTCAGTACTCAAGAGAACAATTCGGATTTGAGCGAATCCTCCCAGTAAATGCAATGAAAGGGTCACCGGTTGACAGCTGACATGTACCTGTCAATTCCAGGAACCAGATCCCGATGGTTCGTTCAAGCCCTTTTGGATAACCTGCCTCCGGGGTCCCCCACGGAACGGCAAATAGCCTGGGATCTTCTCAGTAAGGTTGGGGACCCAGTAAGTCACTGGGGCCCCCATCGACATCCGAATGGGTCTCCATGGGATAGGTGGTTCTGGCCAGGTGGGCCATGCGAACGGGGTCCATGGATGCACGCACCCTTAAGGTGGATGCCACACCTGGAACGTGAACCCCGCGCAGAGAAGAGGAACCGACCCAGAACACGCGGCAGCCGCCACATATATACCCCTCCCCAGCATGCCCAGCGAGGGAAGAACTCCTCTAATTGGCTGCTGGGGAAAAGTGGCTCCGTCAGAACCCCTCTAGCGCCAACTGTCGCCCAGGGGTTTTATCACACCTCAGGGCCGCAGACCGGCCCACAGGATAGTTCTGAAACAGCAGCAGCCTACAATTTAACAAATAAGGAATGGGAGCAAAGTAACTCTCTCACTTACCCACTAACTTTAGCGTAGTGCCCGCACTGAAAGTAAGGGGGCGCTACACTTGTTAAGAATTAGTACAAGGAAATAGACCAATATTTTCTCAAACTCTGTGCCGCATAGGATTTGCAGGTGTGTCATGGGAGTTTCGAATTTTTATTTAAATTGCTAACTTTTTGAAAATCTTGAAAATAAATTATGAGAAAAGTGAAAAATTGCACTCAAAAGTCAAAAAATAACATGAACATAATAATCCAAAGAATGTTAATATACAGTAAGTCCCTTCAGCAACAAGGGCAGAGTGAAAAAAAACAATTAGATGAATGAACATCAATCTAAATTGCTTGTGCAAAGCAAATCCAAAAAGGAATCCTCCGCCTTGTGACGTCACCAACAGTAAAGTCGGGATGTGCGCTTACCCAAAATGGTGGACCCTCTATTATGGAAGGTCATATAGGCATAAGACACATGCCCTCCTGCCACGCCTTTTAGTCTAGACCTGGTAGTAAATCCAAAAGTTAAAAAAGTAACCTATATAAAAACGCAATCTCTGTCAGTCTGTCATTCATTGGTTCATTAAAAATAGAGACCGTTCCATTCCAACTTTGATGGATTGTTTAGCGATGGAGAAATACTTAATCATGTCTGGAACTCTGAAAAGAGAATATTGATTCACTATTGTCACACAACTGGGTAGGCTCGGGGCGCAGTGCTTTGCACCCTGAGCCCACTTTTTTTTGAAACCTAAACCTTTTTTTAAAGCCTAAACCTCTGGCTCTAATCACATGTTTAAAAAAAAAAATTGAATCCATGGTCAACATGTAGATTTAGTAGGCCAAATTCATGGATAGGGGCAGGCACCCCTGTGCCCTGCACTACGGACCGCCACTGAAGAGGAGATTCAAATTGCGAAATTGCGAAACACGCGGTTAACAAGCCTTTCGCAATACAAGCATTTTTCCTTGGAAATACTCAGAAAAACTTTCCAAGGGTTTTCGAGTTCAGCCGAGCTGTCCCCGAGTATTTTCGAGGCTCTCCGGCACCCCACCCACCTCTGACCACATGCGGTATTGCATGCCAAAGAAATGAATGCGGAACAAATTATTTTGAACTCGCTTTGGTATGCGAATGCTTTGGATTACTAGCACTCTCCTGGAACCTATTATGCTCGTAAACCAAGGTTCCGCTGTACACAGAAACAAAACAAATAACCTGACATGAGTTGTAACCCTTAAACATAGAAGGTGGGTCATATTTTAATTGTAATGAAGGGTCAGTTTCTGCATGTTTGCTGTTTTCTCAATTATTTTTCAAGTTTTATCATATATTGATTTACTTCCAGCATATTGTCAGACATTGCAGACGTACATCAGAACATGGGTTACTGCCCTCAGTTTGATGCCATTGATGAACTGTTGACTGGACGTGAACACTTAAAATTGTATGGTCGTCTTAGGGGAGTTCCTGAGGAAGAAGTTGACATGGTAAGATTAATGTACTATATATCAATGGTGCAACATCTTGGACTTTATATTATAATAATTATACCAATATTATAAGTATCCTGCCCTCTGTGTAAACTCCAATCTCTTTCACAGGTTGCAGATTGGGGAATTGAAAAGTTGGGCCTTAAAAAGTATGCAAACCAGGCAGCTGGAACCTACAGCGGTGGAAACAAACGCAAACTGTCTACTGCGATTGCTTTGATAGGCTGTCCTCCAGTGGTGCTGCTGGTTGGTATTTTAATATACTTCTCTTTTCTGTCTAATCTCAGTTCTTTAAATGGTTTGTTTTATTCTAGCTTAATAAATAGGCTACCAGCACCAATTTAAAAGCTTTATGATGAGGACACAGTCTTTTATCAACCAAGCAGAAGCTGCAAATGTCCCTCTCCATGTACTATAACAAACCTACTTTACTATTGCCACTAGCCTCCTATTTAGGGCCATCTTTAATGCAGGGCAAAAGGGGAAGCTGCCCTGGGCCCACTCATTGCTGTGGGGCCCAAAGCAGCTGCCACTTCAGCCCACACTGCCAGCAAATAGTTGATAAGTGGATTTGGGAGGGCCTAAGAAAATGTTTGCCCAGGGTCCAATCTTTATTAAAGATGGCCCTGCTCCTATTGTCTCTCCCCATGCCTCTTGCCGATTTCAATCTGCCCTGTGAGGAGAGAGAGTGCGAGCGGAGAGAGCTGCTGCTTGTAGGAACAGGGCTGGATTGAGAATGGGTTCAGGTAAGTATAAGGGGGAGTTTGGGAAGGGAGAGAGAGGCATACAGGTTTTTCTACCTTTACAACCCCTTTAACCACTTGCTTACTGTGCAGGTATACCCCCTTCCTGACCAGGTGAAATTTCAGCATCCGGCACTGCGTCGTTTTAACTGACAATTGCGCGGTCGTGCGACGTGGCTTCCAAACAAAATTGGTGTCCTTTTTTCCCCACAAATAGAGCTTTCTCTTGGTGGTATTTGATCACCTCTGCAGTTTTTATTTTTTGCGCTAAAAACAAAAAAAAGAGCGACAATATTTTTTACTTGTTGCTATAATAAATAGCCCATTAAAAAAAAAAAAAAATTCTCAGTCTAGACCGATACGTATTCTTCTACATATTTTTGGTAAAAAAAAAAAAAAAAAACGCAATAAGCGACTGGTTTGCACAAAAGTTATAGCGCTTACAAAATAGGGGACAGAATTATTATTAATTATTTTTTACTAGTAATGGCGGCGATCTGCAATTTTTTTGGGACTGTGACGTTATGGCGGACACATCGGACACTTTTGACGCCATTCACATTTATACTGCGATCAGTGCTATAAAATTGCACTAGTAACTGTATAAATGTGACTGGCATTGAAGAGGTTAACACTAGGGGATGAGGAAGGGGTTAAATGTGTACCCTGAATTGTGTTCTAACTGTGGGGGGTGACTGGGGGAGGTGACCGATCTGTGTCCCTATGTACAAGGGACACAGATCGGTCTCCTCTCTCCCCTGACAGGACATGGATCTCTGTGTTTATACACAGAGATCCATGTCCTTGTCCCTGTAACCGCCGATTGTGAGTGCCTGGCGCACATTGCGGCCACCAGGCACGCGCACCGGTATCTCAGGAATGCGGCGGGCCTCTAGTGGCCTGGAGGAGTGGAGGACGTCTATAGACATCCTCCCAGAGAATTAGAGCCACCCTGCGGCCGTACAAAGGCGTACGGCCATCGGGAAGTGGTTAACTTGTTATCATACTATTGTTATTCCTTTACCAGTTAGACAGGTAAAACTTGTATTTATCTGTTTGAAACTAAGTATTATTAGTGATATTTTTTACCTGTGTCTTCACTATGTGGGCTATTATTTTTCTAGTTTTAGACTACATTGTAATATGAAACTGATATAAAAAGGTGTACGCAAAAAAAAACCCACAAAATGCAGCATAATGCTTTCTAGAAAAGGCAGTAAAAATATACCTTACTCAGAGTACAGGACGCAGCCAACTTATTTATTCACCCCGGGTGAGCACCCACCCCACTCTGTGGGTCCTCAGTTTTTCGCTAGTGTCTGTAGGTGATGGACCTCTTCTCCTTCCCTGAGAAACCCGCTTCACAACTTCATTTATTTTATTTATTTTTTCAAAATATCTTTTCAATCAACCTCACTGTCTACATAAGCAATGTATCAGATGGACCTTAGTAGAACCTTGAGAACCATACCCACAACCCATGCTGTGCGGGTGGTCTGTAATGTTGCTTTGGGACTGAATCCTGCATTAAGTGCTTGCTTTTGCACTTCATGTAACAAGTTGTTAGCTGTTGGGTGCTATATAGGAATGAGCTTCGAGTTCAACTGGAACATTGCTGTTCGCCGAACAGCGAACAATTTGGGGTATTCGCGGCAAATTCGAAAAGCCGCAGAACACCCTGGAAAAGTCTATGGGAGAAATCTAAAGTGCTAATTTTTAAGGCTTATATGCAAGTTATTGTCCTAAAAAGTGTTTGGGGACCTGGATCCTGCCCCAGGGGACAATGTATCAATGCAATTTTTTTTTTTTTAAACTGAAGTTTTTCAGGAGCAGTGGTTTTAATAATGCTTAAAATGAAACAATAAAAAAATAAATATTCCTCTAAATTTCGTACCTAGGGGGTGTGTAAAGTGTGCCTGTAAAGCAGCGATTTGTTTCCCGTGCTTAGAACTGTCCCTGCACAAAGTGTAATTTCCGAAGGATAAAAAGTCATTTATAATCACTGCTCTCGGAAAAAGTTCAGTTTTTAAAACTTTTTTTGCATTGATACATGTCCCCATGGGCAGGACCCAGGCCCCCAAAAACTTTTTAGGACAATAACTTGCATATTAGCCTTTAAAATGAGCAATTTAGATTTTAAACGTTCGAGTCCCGTAGACTTTAATGGGGTTCTAAAGTTCACACAAACTTTTAGTCTGTTCGCAGGTTCTGGTGCGAGCCGAACAGGGGAGTGAGTGTTCGGATCATCACTAGTGCTATACAGGTCAAGGGCCATGGTCCATCACAATGGAGCTCAGTCTCAGCAGACTCTTCGTGGATATGCCTTCAGTGATAAGTGAAGCCTGGACTTTATATACAGTCTAGCATTGTTAACAAGACAGGTCACCTTGTATCTTTGACCGTGACTCTATAAAATGGGGCTATGTTTGGAATATAGTCACCATACAATTTACATTTTTCTACTCACTCTTTATACCGCCATTTTATCCTAGAACCTTCAGAAGTAATTCAGGTGCTTCTGCCCACCTTTTGCCATTTGCTGCAGTATGGTCTACATCTGTGTTACTGCATACTCCCACCAGACACGCTTACCTATGTCCAACACTCTACTCTGTGAGTACCTTCAGAGGAATACCCTCACTTGACGCTATGGCAGAGACCAGGCGAAACTGAGCCAACTCTAAACAGCAGGTTAACATTTGCTCTGCCAAAGGCCCGCTCAATACTCAGCCTCAAAGTGATGATGCACGCCTTGAATCGGAGCAGGAACCAGTCTTAACACTAGCTACTGAATCCAATTCTAGTTTTATTTCAAGCACACTAGTGCCCTATTTGACAAAAGCAACATTTTCTGCATCTAAAGTGCCTTGAAAAAGTATTCATACCCCTTTGAAATTTTCCACATTTCAAGGCACTGTATGTCACAATTTCTCAGTTAGATTATGATTTTAATACAACCAACCCTTCTCTTACCTCTGTTTTTCAACTTGTATCAGACCCTGATATGCTGTTGCTAGATGAGTCTGAATTAGACATAAGTGAAGAGAATGTAGAAGAAGTGTTGGAGAAATCTGCAGGAGATTTCTCTCCCCACACTGTCGTCATATTAAATAGGGAGCTTCCCGCAATATGCTTGCTAATGTTGAAAAGCTTGTCGCCTCTGTACACAAAAGCTTAGGTATTGTCCAGTTAGATTCACCTCTGTCTCATCATGCACCTCTGGGCACAAAGAGACCTACTAATCCTATCAAAAATTCAATGTTAACGGGCAGATAGAATGGACAGTCTATGATGATTGGGAGACTCCTGAAAGGATTTTTACTCTCTCAAATTTTTACTGAAATCTATTCAGTTGAGAGAGTTTACAAAGAAATGGTCAATCCATGTGGTTGACCCTGCAGTCTCTGTCCTAAACAAATAACTTGCTGTACTCATTGAAAATGTTCCATCTTTTTTAAAGACTCTGTGGACAGGAAATTGTTAGACCCTTTAACCGCTTAAGGACCCATTCACGCCGATATACGTCAGCAGAATGGCACGGCTGGGCACATCCACGTACATGTACTTTGCTCTTTAAGCCGTGACCGCGACCGCGGGACCCACGGACCCCATCGCTGCTGGAGTCCCGCAATCGGTCTCTGGAGCTGAAGAACGGGGAAGCTGTGTAAAGTGTAAGTGTAAGTGTAAACACAGCTTCCGCGTTCTTCACTGTGGCGCCGTCATCGATCGTGTGATCCCTTTTATAGGGATACACAATCGATGACGTCACACCTACAGCCACACCCCCCTACAGTTAAAAACAGACATGAGGTCACATATAACCCCTTTAGCGCCCCCTTGTGGTTAACTCCAAAACTGCAATTGTCATTTTCACTGTAAACAATGCATTTTTGATGCATTTTTTGCTGTGAAAATGACAATGGTCCCAAAAATGTGTCAAAATTGTCCGAAGTGTCCGCCATAATGTCGCAGTCATGAAAAAATTGCTGATTGCCGCCATTAGTAGTAAAACATTTTTTTTTTATAAAAATGCAATAAAACTATCCCCTATTTTGTAAACACTATACATTTTGCGCAAACCAACCAATAAACGCTTATTGCGATTTTTTTTTTTACCAAAAATAGGTAGAATACGTATTGGACTAAACTGAGGATTTTTTTTTATATATATATTTTTGGGGGATATTTATTATATGTGCAAAAACAGTGTAGCACTGGACAGCATATACCACATAAGTATCTAAAGTAACAGGTGTAAACAGTGTTAATCTATAAATGGTAACAATCAAAATGTGAATACACAAAAGCTATAAGTGCATAGGTTGTTATAACACTGTGCCAATCAATATGGCACTGAGCATAAAGTACTTATAAATATCAACAGATAAATAAACAGTGTAAAAATAAAGTGACCAATTCAGCATATGAGGTGCAAAACAAATAGAGTCCACAGAAAAAAGCTGGGATTTATTAGCCCCTTCCAATGCAGGTGATGAAAAGATGCAAACAATGAAAGTCCAATTAGGAGATCCACAGGTGAGAAAGGAGGGAGATTTCAGACATCAGTGGCCCAACACCAGTAGAAATAAAGGCTTACCAGAAAGCCTGTGACTATCCCTTTCAGGAGTAGTCTAAACAGGCATAGCAGGAAATTCTGATCCTTTGGGGTGTCAGGAACGAATCCGCATCTCTCCACAGATTAGATGGTAGAATCCACAGCTCCTCATGGGGTTAACCACTGCTTCCAAATGGAACTTGCATAGATGTATGTGAGCATGTGTTTATCAAACACCATGTGGGGAAAAAGAAAGGAACAATCCCATAGTGTAGGCGTAAAAACGAGAGGGTTTATTTAAAAACTAAAACATTTTTTTTAAACAGCTTAAAATACTCTCATTCATAGAGAGTGATACAAAAGTCCTTGTAAGGATAAAAAGCTCCGTATGAATAACAGACCGCCTAAGGCCGTTAGCATATGCGCAATGCGAGTGTGTCTGCCCGACGATCGTTTCGTCGTAATGACATCATCAGGGGCACCTTTTTGCTATATTTATTATAGCAAAAGGTAAAAAATATTGAATTTTTTTCAAAATTGTCCCTCTATTTTAGTTTATAGCGCAAATAATAATAACCGCAGAGGTGATAAAATACCACAAAAAGAAAGCTCTATTTGTGGGAAAAAAAAGGATGCCAATTTTGTTTGGGAGCCACGTCGCATGACCGCGCAATTGTCAGTTAAAGCGACGCAGTGCCACATCGCAAAAATTGTCCGGTTCCTTTAGCTGCCTAAAGGTCCGGGTCTTAACAATTCCTTTTTGTCAAATCGCTAAAAAACTGTCCAAAATCAGTCAGGTTTCCTGAGGGACTTGTCCCAAATCGTTTTTCTGACAGTATCATCGCATCACAAGCTCAAGTGATTCTATTAAAACCTGTCCACAATATAAAAATCCAAAGGAAGGATTTGTCCTTCAACAAACTTCCTCACCCAGAGCTCCTGCCTCTTTTCAGAACTCACAGGACAGACTATCTAGATCAGCCCTCAAAAATTCCACTCCCCTCCTCGAATTTTTGCGAGCGGGATTTAGGGCAGGGCAAGTGAGGAGCAGGGACGGACCAGGCTGACAGTTCCCTGGCAGAAGTGGTGCGGCCCAGAGGGGGGTAAGCAAGGGCCCCCCGTTCTAAAACTGTCAGCCATAGGACACAGAGCGACAGGGCCGGACTGCCCTGGGGGCGCTTTAAGCTGAGGCTATAGTGCTCCCATCCCTCCTTCTTTCCTCCTCCTCCTCTTGTGAATCATGGAGATGCCCGATGTGTGTCATGGAACTGGGTCTGTGTTCGGCGGTGCTGTAACGAGATCCCATCCCCTCTAGACTGGCTGGTGAGATAGGAGATGGAACACTGATTAAATCAAGAGCACTGGAAACGTCAAAAAGCATGACCCTCACACTGCTTGCTGACTTATCCAGGTGTGCATAAATGCGCTTTAACATGAAAATTATAGTATCCTCAACCCCCAGTCTTGGCTGGTATGCAAACTGAACTGAACCGAACTTTCGTTTTTTTTTTTTTACCTGGACCCGAACAATTTCCTGAAAGTTCGGGTTCGGTGTTCGGCTATGTAACGGCGTGCTGCAGGGCAGCCAATCAGCATTTATTTTACTTGTGTGACTTGGAAGCCATCACAACCATGCCTAGTAATGGCATGGCTGTGATTGGGCAGTGCAGCATGTGACCGAGCATGTGATCCAGCCTCTATATAAGCTAGAGGCACACAGCACAGCTTGTCACTCTGCTTTAGCTAGGGTAGGGAAAGGCTGCCGCTGCTCTCAGGGACAGATTTAGATAGGATCGTCCTGCTTCAGAAATCAAATTACAATACTCAGCGATCGATCTACATAGCATTAGCTACATTAGGGAAAGGTTCCTGATTGTGCTTATAGGGAGAGAGTTAGGAGTCAGTCCTACTTCACAAATCTAATATCAGCAGCACTACATATGTTCCTGTGAGATACTCTGCATATTGCACCAGCAATGCATATGTTCCTGTGAGATACTCTGCATATTACACCAGAACTGCATATGTTCTTGTCAGATACTCTGCATATTGCACCAGCACTGCATATGTTCCTGTAACATACTCTGCATTAGCTACTGTAGGGAAAGGTTCCTGATTGTGCTTATAGGGAGAGAATTAGTTAGGAGTCAGTCCTACTTCACAAATCTAATTGTACCAGAATACTGTCCCATCATTGGTATCATTGGCAGGAATAGTTTTCCATCATTGGTATCATTGGCAGGAATAGTGTCCCATCATTAGTGTCAGTGGGAGAAATATTCGCATCATTGGTATCAGTGGGAAGAAAAAGTGTCCCATCATTTGTGACAGTGGGAGAAATAGTGCCCCATCATTGGTATCATTTGGAGGAATAGTGTCCCATCATTTGTGTCAGTGGGAGAAATATTGGCACATCATTGGTATCAGTGGGAGGAATAGTGTCCCATCATTGGCAGGAATAGTGTCCCATCATTTGTGTCAGTGGGAGAAATAGTGCTGCATCATTGGTATCAGTGGGAGGAATAGTGTCCCATCATTTGTGTCAATGTAAGAAATAGTGCCCCATCATTGGGAGGAATAGTGCCCCATCATTTGTGTCAGTGGGAGAAAGAGTGCCCCAGCATTGGTATTATTTGGAGGAATAGTGTCCCATCATTTGTGTCAGTGTGAGAAATCTTGGCGCATCATTGGTATCAGTGGGAGGAATAGTGTCCTATCATTGGTATCATTGGCAGGAATAGTGTCCCATCATTTGTGTCAGTGGGAGAAATAGTGCCTCATCATTGGTATCATTTGGAGGAATAGTGTCCCATCATTTATGTCAGTGGGAGAAATAGTGCCCCATCATTGGGAAGAATAGTGCCCCATCATTTGTGTCAGTGGGAGAAATAGTGCCCCATCATTAGTATCAGTGGGAGGAATAGTGTTCCACCATTGGGGAAGGTTGCTGCTTGTCAAGATTTTTTCATGTTATTTTAAGTTATTTCCCTATCCACATTTGATTGCAGAGTACTTGCCATGCCCTTACCAACATTTTGCTGCCATTTGCAGTCCTCTAGCCCAGTGGTCATCAACCCTGTCCTGCAGGGCCCACTAACAGGCCATATTTTATGTATTATTTTGGGGAGATGCAGACTGGAATACTGCAATCACTGAGCAGCAAATGATATCACCTGTGATGTATTTCAGTTATCTTGCAAACCTGGCCTGTTAGTGGGCCCTGCAGGACAGGGTTGATGACCACTGCTCTAGCCCTTTCCCTTCGTTTTTTAGAGACATTTTAGTAGTCAAAAATTTGGGCCCCAATTGACTTCAATGGGGTTCGGGTTCGGGTCACGTTCGGGTCCCGAACCCGGACTTTTTTCCAAAGTTCGGCCGAACCCCGAACATCCAGGTGTTCGCTCAACTCTACTGCGTAGGTGGTCAGAACAGAAGTGGGAGCGAGTACCTGTCAATATTGGGTACCTGACCCCCCTCCCCGGCTTCTTAGAAGTGGCAATTCTACAAGAGGAGCAGGGGACGAATCCCTTAAAGCGGAACTTCCCCTTTTGGGTGGAGCTCAACTTCAACACAACAAGAAAATACAGAGGATAATGCATAAAAAAAAAAAACAAGAGCCGAAGGCTCTATCTGTCCATAATAGACTACACAATATTTATATACAATATATTTTAATTCACCTGGATTTTAAAAAACGTTAAACATTTTCCTGACCTTGTTGAAGAAAGATAGAAAACACCTTTGAAACTATCATCTATAATGTTAATTTAGTGATTCTCTTTTTTTAATATGTGCAATAAGTGCTCCTGCCATTTCATCAATATATTACCATAATGATGTATACTTTGACAATTTAGGATGAACCAACAACAGGAATGGATCCACAGTCTCGTCGCTTCCTGTGGAATTCTATTGTCGGTATTATCAAAGAAGGCCGAGCTGTTGTGTTAACCTCTCACAGGTAATTGTAGATTGTAGTACTGGCCAGTGGTAAAGCATGGGTTGCCTGCCACCTTGGGCAATGCTGGTATTCAGGGCCGCCATCAGGGGGGTACAGGCAGTACACCTGTAAGGAGCCAGGGCCCCAGATGGCAACCCCCCCTTTTTTATTTATTTTTTATAAAAAATATATATTTTTTTATATAATCTTATTTTATTTTTTATTAACCACTTCAATACCGGGCTTTAAAACCCACCTCCTTCCTGGGCCTATTCTGGCACTTCTCTCCTACATGTACAAATCATCATTCTTTTACTAGAAAATTACTCAGAACCCCCAAACATTATATATGTTTTTTTTAGCAGACACCCTAGGGAATAAATAGGCGGTCATTGCAACTTTTTATTTTGCATCGTTTTTGCACAATCATTTTTCAAACGGCTTTTTTTTTGTAAACATCCCTTGTAATAGGAAATGTGTGTGACAGGTCCTCTTTAAGGAGAGATGCGGGGTCAATACACTTTCAGTGTATTTCTTTTAAGCCGGGTGTACCGGTCTTCCATTCACTGTTCCCAGTGTCTGCTTGGGAACAAGCAGTGTATTTCAGTGTATTTCTTTTAAGCCGGGTGTACCGGTCTTCCATTCACTGTTCCCAGTGTCTGCCGGTCTTCCATTTACTGTTCCCAGTGTCTGCTTGGAATCCTGGTGTAAAGGAAAGTAGAAGGGAAAATCCTGCTGCTGCCAACCAGTTGTGACGGTGGTCGAACATATCCCCGTCAAGCATTCCCTTCTTCTTCCATAAAAGAAATCACCCACTATTCCATGAGTAGGAATATTCCTGGAATCGCCGAATAATCCATACATAAGCCAAGGCTTAATGCTGAATGTAAACAGGACACACTTTATTGAAAACACAGCACACTTTTATACAGGATTTGGGAAATCCCGCCCCCAACAACCGCGTTCTTATTGGTCCTTTTTTCAGTTCCCCATCAGGTCCACCTTCCATGCAAATGAGGACTTCAAAATGTCTCAGCAGAGATTGGTCCCAAAGCTTGAATAGCCTGAATATGTGTATTGAGACAGAAGCCCCCAGGGGGTAATTACTACAATGAAGCAATCAGAACAACAATTAACACCTCTACACACTGGACAATAAAATGTCTCTCACAAGCCTGACTCCACTTATTTCACTAGTCGGAGCCAAGCATTGAAGGGTCATTGTCCTAGTGACCTAGTCAGGACAAATTAAGCCACTTCCAGTATCTCTTGCAATATGTACTCCACAATGTCTCATCTTCTGCAATACATGAATTAGGATTTCACGTAGAAACACTTCAGTATTTCATGGTCCATGACAAGTAGGTATTGTGGTGCCAGTTTTCCCTGGGAGATCCAGAGTTAGGATCCAGAAGAAGGTCCTGCAGACTCTAAGCCCAGTCCCTGTTAGTCCCCATAATCAGGATATGGGGGGGGGGCAATGAGGTAATTCTGGAGCCTAGGGTGGCCCCGCATAGATCAAGGGTACATGCCAACTGACATGCATGGTGGCAGCTGGTCGCCAGCTAGCTACATATTAGACTCATGCCTACTTCCCAGCTCTGGTCCTAGACGGCTCTGATTTAGACAGTCCTTGACATGCCACTCACTGTCTACAAAGCTCTATTAGTCAAAGCACACCAATCACAGGTGATACTACTTTCCTTTTTTTTTTGTGCCCCTAAGAAATTTGCACCTATGGCAACTTCCCCTGTGGCCCCACCCATGCTACACTACTGGTACTGTCATTATCTTATCTTCCCAAGCTGTTTCTTTATAGCATGCCAAGTATAAAATCCCTTGGTTGTAGTTTGAACTTGTTTAAAAATGTTTACAGAGTCTGCTTACAGTAGTTTTATAGCGCCAACATGTTACATAGCACTTTAGGGAACATACTGAGCCAGTCCATCAGTTTTCTACCCTTGAAAAAAATCACATATTTGAAGAACAGTTTGGATCTAATTTTACGCTTTTGTTTTTAATAGCAAAGTGATTTTGTCTTCTAATTATAATATATTAACATAACTCTCCCTCTAAATTGTGAGATCTATGCTATTATATATTTTTTGTTGATGTTGAGGTTTATACTATGCACCTGTATGTATTTAAAAGAGAAGTGTGGGAATCTAAATTAATAAACAATCTGGCTAAATGGGTGCAGAATCAAACCGAGCGCCAGCTGTCCCTCACTGCCTTTACACTGAGAACTGCGCGATCAAAGACAACTGATCGCTTAATACTCTGTCACCGTTCTGTGGGGGTGGAATCAGCTGGATCCCAACATTATTATTATTGGGATCCTTCCAGACCCGGGACCGGCTCTGTGACATCAGCTGATCACAGACTTTAGCCCACTGGATCCTGTGACACAAGAGAGGTAGACATACTCCTCCTTTAATACTTTTTGCCGCTTTGTGTATTTGTATTATGTTCCCCCTTACTGTATCACTTTGTATATTAATATGAAAGATGGTGGCACTATATAGAAAAATGTCCCTAATTGAGCAGAATATCATTGCCATTAGGCAGAGAAGGAATGTACTTATAGGCAAAAGGTATAGGGATGTATCCTTGTATAAATATTGGCACACACACACACACACGGTCATCTTATATAAATTTACCGCTACGATATTCTAAACCAGAGAAGGAGATGTTTTCTGTAAATTAGGTGAAAGGTGCTGCTTTCAGCACCAAAGACTTTAAAGTGTCAGAATTCTCGTGTTGTATTTATGTCTTGCGTTAAGAGTATGGATGAGCTTCGAGTTCGAGTAGAACTCATGTTCGACTCGAATATTGCTTGTTCGCCGAACAGCGAACTGTTTGGGGTGTTCGCGGCAAGTTCGTGTGAACTTTAGAACCCTGTTAAAGTCTATGGGACGCGAACGTTTTAAATCTAAAGTGCTAAATTTAAAGGCTAATATGCAAGTTACTGTAATTAAAAGTGTTTGGGGGCCTGGATCCTGCCCCAGGGGACATGTATCAATGCAAAACAAGTTTTAAAAACTGCAGTTTTTTTGGCAGCAGTGATTTTAATAATTCCTTTAAGTGAAACAATAAAAGTGAAATATTCCTTTAAATTTCGTACCTGGGGGGGGGGATGTATAGTATGCCTGTAAAGTAGCGCTTGTTTCCCATGTTTAGAACTGTCCCTGTACAAAGTGTCATTTCTGAAGGAAAAAAAGTAATTTAAAATCACTCGCGGCTATAATGAATTGTCGGCTCCCGGCAATACAGAGAAAAGTCATTCATAAAAAAAAAATATGTGGGGGTCCACGGCATTTTTTTTTACATTTGGGGTGGAGTTCCCCTTAAAATCCATACCAGACCTGAAGGGTCTGGAATGGATATTTGGGGGGAACCCCACATAATTTTTTTTTAATTTGACGCAGGGTTCCCCTTAATATCCATACCAGACCCGAAGGGCCTGGTAATTGAATTTGGGGGGACCCCCATGCATTCTTTTTTTATGAATGACTTTTCTCTGTATTGCTGGTATCCGACAATTCATTATAGCCACGAGTGATTTTAAATGACTTTTTTCCTTCAGAAATTAAATTTTGAGCAGGGACAGTTCTAAGCACAGGAAACAAGTGCTACTTTACAGGGATACTATACACCCCCCTAGGTACGAAATTTAAAGGAATATTTAAATTTTACTGTTTCACTTTAAGCATTATTAAAATCACTGCTCCTGAAAAAACGTCAGTTTTTTAAAACTTTTTTTGCATTAATACATGTCCCCTGGGGCAGGACCCAGGTCCCCAAACACTCCCCTGGGGCAGGACCCGGGCCCTCAAACACTTTTTAGGACAATAACTTGCATATTAGCTTTTAAAATTAGTACTTTAGATTTCAAATGTTCGAGTCCCATAGACTTTAACAGGGTTCTAAAGTTCACACAAACTTTTGGTCTGTTCGCAGGTTCTGATGCGAACCGAACCCAGGGGTGTTCGGCTCATCCCTGGTTAAGAGTACCAATAGTCGTGCCATGCCTATGCTTGCTCCCACCATTGATATATACTGTATGACTAGCTGGGGAAGAGGGGCAAATTCCACGACTATTTTTTCACATACATGTATAATTACTATTGGTAAAGAACCTCCAAAACAATGGTAATGTTTGATGTACAGTGCTTGCTGGACTTCTTTGTCTCTACCCCAGACATTGGTACAGAGTAGGACTAGTTTGAGTGGAAGCTAATGACCTTATGTGTATGTTTATACAGTAGTAACCCTTTTCAGCCTTTTACTCCATGTCTCGGGAGACAAATTAAATAATTGGAGTCTGAAGGAAGAACTTTCCTTGCATTTATGGTCAGTGGGAAGACTAGTGTCCCTACAGTGGGAATCTAAATGCCACTCTTAGAAAAGTAAAAAAAAGTTGGCATCGTGCTCCTGGGTATGCCAAAGTGCCACTGGACCCAGGGTTATGCAAGCACCATCAGGTGATAAGTCAGTCAGCCACAGCTCAAGGGACCTCTATCAACCAAGGCCAGATTAAGAACATCATGGGCCTGGTGCTGAGGATTTTGGTGAGGCCTTTTATAAATAATAAATAAATGCGTGGGAATGACATTAACGCAGCCCGGCCAAGGCAAGTGACCAAAGGCACAGAACCCGGGTGTAGATGGAAGCGCCCGGGCCCCGCCGGACTGATCACAGCGCAGCACTGGAGGGCTCAGTCTGAAAATTTAAGTGTACCCTAATTTGCTTATATGCTGTGCATTCTTGTACATTGTGGCATAACCTACCCTAGGGCCTCTAAAAAGTAGTAATGTTAGGAAAGTTTACTACCGCTTTAATTTAACTACCGTGATAACAGGATCCCAGAAACCTCTCATGGGGCCCCCTACTGACCCAGTGGCCATTGGGCAGTGCATAAGTGCATAGTTGCCAACATTTAAAAAATATTTTCAGGGACACTTTTTTCACAAGTGCTATATTTAGAGAAGCTGAGATCTCCTATGTTCCTCTATACATCACAGTAGTAAAATTAAAAACAAAATTAAATGAGTACTAATAATGGGGCAGAACAAATATGAGAACTGAGATTTCTTTTAGTTTAACTAACAAAAGTGTGTCCATTCCAGAGCTGGTAACATTGAGGATATTCAGTATATTTGTAAAGAACTGTTTTTGCGGGTAAGCGACATAGGGGAGGAGTATGGATGGTATATAAGTGGGAAGTATGTGCAGGTGATGGAGAGGAATGTGGAGGGTCTAACATTGGGCAAAAGGGTATGGCAAAAGGCACTATGTACAGGAGAGGAGTGCGGAGGGTATGACAGTGTGCAGTATGTACAGGAGAGGAGTGTGGCGGGTATGACGATGGGCACTATGTAGAGGAGAGAAGTGTGGAGGGGATGACAGTGAGCAGTATGTACAGGAGAGAAGTGTGGAGGGTACAACCGCGGTCAGTATGTACATCAGAGAAGTGTATGACAGCAGGCGCTATGTACAGGAGAGGAGTGTGAAGGGTATGACAGTGAGCAGTATGTACAGGAGGAGTGTGGGGGTATGACAGAGGGTATTATGTACCAGAGAGTGTGGCGAGTATGATGGGGCAGTATGTATAGGAGAGGAGTGTGGGGGGTAGGACAGTGGGCAGGGCCGCCATCAGGGGGGTACAGCCAGGGCCCCAGATGGCAACCCCCCCTTTTTGTATTCATTTTTTTATAAAAAAAATATATTTTTGTAATATAGTTTTATTTTATATTTGAATAAAGGGACACTTTTTTTTTTCTTAGAGGCCCGGAGAAGGGTATGACAGTGGGCAGTATGTACAGGAGGAGTGTGGGGGTATGACATTGGGTAGTATGTACCAGAGAGAAGTGTGGAGGGTATCATGGGGCAGAATGTACAGAAGAGGAGTGTGGAGGGTATGACAGTGGGCAGGGCCGCCATCAGGGGGGGTACAGCCAGGGCCCCAGATAGCAACCCCCCTTTATTTATTTATTTTTATATATAAAACATTTTTTATATAGTTTTATTTTTTAATAAAGGGACAATTTTATTTTTTCCTAGAGGCCCGGAGGTCCCCAGGGGTTTGGATGGCAACCCCCTTTTTTTTATTTATTGTTTATAAAAAAATATATATATCTATATATATATTTTTTAATATATTTTTATTAGAGGGCCAATTTTTTTTTCTTTAGGGGTCTGGAGGTCCCCAGGGGCCCGGAGATCCCCACTGCCCCGGATGACAACCCCCCTTTTTATATATATATATATATATATATATATATATATATATATAATATTATGAAAAAATTTCATTTTTTTATATTATATATATATATATATATATATATATATATATATATATATATATATAAAAAAGGGCTCAGATGTCCCCAGTGCCCAACCCCCCCCCCTTTTTTTTTATAAATGTTTATTTTTGTTTATATAATTTGTTTTATTTATTTTTTTATTAAAGGGCCCAGAGGTTTATTTTTTTTTTTCATTTTTATTAAAGAGCCCAGAGGTCCCAGATGGCAACCCCCCTTTTTTTGTCATTTCTTTTTATAAATAAAAATTATTAAAGGGCCCAGAGGTCCCCAGGGCCACATATGGCAACTCACCTTTTTAAAAAAAAAAAAAAACTATATATTTTTTATATATATATATATTTTCTCCTTTTTTTTTATTTTTATTAAAGGGCCCAGAGGTTCCCAGGGCCCCGGATGGCTACCCCCCTTATTTTATATATATTTTTCTTTGTTTCTTCTTTTTTTTGTAAAGGGCCCCCCCGCTTCTGAATTTCAGACGGCAGCCCCCCGGTTCTCTGCTCCAGTTGGCCCATGCCTGAAGCTGTGTAAGGGCCCCATAATTCCTGATGGCGGATCTGACAGTGGGCACTATGTATAGGAGAGGAGTGTGAAGGGTATGACAGTGAGCAGTATGTACAGGAGAGGAGTGTGGAGGGTGCGACCGTGGGCACTATGTACAGGAGAGAAGTGTATGACAGCAGGCACTATGTACAGGAGAGGAGTGTGTAGGGTATGACAGTGGGCACTATGTATAGGAGAGGAGTGTTGAGAGAATATGACAGTGAGAACTATATACAGGAGTGGAAGGATGTTTAGGGGCCGCCGTAGTGGTTAACCTCCTTGGCAGTATCCCCGAGCGTGACTCGGGGTGTTTTTTTTTGCTGAGAACGGTATCCCCGAGTCACGCTCGGGGTAGCCATGCAGAGCCTGCAGCGCGCGCTGTCTTACTTTCTTCCTGGATCCAGCGATGCATCCACGCTGTGTGAGCGAGCGGGTGCTCGCTCGATGCATACAGCGTCCCCGTGTGCCGTCGATCTCCGTTCCCTGCGACGTTACGACGCACGGGAGAGGAGAACGGCGCCAAATTCAAAAAAGTAAACAAACACTTTACATACAGTATACTGTAATCTTATAGATTACAGTACTGTATGTAAAAAAAATACACACCCCCCTTGTCCCTAGTGGTCTGTCCAGTGCCCTACATGTACTTTTATATAATAAAAAAATGTTCTTTCTGCCTGGAAACTGTAGATTTCTCATAGCAACCAAAAGTGTCCCTTTATGTCAAAAATGGTTTTAGATTAGCTAAAAAACAGCGATAATAAATTATAATTACTTGCAGAATTGAGCGATAGCGATTTGTGGGGAAATTCGTCATAAAAAAATAATAATAATGACAGCGACAATTCTGCAACTGAGCAAATTTCAGTGTTTTTGAGTTGATTACATTATTGAATATTTTTTATTATAATTACATTATAATTTGTTATAATTATTTATAGTTTTTTATTATATAAAAAATGATGATTTTGTTTTTCAAACTTTATCATACCCGGGATGTCTTGTTTGGACAGATTTAAGCAAGTTATTCCTAAGAATTGCAGGCCTACAGTATAAAACGCCAAATTTCCATGCAAATAATTGTACCGCTTTTGGTACGTAATTCCAGACAGAGTCATACCGCCAGGGAGGTTAAGAGAGTCATACATGGATTGAAATTACGCAAATTATGCAGAGACCAGCCATAGTCTATGTATGGGCTAGCTAGTTTTACACAAGTCAATCTATTAATCGACTTGAGTACAACCAGCCTGTTTTTCCCAAAACAATCAGTGCTGCCAGCTGTAGTTAGCAACACTGATCATTGTACTCACTGGTAGAACACAATAACATTACAGGAGTGATTCCCCTATCCACAGGTCAGCAGGTGAGAGGGTGTGTGGGGACAGGCTGGGGAGAGATACTAGTCAGTGACTGGGTAGGCATTGGCTAGTGTGAAGGTTCTTGTTAACCGCAAAGGGGTTAATATGGATTCTACTGCTGTTCCAAATTAAAAGTTCAGATAACCAGCGTGCACGCTAGGAATAAGTCACTGATACAACCGTCTCAGTTGAACTAGTCCGTTATCTCTGGTTTATTGCAGGCCATACAGCTTCCACATACCGCATGATACGTCACTATTATGTTAATGTGAACTAGAAAACGCATCTAATTGGTCGAGATACAAAGATGGGGTGTCGATCTTAGCCAGCCCTCTGATGTGTCTTCACCTCCACATTCCTAAAGCTGTGTGGGAGAGGGGGGCATCCGCCATGTTTGGTATTCTCCAGTGTTCTCAATGGGAAGGGTATTATTAGAAGCTGATTTGAGTAAGGAAAGATTATAGCAGTGGTATACATGAAAAAGCTATATACTTTATATTAAAGATGCATAGAGAATAGACATTTGTATCATTATGCTCATTGCATTCCTTCACACTAGTATCAGAGCCAGATACACACAGGTTACATACGCCACGATCGTTGGAGCAAGAGCAATAATTCTAGCACTAGACCTCCTCTGTAACTCTAAACATGAGACTTTAGGTACAAACTGGAGAGGACAAGTGCAGTAACATCGAGTACATTTAGGTGCTACTACACAGCACAAGTGTGGTAACAGCAACTAGGTTTAAGTGCTATTAAACTGGACAAGTACAGTAACACAGTGTACGTTTAGGTGCTACTACACAGCACAAGTGCGGTAACAGCAACTAGGTTTAAGTGCTATTAAACTGGACAAGTACAGTAACACCGAGTACGTTTAGGTGCTACTACACAGCACAAGTGCGGTAACGGCAACTAGGTTTAAGTGCTATTAAACTGGACAAGTACAGTATCACCGAGTACGTTTAGGTGCTACTACACAGCACAAGTGCGGTAACGGCAAGTAGGTTTAAGTGCTATTAAACTGGACAAGTACAGTAACACCGAGTACGTTTAGGTGCTACTACACAGCACAAGTGCGGTAACGGCAACTAGGTTTAAGTGCTATTAAACTGGACAAGTACAGTATCACCGAGTACGTTTAGGTGCTACTACACAGCACAAGTGCGGTAACGGCAAGTAGGTTTAAGTGCTATTAAACTGGACAAGTACAGTAACACCGAGTACGTTTAGGTGCTACTACACAGCACAAGTGCGGTAACGGCAACTAGGTTTAAGTGCTATTAAACTGGACAAGTACAGTATCACCGAGTACGTTTAGGTGCTACAAGTGCGGTAACAGCAAATAGGTTTAAGTGCTATTAAACTGGACAAGTACAGTAACACCGAGTACGTTTAGGTACTACTACACAGCACAAGTGCGGTAACAGCAACTAGGTTTAAGTGCTATTAAACTGGACAAGTACAGTAACACTGAGTACGTTTAGGTACTACTACACAGCACACTGGCAATACAACACGTTAGAACACTGCAGCTAGCACAATCTACTGCCTGACAAATAGGAATAGCTGATCTAGCTAAGCTATACAGTGTATAAATATATGTACAACTCCTAGGAATGTATATATATCCTCTACACACTGACTAGCCTGCCTGCTCTATCTAGCTATATAAAAAGACTATCTCTCTGTCTCTCTGACTGATCTCTGTTCAGCGCTGGAACACACTACACGAGGCCGCCCAGCAGGTGGCCTTATATAGTGTGGGGTGTGTGCTAAAGCCTTGAGCCATAATTGGCCAAAACCACCCTGGCTTTGGCCAATTATGGCTCTCCGTTTTTTGCATGCTGTGATTGGCCAAGCATGCAGGGTCATAGTGCATGTTTGGCCAATCATCAATGCTGCAGTGAATTATGGGCCATTGCGCGTCACTCAAATTTGGCGCGAACGACCCATTTTGTTCGAATTTTGTCGAATGTACGAACAGACAATGTTCGAGTCGAACATACGTTCGATTAGAACGCGGAGCTTATCCCTAGTGGAGAGTATAACAGTGTGCACTATGTACAGGAGAGGAGTGTGGAGAGTATGACAGTGAGCACTATGTATAGGATTGGAAGGATGTTTAGGGACTGCGTAGTGGTTAAGCGGGTCATACATGCAGGGATGGACTGGCCATTGGGACTACAGGGAGTTTCCCGGTGGGCCGATGGCTCAGTGGGCCGGCTTCAGTGACAACGGACCGCCGTCCCCCTCCGCTCCTCTGTCTCTCCCTCCCCGCAGCGCTCACCTGGGGGGAAAAAGAAGCAGAGGGAGGACCAGAGGAGCAGGGACGACGACAGAGGAGCATGGGGGAGGGGACAGACAGCTGACTTAACAACTATGGCCTGGGAGCTTCTCCCTTCTGCCTAATCTTGTCCCATAAGGGGGGGCACCAAACTGATTCTTTGCCCTGGGTGAAATAATATCTAGCTTCCCCACTGG
Organism: Rana kukunoris; assembly: GCA_029574335.1. Lineage (NCBI taxonomy): Eukaryota > Metazoa > Chordata > Amphibia > Anura > Ranidae > Rana > Rana kukunoris. The sequence goes on from CM056055.1 coordinate 142,394,415, forward strand.
TACTGCCAATAAGAGTACCAATACCAGCCGTTCTACTCTAATAAAGTACCTAACGGCTAGTGGCAAGTGGCTGGGGGGGGGGGGTGCGGGAGTTGTCCGGCCACCATGGAAGAGACCTGTCAAAGTGGGCCAGTCTGGATGAAGTCCAGGGCCAAATTTATGTCCCAGTCCAGCCCTGCATACATGGATTAAAATTGCGCAAATTATGCAGAGACCAGCCATAGTCGATCTATGTATGGGCTAGCTGGTTTTAGACAAGTCAATCTATTAATCGACTTGAGTACAACCAGCCTGTTTTTCCCTTAACAATCAGTGCTGCCAGCTATAGTTAGCAACACTGATCATTGTACTCACTGGTAGAACACAATAACATTACAGGAGTGATTCCCCCATCCACAGGTGAGAGGGTGTGTGGGGACAGGCTGGGGAGAGATATTAGTCAGTGGATGGGTAGGCACTGGCTAGTATCAGAGCCAGATACACACAGGTTACATACGCCATGATCGTTAGAGCGAGAACAATAATTCTAGTACTAGACCTCCTCTGTAACTCTAAACATGTACTCTAAAAAAAATGTAGGATACCAAAACAAATTTGTGCTAACTTTAGTGGTTTTTTTTTAAATGAATGAAACGTTTTTTTTTAAAAACATGTTTGAAAAATTGCTGCGCAAATACCGTGCTAGAGCTGCACAATTAATCGTTAAAAAAAACTGTCATCTCGATTCAACCCCCCTGACATCTCCAATGCAGAGTTTGCTGATTCTTTCATATAACAAGTGGAGAGACTTTCAGCTGTCAAAAGAAAATATCTGGGCAGTCTGCCAAGGTTTTAACAGGAAACATTGTAACTAATGCTTTCTTCTTAGATCAAAGAGATAAACTTCCGTGTTTGTGTAAAGAAAAAAATCTGGGCAGTCTGCCAAGTTTGTAAAAACATGAAACATTGTAACTAACTTCCTTCTTAGATCAAACTTCTGTGTGTAAATGCAAGAAATGTAACCACTTAAGTCCAACACTTGTTTCTTAAGTTAAAAAGCAATATTTTTTGCTAGAAAATTACTTGGAACCGCCAAACATTATATATATTTTAGCAGAGACCTTAGGGAATAAAATGGCAATTGCTGCAATATTTTATGTCACACTGCATTTGCCTACTTCAATGAATAATAAAAACCATAAAAACAAAACAGTAAAGTTAGCCAATTTTTTTTGTTTTAATGTGAAAGATGATGTTACGCCGCACGAATCGTGAGAGAATCATGATCTATCTTCTAAGCAAAAAAAATTGCAATTCTCATTTTAGCCAAACTTGGTGCAGCTCTATTCTGTGCAACATAAAAAGTTACAAAGACCACTATAGAGTAATTTTCTAGCAAAAAAAAACAAATGATGATTTTTTTTTCTCAGTCTGCTGCAGTGTGTCAGCTTGTATTTATAATGGCCGCTCTGTCTGTAGCTTCTGACAGGCTGTGCAAGCAGGCCCGTATCTCCGGAACCATACCCGATAGCCATCCCATATTTTGACCAGTTGTGGGGTAGGTCTTCAACTTCATACCCCCCGTTGTTGAGCTACAAGCCCCGAAGTCTATTTTTTTGGGGGGGGGGGGGGGCAAATGGGCCTATCTTGAGAAAGGGGCCTGGAGCTGCAGCTCCAATAGCCCCTATGGCAGTGATGGCGAACCTCGGCACTCCAGCTGTTTTGGAACTACATTTCCCATGATGCTCCACTACACTGCAGATTGCATGAGCATCATGAGAAATGTAGTTCTAAAACAGCTGGGGTGCCAAGGTTCGCCATCACTGCCCTATGTTAATCCGGCCCTGCTATCGACCACTTGAGGAACCCTAGGGTTCCACAGAACTTTGGTTGAAAAATAGTTGGTTTGTGCAATACAAGGCAGAGCAACCAGTTATTTTGACCTCTATTTAAACAAAAAAAAACTACAGTATGAAAATGTGTATACTAACCTTATGTTTTTTTTTTTTTTTTTTTTGTTTCATAAAGTTTTATTTGGTGCTTATAAAGACAGTGACAAAATAACACAATGATACAGCACAAAAAATAAGAGAACAACTTATGATTACAATGTCGAGTAGTAACTTTTCTAATGATGTCATACTTTACATACTTTTGGTAGGGTACATTCGTTAGACATATAGAAAACCGTGAGAAAGACATATGCATGTGTACAGACTAAAAGCTGTATGATTCAACAGAGAAAAGATTATCTTATCAAAGACCTTATACCTTATTTTTTTTTTTTAAACCCTCCTCAACCTATATGCATGGTGTTGGAGTATATATTACCTTTGCGGTGGAGGAGTGTAAGCGGGGGGGGGGGGGGGGTGATGGGAGAGGGAAGGAAGGGAGAGGGGCTAAGAAAAGAAGAAGAGGGGAAGAGAGAGAGAATTTTTTTTTTTTTAAATCAATGAAATTATTCAGCTTTTAATTTTACTTTTTATTCTACTTTTCCAGTATAGGTAGAAAACCTTGTTGAGTGTATCTTTATTTCTTACTGCATAAGTCTTGTATATTCCAGAGACTCTTTGAAAATCATCCAATTGCGCCAGGTTGTTGCGAATGACTTATGTTGTTTTTTACTTTTTCCTTTAGTATGGAAGAATGTGAAGCTCTCTGCACCCGTCTTGCCATAATGGTTAAAGGCACCTTTAAATGTCTTGGCACAATCCAGCATCTAAAATACAAGTATGACAATTTAAATATTATATTGGTGGCATCATAAATGTTTGTGTTGGTTTGTAGACAGAAAACCTATTTTTAATTTCTACTTATAATAGTTAATGATGGATGAATTTATGCAGCCCATGGTTTAGGACAGGGGTGTCCAAACTTTTTTCAAAGAGGGCCAGATTTGATGAAGTAAACATGCGTGAGGGCCGACTATTTTGCCTGACATTCTTTGGACCATTAAAATTTGATCTAAGTGTATTCGTCCAAACAACTAATACACGGCCCAACAAAAATTCTCTTGCCTTTGTAGCTGTGTGTGGTGAAAAGATAAGGCCGGGCGTGTTATTTGGATATACTGTATATATTTCCTTTGTGCCCCCAACGAATCCCAGAGCACTACTCAGGACTAAGGATGAGCTTGGGCGTGTTATTTGGATAAACCGTATTTATCGGCGTATAACACACACAGGCTTACCATTGCCATGAATGCAGCCCCACCATTGCCATGAATGCAGCCCCACCATTGCCATGAATGCAGCCCCACCATTGCCATGAATGCAGCCCCACCTGTGCCATAAATGCAGCCTCACATGTGCCATAAATGCAGCCTCACATGTGCCATAAATGCAGCCTCACATGTGCCATAAATGCAGCCTCGTAGGGTAGAGGGAGGGGGCCCAGGGCCACAAACAATAAATATATATATATATATATATATATATATATATATATATATATATATATATATATATATATATATATATATATATATATATATATATCCATTGTCCAAATCAACAGGGGGGCCACATTTGGCCCACAGGCCGGACTTTGGACATGCCTGGTTTAGGATGACTAAACATAATTTACAATGTATAAGGAAAGTTATTATTGTTATTATACAAGATTTTTACAGCGCCAACAGTTTGCTCAGCACTTTCCAATGTAGGGAAATAGCACAATTACAGTACAGTTCAATACAGGAGGTACAGAAAGCTACCACAGTGTTTGCCAGTTCATTCTAGCCTTGTCAGAAATATTTTTTCCCCTGTACAGTTTCAGAATTTTACTTGGAAAGGTATAGTGTGTATCTACAATTTACTCTACTCTGGGTCTGTGTATAGGGCCGGTGCTACCAATAAGCAAGGTAGGCGCCGGCCTAGAGCGCACATCAGTAGGGGGGGCGCTGCGCTGGCGTGTTAAGCAAGCACACCGCTCTTTTTACCGCTAGTGTTTTGCCCTGTCTCTTCCTCCGCATCTCTGCCTCTTCCCCTCCCTCAGCCTTTCTATCATTATAGCTGCTGTGTTTTAATATAAGGACACTTACTTGTCCAGGGATCCAGCACTGTACTCACCCTCGCTGATTTTTTAATGGGCTTCGGTGCAGCACCAGCATCTTAAAGAGGAAGTAAACTCAAATGGCTTTTACTTCCTCTTTATTTCCCTGCAAAGGTAAAGCATAATGGGCTATTATGCATCGCATAGTAATCTATTATGTGTCACTTACCTGAAACCAAACCTGTGATTTCCCCACTGTCTTCAGTCCTCTTCCATCCAGGGTCGGGGACTCCAGCTCTATGACTGGCCGGAGAGGGAGCCGCCAGTCACGGTATGACCCCATCTAGAAACGGCACAGCGTGTCCTTTCTAAAGTGCGCATTCCCGAAATACATTGGCGCATGCGCAGAAGAAATCTTCATATGGGAAATTGTAAATATCTCCAAAACTGTGTAGGTTTAGGAGATATTTCCAGCACTTACAGGTAAGCCTTAATCTAGGCCTACCTCTAGGTGAAAGTGGTTGTACAGGGTGTACAACCACTTTAACTAAGGAAAACAGGCAGTGAAGCCTTGCAGCTTCAATGCCGGATTTCCACTGCGCATGTAGTTAAAACCAGATACCTGTTCCACTGCCCCCCGGAAAAAGGAATGTGTCAGAAGAGAAGAGGGGAGGGGGATATCAAATCTTTATTATTTTTTGACAAAAACATTGTGTGCGCAGATGTCTGCCAGCCGTTACGCCATTCCATGCATGTGTATTTGTATATATGTGAACAGGTAGGTGAATCCTCCATTTAATATCCCAACCCCTTGTATTTAGATGGCTAGTGGGCATGGAGGAGGAAAGGGGGAGTGGGATGTCATTTACCACTGTGTCAGACTCTATTGTCACATGGGCTGCTCAGATGTGATAGAGATGAAAAGCTCCGGGTCAATATCACGCTGAGCCCCTCTTCTCATCGGCACAATTTGACATTGGATGTCAAATTGGAGCCTATTCCCGGCAATAGGAGCGTTCCAAACAATTTGAAGCAGATTTTCCAGCACCACACCGATTTCCAAAAGTAGTTCATTACTGCACTACTTTCACCGACTTTGGGGGTGGGATGGGGATGATTTCAATAGACATCTGTGCATGAACACACACAGATGTCTTTCAAGTCGCCCCCGAAGCCAGACTGAAATGCGGCTTTGAAATCGCGCAAGTCCAGATGAGTTTCCTGGGCAATTAAAGCCATGTCACTGGCGGGAACTTCCTTATTGCTCCTATTGCTTTTTTTATCAATTTCTTTTTACTTTTTTGTTACCTGCAAGCACAGCAGTCATCAGATATGGCTATATACTTGCTCCCAATAGGATGGTACATAAACCCCTCCTTGTCAGCACCTCCCACTGGACATCTGGGGTAACAAAGAGCCCAGTGCACATCAGCCTTGGGAGGGGGACCTCTTGTTTTTTTGGGGGGAATCCCTCTTAACTACTTCCCGACCGCCCACTGCCGTTATACGTCATGACTTTAGAGATGGATATCTCGGTAACAGCAGCAGCTGTTGCCACAACCGAGATATCTATCTCTTCAGTGGGCTGTCGGGTAAACGATGATGGCAGTCTCCGCGGCGGATTCGCCGAGAGATCGCCATTATCGGTGGCGGGCGAGGGTCCCCCCCCTTCCGCTGCGTTCCCACGCCCTCCGCCGGAGCTGTCGGTAGCGGCGGAGGCGATCGGGGGCGCTCGTCTGCTCAGTGGGGATGCGAGTGAGGGAAACATTTCCCTCATCCGTCCCTGTAGCTCTGCTGGGCGGAAGTGACGTCAAAATGTCGATCCCGCCCAGCGTCTTAAAGAGACATTTTTTTTTTAATGTCATTTGAAAAATTACATTTTACATTTTTTTTTTTTGCATTTTAGCCTAAATATGAGATCTGAGGTCTTTTTGACCCCAGATCTCATATTTAAGAGGACCTCTCATGCTTTTTTTCTATTACAAGGGATGTTTACATTCCTTGTAATAGGAATAAAAGTGATAATTTTTTTTATTTTATTGTTAAAAATTGGTAAAATAAATAAAAATAAATACGAAAAAAAAAAAAATGTTTTTAAATCGCCCTGTCCCGACAAGCTCGCGCGCAGAAGCGAACGCCCGCATATGAAACCGGTGGTTAAACCACACAAGTGAGGTATCGCCGCAATCGTTAGAGCGAGAGCAATAATTCTAGCCCTAGACCTCCTCTGTATCTCAAAAAATGCAACCTGTAGAATTTTTTAAACATCGCCTATCGAGATTATTAAGGGTAAAGGTTTGATGCCATGCCACGAGCGGGCGCAATTTTTAAGCGTGACATGTTGGGTATCATTTTACTCGACGTAACATTAACTTTCACAATATGTAAAAAAAAATTGGACCAAATTTATTGTTGTCTTATTTTTTCATTAAAAAAAGTGTTTTTTTTTTCCAAAAAAAAAGTGCGCTTGTAAGACCGCTGCGCAAATACGGTGTAACAAAAAGTATTGCAATGACTGCCATTTTATTCTCTAGGGCGTTAGAAAAAAAAATATATATAATGTTTGGGGGTTTTAAGTAATTTTATAGCAAAAAATTTTTTTTTCGTCTTGTAAACACCGAATCTGAAAAACAGGCTCAGGGCTTAAATGGTTAAAGCACCCCTAAATGTTGAAGGGCACTTAGGCTGGTATTAGCATAGCAAATGAGCTAAGATTTGCTAGCTCCTTACGGTGGGTTTTCTAACTTACCTGGTATACTAGTCTAATTTAGAACTGAGGAAGGGGGGTAGCAATGCTGTTTTTATTTTATTTTTTAAAAGGGTCCATTAATTGGCGCGCCATTGTTGGCAGATTCATCTGCAGGGTAAATCTTATTCCTTAGAAATCTTGTACATGCAAGATTCAAGACTTCAAATTTTTTTGTATATGGAATAAGTTATATCTTTCATGTCATATTGTTTATTTGTATTTAAACCACTATAAAGTTATTAGCAAATCTTCTCCATATTGGATTGTTGTTTAAAGTTTACTTTCTTCTGCAGATTTGGGGATGGTTATATTGTAACCATGAAATTGAGAGCCCAGAAGCTTGGAGGAGTCCCCGATCCAGGTCCTGTAGAGAAGTTCATCCAGAACAACTTCCCTGGCAGCTTACAGAGGGAGAAACATTACAATATGTTACAGTATCAAATATCATCCTCATCATTGGCCAAAATATTTCAGTTACTCATCTCCAACAAAGACAGCCTCAACATTGAAGAATACTCTGTGTCTCAGACAACATTAGACCAGGTAACACATGATGGCAACTATGTAAGAAATTGACTGTCAAGTCAGTCTTGAGCCCGTCTTCTTTATTCCTTGATCTATGAATGAATGAACCTTAAACTGTGACTTGCTCCCTGGGCTTTTTTTCAGGGGGAACTTGGGGGAACTCAGTTCCACCACCTTTTGCTCAGACCCTTTGGTACCTGCTCACCACAATCACTTGCAAACACAGAAGTCTGGTTTCTGTGTTTACAAGTGACAGCTCTGCACTCTGTGTGTAACCCCCTGAACTCTGCACTGGTTGCATAGAAGCAAGGAGCTGTGAGGTAGTAAAAGTTGGGTGAGTGTATGGGCATTGCTGGGGGAAATTTCTAGAGAAACTGTCAAATTGGCAGGTATATTAGTGTTCCAACTTTTTTCCACTCTACTAAAATATTTATTTTTTCTGTGTCACTGTTGACAAGATTTCCCATTACTTCTTGTAATAACCCTTTTAGGGATATAGGACACAACACAAATCTGACAGAGGTTCTTACCTTTCCCTACTTTATCCAAAATGAAATGCACATTTTTTGGGCTTTTGCCCTGCAAACCAATTTCATGACATGTTTTACAGCTTTGTTTAATTGACGATTACACATATCCAAACATTTAATTACAATAAAGGGAATTGGACTCTCTTTGGGGTTGCCACTATCCCATCCAACAAATTCTACTTCAAAATTCTCTCCAATGTGTATGCTGGGCCTAGCAGGGCCATCTTAATAGCATCATGGGCCCCTGGGCAAAATAATGCTCTGGGGCCCCTACAATGGAGACATCAAATAGGTAGGAGGCAGACAAACGGAGCTTCCCCTTTGGGTGGAGCTCCGCATAAACTACATAAACAATCATTCTGTACAGCAAAGAAACAGTAGGAAAATATCACATACATACTGTCCTGTGCATATGATATACCTGCTAGATTGATGCCTCCCCTGCAGTATGGCCCCTCTTCGCCCTAGATATCCCCCCAGCACTATGACCCCTCTACATCCCAGATTTCCCCCCTACCACTCTGACCCCTCTACACACCAGATATCCCCCCAGCACTATGACCCCTCTACATCCCAGATTTCCCCCCTAGCACTCTGACCCCTCTACACACCAGATATCCCACCAGCACTCTGACCCCTCTACATCCCAGATATTCCCCCAGCACTCTGACCCCTCTACACCGCAGATATCCCCCAGCACTCTCACCCCTCTATATCCCAGATATCCCCCCAGCACTCTGACACCTCTACACACCAGATATCCCACCAGCACTCTGACCCCTCTACACACCAGATATCCCCCCTACACTATAACCTCTCTACACCCCAGCTATCCCACCAGCACTCTGACCCCTCTACACCCCAGATGTTCCCCCAACACTGCAACTATATACCATAAGATACCCCATGTATTGTGACCCCACTACCACCTACACTGTGGCCTCTCTACATCCCTGATACCTAGCACTATAGCCCCCCAAGCAATGCTACCCCCTATACACCCCAGATCCCCCCTCAGCATTGTTCCCCCCCCCCATACACCCTTGATACCCCCCATCGCCATTATTCCATCCATAACATTCCAAGCGTTTCGGTGTAACAATGCTGGACAGCTGGGTTTACCATGACACCATCTACAATGCTACTTCCGCAGGTGGGCTCTAAATGCCATCATGGGGCCCCCAATTTGGGGGCAGCGTGGGCTCAAGGACCAGCTGTTTTGGGTGTGCCCTCTCATTAAGGCAGCCCTGGGGCCTAGTGGAGGAGGTGGCACCACATAGGGCACAAAGGACCCTTCTCTTAATTTTCTTTATCGTACATCACGGGACACAGAGCGCATAGCCATTACATATGGGTTATATGGGTACCTTCAGGTGTGGACACTGGTGTAATCAACTTCACAGGAAGTTCCTCCCTATATAACCCCCTCCCACTGAGAGTGCTTCAGTTTTTTCGCCAGTGTCTTAGGTGTTGGTCACGTCTAGCTGTCCCTCGGAGGTCTCGGAAGGAGTACGGTATCCGGGCCCTGCCTGCGTGGGGTGTTGCCTATAATGCCTCTCCTTGGAGGGCTGGATTCTGGGCTCCAGTGCCTTGGTCTCTCACAGGACTAAACGCTACTGATGCCAGGATGCTATATAGGTCCAGGTGTGTGGGTTCCTTAAACACAGGACCCCGGTCCCTGAAGGTCCGAGACAATACCCACGGAGATGGGAGAAGATTGGGCCTCTTGCAGTTTGCAATACCCTGCGGCGTGGAGCAGGTAAGAGGGAACCTGCGGGACTTGGTTCGACAGTAGGTATCCCCCTGGGGGTTCTGGGTTGGCTAATGGTATGCTTGTGCATCAGCCACTATCTCCACTATGTCTTTTTGGGCAGGATGGGATGTACTAATGTTTACCCAGATAACATGTAGATATATGTATACTTGTTTAAGATATATATTTGCTACTCACCCCTGGTCTGCCTGTTAGCATTGATACTGCAGCCCCACGTACTGTAAAGAGGGAATTGCTGGTGAAAACTCCTGTTTCTTAGGAAGCCTATGGGGACAGCTTCCTCTCTGTGTGCACTACAGTAAGGATTAGTGCTTACCTGGTGTCTGTTGGTGCTGCTGGCGCCGGTCCATGCTTTTCCTCTGCTCTCTGCTTCCTCCATGTTGTTTCAGCGTGGGGGGGGGTGCGCGCGTGGGCGCGTGCACGCCGCCTTTTATAGCGTCGGCGTGCGTTGGGGGGGCGGGCCAGCAGCGTCAGGGTCAGTTAAAAGTAAAACGTTTTTCTCTGGCTGGTCTTTTCCCTCCTGGAAGCAGAGGAAGAAGGACACAGAGCGCGCAGCTGGGCCTTTTGGCCACACAGTGACACCTAGTGGCGGTTTGTGGATCTTCAGGTCTAGGACTTAGTTCCACTATTGACCAGAAAAAAAAAAAAAAAAGTTTTTTGCTTAAAGGGACTCAGCCTTAGATCCAGCAGTATCTGAGTCAACCTTGGACTCCGGCTAACGGGCATTGGTGTTGCAATACCTCAGTATTGCCACCTCCCAGGCGGGTAAAAAAAAAAAAAAAAAAACATACAAAATTTTTCATTTTTCCTCAGCCTGTTCTCATATTAATTACTCCTAGCTACAACAGTCAGGTGTTGGCTATAGGGGTGACTCAAGGTTGTGCAATGGCTCCAAAGGGATCAGGACCAGCCAAGGCTGCAAAAGGTGCCAAGAAACAAAAGGGGTCTCCATCGGGGTCAGAGGATTTGGGCCAGGCTTCAACGGCCCCACCCTCACCAGTTAGACCACCGAGTAGCATAGTACAAGAGCCATTGGGGGTGCTGGGGGCAGAGGCGGCCCCCGATCCACCCATTCCCGTTTACGTAACGGAAGAAATGCTAGCGACCACCCTGGGTGGGCTAGAGAAAAGGTTAACTGCTTTGTTTGCCCGCCCTTTGCCAAGTAGCAAACGGGCTAGATCCCCCTCACCTAGTTTGGTGTTTTCAGATGCGGAGGTCTCCTCTTCGGAGGAACGGGACCCACAAGGGGATCAAGCGGACCCAAGTCCCGACGGTTCAGACATGGAGGGTTCCACTGTAGATGAATATTTTTCGGCCTCTCAAGCGGAGAGCCTGTGGATCCAGTCTTTGACAGATATGGTTCGCACTGCTTTTAAACTTCCAGTGCCAGAACTAGTAGCCCCTGTGGTATCCTCATTGGGTTCCTTAAAGGCTCCATTAACTTGTGTGTCTTTTCCGATTCACCCCCTTCTGCGGAGCGTGATTTACCAGGATTGGGCTCGACCTGATAGGATCTTTATCCCTCCTAAGAGGTTCTCTATTCTCTATCCTATGGAAGAGGAATTTTTAAAGAAATGGGCACTCCCCACAGTGGACGCGGCCATTTCCTGCGTGAATAAATCCCTGACCTGTCCGGTTGAAAATGTCCAGATGTTCAAGGATCCGGTCGACAAAAAATTAGAGACCCTACTGAAGGCTTCTTTCACCACAGTAGGTGCCATGGTTCAGCCAGCGGTGGCAGCCATTGGCGTTTGTCAGGCCTTAAAGGATCAGGCAAAACAGATATTAAAGGACATGCCGGCTCAGCAAACTCGTGAATTAGCAGATTTCCCTAGGGCTCTCTGCTTTGCAGTAGATGCTATTAAGGACTCCATCCAACAGGCATCCCGTTTATCTCTGCTGGTGGTTCACATGCGTCGTCTTTTGTGGCTAAAGAACTGGTCAGCAGAGGCACCCTGCAAAAAGCTTTTAGCAGGGTTTCCCTTTCATGGGGGAAGACTATTCGGTGAAGACCTAGATAAATATATCCAAACCATATCAAGTGGTAAAAGTTCTTCCTTACCGGTCAAGAAAAGACCGCGTGGGCCCGCGTTTAAACGACAGGCCTTTGCAGGCTCGGCCCCTTCGACTTCCCGTCAGTATCGACGGCCTCCCGGGCGTTCAGCAGTTAATAGCCGCCCACAGGGACAAGCCGCGGCAAACAAGAGGCCCTGGTCTCGCAAGCCGGCTAAACCAGTCATCAAGTCAGATTCATGAAGGGGCGCCCCCACTCTCTTGGGTGGGGGGAAGACTTCAGTTTTTCTCCGAAGTCTGGAAGGCCAGAATTCCCGACTCTTGGGTTCGGTCCGTGGTAGCCACAGGCTACAAACTAGAGTTTCGAGAAATCCCCCCTCCTCATTTTCAGGGGTCAAGTCTTCCAAGCGACCCATTAAAGAGGGCCTCTCTCGTAAAGGCGTTGGATCGCCTCTTGCTCCAAGGAGTAATTGTAGAAGTACCAACCCAAGAATGGGGTCTGGGATTCTACTCCAACCTTTTTATAATACCAAAACCCGATGGCGACGTCAGGCCTATCCTAGACCTCAAACGCCTAAATTGCTTTCTAAAGATTCAGACCTTTCGTATGGATTCCATACGTTCAGTGACAGCCAGCCTGCATCAAGGCGACTTTCTAGCATCTATAGACATAAAGGATGCATATCTGCATGTGCCGATCTACCCAGCACATCACAAGTTTCTTCGTTTTATGATAGATCAAAGTCATTTCCAGTTCGTAGCCCTCCCTTTCGGGTTGGCAACAGCTCCGCGGGTATTCACAAAGGTGTTAGCCCCGGTGCTAGCCGTCCTAAGGACAGAAGGCATTTTCGTCCTGGCATACCTGGACGATCTCCTGGTTATCGACAGATCAGCTTCCAACCTCAATCATGCAGTAGTCCGCACAGTTCGGCATCTAGAAGAATTCGAGTGGGTTGTGAACCAAGGAAAATCGAGGTTGCAACCCACAAGACAGTTGGAATATCTAGGCCTTCGGTTAGATACAGAATGCCAGAGGATATTTTTACCTCAAGAAAAGATCAGGTCATTGACTCAAACAATTCAAATAGTCTTAGGCAAAAAGAGGCCGACTATTCGCCTATGCATGCGACTGCTGGGAAAGATGGTAGCCGCCTTCGAAGCAGTGCCCTATGCCCAGATCCATACCAGAGTTCTCCAGGCAGCTATTCTCTCTGCTTGGAACAGGTCCATACAGGCATTAGACCGTCCATTAGTTCTTTCCCCAGGGGTCAGGCGCAGCCTGTACTGGTGGCTGGTCCCTCAAAAATTGTCAAAAGGGAAAACCTTTTGCCCCATCACGTGGAAAATAGTAACCACAGATGCCAGCCTAACAGGTTGGGGGGCAATCTTAGGAAAACGGACCCAGCAGGGACAGTGGTCGGAGGCAGAAAGTCTGCTTCCCATCAATGTCCTAGAGATCAGAGCTGCTCGGTTGGCCCTGGTCGCCTGGACTCTCCCCCTGCAGGGTCTGCCAGTAAGGATACAGTCCGACAATGCCACGGCGGTGGCATACATAAACCACCAGGGGGGCACGAGGAGCCTAGCGGCTCAAAGGGAAGTAAACCTGATTTTCTCATGGGCCGAAGCCCATGTACCCTGCATCTCAGCAGTGTTCATCCCAGGGATAGACAATTCTCAAGCAGATTTTTTGAGTCGTCAACAGTTACTCCCAGGAGAGTGGTCTCTTCACCCCCAGGTATTCCAAGAGATTTGCCAAAGATTCGGAGTTCCCGATGTGGACATCATGGCAACAAGATTCAACAAGAAATTGGACAAATTCGTATCCCGAGCCAGGGATCCCTCAGCCTACGGGACCGATGCGTTGGTTTGCCCCTGGCACCAGTTTTCTCTCCTGTATGCGTTCCCTCCACTACAGATGATTCCCCGCCTTCTACGAAGGATCAGGGTGGAGCGCAGGCCGGTGATCCTGGTGGCCCCAGCCTGGCCCAGAAGGGCTTGGTACGCACTCATCGTGAGGATGTCAGTAGGGGCACCGTGGCCACTCCCCCTGCGCCCAGATCTGCTGTCTCAGGGCCCGATCTACCACCCTGCTTCACAGCAGCTAAATTTGATGGCTTGGCGGCTGAATCCCTAATTCTTAAGGGCAGAGGCCTCTCAGCCCAGGTCATATCTACGTTAATTCAGGCTAGAAAACCAGTCTCTAGAAATATCTATTACAGAGTCTGGAGGACCTATGTGGAGTGGTGCGAGTCTCAAAGAGGGCATCCTCGCAAGTTTTTTATTGACAGGATCTTGCGATTCCTCCAGGTTGGCGTTGACAAGGGGTTGGCTCTTAGTACTCTAAAGGGGCAGGTGTCTGCCTTATCGATATGGTTTCAAAGGCCTTTGGCCACGCATTCGCTTGTGAAAACCTTCTTGCAGGGGGTCTTGCATGTAAATCCCCCTATTAGAGCTCCCCTCTGCCCCTGGAATTTAAGTCTGGTCTTGTCAGCTTTACAAAGACAGCCGTTTGAACCTCTGACAGAAATCCCTCTTGTGCTGCTAACCTGAAAGTTGGTTTTCTTGGTGGCTATGGCTTCGGCCAGAAGGGTCTCCGAGCTGGCAGCCTTGTCTTGCAGGGAACCGTATCTGATTCTGCATAAGGACAGAGTGGTTCTGCGGCCTCAACCTTCTTTCCTTCCTAAGGTCATATCCAGTTTTCACTTGAATCAGGACCTAGTCCTACCATCCTTCTTTCCTACTCCCCAGTCCAGAGAGGAAAGACTGCTTCATACTTTGGACGTGGTCCGAGCCATGAGGGTTTATCTCAAGGCTACAGAGAAGATTCGGAAAACAGATGTGCTTTTCGTTATTCCGGATGGCCCCAAAAAGGGTCAGCCGGCTGCCAAGTCTTCCTTGGCTAGGTGGATTAAGCAGCTGATTTTTCAGGCCTATGGTCTGAAGCGCGTTCCACCTCCCTTATCAGTTAAGGCCCATTCTACGAGGGCCATGCGTGCCTCTTGGGCGGCACACCATCAGATCTCTATGGCACAGGTTTGCAAAGCGGCAACCTGGTCTTCCGTACATACGTTTACTAAATTTTATAAATTGGACGTCGCAAAGGCTACGGACGCAGCATTTGGGCAGGCGGTCCTACGGGCAGCAGTATAGAATCCTCTGGCCCGGGTTCACGCCCCCTTTTTTTCTGTTGGTGGAGCTATTTTACCTCCTGATGTTTTTTGTTTGGCTATTTTTGGCCTTACGGTCTCCCTCCCTTCATGGAGCATTGCTTTGGGACATCCCATATGTAATGGCTATGCGCTCTGTGTCCCGTGATGTACGATAAAGAAAAAAGGATTTTTAATAACAGCTTACCTGTAAAATCCTTTTCTTGAAGTACATCACGGGACACAGAGCTCCCACCCCTCTTTTGGGGAACATTGTGTAACCTCGGAGAAATTGCTTGCTACAAAACTGAAGCACTCTCAGTGGGAGGGGGTTATATAGGGAGGAACTTCCTGTGAAGTTGATTACACCAGTGTCCACACCTGAAGGTACCCATATAACCCATATGTAATGGTTATGCGCTCTGTGTCCCGTGATGTACTTCAAGAAAAGGACTTTACAGGTAAGCTGTTATTAAAAATCCTTTTTTTTTTTTTATGCTCGCAAAGCCATCTTGCTCTGCTGGAAAAATCTGGAGGCCTTTTCACTATCATACTGGAAGGCATAGGTGTGCGCAGCCTATGGCATAGGTGTGCGCAGCCTATGGCATTAGGGTGTGCACTCCAAAGCTCAAACACATGGTAGTGATCACTTACTGTGTTCATTCACAAAGGGAAGGGGGTCGGTAAGTGCAGGGGCAATCTGCACTGCATAAGGTGATTAGGGTGTGCCCAGGCACACCTGGCACACCCTGTGCACACGCCTATGCTGGAAGGGCATCATTAACAAGGTTTTACCTAGGTCTAGGGGTTGTCCAAATACGTTTTTGAAAAAGTGTGGCAGTGTTGGCTTTCAGACACTGGCACTCTTGGTTGAACTGAATTGTTGTCTTTAATACTACGGTAGTAGCACTGACGTATTTCTGTCACGTGAGTATTGTAGGGTTCTAACCAAGGGATCCTTACTGGTTACTATCCAATGATGATGAAAGGGCTCTTAGTCCTTGTCTAGATTTCATATGCACTTAAGGAACATTGCACATATGGGAATGTTGTTATTTTCTTGTATTTACACATAGTTGGTTTTCTATGTGAATGAGGTTACTAACTTGGTGAGATCCGATACTGGTTTATACTTTTGTATGTATTTTTCTTTTTTGTTTAATAAAAAAAATTTTCCCCAAAAAATAAAAAATTCTCTCCAATGGGATTTTAAGGGCAACAAATTAAAGCTGAGGTTCACCCTAAAACCATGTTTATAACATTACATTCTTCCAACATTTACAGTATGCTGAGTTTCCGAAAGTAGCCGAACTGCGAGTCGGTTCTATACGGTGCCTGCGCAGTCAGCTCTACACGGTTCCTAGTGGGTGCGCAGGCACCGTATAGAGCCGACTCGCAGTTCGGCTAATTTCAGAAACTTGTGACGCGCCTTATCTGCCGGGGGGGGGGGGAGTTTTTCTCAAGACGTCAATCATCTGGGCGAAGTCCCACACGACACTGCACCTCTGCATAGGATTGCCTACTCCCGCGAGAGTGAGCACCCGGAAGCCGGGTGGAGAATAGCGATAATACGGTATGTACAGCAAAAAAACTAAAACAAACAGCATACTGTAAATGTTGGAAGTATGCAGAATGTAATGTTATATACATGTTTTTAGGGTGAACCTCAGCTTTAATATTACAATTAAGAACATTTTTCTCTATATTCTAGAGTACTTTATAAAACATATGCCATGTTATAAAAAAAAACAACAACGTACATGCAAAATGTCTGCAATTAATTCCCAATACAATATAGGAGCCAAACCTAGTTTTGACCCAATAGGACTTTTTACATGTAAATTCTATTTTGTTTCTATATCGAAGATCCTTCACTGGGTAACCAAAGGCATTTCAATGGTCTTCATCTTCAACAGGGGTAAGGGTATGTCACTCTGGAATAAATTCAAAATCAATCAAGACTGTTTTGTGGTACAATACCAAGAATTACAGAAGTCAAAAATGTCTTCCACTTAAATATTGGATTATGTGAGATTGGTTTATACTTTATTAATATTTACAATGGTTTGGGCTGGCCTTTGTGTATCCATTTGAAGATCTTGGTGGGAGATGTGTACCCTGACTAGAGAGAAGACATCCAGATTTAGAATAATGGCTGATTTAAAATTATATTAAAGGCTTTTTTTTTGGTTATATTAAATAACAAACATGGTTTACTTAACTGCTCTGTGCAGCGGTTTTGTACAGAGCAGCCCCAATCCTCCTCCTCCTCCTCCTCCTCCTCCTCTTGGGTCCCTTGCTGGCGCTTCTGGCCCCTCCCTACACCAAGTTCCCCCAGAGTAACAGCTTGCAAAGGGGG
This sequence comes from Rana kukunoris, assembly GCA_029574335.1. NCBI lineage: Eukaryota > Metazoa > Chordata > Amphibia > Anura > Ranidae > Rana > Rana kukunoris. The sequence goes on from CM056055.1 coordinate 142,411,483, forward strand.
AACTCTAGCAGGCTCACTCCCAAGCCCCAGCTCTGTGTGGCCATTCACACACATGCCCCCCTCCTCTCTCTCCTCACTGGCTTGCTTGACAGCAGCAGGAGCAAATGGCCAATAAGGAGGAAAAGTCCTCAGAGAGCCAAGGCTCTTGTGCACATTGCTGGATCGAGATGGGGTTATTAGGGGGGCAGCTGCACAGAAAAGTTTTTTTACCTTCATGCATAGAATGCATAAAAGTAGAAAAACATGGGCCTTTAGAACCACTTTAATTCTGGATTTTACATATATAAATCGATATTTAAGTGGAAGAGACATTCAACTTCTACAATTCTTGGTATTATTTTAAACAGTGCTGATTTATTTTTGATTTATTCCAGGGTGGCATACCCTTACCAATTAAGACAAAGACATTGGAAAGCATTGGGTTACCTTGTCAAGGAAACAAAATAGGCTTTACTTGTAAAAAAAAGTCCTATCTGTGTCAAAATTGGGCTTGGTTGCTATATAATATTTGTGATTATTTTCAGCCATTATGTTGTTTTTATTACATGACACATGTTTTGTAATGTATACAATAAAAAAAAATATGTTCTTAATTGTAATATAAATTTGTTGCCTTTAAAATTACATTGGAGAGAATTTTGAAGTAGAATTTGTCACATCCAAACATTTAGCTTACAATTACTGCAATGTGCTGAACCAATCCACCTTTTGTGCTACATCCTTTCATCCCTTGTTAACAGTGTTGCCAACCTACCAGATTGAAATTGACTGACACAACATTCAAAATTTACTGGCACAGCCAAGTTTTTACTGACATTTCCAAAAGTTACAAAATTAGTTTTAAGTGCTAATTAAAGTACTTGGGCTATAATAAAATACAATATGCAATTAGCAATATGGCAAACAACATATTTCTTATTTTATTTTCGATATAGTAAGCAGGTCAGGGACAGGATTTAGGGCGGGCAAGAAATTATAATGGGCGGCACACACACATAAAATTGACTCTCACAGTGAAACTGACAGCAGTGTGCAGCAGCACAGATGATGATGAGACCTCACTGACATGACATGTCACCTCCTGAGTCACAGTGTCAGTCTCTCTCCAAGCCCAGTGGTCCCTCCAGCCCACTCCAGTTTAAAGAGCACTGACTGTCCCCGTCCCAATCCCAGCCTGCCTGGCTCCATTGTACCATGACATCACACTACATGCTCAGGCACCGCCTCTGCCAGAGCCACCCGATCACACTGTAGCAGGCACTCGGATGGTCTCAGCTGGCCCCAGATAAAGCGCCGAGTGTCACAGCCATATTCTTTACTGGCAGAAGAAAATTGCCTGTTTTTTTTACTGGCCGCAAGTAAAAATCCTGACGGTTGGCAACACTGCTTGTAAACATGATGCAATAGTTCTAATCTATGATTTGTTCTTTACAGGTATTTGTAAATTTTGCTAAACAGCAAACAGAAGATGAGGATATCCGTTTACATCCTCGTGTTGCAGGAGCCACACGGGACATCAAAGTTGCACCCGCCCCTCAACCTAAAGAAAAATAAATTTGTAAAGAACTGGCTTTGTTCACTCTAATTTTCAGTGTAATTCACCAAATGTGACAGCGGATTCAATCCTGAGATGATGAAATGGCATCTACAGGCCCCTAGAGGGCTGTAACTCTGCATACAAGACTAGCACACAGTGACAGTACTTGCCATACCTCAATACAGAACAGCTTCTTAGAGCAATATGAACAGAATGCATCTGCAAAAGTGCTGCTCTGATGTAAACTCCGTATTTTTGGTTCACATTTTAGCATGTTGGATAAATACAGAGAACAATACTATGCCAAGCCCCTTGACCCTTTATGGGTTGTCAGTTACTATATAATACATGTCTTCTAAAAGTAATACAGAAATATAATGTAACAACAATTTGATTCCTACCGTGGGTCTGCCTAAGCTTCAAGATCTATAAATTGCTCTCTAGGCATCACTTTTTACTGCACAATGCTATCTAAGCTAGATCACAAAATTACTATCCAGACCCTTTGTTGAAACTGCAGAGTACAGCCATGTTCCAAATGCTAAATATTACTCCTAAAAGACTATTCCCTTTTAAAATCCAATATATGAGCCAGTTCTGAGCCTATTATGCTGATTTAATCTTCCGCTATCTGTAGTTTCTAATAAATTCCATTTAAAGCTGAATTTCAGGTATGGTTTGTATTTTATAAGGCATATGCATACTTATATTATACAATCTTGGAATAAAGTATGTAAGCATATGCCATACCTATCAGATCCCTGTGGAAGCTGGAAATCATTGCAGTAACCAATACTACAATGATCAGATCCCTGCTATCTTCCAGGTCCTGTGGGGCTGCCCTGTTGCATAGTAATTACATGGGGTAGCTTGCTTGACATGGACACTGCTCACAGAATGCCTTACATTTTTCTCAATGAATGCAAGGCATTTTCTGATTGGATGACAGAGATTAAGGCATCACCGTCCTGCTTCTCCACTTAGTCCAATTAGAAAAAACCTCAACACAGGCCCTGGAAGATAGCGGAGCTACTACAGTGATTTACAACTTCCATAGCTATGGCATATGCATGCTTTGTTCCAAACTGGGTTTTTTTTTTTACTTTGTAATAAGGTTCATACCCGGAGTTCAGCTTTAAGAATAAGCAAATAGAATCATCAATCACAGATATACAGATATACTACTTTAAAAAGGTTCAACAAGTATGGCTATCAGAACTTGGTTTATGACATTTTATTGCAATACGTCACACCAATTGAAAACATATTACATATGTGGTCACAGACTTAGTAATAACCTCTGTTTTCCAGGTATTACCTTCACTTCTACGTTCTAATTGTCTGCTGTACAGGGAGTCTAAATAAAGTGTGTACAATATAATAGATGCCAGAGTTAGATTCAGTGCACTCTGTAATGCAGACCTTGTCAGACACATCCTTCCCATTCTGTGCAATACAAATCTGTGTTGGAAAGCTTATGATAAGGGGTGTGGCTGTTACTGAGCTCTGCCAGAACAGTGCACAGCAGTGTCACAGAGGAAAAGGGTAATTTTAGGCATTTTCTAGCAAAATCGGTCACAAATTACAACATGCAGAATTCAGGACTATATTGACATAACAAGGTGTGAGACTTTAATTATAGAAAAGTACAAACAATCATCTAATTCACTTCCTGAGCATTCTTACAAATTAAAGCAGAATTGAACTTTTACTAAATAATCTGTTACATGTGTATTTGTTCCATCAGTCTCTGAAGGAATATCAATATGATGTCTTAGATTTATTGAGGAAAAATCCTGTTTCCAGCAATACTGCTCATAGCCTCCTGACTGTGAACACAACCTATTGTATGCTTTGAATAGAGGCCGATTGCTCATCTCATTTAACTCACTCAAGAACAGATTTCTAGTCTCTAAACAGCACCGTCTAGCGGTGGCCAGGAATCAATTGTGTGCAGCAACATTGGGGCAGGCCAAACTGCTGGAAATAGAATATATCTTTAGTAAAGATAACCTAATATATTGGCATTTTGGATGACTGGCTGTGGAGTCTAGTACAAATTTATCATGTATGGTGAAAAATAAATTTAACTCTATACTCTTTTTTTTTCGGAATGCTGGATCCTTTTCAAATGACAAATTGAATTACATTGTGTATTGCCTGTGTAAATATAAGACGTTATGAAGGCTAAATTATTTATAGATTTGCTTGGCCTTTTTTTACATGCTTAATAAAGGTTAGTTGACTGAAGTTTTTGTTTAGTAATGTCTGTAAAGCAATTAATATGAAACACTTAAAAAATATTACAGGGTTACATTTTCTGTAATTAAATCTGGCTATATCAATAAAGGAATTGATTTGATTTCACATTTCTGCAGTTAATGCAGTCCAAACAATGAAATATGTTATTCTATTGTGGACACAGGGTTGAGGAAGATACCAAACCATAGAGTTGATCCAAAGTTAAAAAAATTCATGCCTACGTCCACCATTTTTATTTATAATTTTTAGTCTTTTTCCAATACAAACAGTATAAAAAAAAAAAATATCATACAGAGAATACTAGCCAAAAGAGTGTTGCACTACAGTAGCACTACAGTAACACCACAGTACATTTGCACAAGATAGCTGGAAAATGAATATCAACATAAGAATCTTCTGGACTCCACCTGGACAAGGTAGGTCAATCAAACAATATTTTTTACTTTTTGCTATAATAAATATCCCCAAAAATGTTTTTAAAAACATATTTCCTGACAGACTCCATGGCAGACTACGTGTGGGTTAAAACCGCCTCCTCTCTACTGCTATAGGACCCCCTACCCATAAATTTGAGCTCACCTCCATGGACGGTGTTCCTTTTCTGTCCTCCTTAAAGGGACCACACTTCACTTAGTTTCTGTGCATGTCCAGGGATATATATCGGTCGGATCGGTACCAGCTGAACGGTGCACCCAGGGCCCAGCTATGAGCGGGCGAGTGGTTTTGGGCAGTGATGATTTTCCCCAATGGTAGAAGGGATGTGGCCCAGGGTAACAGGATGGACGTTCTCTGGAATGGCTGGCAAGGTCTGAAGTTTCTACTATGTCCTCTTTCTTCATGGCAGACAGTTTTTATATGCATGCCCGGTCTTTCTGCTCCCCACCCTGTTATTTTTTGTTACCGGCGTCCGTGAAACGCTCCTGCGCTCCAGGACGCCATTACACTTCCAGTGGTTTTGGTCAGCGCCCCCCCCCCCCCACCCTCTGTCTATACTGTTTTATTACAGCCTGGCTAGATCTGTTCATCGGTCACAAGACAGGGACCTTGCCAGGCCATAGTACCATCATTCATCTTCCAGGTCCAGACGTGACTCTTTGTCTGGGTCCTGCCATCACAGGGGACACTCACATTCCCCCTCTAAAAATAGGAGATGTTCCCATTCCTCCTCTAGTCACCGCTACCACCACCGTGATAGTCGCTGTGACCATAGAGCATGCTGGGGATGTAAGATCAGAATTCCGGAAGGCAAATCACTTTGCGACCCGTGTTATGCCCGAGCGGTCGGTGAAAAAGAGACGGAAAAACAAAATCTTGAGTCTCTTGTTAGGCGTGTGGTGCAACAGTCTATGAAGGAATTAGACACCCCCACACGAGGAGCCAGTCAAAATAGATCAAGATCTCAAAACCAGCCCTGGCACTTGCAGTTACGTCCAAATCTATGGAAGCCTGGGTTTAAAACGTGGATTCCGTTCTGAAAGGAGTGTCAAAAGATCTAGCTCAAGGATCAGCAGTACAAGAGCTTAAATTGGCGGTTGCCTTTTTGGGAGGCATCGATTGACCTCATCCGCCTGCTGGCCAGATCGATGTTTTCTTCAGTCACGGCCAAACAGGCTTTGTGGTTGCGTCCCTATCTTGCTGACCCAGTCTCTAAGCAGGCACGGTGTAAAATTCCATTTGAGGGGTTATCCTTGTTCGGTAACAAATTGAATAATGCCATTTCTATGGCCACAAGTGTGAGATCGGGTTTCTCCCCCAGGGCAGGCAGCCATTTAACCAAAGAAGACCTCAACATAGACGTAGTACAGAACGCTCGAGGGAAGCACGCTCCTATAAACCCACGCGGGATTTCAAAAGAAGCTGGAACTGGAATAGGGGACAGTCTACCTTTGAGAAGTCCGCCAAGAAACAAACACCTGGTGGACATGAGCCAACAAAATCTTTTTGAGATTGGGCCCACCCAGGCTGGTCGGGTAGGGGCTCGCTTGCATCATTTCCGGAATGTCTGGGTGGCATCAATCTCTGATTATTGGACCATCAAAACGGTCTCCACAGGCCACACTTGGTCCTTCAGCAAGATCCCTCCCCACAAACCAATGTTCACGACACTTCTACGATTAGAAGAGAAACGACAAGTTCTACTATCATACGTAAACGCTCTAAAAAATCAAGTGCCCGTTCCAAAGAGCGAGGAATTCCAGGGGGTATACTCCCCTCTCTTTCTAGTGCAAAAAAAAAAAGAATGGCTCTTGGTGCCCGGTGATAGACCTTACGTTCCTCAACAAATTCATAAGGCACGAGACCCAGTGCCTAATCTACCTTGGAGCCCAGTTCAACACCATAGAGAACACCATCTCTCTTCCAGAAGAAAAGATCCCACTCATTCGGGAAAGGATCTCCCTAGCCCTAGGCTCCGCATACCTGAGAGCTTCACAGTGCCTCAAGATAATCGGCACAATGGTGGCCACAACCCCTATGGTCAAATGGGCAATGTGGAGGCTTCGTCCCTTCCAAGCGGGCTTCCTTCGGCAATGGAGGTCGGAAGACATGAGTCAGTGGATTCGCAAGTGGGGTGCCCGGCTCCACATTCCAGGTTCAGATCTTCTGGAGCTTCGTGCAGCATGGTGTGCCCTTCAATCTTTTTCCCATCTCCTGAAAGGGTAATCAGTTCTCCTCAAGATGGACAACACCACAGCTGTGGCGAGACAAGGGGGCACTCGGAGTTGCGCTCTTCTCCAAGGGGTCGAGCCCATCATGTCCTGGGCCCAAAGAAACCTCAGTAGTCTTCATTCCAGGGGAGCAGAACATTCAAGCGGACTGTCTTGCAACAGTCTAGATAACAACGAATGGTCACTGTATCCACAGACCTTCAAGTGGATCCTATCGTTGGGAATCGATCTTGAGGTGGAGCTGTTTGCACCCCCCTGCAACCACAGACTCAACAAATACTACACTCGAGTCCGTTGCTTTAAAATTCTAAAATTCCTTTAGAGGCTTCAATTGGAGACGGTCGAAGTGGTGACGATAGCACCCTACTGGCCGAGCAGGCATCCCAGGTTTCCCATCTTGAACCAGATGAGCTTCCGAAATCCGTTGCTTCTCCCTCTCAGACCGGACCTTCTTTCTCAGGGGGTGACCCTGCACCCCTGTCCAGCGATACTGAGACTGATGGTCTGGTTCTTGAGAGGGAGAGGTTAGAGTCTCTCGGCTGTGCTTCGAGAGTTATTTCTACCCTCATGTGTTCCAGAAAGCCTAATACCAACAGAGTCTACAGTAGAATATGGGCCAAGTTTGTTAATTTTTCTACTTCGGCAGGAAGATCATGTAGAGACCCTGGAGTCCAAGACATTCTCAGTTTTCTCCAGTCTGGCCTGGATCTTCCTCTGTCAGTTAGTTCTCTTAGAGTGCAAGTATCGGCCCTGTCCGCCTTTTCAGGAACAGCATGGGCAACTCACCCACTGATACGACAATTCTTTTTTGGGGCATCAAGACTCAGACCTCAGAAGAAGCCTAGATTCCCCAAATGGGACCTTCCACTCGTCCTTGATGCATTATCAACTCTTGACAACAAAGACCTGTCAATAAAGGACTTGTCAATAAAACTGGCCTTTTTGGTAGCCATCATCTTGGCCAAAAGAGTGTCGGAGATAAGCTTTTTGGGATGTCAGGAACCCTTTCTGACTTTCTTTCCGGACCGGGTGGTTCTTTTTCCCATGCTTGGGTCCAAGCCAAAAGTTACTTCCGTGTTTCATGAAAACCAGGAGATACTTACGAGTCACTTCATCTTTAAGATGTTCCAATCATCTTTTCTTATTACTCTCTGGCAGCAACAGAGGAAAACGTGCTTCTTCTAGAACAATAGCGGCCTGGATTGTTCAAGCTTTTCAACAAGCTTACAGGGCAAAGGGCTTGGCTCCTCCAGAGGCGGTGATGGCTCATTCCACCAGAGGCATGGCAACCTTATGGGCAGCGGCTCGACATGTGGCTCCTGATGTGATATGCAAGGCAGCCTCGTGGTCTTCGATCAACACTTTCATGTCTCATTATTGTAAAGAGCCTGCTTCCCTTTCTTCTGTTAATTTTGGCTTAAGAATCCTGTCAGTTGAAAGATTAAATTTTTTTGTGTTCAGCATACCCTCCCGTGTGGATTGGCTAGTTATTTCCCACACGTAATCTGCCATGGAGTCTGTCGGCAAAATGGAAAATGTATTACCAAATACTCACCGTAATTTTCCTTTCCTGATAGACTCCATGGCAGACAGAGTTCCCACCCATGAATGTGAAAATGAGAGTTGGACTGAGAGTCGGCTAGTTACGGAACACCGTCCATGGAGGTGAGCTCAAATTTATGGGTAGGGGGTCCTATAGCAGTAGAGAGGAGGCGGGGTTAACTCACACGTAGTCTGCCATGGAGTCTATCAGGAAAGGAAAATTACGGTAAGTATTTGGTAATACATTTTCCGATTTCTTCATCAGTTTAGGCCCATATATATTCTTCTACATATTTTTGGTAAAAAAAATTACAATAAGCGTATATTGATTGGTTTGCACAAAAATTATAGCTTCTACAAACTATGGGAAAGATTTATGGCATTTTTTTTTTACTAGTAATGGCAGTGATCTGCAATTTTTTAGCGACAGTCAGATCGGACACTTGACACATTTTTAGGACCATTGACATTCATACAGGTATCAATGCTATAAATATTCACTGATTACCGTGTAAATGTCACTGGCAGGGAAAGGGGTTAAATGTGTGTTCCCTGTATGGGGATAGGACTGACTAGGGAAGGAGACATATCTGTTCCCACTTAGTAGGGCGATCAATATGTCTCCTCTCTCCTGAAAGCACAGGGATTGTGTGTTTACTGCCTGGCCCTGGTGCACATGATAGCCGGCCATGCGCATCGGGTCCCCTGCCTTGCAACACCCTCTGGCAGCTCTTAAAGGGAACCCTGTATACATACAGGGTTTCGTGCAGCGGTGCCATTGTGCCTAAGTAAATGTGCATTAGCAGGTCTGGAAACGGTTAAGACAAAGCTTTTAGGAGTTTCAAGTGGGCTTTTTACCTGGGTTCTTTTGTGTGCTGGTCTATGGCTTGAATGCAATTCCCATGCATGCACAGAAAATGTCAAGCAGTTTAATCTTAGGGTCCTTTCACACGTGCGGACTGTTCGTCCATTTTTTTCAGGTGAAAAACGGACCGCAATGCATCTTTATGGGCTGGCGGACGTTAGCGGATGAGCATCCGCTAACGTCCGTTTCCATCCGTCTTCGTTAAGCCTCGTTTTTTTTTAACAGAAGCAAACCCTATTTTTCTTCTGTGGAAAAAACGGAACGGACAAAAAACGGATGTTAGCGGACGATCCGTTTAACATCCGATATACTAACATCCGTTTTTCATCAAAATATGTAATAAAAAAAAAGTTCTAAAAAAAAAAAAAACGGATAAAAAACGGATGACAACTGATGAAAACGGACGAAAAATGGATAAAAAACGGACGAAAAAACGGATCAACTGATGAAAACAAACGGACCGCACGTGTCAAAGGACCCTAAATGTATGCATGTCTTGCATGCCTCCTTTACAAAATAAAGCCAGCCTTTTTAATTTTCTTTTTTTTATATGTAATCTTTATGTAAGTTTTGCAGCATAAAAACAAAAACAACAACACACCTGAAGGCTCTAAACAGTTTTATTAAAGTTCCACCCATTTAAAAGTCAGCAGCTACAATACGTGCTGACTTTAAATAATCAGACACTCACCTGTCCCACGGTCCATGGATGCAGGCTCACAAAGCCCCACTCCTCTCTGAGGCACGGTCATTCTAATCGTGGGCGCCTGGCTGTGGGCAATGATGTTGAGATCAGGGCTCTATGGGGGCCAAACCATCACTGCCAGGGCTCCTTGTTCTTCTTTACACTGAAGACAGTTCTCAATTACATTGGCTGCATGTTTGGGGAAACCTATATTTCAAAAAGACTGGAAAAACGTAATGTGAATAAATCATTAGGCCAAGATGGCTTGCAGCCGCGCGTTCTCAAAGAACTTAGCCAAGACATTGCTAGACCATTATTCCTAATCTTTAAAGAGGAACTGCAGTCTGCTCACATAATTTGTAATAAAAGCATCTTTGCCATTCCAAAGCTTCCCTCTAACCACTTTGCATATTATTATATATACTGTGATTCTGTACTTGCCAAATATGCTGCAGAAATCTCCCTCTACAAAGTCTGGCTGTAGCCATTTTAACTAGGGTTGTCCCGATACCTCTTTTTTAGGACCGAGTACAAGTACCGATACTTTTTTTCAAGTAGTCGCCGATACCGAATACCGATACTTTTTTTAAATGTGTCCCAAATGCAGCCATGTCCCCCACATATTGCAGCCATGTATGCAGTGGCGTCTCCAGCTTTCATATTTAGGGGGGGGGCACATGGGGGGGACAGGGACAAAAGTAGGGGGGCCAACTATAAAATGCAATTATATATATATATATATATATATATCTCCTGGGGCCCTTTACTACGATCCCACAATGGGCCCTTTTACATGTTCTGCAGTGAGCTCCATTCCTACTATACTGGGGCCCCCCAGGGTGGCAGAAAACAAGAGATATATGTCACCAGCACACCAAGAAAATATAAGGGTCCAAAGCAGTGGGAGAACTCTCAGGGTTGCAAAGGTTGTCTTGCCACCGAGCCCTGGTGTTCTGCCACTGTGGGGTTCCCCAGCTGTCCTGTCCCTGCTATTGACAGCACTGGTCTGGCATCTGTCTCCTTGGCAGCGGTGGCAGTCCATTAGGACCTAGTGCTGGTGACATTATGGGTGCATGCAGGAGAAGGCTGGCACTATTGGCTATAGAGAGCTGAGCCCCCAGCTGGTCATCTAGCAGCAGTAATGCTGTATAACCTTCTCTGTTGACATGCTGATCAGGATGTGATCCAGGTGATGCTCCTAGTCAGATCTAATAAATACAGTATTTATTAGCATCAAGAGTACAACTATATATATATATATATATATTTTCAAACGTATGTTCTGCAGCCGTGTGGGCTCTATGCCTGTAAAGTGTGGGCTCTATGCCTGTAAAGTGTGGGCTCTATGCCTGTAAAGTGTGGGCTCTATGCCTGTAAAGTGTGGGCTTTGATCAATAAAATCTCTGATATTTAACACTAGGATTTGACTGGGAGCATCACCTGGATTGCATCCCGATCAGCATGTCAGAGAAGGCTCCACTGCTGCTAAGCAACCTGCAGGGAGCTCAACTGTCTACAACCAATAGAGATGGGCTCGGGTGTGTTTGAATCCCACATGCCCAATCCCGCCAGGAAGCCAACACTCCACAGTGCTAATCACAGGCAGTGAGACATTTCCTGATCTGTGCAGAGCTGTGGACCGGGAAATCTCTCACTGCCTGTGATTAGTGCTGTGCAGTGTGGGCTTCCTGGCAGGCTCTGGCATGTGGATTTTTGAACATGCCCAGCCCATCTCTAACAACACATTGTGCTGGCCCTCCTGTACATCAGCCCCATAAAGTAACCAGCACTGGGTTCCAATGTGCTGCCGCCGCTGCCAAGGAGACAGAGACCAGCGCTGTCAATAGCCGGGACAGCAACTCTGGTTATTCCAGCACTGGTCCACACTGGGAGGATTCCCCCATCCACCTATAATGTGTAGATGGGGGAATTGGATCATTCTTTTATTTTTTCATTTAACCTAATAGTTGAATGAAAAAAAGTGATCAATGTATGGGCTGCCTAAGAGCTAAGACCAGCCATAGACAGTTTAAATCTCAGCTGGTTTAGCAGGAACTGGCTGAGATTTGAACCATTAATGAGCAGATTCTCTTATGATTATTACTAGTGGTTGCTGTATAGCCACTAGTGAGAATCACTGTTTGTCGGGAGAATACAATTGCTGGGCAGGAGGGATATTCCCTTGTCAGCACTGTCTGTGTTGATGGGGGAATCATGCAAGTTTGACTGACTGAGAAATGATAAATTACATGGGAAGGGACATTACTGATAATGCATGTTTTGCAGGATATCTTTAAATATTACAAGTTGTTAACCACTTGAGATCGGCCCCACGTCTAAAGACGTCATTTTTTTGAAGATGGATATCTCGGTAACGGCAGCAGCTGCTGCCACAACCAAGATATCCATCTCTTCATGGGGCGGACCTGTTAACGATAACGGCGGTCATCGTGGCGGATTTGCCGTGAGATCGCCGTTATCGGCGACGGGAGAGGGTGCTCCCCCTCCCGCCGCTCTCCCGCGCCCTCCGCCGCTTACCGTAGCCGTCGGTAGCGGCGGAGGCGATCGGGTCCTCTTGCTGGCTGTCCGGGGATGCGACTGAGGGAAAAAATGTCCCTCAGCCATCCCCAGACCTCTGCTGGGCGGAAGTGACGTCAAAACGTCATTTCCGCCAGCGTCTTAACCACTTGCCTACTGTGCACCTACACCCCCTTCCTGCCCAGACAAAATGTTAGCTTCCGGCACTGCATCGCTTTAACTGACAATTGCACGGTCGTGCGACGTGGCTCCCAAACAAAATTGCCGTCCTTTTTTCCCCACAAATAGAGCTTTCTTTTGGTGGTATTTAATCGCCCGTGCGGTTTTTATTTTTTGCGCTATAAACAAAAAAAAAAGCGACAATTTTGAAAAAAGACACATTATTTTTTGCTATAATAAATATCCCATTTAAAAAAAAAATGTATCTCAGTTTAGGCCGATACGTATTCTTCTACATATTTTTGGTAAAAAAATGTAAAAAATAAAATCGCAATAACCGTATAGTGACTGGTTTGCGCAAAAGTTATATTGCCTACAAAATAGGGGACATAATTATGATTTTTTTTAAAACATTTTTTTACTAGGAATGGCGGCGATCTGCGATTTTTTCTCGGGACTGGGACATTATAGCAGACACATCGGACACTTTTGACACATTTTTGGGACCATATACATTTATACAGTGAACAATGCTATAAATATGCATTGATAACTGTATAAATGTAACTGGCAGGGAAGGGGTTAACCACTAGGGGGCGGGGAAGGGGTTAAATGTTTCTCCTAGTTTGTGTTTTAACTGTGGGGGGAGGGGGGTGACTGGGGGAGGTGACCGATTGTGTCCCTATGTACAAGGGACACAATCGATCTCCTCTCTCCCTGACAGGGACGTGCAGCTCTGTGTTTACACACAGAGCTCCACGTCCCAGCTCAGTTACACGGCAATCGCGTGTGCCCGGCGGCCATCGCGGCCGCCGGGCACACTCACGGGTGTCCCAGTGATGCGACGGGTGTGCGTGCGCGCGCCGCTGGCGGCGCGCTCCTAGCAGCTTTCTATGACTGCACGTCATATGACGTGCAGTCAGGACAATGAAGTTATCCGCCCGCAATCATATGACGGTGGACGGATGACAAGTGGTTAAAGAGACATTTATTTTGTTTACATTTATTCTTTTTTTTTTCTTTTGCATTTAAGCCTGAATATGAGATCTGAGGTCTTTTTGACCCCAGATCTCATATTTAAGAGGACCTGTCGTGCTTTTTTCTATTACAAGGGATGTTTACATTCCTTGTAATAGGAATAAAAGTGATAATTTTTTATTTTTTTTTCAGTGTTAAAAATTATAAAATAAATAAAAACGAAAACCAAAAAAATATTTTTTTAAAGTGCCCATCCCGACGAGCTCACGCGCAGAAGCAAACGCATACGCGAGTAGCGCCCGCATATGAAAACAGTGTTCAAACCACACAAGTGAGGTATCGTCGCGATCGTTAGAGCAAGAGCAATAATTCTAGCCCTAGACCTCCTCTGTATCTCAAAAAATGCAACCTGTAGAATTTTTTAAACGTCGCCTATCGCCTAAGGGTAAAAGTTTGACGCCATGTCACGAGCGGGCGCAATTTTTAAGCGTGACATGTTGGGTATCATTTTACTCGGCGTAACATTATCTTTCACAATATATAAAAAAATTGGGCCAAATTTATTGTTGTCTTATTTTTTAATTCAAGAAAGTGAATTGTTTCCAAAAAAAGTGCGCTTGTAAGACCGCTGTGCAAATACGGTGTGAGAAAAAGTATTGCAATGACCGCCATTTTATTCTCTAGGGTGTTAGAAATATATATATATATATATAATGTTTGGGGGTTTTAAATAATTTTCTAGCAAAAAAAACTGTTTTAGTCTCGTAAGCACCGAATCTGAAAAACAGGCTCGGGGCTCAAGTGGTTAAAGTCTGACTCCGACAGGTCAATAAAGTGTTTTCATTCAATGTGGGGACACATGCTTTTGAGGTGTTAATTGAGTCTGCTCCTAGACATTCCATTGTGTGATGCTAATACTGTTTTTGTGTCCATTGTGCTAATTAGGTCTGCTCCTAAGACCTGTTCGTTGTGTATGCTAATGACACTGTTAAGATGTGGAATGTGACTTGTCAAGCTGTATAAATTAACCCCTCTAAATGTGGAGCCAGACCGTCTGGGTAATGAGTAGTAATTAACTCATCGGAATGTCATTATCTAAAAGAATATGTATGAAGCCCCCCATTGTGTGATGTGTGGGTGGAGTGTGTCTTTGTCCCTGTGATTAACTGTAACATGCTTGTACTGTATATATGAAAGCTAAGTTACCATTAAAGGATTCATTCATTCATTTTGAAACCAGTAAGAGATTTTGTTGTCTCGGTTATTCTGAGAAATGAAATGGGTCGTGTCTGATGTCTGTCGGACTGTCGGATAAGCTGTCGTGGGGCGATGGAATGGATTATCATAAATGGTGGTGACCGTTACAGAAAGTAAATTGTGAATGTCTTGAAAGAACAGGAGAGGGGAGGGAGACAGATGGGGGAGAGAAGGGATGGAGATAATGCAGTTCAATGATTACAGTGTACTGCAGTCTGCAGTGCACACACTTACCCACGGTCCAGGCTAGAATCTCAGGCATCATTCACACACATGCTCCTGATTTTCATATTTCCTGAACACACATCCCCTCTCTTCAGATACAGCACACCGAGATAGTGTGGGCGGGACTGAAAGGAGGAGGAGGAGGAGCTGTATTCCTCCCTGCTCGTATGTGAGGAGAGTGGGGGGGAGGTGGCTGGACTCCCTGGGCTGTAAAAGAGTGTCATAGACTGACACTCGGCTCAGCTTGCAGTCACCACTCTCGGAATTTACAGGCTGGTTCTCCTGTCCTAAGGACGGGAGAAATCAGTCTGTTTTTTCTGTGACTGAGATGAAGGCTTGGGCCCCCCTCCCCCACAGTGCTCATGGAGTCCTTTCTGCAACTCGCTCTTCTCCGTGCCAATGAGGATGCATGGGAAGGAGCAGATTCGGCGGGTGTGGTTCTGTGAACGCTTGCATTATGCAGTGTCAGCGAGCAGAGCGAGGGGAAGGAATGCCCCGCAGAGCTGACTGGGGACGCGCTTCCTCTCAGGAGAGACTGTTACTCCAGGGGAGGGCCGGAAAAAAAAAAGCAAAAAAAAAATTTTTTTTTTTGGAGGGGGCACATGGTGGGGCACAGCATAATGTTGGGGGGTCAGGGCCCCCTCTGGCCCCCCTAAAGACGCCTCTGCATGTATGTCCCCCACATATTGCAGGTATGTATGTCCCCCACATATTGCAGGTATGTATGTCCCCCACATATTGCAGCCATGTATGTCCCCCACATATTGCAGCCATGTATGTCCCCCACATATTGCAGCCATGTCTGTCCCCCACATATTGCAGCCATGTCTGTCCCCCACATATTGCAGCCATGTCTGTCCCCCACATATTGCAGCCATGTCTGTCCCCCACATATTGCAGCCATGTCTGTCCCCCACATATTGCAGCCATGTCTGTCCCCCACATATTGCAGCCATGTCTGTCCCCCACATATTGCAGCCATGTCTGTCCCCCACATATTGCAGCCATGTCTGTCCCCCACATATTGCAGCCATGTCTGTCCCCCACATATTGCAGGTATGTATGTCCCCCACATATTGCAGGTATGTATGTCCCCCACATATTGCAAGTATGTATGTCCCCCACATATTGCAGCCATGTCTGTCCCCCACATATTGCAGCCATGTCTGTCCCCCACATATTGCAGCCATGTCGGTCCCCCACATATTGCAGCCATGTCTGTCCCCCACATATTGCAGCCATGTCTGTCCCCCACATATTGCAGCCATGTCTGTCCCCCACATATTGCAGCCATGTCTGTCCCCCACATATTGCAGCCATGTCTGTCCCCCACATATTGCAGCCATGTCTGTCCCCCACATATTGCAGCCATGTCTGTCCCCCACATATTGCAGCCATGTCTGTCCCCCACATATTGCAGCCATGTCTGTCCCCCACATATTGCAGCCATGTCTGTCCCCCACATATTGCAGCCATGTCTGTCCCCCCCATATTGCAGCCATGTCTGTCCCCCCCATATTGCAGCCATGTATGTCCCCCCCATATTGCAGCCATGTATGTCCCCCCCATATTGCAGCCATGTATGTCCCCCATACCTGTAGTAGATGTAGCATAACACCGCGTTAATCCCCCTGCATTACAAGCTTTAGTTTGAATACTTATAATAACTGCTGCGCCATGAATAGACACTCCCCTTCTCGGGATTGGACGGATTGCAGCTGCTGCCTGATAACTTCCCGGTCTTACACAGAGGCTCACCTCCAGCTCTCATTGGCCCTCTTATGACTCTCCTCTCCTCCCTTCCTGGCAAACTCTCACAAAAGAGAGAGAGAGAGCGCTGTGCAGGACGTCATAAGCCTAGACCACTGATGGCAAACCTTGGCACCCCAGATGTTTTAGAACTACATTTCCCATGATGCTCATGCACTCTGCAGTGTAGTTGAGCATCATGGGAAATGTAGTTTCAAAACATCTGGGGTGCCAAGGTTCACCATCACTGGCCTAGGCTTTCACCAGTCAAACAGAAAGTGGGCTGTTTAAGGTATTTACTGGCAGAAAAAATGTTTTGCTATTCAAAGTTAAAACAACAAGAGCAGAAGATTTAATAGATAAAGTTGATAAAAAAAAATGAATAAAGGTCCGCTTTAAGGAAAGCTTACTGACTGGAATGGAACCATCAGGTTTGGGTAAAGCTGACATGGTACCAATATTCATGAATTCGCCAGAGATATATACCTGGAAACTACAGGCCAGTCAGCCTTACAGCAAAAGTTTGTAAACTATTGGAGAGAAGGATAAGGGACAATATTCAGGAATTTGCTGAAAATAATATTGTTAAAAGTAATCAGCATGGATTTATGGAAGATGGTTCTTGCCAGATAAACCTATTAACATTCTATGAGGAAGTGAGCTATAATCTGCATAAAGGAAGACCAGTGGATTAACTGTATCTAGACTCTGCCAAAGCATTAGACACGGTCCCCTCCACAAAAACGAAAATTCACAAACTGAGGTCTATTGGCATTGATGAGTGTATGTACCTGAATAGAAAACTGGTTACAGGGGTGCACCCAAAGGATGGTGATAAATAGCTTATCTTGTAAATGATCTGCAGTTGTAAGTGGGGTACCCTGGGGCTCTGTCCCGGGACCAATCCTGTTTAACTTTATAAAGGATATAGAGGTTGGTACAAATAGCTCAATCTCAGTGTTTGCAGATGATACAAAGCTAAGCAGAACAATAACTTCAATAACAGGTTATAGCAACTCTACAGGAAGGCCTTGATAAAATAGAGGAGTTGGCAAACACATGGCAAACGAGGTTCATTGTAGAAAAATGAATGTAAGTTACAAACTAGAGGAAATTTTTTCTTCTAAAGGGGAAGCTTCTGTACCGTATGGTGTAGACCCTACATTGTTCTTCAAGGTCAAGGTAGCACAGGATAGCTAAGGCCACGTACACACGATCAGATCACTCCCTGGTTCTCCAACTAGTGCACTTTTAGTGCCAAATGTATTTCTCTGTTTTAGTAAATAACCACAATTGCACAGTAATCACTCTTTTTTTAAATCTACAAACTGGTATTGGTATTGAGCATAGAAAGAAGAAACCACTTATAATTTTTGGTATTTTTGTGGGGGTTTATTCTGTTTTATTCTGTGTACAACACGCGCTTTTTAAAAATTTTTTAGGTATCCCTTTTTTTCTGTGCACAACTGGTGCGTTTTTTTAATTTTCCAGGTAAAAAAATAAATTTTTATTTTATTTTGGTTGTCCAAAAAACATGTTTTTTTATAAAAACAAAATATCTACAAGCAATGGAACTTACAAAGTTCAACCTTATTCGAAACACATGTGAAGGGGTGATGTCACCCTGCAACAAGTCAAAATTTGAAGATGCACCCATTTTGCTAGGCAAAAAAGGGATTTTTAAATACAGCTTACCTGTAAAATCCTTTTCTTGGAGTACATCACGGGACACAGAGCGGCATATTCATTACTATATGGGTTATATGGAGTACCTTCAGGTGTGGACACTGGCAATCTCAAACAGGAAGTCCCCTCCCTATATAACCCCCTCCCCTAGAGGGAGTCCCTCAGTTTTGTAGCAAGCAGTATGCCTCCCAAAATGTTCCCAAAAAGAGGGGTGGGAGCTCTGTGTCCCGTGATGTACTCCAAGAAAAGGATTTTACAGGTAAGCTGTATTTAAAAATCCCTTTTTCTTTCTCGTACATCACGGGACACAGAGCGGCATATTCATTACTATATGGGATGTCCGAAAGCAATGCTTTAATGAGGGGAGGGAGACATCTTCCAAAGAAGGATTCAATTTAGAGGTATACTCAAATAATAATAATTCCAACTTAGTCAAGAAAAAACTTTTTTTTTTTTTTTTTTCTTTTTTACAACCAAGGGTGCTTCTGATCCCGAGGATCTTAAACTGCAGCCTGTAGTACTGCCTGTCCAAAGGCAGAATCCGCATTCCTTCTCACGTCTAGTTGATAAAACTTTGTAAACGTGTGGACTGATGACCCCGTCGCCGCCTTGCATATCTGAGCCATAGAGATCTGATGGTGTGCTGCCCAGGAGGCGCCCATGGCCCTGGTAGAATGGGCCTTTACCGACAAAGGAGGAGGCAACCTCTTCAAACCGTAGGCTTGAATGATTAATTGTCTAATCCATCTCGAGATGGTGGATTTTGCAGCTGCCTGCCCCTTCTTGGGGCCATCTGGTAGAACGAATAACACATCTGTCTTCCGGATCTTTTCTGTAGCTTTAAGATAGGCCTTCATGGCCCGGACAATATCCAAGGTATGCAGCAACCCCTCCTTTCTAGATGTGGGTTTTGGAAAGAAGGATGGAAGTACCAAATCCTGGTTCAAGTGAAATTTGGATATAACCTTTGGTAGAAAGGAAGGATGGGGCCGGAGAACTGCCCTGTCCTTATGCAGAACGAGATATGGTTCCTTACACGATAAGGCTGCTAATTCTAACACTCTCCTGGCCGAAACTATGGCGACCAAGAAAACCAACTTTCTTGTCAGTAAGACTAAAGGAATCTCAGCCAACGGCTCAAAGGGTTGTTTCTGTAGAGTGGACAGGACAAGATTTAAGTCCCATGGACAAATTGGTGACTTGACAGGAGGATTAATACGCAAGACCCCCTGTAAGAAGGTCTTTACCAGCGAGTGGGTGGCCAGCGGCCTCTGAAACCACACTGACAGAGCTGAGATCTGTCCCTTGATTGTGCTTAGTGCCAGGCCTTTATCCACTCCTAGCTGGAGAAAACTTAACACCCTATCAATAGTATATTTGCGGGAATTCCATCTTTTGGATTCACACCAGCCTACGTAGTTCCTCCACACCCTGTAATAAATCACCCTGGAGACCGGCTTTCTAGCCCTAATCAGGGTAGGAATTACCTGCCTAGACAGACCTCTACCCCTGAGAATCAGGGATTCAGCCTCCAGGCCGTCAAATTTAGACGCTGTAATGTAGGGTGGAGGATCGGGCCTTGTGAGAGTAGGTCTGGTTGTAGAGGAAGAGTCCAAGGGTCTCCCACTGCCATCTTCAGGACTAGTGAGTACCAAGTCCTCCGGGGCCAAGCCGGAGCTACTAGAATGACTGGCTTGTGCTCCACTCTGATCCTGCGCAACAGGCGAGGGAGTAACTGTAGCGGAGGGAATGCATATAGAAGTTTGAATTGATGCCAAGGGCAAACCAACGCATCGGTTCCGCAGGCCATAGGGTCCCTCGCTCGAGACACGAACCTGTCTAGTTTCTTGTTGAACATGGATGCCATTATATCTACGTCTGGCATTCCCCACCTCTGGCAGATTGTCTGAAAGACCTGGGGATGCAGAGACCACTCCCCTGGCAACAGACTCTGGCGACTTAAGAAGTCTGCCTGCAGGTTGTCCACTCCGGGAATAAATATCGCCGAAATGCAGGGTACATGAACCTCTGCCCACTGAAAAATCAAGCTCACCTCCCTCTGAGCGGCCTGACTCCTGGTTCCCCCTTGGTGGTTTATGTATGCCACCGCCGTGGCATTGTCTGACTGGATTCTCACCGGGAACCCCTGTAATCTGGAGGTCCATGCCAGAAGGGCTAGGCGAGCAGCTCTGATCTCCAAGATATTGATGGGGAGCTGCCTCTCTGCTTTCACCCAAGTTCCCTGGCGAGAGAACCCCTCGAAGACCGCCCCCCAGCCTGCCAGGCTGGCGTCTGTGGTAACTACCTTCCAGACAACAGGGCTGAAGGATTTTCCCTTTAGAAGATTCTGAGGGTTCAACCACCAGGCCAGGCTTTGTCGGACCCTTGATGATAGCGTCAAAGGGGACTCTAAGGCATGTGCCCTCTTGCCCCAGGCTGCTAGAATGGCTGCCTGTAGGACGCGAGTGTGGATCTGAGCGTATGGTACTGCCTCGAACGTGGCCACTAGCTTGCCTAGTACTCGCATACACAGGCGAATAGTTGTTTTTTTCTTGTTTAGAACCAACTGAACCAACCCCTTGATAGCCTCGATCTTTACAAGGGGCAGGAACACCCTTTGCTGTTCTGTGTCTAACCTCATGCCGAGGTATTCCAACTGCTTTGTAGGCTGGAACGCTGACTTTCCCCGGTTTAGGACCCAGCCGAATCCTTCGAGGTACCGAACCGTGAGGTTTACTGCCTGTTGCAGACCCGGCCGTGAGTGATCTATGATTAAAAGGTCGTCCAAGTATGCTAGGACTGTGACCCCTTGGATCCTTAAATTGGCCAGAACTGGGGCTAGGATCTTCGTGAATACCCGGGGGGCCGTGGCCAGCCCGAAGGGGAGCGCCCTGAATTGGAAGTGTCGCTGCCCCACCGCGAAGCGTAAAAATCTTTGATGCGACTGAAAGATTGGTACATGAAGGTAAGCATCCTTTATGTCTATGGAGGCCAGAAAATCGTCCCTCTGAAGCGCGGCGGCTGCTGACCGGATGGATTCCATCCGGAAGGAACGAACCCTTAGGTAACCGTTTAACCTTTTTAGGTCCAAGATTGGCCTAACATCGCCGTTGGGCTTTGGTATGACAAAGAGATTGGAATAGAAACCTAGCCCTTGCTCTTGGGCTGGCACCTCTATTATTACGTCCTGGCAAAGCAGGTGATCCAAAGCTGCCAGCAATGAGGCCTTCCTTGCTGGATCCTTTGGTAGCCTTGATTCTTGAAAATGAGGCGGAGGACACCTTAGAAACTCCAGTCTGTAGCCTGTGGTTACAGATGCCCGGACCCATTTGTCGGGGATCTTGGCTTCCCAAACTTCTGAGAAGAAACGAAGCCTTCCCCCCACCCGCGAGAGTGGGGGCGCCCCTTCATAAGGCAGACTTAGGGGCTGTCTTTGTCGGCTTGCGATACCATGGCCTCTTACCCCCAGGGGCCTGTCCCTGCGATCTACTGTTAACGTTGGATCGTGCAGGCGGCCGTCGATACTGCCTGGAATTTGAGGGCCCCGAGACAGGAAAGAGCTGCCTTTTAAATGTAGGACCCCGGAATGTCTTTTTGACCGGTAAAAGGGTACTCTTGCCACTTGAAATAGTCTGAATATATTTATCCAGATCCTCTTTCGAAGAGTCGTCCTCCATGGAAGGGAAACCCTGCCAGAAGCTTTTTGCATGGGGGCTCCGCCGCCCAGTTCTTCAACCATAAGAGCCTTCTCATGTGCACCAAAAATAGTGATAAACGAGAGGCCTGCTGGATGGAATCTTTTATAGCATCTACAGCAAAACACAGAGCTCTGGGAATGTCAGAAAACTCTTCTGCTTGTTGGGTAGGCATGTCCTTTAACATTTCTTTTGTCTGGTCTTTTAACGCCTGACAAACTCCAATTGCAGCCACAGCTGGCTGTACCACTGCTCCTGCCGTAGCAAAGGATGCTTTTAAAAGTGTCTCTAACCGTTTATCAACCGGATCTTTAAACATTTGTATGTTTTCCACCGGGCAAGTTAGTGATTTATTCACACATGAGATGGCTGCATCCACTACTGGGAGCCTCCACCTCTTGGAGAATTTTTCCTCCATGGGTAAATGACCGCAAATCTTTTCGGTGGCAGAAAAATCCTGTCCGGCCGTACCCAATCCCGAAAGATCAATTCCTCCAAGAGAGGATGGACCGGAAAAACTGCGTTGCTTAACAGAGCTTTCAAAGAGCCCAGAGAGGATACCGGAGGAACCTGAGGCTCTGGCAATGGTAAACTAAATGCCGAGCGGACCATGTCCGTCAAAGACTGTACCCACATTCTTTCTGTCTGGGAGTCTGAAAATGGTTCCTCAGAGGCAGATCCCTCAATCCCTGAACCCTCTTGGTTCAGGTCTAGTTTATCCTCCTGTGATTCCAATTCCTCCGGAGAGAGAATCTCAGCATCTGAGGATACACCTCTTGGTGATGGGGATCTAACCCGTTTCTTGCCAGGAATAGCTCTAGCGATCAATGCTGCCATTCTCTCTTCTAGCCCCCCTAGGGATACGGCTAGCATCTCCTCTGTGATAAACACAGGGCTGGGCTGATCTGGGCCAGCCTCCGCACCAGATCCCCCTAATGGCTCATCCAAGGCGCCCTTTATGTTAATAAGTTGCGGGGAAAGTATCGGCATATCATCAGAATCAGAGGGGGAACCCCTTTGTTTTTTGGTCTTTTTTGTACCCTTTGACCCCGAACCTTTGGAAGCCATAATACAAAATCGAGGGACTCCGACAACAACAACAGACTGTAGTGGCCAGGAGTACAAAACCAGAGCTTAGGGGACAATAGATCACTAATGCCCAAAAACTGATGGGGCCCCGTATGTTTTTCTTTTTTTTTTTTTTTTTTTTAAATATATATTATATATATATATATTTTTTTTTTTAAAACATACAGTGACCCCAAACTTAGTTTGCCAGCCTCCAACCTGCTGCAAAAAGGGGAATTTCTTGGCTTAACAAAAAAGGCATTGGAACAAAGTCCAGCATGTACTACCCCTCTTCCGCCACCGGGAGTCACTGTTCTGCCGCTCTGCGTCCTCTCCTTCTGAAATCAGCCTCAGACTGAGCACTGACAATGCCTGCTGATCTATAACAGCACAAGGCGCGCCCCTGTATGACGCCGCAGGCACGCCCCCCCCGCCCTCCTCTCTGAACGGCGCGAAAAAACGTCTATAAGACGTGCGCGCGCGCGTATGCCGGAACAGGAGGAACATGGAGGAGCCGCGCTGCTGGAGACCCAGGACTGCAGTATCAGGCGGCAGATTCAAACCCCCGGCCAGGTAGGACTCTCCAAAAGGCCCCATAGGGATCCTTACCAGTCCTAGGAAGAAAGCAGCAGGTTAGCTAGCAACACATTCTTAGACAGGGGAACCTAGTGATGGGGGAAAAAAGGGGTCATCCTGTCTTTCTCAGACATAGTGAGCAAGGTTGCCAATGCAGAGCATACTTAGGCTATCCCCCCTTTTTAGGTTACCCCGGAGAGCCTGCTGTCGAACCAAGTCCCGCAGGCTCCCCCTTACCTGCTCCATGCTGCAGGATGTTTGTCCAGCAAAACGATCCAATCTTCTCCCATCTCCGTGGGTAGCGTAGTAGACCTTCAGGCCCTGGGGTCCTATGAAGGTACCCACTGTCCTGGACCTATATAGCACCCTGGCAAACAGGCACTTATGGTTTTTACAAACTCCAAGTCCTGGGCCCAGGGTCCAGCCCTCCAAAGAGGAGCATTATAGGCAAAACCCCACGGTTTGGGGCCCGGGTACTGTCCACTCTGGCACTGAGGCTCCTTGGACAGATCCGGTTAGCCCGCCCTTAATCCCAAGGATGTGGAGCAAAGCTATTCCGTGACCAACACCTAAGACACTGGCGAAAAAACTGAGGGACTCCCTCTAGGGGAGGGGGTTATATAGGGAGGGGACTTCCTGTTTGAGATTGCCAGTGTCCACACCTGAAGGTACTCCATATAACCCATATAGTAATGAATATGCCGCTCTGTGTCCCGTGATGTACGAGAAAGAAATGGGGATTTCGATCCTATCCCATGCCAAATGTCAACATGTGCTATTTGCCATCATGGGTGATCAATGGATGTGTTTTGGGGGTGCAAACCCTTCCTTTACCCTACTTGAGTAGCAAGGAAGGGTTTGCACCCACAAAGCACAGTCAATCGATATCCTGTGATGCCAGATAGCACATGTTGAC
Source organism: Rana kukunoris (assembly GCA_029574335.1). NCBI lineage: Eukaryota > Metazoa > Chordata > Amphibia > Anura > Ranidae > Rana > Rana kukunoris. Next base: position 142,435,887 of record CM056055.1, read on the forward strand.
ACACTGTGTGCATCTTCAAATTTTGGCTTGTGGATTATCCACTACAAATTGGTGTGCAAAACATAACATCTTAAATGGTTTGGGGGGGGGGGGTTTAATCTTTTTTTTTGGCCCATAATGTCTAGGATGTTCTTAAATTTTTGCTCAATGAGATCCATCCTATTCCTCATAATCGCCATTTCGCTACTGCATTCCATCATTTCCTGGATCACAATTAGCATACCTTCCTCCAGTGCTAGTGCCCTATCAGATGCAGTGACACCACCATGTTCATCCCCTAAAAAAAAAAAAAAAAAGTTTATTCGAAATGTGCAGGCCTACCTACATCTCTTATTCCCTGTGAAGCTCGGGCAACAGACACTGACCTGTTGTGCTGATAATCTCCACCTCTCTTTCTTCCACAACTCCTTCTTCCTCCTCTATTTCTCCCACCTCTCTTTCTTCCACAACTCCTTCTTCCTCCTATATTTCTTCCACCTTTCTTTCTTCCACAACTCCTTCCACATCCACCTCCTCCACATGCTGAGGTTGGTGGTGTTTTTCTGGATTCTGCCCCCTTGTCTCCTCCGAATGATGTCCTCTTCTTTCCCCTAAAATAAAATGAAACAAAAGGTATACTCACCACCAGTGGTGGCTCAAAATGTTTGGGGGGCGCAAACGAAAAAAATAAAAAAATTGCAGCCTCACTGTGCCCATCACATGCAGCCACTGTGCCATCAAACGCAGCCACTGTGCCATGCCACCAAATGCAGCCACTGTGCCATCGATTGTCACCACTGTGCCATGCCACCAAATGCAGCCACTGTGCCATCGATTGTCACCACTGTGCCATGCCATCAAATGCAGTCACTGTGCCATCAATTGTCACCACTGTGCCATGCCATCAAATGCAGTCACTGTGCCATCAATTGTCACCACTGTTCCATGCCATCAAACAGCAACTGTGCCATCAATTGTCACCACTGTGCCATGCCATCAAACGCAGCCACTGTGCCATAAATTGTCACCACTGTGCCATGCAACACAGCAACTGTGCCATCAATTGTCACCACTATGCCATGCCACCAAATGCAGTCATTGTGACATCAATAGTCACCACTGTGCCATACAACACAGCAACTGTGCCATCAATTGTCACCACGGTGCCATGCCATCAAATGCAGTCACTGTGCCATCAATTGTCACCACTGTGCCATGCCATCAAACAGCAACTGTGCCATCAATTGTCACCACTGTGCCATGCCATCAAACGCAGCCACTGTGCCATAAATTGTCACCATTGTGCTATGCAACACAGCAACTGTGCCATCAATTGTCACCACTATGCCATGCCATCAAATGCAGTCACTGTGCCATCAATTGTCACCACTGTGCCCCATGATGCCACTGTGCCCCTTGTCACCACTGTGCCCATTGTCACCACTGTGCCCCATGATGCCACTGTGCCAATTGTCACCTCTGTGTCACCCCTTTCCCTGTAAAAAGCACTTATCTGAAGCTTCCATGTCCTCCCTCGATGTCTTCTGCCGCCGCGGTGAAGCTTCAGCCAATCAGGTTCATGATAACCAGAATCCGGGAACCTGATTGGCTGAAACGACCGTCAGTCTTATGCAAGGAACGCAGGTTGCCTGCGCTCCGAGTATAGACATCCGAGAGCCGGAGGGCGGTACTGCAAAAGCCTATCAGAGCCGCTGGCTTTGATAGGCAGTCCCCCTTAGCCAACCAGCTGCCGCTATTCGGGTAACCGGCGACCTATGTCCGGTTATATGAATAGACCAGGCAGCTGGCAACCAACAATAACATACATTCGTGCATTTATGCATTATTTGCGAGAGGGGGTGGCACTGCAGCGCCCTCTGTAGACGGCCGCCAGAACTGCGGTTAAAATGTCAAAATGACATTTTAGCAGAATAAAAGTTTTTAAAGGGCCCGTTTTTTGTGTGACTGTGGGAGAGGGGGGCGGCGCCCATGCGTCCCTATGGACGGGCCGCCACTGCTCACCACACAGATATTGTCGGGCAGAAATACAAAACTTAGAAGTGGGGTACATACAAAACTGCTTAGAAGTGGGGTACAATTGTCTGTTTGGTCTCAATCCTAAAAAAACATCACTTTCGTTTTTCTGAGTTACCCCAAGCTGGAATACTGACGCTTCTTGGCAAAGTGACACAAATGGATGCACCCCCAAAGAATCATTTGTGGGAGACCCTAAAATAAAAATTTTGGTTATGGGGGACACACAGGTGCTCGAGTCCAGATGTGTAAACAGCTGCTTATTATCACTGTGTGAATGAATCCGGTTTGCATTTCACATTCTAGTAGGGTTGAACAAACACATCTTGAGAACAATGTTTATAAATGTTCGTTTATGCCAAATAGGCATGTGTGCTTTTCCAGGACCAGCGGAAAACATCAGGTTTTGGACAAACGATGTTTACTACGAACATAAAATACTACACTTTGACAACTTCTAACCTGAAGGTTGCCATGTTCAAAAGTACAACATCAGCAGAAAGAAGGTCAAGGAGCAAGCCAGGGGATGAGCCAGGTGAGGTCAACAGGTCTGGAACAAGCCGGGTCAAGAACAGGATATCAAAGACGTAACAGAGGTTGAAAAGTACAGGAAGCTGACAAGCCAGCAATTTTGGTCAGACAGTGGCAGTCTTTTATAGGCCAGCAGGGGGATCACCATCTGTCAACATGTACCTATGGTGCCTATTTTTTACTGGCAAGATTACCAATACTTCCAAGGCCATTTCCCTGACAAGCGTTTACTTAATTGCAGAGACTTTAAATTGGTAGCACATATACACATGGAAACCGCATCGGCAGCAAAAAGAATCCCCCCTGAAACAATTCCTTGCTGCACAAGATCTATTTGATGTTTATATGTCACCATGGTTCTGAAAAGGACTACTCCCCACATCACAAATCATATTTGAGAATTGACATGTTCCTCACAGGCAAGTGGTTGTTAAAAATTAGCGCATCTGTAATCCACACCATGACGTGGTCAGACCGCGCTTTTATCTTAAATTCTATAAATTACGCCAAGCACCAGCAGAAAAACTTTCCTCTGGCGTGCAAATACATAGTACAACATTTAAAAAACTTCCAGGACATAAGAGGCCAGCTAATTGAATATTTCAACCTTATTGATGGATCAGTGGCAGACCCCAATATAGTGTGGAACACAAGGCTGTTAGGCATTATAATGAAATTAAGTTCTATATGCAAAACGAGCAGCATATTGATAGCCTCACAAATTTCCAGTATTGAGACCCAACACAAAACTGACCCACACCCAACACATTTGGCCCAGCTAATGACACTGACAGGAATTGAGGTCACTTCTCCATTCCTTCAAACATTTACAATGTAAGATGGAAGCCTCCACCTACTAAAACTAGCACAACGCCTCAAAAGGGAAAATAATCAAATCTAAAATTACTTTATTCCATCCACACACTAAAAGAAAACCTGACTAACCCCCAGGACATAACAAATGTGTTCAGTGTTCATTATAGTGACCTTTAAATTATTAGACAAGACCCCTCCACATTTCAACCCTCAGACGATATAAACATATTTCTACAGCAGATTACACTCCCTACACTAACCAAGGTACAACTGTCTTTAACCACTTGCTTACTGGGTACATATACCCCCTTCCTGCCCAGGCGAAATTTCAGCTTTCAGCACTGCGTCGCTTTAAATTAAAATTGCGCGGTCGTGCGACGTGCCTTACAAACAAAATTGACGTCCTTTTTTCCCCCACAAATAGAGCTTTCTTTTGGTGGTATTTGATTGCCTCTGCGTTTTTTTTTTGCGCTATAAACAAAAAAGAGCGACAATTTTGAAAAAAAACACAGAATATTTTTTACTTTTTGCTATAATAAAAATCCAATTTTAAAAAAAATATATATATTTTTTTCTCAGTTTAGGCCGATACATATTCGACATATTTTTGGTAAAAAAAGCAATCGCAATAAGCGTATAGTAATTGGTTTGCGCAAAGGTTATAGTGACTAGGAAATAAGGGATAGAATTCTGACAATTTTTTTTTTTTTTACTAGTAAGGCCTCTTACACACACATCAGTTTTTCTTCAGGTTTTTCTTTTCAGTTTACCAAAACTATGTAGTACAAGGGCCTGCCTGATTGCATACAAATTGAGACTCTTGAGGTTTGACCTCATATTAGATGGATTTGGTAAACTGAAAAGAAAAACCTGAAGAAAAACTGATGTGTGTGTAAAAGGCCTAATACGGCGATCTGCGAATTTTGTCAGGACTGCGATATTGCGATGGACACATCGGACACTTTTGACACATTTTTGGGACCATTCACATTTATACAGCGATCAGTGCTATAAAAACGCACTAATTATGTGTGTTCTAACTGTGTGGGGGGAGGGGGGTGAGTGGGGGAGGTGACCGATGCTGTCTCCCTATGTACAAGAGAAACAGCATCTGTCTCCTCTCACTGACAGGACGTGGAGCTCTGTGTTTACACACAGAGCTCCACGTCCCTGCTCTAAATCTGCCAATCAGCGGGTACCTGGCGGATATCGCGACCGCCAGGCACGCGCATCGGCATCGCGGGGACGCGCCGGGTGTGCGCGCACCGCCATCGGCGCGCCTGCGCCCCCCAGTGGTCGGAGAAAATGATGACGTCAATTGACGGCAGCTTGGAAATTCAGATCCCCTAAGCTGCCGTCAATTGACGATGAGTGGGGCCGCAAGTGGTTAAACAAACCCATCAGTGAACTAGAAATCCTCTCCACATTAACCTTGTTACCCTCAGGGAAAGCTCTGGGACCCAACGGTCTGACTGGAGTGTACTATAAGCAAATCTCCAATCAAATAACCTCACTTAACGCTGTTAAGGTTCGCCAAGGAATCGTTAAATACAAAGCTTGACAAAATCCGGGTGCCTGGTCGCAATTGCGACAAGAAATTGGGACCTGGCGCCTGCCGGTAATTGAGGCTGCAGCTTTGCATCCTTCACAGAAGGAAGCTTAGGCCTGCAGAAGGCCTGAATTACTGGCTGGCTGGGGAGGCGCACGGAGACACAGGATCTGTGTGTACTCCGACCACCCTGCCGTGCAAACGCGGCGCACCCATGCCCACCGGTAATTGAGGCCACGAGTTTGCGGCCTTCTGCAGGCCTAAGCTTCCTTCTGTGATCTGGCATTATCTTGTGGTGCCCGTTGGAATTACAAGTAATACAGTAGTTTTAATTTGCCATCTCCTTTTCTCCAATTACCCCCAAACATATATTTTTTATTTTAACACCCTAAAGAATAAAATGGCGATATTTGCAATACTTTGTCACACCGTATTTGTGCAGCGGTCTTACAAGCGCAATTTTTTGGAGAAAAACTTTTTTAATTAAAAAAGACAACAGTAATTTTTTTTATTTTGTGAGATAAAGTTACGTCGAGTAAATTAATACCCAACATGTCACGCTTCAAAATTGCGTCCGCTCGTATAATGACGACAAACTTTTACCCTTTAAAAATCTCCAACTTTAAAAAAATTCTACACATCGCATGTTTTGAGTTGCAGAGGAGGTCTAGGGCTAGAATTATTGCTCTCACTTTACCAATCACGGCGATACCTCACATGTGTGGTTTGAATACAGTTTACATATGCGGGCGCTACTCACGTATGCGTTCGCTTCTGCGTGTGAGCTTGGCGGGACGGGGTGCGTTTTCTGGCTTCTAGATTCCAAGCATATTTGTCAAAACCATGGTTAAATGCCATTATCACACTCCCGAAACCAGGGAAAGAACCGACCTTGCAACTTTCGTCCCATATACCTACTGAACCTAAATTAAAAAATGTATGCCAAGACCATTGCCAGACACTTGGAGATCATGCCACACACTTGAAGATAATCCCAGACCTCATCCACATGGACCAGTCAGGGTTCACTAAAGGGAGACCAGCACCAGATGCCACAAGACGAATGATTAACATGATACACCATGCTGAACCCAGCAGAACACTTTCTCTGCTGCTTTCCTTAGATGCAGAGAAGGTGTCTGACAGGGTACACTTGTGTTATTTCCAGAAGGTGCTCCCTAAATTTGGTTTCAAAGATCACATACATAAAGATCATGGCAGTTTATTCCAATCCATCAGCACAAGTATACCCAGCAGATGTGTTATCTCAACCGTTCAACATAACAAATGTACTCGCCAAGAGTGCCCTCTGTAACCAATAATATTCAACCTGATGTTGGAACCTTTAGCGGAACACGTGCGCCTAAACCCTTTAATTACAGGTTTAATGATAGGTAAAACCTCCCATAAGATTAGTCTCTTTGCAGACGACGTGATCCTGATTCTCACTAACCCTACCTCTACCCTGGCAGAAGTTCAAAAATACACTAGATTATAGTACGAGACCTGTCCAAGCCAGAATACAACCAAATAGCACATTTTAGATCTGGCCAGGCCAGCCTGGCCAGACAAAAACATATCCTATTTTGGGGTCCATCTCACAAGATCAGTCAAACACCTCTCCTCAGCCAATGTCAAACCACTCCTTACCAAACCGCAAATAGAAACCCAATCCATAACAAAGCTAGAATTATCCTGGTCCGGAAGACTTGTAGTATTCAAAATGCTCCACCTGCCTCAAATTCTTTACTTATTCAGGACTCTTCCCATACCCAAAGTACTTTTTAAAATCTCTCCAAACCTTATTCAACAAATATATATGGAAAAATACCAAACTTAGAAGCTCACATTCAACATTAATGAAACAAATCAACGGGCTGATCAGGATCCATTGACTTTGAGGACTACTACTTGGCATTAACTCTAGACAAACTTATCAAATGTTTTCACAAGTGTCCTGTAAGCTGTGGGGTACTCTATGATGAGCACCCCCTTAGGATCACAATTACCATCAGCACTACCACCTACTACAAAAACATTGACTTTTGCATGGCAATTTCTCCCCCCCCCCCCAAACTAACAATACATCCAACATCTCACTGAATCGAATTTCAATTGAGTCTCTTCAACACCCATCACCAGACTTAACTTTGTCCACATGGTCCAGTCAGGGAATCCAATCAATTCAAGATTTATTCCAAAGCAGATATGGAAAAAGAGAGATATGACGCTAGTGAAATTAAGGGCAAGATAGAGTGATCCGATCAAGCTCCAAAAGGATTAGTATAAACATCTAAAATTAATACATGTAAACATCAAAAAAAGGACACCAGTGAAATTCGTGAGCAATAAGAATATGCCATGAATGCATATAACCAAATGTGAAAAAGTCCTTCATAAATATCCACAAAATAGAAAAAAAGTCCCGGAGAGTGAGTCCAATTAATCATCCACGGATAGAAGAAAAAGGGAGAAAGAATGAACTAGATCCACCAGAAGAGACACCCAAGAGTGGTGACGTAGTCTCCTTACCATGTATCCTGACCACTATGCGGGTCACTCTGGGTGTGGTGATTTAAGGTCTCCCTCCTGACCCTCTGTACTGTCTCTATGGTGTTCTCTGATATGGCTCGGCGTTAACAAAACAAAAGAGAAAGGGACCATAGCATAATACCAGAGATATAATTTATTGTAGCAGAATAAAGCTGATGCACTCACATTTAAGTTGGTATCAAACAGCAGTGTGTCCAAATGTATTGGAAGGCCGGCGGCCTTCTCCTGCTCGTGTTCATTCAAAGCTTCCTCGATAGGACCAGCGTGTTAACGTTGATACAGCAAGCCACGCCTACGCATTTCGTCACCATGGACGTCGTCTGGGATTGGCTGCGATTATCGCGTAATCACGCATTCCCTTAAATACTGGAGCATGGCCTGGCCAGATCCAAAATGTGCTATTTGGTTGTATTCTGGTTTGGACAGGTCTCATACTATAATCTAGTGTATTTTTGAACTTCTGCCAGGGTAGAGGTAGGGTTAGTGAGAATCAGGATCACGTCGTCTGCAAATAGACTAATCTTATGGGAGGTTTTACCTATCATTAAACCTGTAATTCCAAAGCACCCGACCAAAATCATTTCCCTCTTCTACAATGCAAATTGAAACTACCGCAAACAGAACTAATCAAGTATATTTGTGTCAAACACTGCATTGATACAATACATCTTCCCCTATACACAATACATCCAAAAGCATGGGAATTCTTAAATCTGTCTCCCAAAGCCTAAGGGATATCTATCTATTATATAATATTCTACACCAAAAACTCAGATTCACAAAAGGCATCTCCCCACATTCATTGGGAGACTGACTTGGGACAAAAATACACAGAACACCAAAGGCAACAAGTATTACAATCAATATACTTAGCAACCAAACCCTCTGCTTTATGGGAACTCGCCCAAAAACTGTCCCTTAGGTGGTACTTAACCCCCTTCCCAACTTGCATTGTTTAGTAAAAATTCCCCAGACATATGTTGGGAGATGAAATTCAAACAAAGGTGACATGCTTTACATATTTTGGCAGTGCAACCGTCTCAAACTACAGAAAAAAATGTAAGTCCTAATGGATTAAAAAAAAAAAAGCGTAGTTGTCATAGAAAAAAAAAGGACAGGTGCTATAAAATTCACATGATGTAATAGAACTTACCCTTGCCCTGGTCATGATATAGCAACAAGTCAGAATTGAATATTTTAGTAAAGTTTCATACTTAGGTTAAGTAAACAGTGCTTTTAGCTCTCCCCCAGGTAACAAAAGGGGTCCCATTGTGGGTTTCTTGGGCGAACAAGTACCAAAGCTTTATGGTAACCATATAGCTATACCTGATGTATACGTTTCTGATTTTCATAAACCTTAGTTTTTGTTTTATGTCAACTCAACTCATAGCAAATTTATGTATTGAAGTGTACACAGTGCTTTAAGTGGGCCGGAACGCGGCGGTACTCAGTACCGCCACTTCCAAAAATGGCCCTGGAGAGTACCAGCACCTCTCCGTGCGCCCAGTACGTGGGTTTCCCGTACCGGAACGCACTGGCGTAGCGGGGGGGGGGGGGGGGCTCCTGCACCGGGCAAAAAATTGCAGGGGGCAAAATCCTGGCGTCCGTGGAATGCGCCGCGGCCGCCTTAGGAAAGGTCGCGGCTTTGGCCTAGCTCTGGAGCTATCGGCCATCTTGGTACACCCGGCGGCGGCGTGCGATTATTTTTTTTTCAGCCCTTCCGCCTGGTTGGCTGGTGGAACTGTCTGTCTCCCTTGATGTGGGAGTGGCGGGAAACACCAGCCAACTAGGCAGAAGGGCTAAAAAAAAACAGAGAACGGCGCAGGAGATTGGCGGGCGGTGGAGTGGGAGGCGCTGTACCTCTGTGCTACGCTGATTGGCCTGGAAGTTGGAACATGTGTTTACAGCGCGGTGTTAAGTTTCTCCATCTCCAGCAAGGTAAGCAAAACACTCTCCTGTACCACAGGGGAGAGAGAGAAGGGGGGGGGGTCGGTGTAAATCTAAAGGGGTGCACTGCCTGATCCCCACCTATCCACCTCAGAGCCTGTCATTTTAGTAAGACTGCTGGGACTTGTAGTTCTCCATCTTCTCCTGGGGCTCATGGAGATTGGAGAACTACAAGTCCCGGCAGGTTATACATACAATAAGGCTCTGAGGTGGATGGATGTGGATTGCATGCACCTGAGCCCCAGGAGACGATGGAGAACTACAAGTCCCAGCAGGTTATAATATAAAGCTCTGAGGTGGATAGATGTCTGGACAGTGACAATTGGTGGCACCAGTGGTGACAATTGGTGGCACAGTGGTGACAATTGGTGGCATGGTACAGTGACTGCATTTGATGGCATGGCACAGTGGTTGCGTTTGTTGGCATGGCACAGTGGTGACAATTGATGGCACAGTGGCTGCATTTGATGGCATGGCACAGTGGTTGCGTTTGGCATGGCACAGTGGTGACAATTGATGGCACAGTGGTTGCGTTTGTTGGCATGGCACAGTGGTGACAATTGATGGTACAGTAGCTGCATTTGATGGCATGACACAGTGGCTGCATTTGATGGCATGGCGCCCTGTGATTGGGCGTATGTGGTCATGCGCCAGCGCCGGGGGGGGGGGTGGAAAAAACGTTCTGCCCCGGGGGGGGGGGGGGGGGGGGGGGGGGGGGGGGGGATGGGCACCGGCGCCTAATAGAGTACCGGCACCTCTTTTGGCCCACTTAAAGCACTGAGTGTACACACTAATTTGTTACACAATGTGCAATACATATTATTGTGAAAAACAAGCTCCCCTTTCATCAGAACTGCACATGCACGGGACCCACACCTAGCATTTTGTGATTAACCTGATTAACCTGCAGTAACCTGCGCAATCAGCTCATGGCACAGGAAGTCAACCATTACTAATAACGAATTAGCAGCTCTCTTAGGATATCAAGTTACATGTATAAGTTTCATATACTGTAGGATAGGGTATTCGTGATGGGAGACTTCTAGTGCTGGTAGGCGATTGCTAGTGTAGCAGGACTCCTGAAGGAGCTGCTGAGTAATGATGGGATGGCATGTTATCTCGTGGCTCTGGTGAAGTGTCTAGGATGAACGATGAATGCAATAGCAGTAAAGGAATGTCTGCAAATAGGAAGTCTCTTTATATGTGCTCTTTATTACCCAGCCGGGTAAAAACAGTTAACAGGTGATGGGAAGGATAGACAAAGGTTTGAAGGAGAATATCAGATTCAGTCCTTGGATATGGAAACAGTCCTGTCTCTGACAATAATTAGTTCTCTTTCACCACTCCAGCGTGAGTGGGTATAGTGTACCTGGACAGGTCTCTCTCACTGACCTGGCAGCCAGAGTATCACTCAGAACTTGGAAGAAGTCTCTCTCACAGACTCTTTGAGGGTGAACGTCAGAGAAGCGCCTCTGCCACAGGCCCTCTTTGATTGTGAATTCGGAGTAGCCCCTTCTAGATAAAGTTTTGCCTGAATCCTTCAGTTAATGTCGCCCAGGTACCCACCGAGAGAGGAATCAATCCCTCAGTGTCCAGTACCTCGATCCCCGATGGTTCATCTCAATACTGTTGGACCACCAGCCTCTCAATGGTGATCCTCAACTGGACTCCCCACCAAACAGCTAAACTTGCTTGGGATCTTCAAAGTGGAAACTCAGTCGAATGGCCCAGAATCCAGGAACAGTGGGTAGCACCCACGACCCAGACAGGTAGGTCATAACGCTCGGGGCACGGTGATGTGGTCACCTTAAAGGTGGGTGGCCACACTTAAGGAACCAAAAGAAGAAGAACCTCGCTAAGATGGCATCTGCCTCATAAGTACCCTCTCCCAGCATGCCCAGCTGCTGGGAAGAGCACCCAAGTCCCGACTCTACTGCTGCCATCTATCATCCCTGGGTGGTATTACACCCCAGGCACGACAGACTAAGCCCACAGCACAGACGGGGTGAAACGGAGAGCCCTAAAACAATCAGAATTGAGATCAGAGTCACTTACACTCTGATTATCCCATTAAATTTCACTAGCACCCGTACTTTGAAGTACATGGGCGCTACACTAGTATCTGTAAGGACTTCTGCAGGTTAAAGGAGTTCAACAACAAAGCCACTAAATTCCAGGTCTGCTCTAGGCATAATTTAGCATTACATTGTGATGCTATTACGCATGTGGCACATTATTTTGGCTTATCATAAAGTCCCTATGTGCATGGGCATCAACAATGTGGATCAGAGCCAATCCACAATGGCCATATCCAGCGGGAAGCATTACCACAGCAGTCCCTGAAGCAAGATAGTTTGTGTTGCAATGGGATGTGTGATCTGAGCTGTGGATCTCTGCAGCTCCTCCAGAGTCATCATGGGCCTCTTCGCAGCTTCTGATTAATGCTCTTCTTGCCCGGCCTGTCAGTTTAGATGGGCGGCCATGTCTTAATAGGCTTGCAGCTGAGCCATATTCTTTCCATTTTTGAATGATGGATTGAACAGTGCTTTGTGAGATGTACAAAGCTTGGGATATTTTATAACCTAACCTTGCTGTAAACTTCTCCACAACCTGTCTGGTGTGTTCCTTGGCCTTTATGATGCCGTTTTTTCACTAAGGTTCTTTAACTGAGGACTTTACAGAACTATTTATAAGGAGATTAAATTATACACAGACGGACTCTAGGTGACTTCTGAAGGCAATTGGTTCCACTAGATTTTAGTTAGGGGCAGTGGCAGCTGGTGCTCAATAGACATGTTCATTTGTTTTCGTTAGAATGCATTTTCGTCCGAAAATCTGTTTTTTTCGTTATCGTATTAACAAACGATAACGAAAGTGCAAGAAACGAAAATCGAAAGATCCGACATAAAAAATGCTTTATTTTCGTTTTCGTTGCGGTAAAAATTCGATATAGAGAGATTCGACATTATAGGGAAAAGATTTGACATCATAGAGAAAAGATTCGACACTATAGAAATAATAGATACGACATTTCAGAGAATAGATTTAGATTTATGAGAGGTAAAGATTCGACGTTCCTTCGAATATTCTTTGACCATTCACCGGCAACCAAAAAGATTCGACGTTCAGTCAAATCTTTCTTTCTTTTTTCTCTCTCTCTTTTTTTTTTTCTTTTTTTTTTTTTTGCCCATTCGACAGAAACCAAGTATTATTGGATTTTGGACGAAAGCTATTCCCCAACGAAAAACTAAATAAATCAAAACGATTTTCGGGAGTAACTAAATAAATTTATTTTCCAAACGAAACGAAATATTCCAGTCTGCACATGTCTAGTGCTCAATATATTTGGGTGGTGCAAACTGAAAAAAAAAAAAAAAACTCAGCCCGTTTCCCCAACGCACGCAGCCGTTTCCCCAACGCACGCAGCCCGTTTCCCCAACGCACGCAGCCCGTTTCCCCAACGCACGCAGCCCGTTTCCCCAACGCACGCAGCCCGTTTCCCCAACGCACGCAGCCCGTTTCCCCAACCAGCGAGTTGACCCAGCCCCCCAGAACTTACCTTTCTAGGGACAGCGCCATCCTCTTCCACGCTCCCTCCGAGTCCTTCATGTCTTTTCCTGTCATTGATGTCATCTCTGCTACGATTGGACGCTTGATAGGCATCCAATCACAGCACCTGTCCCTTCAGCCAATCAGGTGACCGGTAACCAGACCCGGTGCACCCCATCGGCTAGAAGGCAGGCCAGTGTTAGGGAAGCGAACTGTTTAACCAGGGAACGCACAGCCGTGCGCCTGTTATTTAAACATTTGGAAAGCAATTAGAGCCCACGAGCCAATGGCTCTAATCAGGCACTTCAAAGACACACCCACCACTGTAATTCAAATGGCTGGAGCTCAACAGGGGACCAGACACCTGAATAGTGGGCATCAGCGGCAATAGGATTTTATACTCACCGTAAAATTCTTTTCTCTGAGTTCATGGATGGACACAGCCTTAATCTTGACAAAGTGGGTATTAGCCTTTTTGTAAGATGACTAGGCAGAAAGTGTTTACTTCAAACCTGAAGAGCCCCGACCAGGGGACGGTCCTACTGGCTATATCCCCTCAGCCTGCACTAAGCAGCTTGATTTGTCAAAAGCAGTACAGACTTAAAAAAAGAGGAGTGGGTGCCGAGTCCATCCATGAACGGTAAGTTCAAAATCCTATTATCTCTTTCGTTCATGGACAGACAGCCATAATCTTGACAAAGTGGGACGTCCCAAAGCAGCGTCAAAATGTCAAACCAGGTCGCCGCCTTACACACCTGGGAAACAGACGCTTGATGTCAGAAAGCCCAAGAGGCACCATTGCTCTGGTCGAATGCATCGCGACAGGGAGGTGCCCGACCCTTTATGGCATAAGCTTGATCAGGATCTGTCGGATGCACCTTGAAATCGGATCAGCCAGCCAGTGAGTCTGAACGCTGTAATGGAGCAGTAACAGACAAGTATACTCTTGGAGCTCTGACAATGTCCAACGAGTGCCACGTCATCTCCTTAGGATTCGACGGATGAGGACACAAGGATGGCAGTACAATCAACATCCTTGAGATGGAAGGTCAAAATGACCTTAGCAAGAGATGAAGGCTGTGGACGCAGCACCACCTTATCCTTGCGGAAGATCATGACAAGGCTGCCAGCTCAGAATCCCGTCTGACGTAACAGCCACCAAAAAGACCACTTTCTGAGAAAGTGTCAACAAGGGAATTTCCCTAATGTTCTCAAACGGTGGTTTCTGAGGCACATAAAGGCCATGCCGTTAAAGCCATTAACTAAAGCAGGATGACCTATGGGACCTTGCGACAGCAGGTCCTCTCATAGCGGTAGACGCCAAGGGACATCTGCTATTCAAATCCTCACGGAGGTAGTGGAGGACGGACTGGAGGGGCTGCATGCCGAACCCCCTGTACCAACGTTCTCACTAGAGAGTGAGCCGCCAGGGGTTGTTGGGGAAAAAAAAGATAGCCAGGGCAGATATCTGCCCTCTAATTGTACTTAAAGCAAATTTTTGGTCCGCCCCAGGCTGTAAGAACAGCAGGACTCTGGGAACCAAATAAGCACAAGGATGTCACCTCATTTCCACACAAATGGATATGTAGGTCCTCCAAGTACGATGGTAAATCTTCCTGAAGGACGATTTTCGAGCATTACTCATGGCAGAGATCACTGAGTCTGGCAGGACCCGGTCTATTAGCACCTGGTTCTCAAAAGCCCTGTCGTTAAGCCAGTGACTGTAAAACAGGACGACGTATGGGACCTTGAGACAGCAGGTCCTTTCCTAGCGGGAGATGCCAAAGGACGTCTGCTACTTGATGCACTAGGTCGGCGTACCAAGAATGCCGAGGCCAATCCGGAGCAATTAGGATCATTGGAATTCCCTGTCTCCTCTCTATGAAGCAGATGCAGAAGGAGCTTTAGAGGGAAGGCATAGGTTAGCTGGTACTGACTCCACAGTGCCACTAATGCATCTGTCGCGTCTGCTCATGGGTCTCTTGACCTGGCTACAAACCTCAATACCTTCCGATTGAGTCGAGACCCCAGGAGATCTACATCTGGCGTGCCCTATCTTGGGAAAAGGAGAGAGACCATTGTTCTTGGTGCAGCATCTGGTGACACAGGTAGTCCGTCTGCCAGTTTTTCACGGCCGGAATGTATACGGCTGACAAAGCCAGTACGCTCATTTCTGCCCACCTTAGAGTGTGAGCGACCTCTGACGCTGCAGCCGCATTTCTTGTTCCTCTTTGATGGTTGACATATGACACTGCCGTGGTGTTGTCCGACTGGACACCCATGTAGCCTCTGATAAAATGTGGAGATGCACATCCTGATCGCCCGAAGTTCCAGGACATTGATCGCAAGTGGGAATCCTCCGGAGACCAGCGACCCTGGGTCGACAACCTCCCAGACTCCCCCTCAACCAGTAAGGCTGGCGTCCATCGTGATGACTATCGAGTGAAAAGGAAGGAACGACTTCCCAAACAAAAGTGCTGGAGAGGTCAGCTACCAAACTAGGCAGGTCCTGACCAGGTGGCTCATCCGAATTTGAAAATCCGGGGATGATGGGCACTTGTCCCATCTGGACAGAATTTCCATACTGGGTGGACGAAAAAAACAAAAACGCTTATGCACGGTGAAGGGCCCTTCCCCTTTTTGGATTGTGGGAGTAGCGTGCTCTTACCTCCTGTGAAATCTTTAACTATGTCATCCAAGGAAGCTCCAAAAAGTCTGTCGCATTTAAAGGGCAAGTCCATCAGGTCCTTCTTGGAAGATTGGTCCGTAGACCAATCTTTTAACCAAAGTAGACGGCGTAACACCACTGCATGGCTTGAAGCCCTTGCCAGCAGAGGAAAAAAATCTTCAGGAGGGTAACGCACAGCTAGATTTTTAGGGACTGAAAAAAACTTCTGTGGTTTGTCCCACTCCTTGTATAAATGTTTGTCTAAATAAGACACACAAGGTTAACACCTTAGCAGTGCAGGTCACCTTACGCAACCCAAAAGGGACCGGCGTTAATGTTGCTTCTGCAGACCCCTCTATTTTTAGAGTATCTTGCACTGCGGTGGATGAGGTCACTTACCAGAGCCCCATCACGTGCTGACCTGGATCTGGAGTCATCCTCACTGTCCGGCCGATCTCAGTCCGCATCCTCAGATACCCCAGAGCCAGGATCAGGAGCCGTAGCTGGACCCGGCTCCGCATCAGAGTTGTCCCTAGAAAATGGCAGTGGGAGGGGGGCGCTTTCTAGCTTGTTTTCTTACGTGCTGCTTCCACCTTGGCAAAAAAGTCATCTAGGATTGCCGACATAGCGTCCACCGATACATCGGGTGCCGGGGCATTAATTGCAAGCTCAGGTGTTACAGGGGAAAAAGCGTCTGCTTCTAACGCCATGCTGACCCACACAGGGACTTCAAGGCAAGGCACAGAAACCCACCCTCCTAGCTGCAGCAGAGACGTGAGGTTCCCACTCAGAGGACTCACCACCCTGGAACAGTAGTATGCTGCCGTCTGCCACTTAGTAG
Source organism: Rana kukunoris (assembly GCA_029574335.1). NCBI lineage: Eukaryota > Metazoa > Chordata > Amphibia > Anura > Ranidae > Rana > Rana kukunoris. The sequence goes on from CM056055.1 coordinate 142,452,354, forward strand.
TGCTGCTTCTTTGTCAGATATGCAGTCTGACCCTTCAGCAGCGTGCACTTGTCAGTCTGCACCATTTAAGTGCTGTCTGATAGATGACAAAATGGCCGCTGAGTGGCCACTAAAGGCAAATAACTATCACGGGTAACAAAAACATGGCCGCCGGGCGGCAGCCTAATGCCCACACAGTGAGGCTACAGAAACATGGCCGCCGACCATAGCCAGTGCATGGATCTCAGCAAAAATCGAGACCAAACAATGCCACGGTACACAAGCGCATGACCACTGGGTGTAGATAGAGCCAGGAGCCCAGGACAAAGGCCGCTAGAGGCAGAATATAGTGCGGCCACAAAAACATGGCTGCCGAGCACGAATAGTCAAACACCACCTGGATCACAGCAAAGATAGCCGCCAAGAGGAAGCTAGAGGACAATTACAGCACGACCACAAGAACATGGCCGCCAGTGCAGATAGCACAATACAGCATGGATCATAGCAAAAACGACAGCATGTAACAGGACACACAGGTAAGCAAAATCTCCTTATGCAGCTTATAACAATGCTTTAGCGGACGTATATGCACAGTTCCCCCCAGGTGAAGCCCTCCCCAGGTGAATCCCCACCCCAGCAGCTAGCTCAGAGAGCTTAGGGAGGAGGGAAGGAAGGGAGGGGAGAAGGGAAGGATAGAACCCTTTACTCACCTCTCCAGGAATGCCCAGTCTTCCTGCCGTAGCAGGGGATTATACTTACCTTTCCTGAGAACTGTGCTGGAAGCATTCTAGACAGACCATCTTCCGCATAGTGACGATGGTCACTGTCGGCCAGGCTACTGCGACTTGGCCCTGTAGACCAGTCCTATGCAAGCCCTGGAGCGTATAGCTCACCGGCAACCCATAGAGCGACGGGTATGTCATCAATGACCCAGTGCTTAACTATGGTCAGCACGCGCTCGATGGACGAAGCTGGGGGACAAGGATTTGGAATCCCGTCTGTCGCCTAGTCGGCAGTTGATCGAAGATCGCAGGAACGAAAAATTAAAATGATAACATTTCCATCGGGAATAAAAAACCTCCAGGCCTCTGGGTCCGAAGGGAGCCATGTCTTCTACTTAACTAGGCAGAAAAAACTGAGCTGCTTAGTGCAGGTTGAGGGGATATAGCCAGTAGGACTGCCCCCTGGGTGGGGCTGTTCAGCTTTGAAGTTAACACTTTCTGCCTAGTCACTCCTAAAGGAAGGCCAATACCCACTTTGTCATGATTAAGGCTGTGTCAATATGTGTCTCACAGGCTCACCCCCCCCCCCCTTTAATAGCCTGACTGTCATTTGCATTCTACAAGGACTCATCAGATCCCATAGCAGCGTCATTGATCAGGGGGCTGTGTTGTGTCTAGTGTAAGTCCCCCCCCCCCCCCCGTGCTCAGTCCATACAGATCCCCCCGATCTCCTCTCCTCTTCTCGAGCAGTGGCTCCTCATGTGGATCCCTCAAGGTACAGCATAGAGCACATCGCTGGGCTGAAGAGTCGGTCACCATGAGCTCAAGTGCCCGCCAATCCACTTCAGTGGAGTAGCCTGGATCCCCCGCGCTGGGTGGACCAAGATGGCCACCGTTCAGGGAGCTAGGCCGAAGCCGTGGCCTTCCCTATGGACCGGGAGGCCAGCGGATCGCTGTGTCCCGACCTTAAAGGTGCTGATCTGTACGGATCAATGAGGATCCGTTGCACCCCTACCGATTTCTGACGTGGAACCGGCGGTGACATATGAAAATCACAGGTCATCCAGCCTGGAGATCGTGGGGGGGTTAATCGAGATTGCAATGTTTACACGATTAATCATGCAGCGCTACAACCTGCCCAAGAACTGCCTAATCTGTGACATGCCCACTAGGTGGAACTCTACGTTAGCCATGCTGCAGCGGTTCCACACGCAGCAAAGGGCCATCAATGAGTATCTGTGCCAATATGGGACATGGTTAGGGGATTTATTTTGCCACGCTAGTGGGTCAGGATCAGGGATGCATGAACTGTCCTGTCACCATTTGAGGAAACCACGAGGATGGTGAGCAGTGACAGTGCATGCATGCATGCATTAGTGACACTGTCTATTTATCCACCTGTTGGATAACCCAGTCCGTTTTTTTCTCAATGATTTTCATTCATATTACTGGGACCAGACATGACATTGGGGAAAGTTGGAAACCTGTGACACTTTACACGCATGCTGTAGACACCCCCCCCCCCCCAGGCACAATACTTCACCACTTAAGCCCCGGACCAATATGCTGCTAAATGCCCAGAGGTGTTTTTACAATTTGGCACTGCGCTGTTTTAACTGGTAATTGCGCGGTCATGCAATGTTGTACCGAAACGAAATTTGCGTTTTTTTCTTCCCACAAATAGAGCTTTCTTTTGATGGTATTTGATTGCCTCTGCGATTTTAATTTTTTGCGATATAAACGGAAAAAGACCCTAAATTAAAAAAAAAAAAATGTAGTCAAACATTTAGGCCAAAATTTATTTAGCCACATGTCTTTAGTAAAAAAAAAAAATCGCAATAAGCGTATATTTATTGTTTTCGCAAAAGTTATAGCATCTACAAACTAGGGTACATTTTCTGGAATTTACACAGCTTTTAATTTATGACTGCCTATCTCAGTTCTTGAGGCGCTAAAATGGCAGGGCAGTACAACCCCCCCCCCCCCAAAAAAATGACCCCATTTTGGAAAGTAGACACCCCAAGGAAACTGCTGAAAGGCATGTTGAGTCCATTGAATATTTTTTTTTTGTCCCAAGTGATTGAATAATGACAAAAAGTTGGCACTAAATTATATATTGCTCACACATGCCATGGTTAGATGTGGAATTGCACCCCAAAATAGATTCTGCTGCTTCTCCCGAGTACGGGGATACCACATGTTTGGGACTCTTTAGGAGCCTAGCCGCGAACGGGGCCCGTAATACCAAGCACCGCTTTCAGCATTTTTAAGGGCGCAAATTTTTGATTTCACTCCTCACTACCTATCACAGTTTCGAAGGCCATAACATGCCAAAATAGCACAAACCCCCCCCCCCCCTAAATGACCGAATTTTGTAAAGTAGACACCCCAAGCTATTTGCTGAGAGGCATGTCAAGTCCATGGAACATTTTATATTTTGACACAAGCTGCGCAAATATGACTGATTTTTTTTTGCTCAAAGTTGTCACTAAATGATATATTTCTCACACATGCCATGGTTATATGTGGAATTTCACCCCAAAATACATTCTGCTGCTTATCCTGAGTACGGGGATACCACATGTGTGGGACTTTTTGGGAGCCTAGTCGCATACGGAACCCCTGACAACCAAGCACCGCCTATAAGATTTCTAAGGGCATACATTTTTGATTTCACTCCTCACTACCTATCACAGTTTTGAAGGCCATAAAATGCCAAGATGGCACATAACCCCCCCAAATGACCCCATTTTGGAAATAAGACACCCCAAGCTATTTTCTGAGAGGCATGTTGAGTCCATGGAATATTACATTTTTTTGCCCCAAGTCATTGAATAATGACCAAAAATAAATAAAATAAACAAAATGTTGTCACTAAATTATATATTTCTCACACATGCCATGGGCATATGTGGAATTACACCCCAAAATACATTCTGCTGCTTCTCCTGAGTACAGGAAACCACATGTGTGGGACTTTTTGAGAGCCTAGCCGCGTACAGGACCCCGAAAGCTAATCACCGCCTTCAAGATTTGTGTGAGTGAAATCAAAAATGTATGTCCTTAGAAATCTTGAAGGCGGTGTTTGGTTTTCGGGGGCCCGTACGTGGCTAGGCTCCCAAAAAGTCCCACACATGTGGTATCCCTGTACTCAGAAGCAGCAGAATGTATTTTGGGGTGCAATTCCACATATAACTATGGTATGTGTGAGCAATATATCATTTAGTGACAACTTTGTGCAAAAAAAAAAAAAAATCAGTTTGTCATATTCCCGCAACTTGTGTCAAAATATAAAATATTCCATGGACTCGACATGCCTCTCAGCAAATAGCTTGGGGTGTCTACTTTCCAAAATTGTGTCATTTGGGGGGGTTGTGCTATTTTGGCATTTTATGGCCTTCGAAACTGTGATAGGTAGTGAGGAGTGAAATCAAAAATTTGCGCCCTTAGAAATGGTGAAGGCGGTGCTTGGTTTTTGGGGCCCCATACGCGGCTAGGCTCCCAAAAAGTCCCAAACATGTGGTATCCCCGTACTCAGGAGAAGCAGCCGAATGTATTTTAGGGTGCAACTCCACATATAACCATGGCATGTGTGAGCAATATATCATTTAGTGACAACTTTTTGTAATTTTTTTTGTCAATATTCAATCACTTTGGACAAAAAAAATTAAAATTCAATGGACTCAACATGCCTCTCAGCAGTTTCCTTGGGGTGTCTACTTTCCAAAATGGGGTCATTTGGGGTGGGGTTTGTGCTATTTTGGCATTTTATGGCCTTCGAAACTGTGATAGGTAGTAAGGAGTGAAATCAAAAATTTGCGCCCTTAGAAATGCTTTAGGCGGTGCTTGGTTTTTGGAGCCCCATACGCGGTTAGGCTCCCAAAAAGTCCCAAACATGTGGTATCCCCGTACTCAGGAGAAGCAGCCAAATGTATTTTAGGGTGCAACTCCACATATAACCATGGCATGTGTGAGCAATATATCATTTAGTGACAACTTTTTGTAATTTATTTTTTTGTCAATATTCAATCACTTTGGACAAAAAAAAAAAAATCAATTGACTCAACATGCCTCTCAGCAGTTTCCTTGGGGTGTCTACTTTCCAAAATGGGGTCATTTGGGGGGATTTTGTGCTATTTTGGCATTTTATGGCCTTTTGAATACCTCCCTTCATCCACCCACTTCTAATGATGGGCATACATGCACCATTTATATATGCCGAAGCATGGGGGCATCCTCCCGCAAAAAGTTATGCCGCGCACACACGGTCAGACTTTTCTATGCCGCGTACACACGGTCAGACTTTTCTATGCCGTGTACACATGGTCATACTTTTCCATGGGAAAGCCTCCGTAGGAATGTCAACCGTATGTATGCGGCATTAGGAGCTAAATCGCTCCTCGCCCCTAATGCCCCCATGCTTCGGCATATATGCTCTTTTTTGAACTGTGGTGGTGAAATCACCTCCTACAGCATTGGAGTCTGGGCTTTATATATATCGTGGGCGCAAACGCTGTTGCTGTCACGCTAAATAAATCCGCGCTGCAACTGAATGGCGTACCTGCTAAGCAAATGATGGTTAACATTAAAACAAAAGTATCATTACAGTATAACAGTAAGATCATACCATACCTGCAAAACAAATAAATAAAACATAGTAAAAAATAAAACATTTTTTAACGCAACCTGTGCCTAAAATATATATATATATATATATATATATATATATATATATATATATATATATATATATATATATATATATATATATATATATATATATATATATACCGAAGCATCCTCCTGCAAAAAAGTAATGCCGCGTACACACTGTGGGACTTTTCTATGCCATGTACACATGGTCGGACTTTTCTATGCCGTGTACACATGGTCAGACTATCTAATGCCCCCATGCTTCGGCATATATGCTCTTTTTTTAACTGTGGTGGTGAAATCACCTCCTACAGCACTGGAGTCACGGCTTTATATATCGTGGGGGCAAACGCTGTTGCTGTTAAGATAAATAAGTCCGCGCAAAAGCTGAATGGCGTACCTGAAAACAGTAGAAAAAATTACATACCTGAAAAGCAAGCATGAAAAAACATAACAATAAAACTTTGCAGAATAGAATGCAGAACAATAGAGAGAATAGAGAGAAAGAGAACAATAAAACGGCAACTATTAGTAAAAAAAGAGCAGAACAATAAAGTGAGAATAGAGAGGCAGAGAACAATAAAATGAAAACTATTTTTGTTTTTTTTATTTTATATTTTTTTGTGTTTATTTTTTACTTTTCTTTTTTAACACTTTTTTTTGTAACTGTAACTGTTGAACTTTTCGGTTCCAGGTTTGGGTCTCTCAAAATGCGATGGCATCTTGGGAGACCCTGTGTACGTGTGCCTAGCCTGTGAAACGTTTTATCCTACGCTAATACTTCACTAGTGTGTGGAAGCGGTCAAAACATTCACCAATACAAAGACCAGGATCGGCAGGACATTAGGGACAAAAATAACGGGTGTCACGCCTAAATCCGCGCTTGGTACAGACACAACATTTTCTTTAGGGGGCTCGTTGGGTAGGGGTACTCTTGAGGGCATATGAAAAATGCCTCTCATGCAGTCGGTTTACTGCATTTGGTAGGGGATGGTGAGGTGCAGAACCGCCTGGATACAGGAGTTCTGTGACAATCTCTCCCTGGAATTGGAGGAACGTTCCATTCTGTCCTGGAGCTTTGTATAAGACAAAAGCATTCAAAGTCAATTGAAATATAGAGACACTTTTTTGTACCAGCGTCTCGCCTTACGGGCAAAATTATACGGCGCCATAAACTGGTCGTTGAGGTCCACCCCTCCCATATTTTGGTTATATTCGTGGACACAGAGGGGTTTCTCCACAATACCAGTCGCCGTACGAATTTGTACGGCGACGTGTTGAATAAAGTATAACAGAAAATGGTTCAAATATTCAATCTTGTCATTTAAAATAAGATGGTGGATATATTTCTTTCTTCAGTATTTATACTCTCTCCGTAAGTTATTAAAGCATTCTCTAATTTCTCTGAAAGGTATAACTCTGTGGTTTGCAGCTTGGTTTGGTTTAGTTCAATTAGGTGAGGTTGATTAAGTTTGTGAATTAGTTTGAGTTAGATGAGTTAGCTTTTGAATTGGGTTTGTCAATTAGTTCGGTGGAACTACAAGTGAACACACAACCAGTTCAGTATACAGTTCTAATCACATTATTTACAATAGGAACATATATATAACTGTATGACATACCCATTTGGCCCCTTTGCTTCCATAAAACCGGACTCTGGTTTGTGTGTCTGCTCTGCTCTCTGTCCTCTGTGGAATTTTTTCCTGCCCATGTGCTGGAAACTTTCCAGAGAGAATGGATGCAAAGCTGGCTGTGACTGGCCAAGTCTCTTGCTCAATGTGAGATTTGCTGTGATTGGCCAAGGCTTCTAATGAGTCACAAAGGCTTAACTATACTTTCTGGTATGAATTCTACTGTGTTATTGCTTACCTTTACTGTCATATAAATAAATGATTCTTAAAGGCATATTTTTTCTTTTGCTTCTGTGAACACAACATACAACTGTTATATGACATCCAAGCATAAAATCACAGTGAATAACTCTGCTATTGTCTCTCACATATAAACATGTGCACTACATTAGGTTCTTAGCAGGTTTAGCTGTATATGCATGTTGGTTATATTAGCAAACTAGGACAGGTTCTAGCAGGCCAGCTACATGGCACTTCATGCCAAAAAGTGGGTGTGGCCAGACTTATCAGTGGTAAGGGCTTAATGGTCGTGGTTAAACAAAACCAATCCAGTTAATTGAGTTTAGACAGGTTTTTTCTTAGGGTGGAGAAGCAGGGAGGGGAGTTATTGTTAAGGGTGGAAAGACAGGGGTTCTTGTTCAGGGTGGAGAGGCAGAGAGGGGGGTTATTGCTTAGGGTGGAGAGGCAGAGAGGGGGGTTATTGTTTAGGGTGGAGAGACAGAGGTTCTTGTTCAGGGTGGAGAGGCAGAGAGGGGGGGTTATTGCTTAGGGTGGAGAGGCAGAGAGGGGGGTTATTTCTTAGGGTGGAGAGGCAGGAAGGGAGGTTATTAAGGTAAAGAGGTGGGGTTATTGTTTAGGGTGGAGATGCAGGAAAGGGGGGTGTTTATGGCGGAGAGGCAAGGAGGGGGTGTTTAGGGTGGAGATGCCGGGAGAGGGGGTGTTTAGGGTGGAGATGCAGGGAGAGGGGTGTTTAGTGTGGAGATGCCGGGAGGAGGGGGTGTTTAGGGTGGAGATGCAGGGAGAGGGGTGTTTAGTGTGGAGATGCAGGGAGGAAGGAGGTGTTTAGGGTGGAGATGCAGGGAGGAAGGAGGTGTTTAGGGTGGAGATGCAGGGAGGAAGGAGGTGTTTAGGGTGGAGATGCAGGGAGGAAGGAGGTGTTTAGGGTGGAGATGCAGGGAGGAAGGAGGTGTTTAGGTTAGAGATGCAGGGAGGGGGGTGTTTAGGGTGGATGCATGATGGAGGGTTTAGGGTGGAGATGCGGGAGAGGGGGTGTTTAGGGTGGAGATGCAGGAAGAGGGGGTGTTTAGGGTGGAGATGCAGGAAGAGGGGGTGTTTAGGGTGGAGATGCAGGAAGAGGGGGTGTTTAGGGTGGAGATGCAGGAAGAGGGGGTGTTTAGGGTGGAGATGCAGGAAGAGGGGGTGTTTAGGGTGGAGATGCAGGAAGAGGGGGTGTTTAGGGTGGAGATGCAGGAAGAGGGGGTGTTTAGGGTGGAGATGCAGGAAGAGGGGGTGTTTAGGGTGGAGATGCAGGAAGAGGGGGTGTTTAGGGTGGAGATGCAGGAAGAGGGGGTGTTTAGGGTGGAGATGCAGGAAGAGGGGGTGTTTAGGGTGGAGATGCAGGAAGAGGGGGTGTTTAGGGTGGATATGCAGGAAAAGGGGGTGTTTAGGGTGGAGATGCAGGAAAAGGGGGTGTTTAGGGTGGAGATGCAGGAAAAGGGGGTGTTTAGGGTGGAGATGCAGGAAAGGGGGTGTTTAGGGGGTGCAGGAAGAGGGGGTTTAGGGTGGAGATGCAGGAAGAGGGGGTGTTTAGGGTGGAGATGCAGGAAGAGGGGGTGTTTAGGGTGGAGATGCAGGAAGAGGGGGTGTTTAGGGTGGAGATGCAGGAAGAGGGGGTGTTTAGGGTGGAGATGCAGGAAGAGGGGGTGTTTAGGGTGGAGATGCAGGAAGAGGGGGTGTTTAGGGTGGAGATGCAGGAAGAGGGGGTGTTTAGGGTGGAGATGCAGGAAGAGGGGGTGTTTAGGGTGGAGATGCAGGGAGAGGGGGTGTTTAGGGTGGAGATGCAGGGAGAGGGGGTGTTTAGGGTGGAGATGCATGCAGGGAGAGGGGGTGTTTAGGGTGAAGATGCAGGGAGAGGGGGTGTTTAGGGTGAAGATGCAGGGAGAGGGGGTGTTTAGGGTGAAGATGCAGGGAGAGGGGGTGTTTAGGGTGAAGATGCAGGGAGAGGGGGTGTTTAGGGTGAAGATGCAGGGAGAGGGGGTGTTTAGGGTGAGGATGCAGGGAGAGGGGGTGTTTAGGGTGAGGATGCAAGGAGGGGGGTGTTTAGGGTGGAGGTGCAGGATGGGGGGGTGTTTAGGGTGGAGGTGCAGGATGGGGGGGTGTTTAGGGTGGAGGTGCAGGATGGGGGGGTGTTTAGGGTGGAGGTGCAGGATGGGGGGGTGTTTAGGGTGGAGGTGCAGGATGGGGGGGTGTTTAGGGTGGAGGTGCAGGATGGGGGGGTGTTTAGGGTGGAGGTGCAGGATGGGGGGGGGGGTGTTTAGGGTGGAGGTGCAAAGAGGGGGTGTTTAGGGTGGAGATGCAAAGAGTGGGTGTTTAGGGTGGAGATGCAAAGAGGGGGTGTTTAGGGTGGAGATGCAAAGAGGGGGTGTTTAGGGTGGAGATGCAAAGAGGGGGTGTTTAGGGTGGAGATGCAAAGAGGGGGTGTTTAGGGTGGAGATGCAAAGAGTGGGTGTTTAGGGTGGAGATGCAAAGAGTGGGTGTTTAGGGTGGAGATGCAAAGAGTGGGTGTTTAGGGTGGAGATGCAAAGAGGGGGTGTTTAGGGTGGAGATGCAAAGAGGGGGTGTTTAGGGTGGAGATGCAGGGAGAGGGGGTGTTCTGGGTGGAGATGCAGGGAGAGGGGGTGTTCTGGGTGGAGATGCAGGGAGAGGGGGTGTTCTGGGTGGAGATGCAGGGAGAGGGGGTGTTCTGGGTGGAGATGCAGGGAGAGGGGGTGTTTAGGGTGGAGATGCAGGGAGAGGCAGTGTTTAGGGTGGAGATGCAGGGAGAGGCAGTGTTTAGGGTGGAGGTGCAGGGAGAGGCAGTGTTTAGGGTGGAGGTGCAGGGAGAAGGGGTGTTCAGGGTGGAGGTGCAGGGAGAAGGGGTGTTCAGGGTGGAGGTGCAGGGAGAAGGGGTGTTCAGGGTGGAGGTGCAGGGAGAAGGGGTGTTCAGGGTGGAGGTGCAGGGAGAAGGGGTGTTCAGGGTGGAGGTGCAGGGAGAAGGGGTGTTCAGGGTGGAGGTGCAGGGAGAAGGGGTGTTCAGGGTGGAGGTGCAGGGAGAAGGGGTGTTCAGGGTGGAGATGCAGGGAGAAAGGGTGTTCAGGGTGGAGATGCAGGGAGAAGGGGTGTTCAGGGTGGAGATGCAGGGAGAGGGGGTGTTCAGGGTGGAGATGCAGGGAGAGGGGGTGTTCAGGGTGGAGATGCAGGGAGAGGGGGTGTTCAGGGTGGAGATGCAGGGAGAGGGGGTGTTCAGGGTGGAGATGCAGGGAGAGGGGGTGTTCAGGGTGGAGATGCAGGGAGAGGGGGTGTTCAGGGTGGAGATGCAGGGAGAGGGGGTGTTCAGGGTGGAGATGCAGGGAGAGGGGGTGTTCAGGGTGGAGATGCAGGGAGAGGGGGTGTTCAGGGTGGAGATGCAGGGAGAGGGGGTGTTCAGGGTGGAGATGCAGGGAGAGGGGGTGTTCAGGGTGGAGATGCAGGGAGAGGGGGGTGTGGAGATCAGGGAGGGGGGGTGTTCAGGGTGGAGATGCAGGGAGGGGGGGTGTTCAGGGTGGAGATGCAGGGAGGGGGGGTGTTCAGGGTGGAGGGGGAGAGGGGGGGTGTTTAGGGTGGAGATGCAGGGAGAGGGGGTGTTTAGGGTCGAGATGCAGGGAGAGGGGGTGTTTAGGGTCGAGATGCAGGGAGAGGGGGTGTTTAGGGTCAAGATGCAGGGAGAGGGGGTGTTTAGGGTGGAGAGGCAGGGAGAGGGGGTGTTTAGGGTGGAGAAACCCCACTGCTGCCAGTCACTGCCACACAACACTCAGCAGTCCCACCCTCCCCCATAAGGCTCTGCAGCAGCTGATAAAAGTGATCAGAGGTGGGGGGGGCAGGGTCACGTCAGGAGACAGTACTGCTCAGCTCACTGCTGGGTGGAACAGTCACTGAGTTTGCCACTCTGCAGAGGAGTCAGAGGATGGGGAAGCATGACGTGGTGGGCAGGAGTCAGGACACAGTACTACTCAGCTCACTGCTGGGTGGAACAGCAGTCACTGAGTTTGCAGCTCTGCAGAGGATTGCGAGGAGGGGGAATCATGATGCCGGGAGAGAGAGACATGCAGGGAGGGGAAGCAAATACTAAGGTCAGCTCAGCTGTTGCAACCCTCTCCCATCTCCGCACTCACCTGGTTCTCTGAAAATATTAGCAATTACTGTCGGCCGTGGCGCTGGGAGCTACATTAGTGCGGGAGGCGACTGCTGGAGGACAGGTGTTTTTTTTTCATGTGGGGGTGGCTTTTTTCCGCCCCATTTCCTATGGCGCCCATGGCACTTGCCATGGCTGCCATACCCTAGATACGCCACTGGCTGTTCCTGAAGCCCGCACCACCCAGGTTTTGCGGGCCACCCAGCAGAGCTGTGCCTGGAGCCTGTGGCCACTCAGGCTCTTTGCAGTTGCCCATCTAGTTTATGACATGACTGGGGGGCAGAGACTAAAGATCAGCTGACAGGAGAGGAATATGAAGTGGGAGGGGCTGAAGGAGCATCTATCTCCTAAATTTAGCATAGGTGTCACTGTTACGAGACACAATGAGTAACACTACCTGTGATTAGAGTGGCCATTAAACATCCTCACTACAGTTCTCAGATCAGCAGATGACTGACCAAGAGCATTTAAGTTGGCTGAACAGAACTCGCCCAGCACTGCCACTCATCCCATCCCATCCGCCACCTCTCACCAAGGAGTAAGAGAATACACGGAAGGGAGAAAAAAAAGAGGGGAGGAAAAAAGGGAGAGAAAAAATAAGAAAGACGGCTAGAGAGGAATAGGAAAAAAAAAAAAAAAAAAAAAAGAAATTAGGATAGAGAGATAAAGGGAAAGAAAACAAAAAGAAAGAGTGGTACATCCTAAAAAGTCACCTTTTGATTGAGTCGTGAAGCCAGCAGGTCCTCCGGGTGCAACGACCATTCTCCTTGGTCCAGCATCTGGCGGCTCAGATAGTCCGTCTGCCAGTTCTTTACACCCAGAATGTATACCACCGATAAAGCCGGCACGCTTCAGAATGTTTGCGACCTCCGAGGCTTCCGCCAAGCTCCTTGTCCCTCCTTGATGGTTGACATATGCCACTGCCGTGGCATTGTCTGACTGGATCCTGACTAGACACGCCTGCAGGCTCAGACCACCAAGAGAGGCAATGCCCGATTGCTCGAAGCTCCAGCACGTTGATCGGAAGGCGGGACTCTTCCGGGTGTCCATCGGCCATGAGCTGACTGGACACCCCAGACACCCCAGACACCCCCCCAACCGGACAGACTGGCGTCCGTCGGGATCACTAACCACTGAAGGGGGGAGAAAGGACTTTCCGGCCTGGAGGGTCAGAGACCTCAGCCACCAGATCAGAGAGGCCTTGACCTCCTGGTCCACTCAGATCTGGCAATCCAGGGACAACGGAGACTTGTCCCATATTTTCAGAATGTCCTTCTGCAAGGCACATGTGAAATTGAGCATATGCTACCGCCTCGATGAGGCCGAGGACTTGCATTAAAAACGCATCGATGATCTCCTGCGGAAGGACAGCAGTCTCACCGCTTCCTGCAAAGTTTTTAGTTAACCCCGAGGGAAGAAAAACTCTTGCATCTAGGGAATCCAGACCCGGGTATTTCAGGTGCCAAGTCGACACCAACACTGACTTCTGGAAGTTCAGGACCCAACCAAATTCTCGGAGGGTATGGATGACAATTGCCACATTCACCTCCAATTCTGAGCTTGAAGCAGTTCTTAAGTCTTCCAGGTAACCCACTCTAGTGATACCTCGCTGTCTCAGCAAAGCTAGAACCGGGGTGAGGACCTTGGTAAACACCCTTGGCGCTGAGGCCAGGCCAAAGGGAAGCGCCACAAATTGATAGTGGTCATCTAACCACAAAGCGGAGGAACCCTTGATGTCCGGCAAATATGGGGACATGCAGGTACTCGTCCTTGACATCCAAGGAAGCCAGGAAATCTCCTTGAGAGTGCTGCTACAACCGAGCGCACCGATTCCATCCTGAACTTCTGGGCCATTACAAAGCAGTTCAGAGCCTTGAGGTCCATTTATGGGCGGACCCCTTCTTTCTTTGGGACCACGAACAGGTTTGACTAAAATGCTTGAAACCTTTCCAGCGGGGGCGCAGGCACAATCACCCCCAGATCCTGCACAGCCCCAAACAGGGCTACGTAACGAGTCGGGGGAAGCTAAAGGTTTGAGGGGGAAAACCTGTTTGGACGATAGGAGAGGAACTCCATCTTGTAACTACCCACCATGCGTAAAGTTGCAAAGACCACTGAGCCGTGAATGTGCAAAGGTGACCCCCCCCCCCACCCTTGTGTCAAGCGGGGGCAAACCTTCATGTGGTTACAGGTTTGTTGGGCTTGCAAAACGAAGGCCGCATCTGTCCCTCAGCAGGAGCCTTGTCAGTCTGGGAGCTCTTACCTGCAGCTCCTGGCGGACAAAAATGCAGCTTATGAGCGTAGAAGGATGGCCCATGCCTACAGCATGGCTCTTTTCCCTTCCTGGATTGAGGAAGCAGAGTACCCTTACCGCCTGTGGCATCCTTTATGTCGTCCAGGGAGGCCACGAAGAGCCCTTCCCCCTTGAAAGGCAAATCAAGTAAGGCCTTCTTGGAAGTCTGGTCCGCAGACCAGCAATTTAGCCAAATCTGTCAACGCAGAACCACTGAAGAGACCGAGGCTCTGGACAACAACAGAATGGGATCCAACTGACACACACAAACTTGAGGCCCTGTACCAATTGGCCGGCCAGGTCCACACAGGTCAGAGAAGCCCGGTGTTGCTCATGGTGCAGCATCTTAGCCCACTCTAAGCATCTGGGCCGCCACTAAGGCACCAGCGACAGCTAAATGCACTGCTGACCCCACTATCGTGAATAGAGAGCGGGCCACTGCCTCAGCCCTTCGATCTCCTGGGTCTTTGAAAGCAGGCGCACCTTCCACGGCAAAGTGGTCCATTTTGAGAAAATCTTCCTCAAAGGGATAACGTACAGCAATACATTTTGGAACCAAGAAGGTTCTCTGCGGTTGATCCCATTCCTTGTACAAAAGCTTATCTAAAGGCACACAAGGAAACACCTTTTCAGTGCGGGCAGGCTTGCGGAACCCAAAAGGTACCGACACCCAAAAGGAGACCGACTTGTCCTCAAATTTAAGGGCATTTCTCAACATGGCGATAAGTGCTCCAACCAGCTCCCTATCATGTGCTGAACCGGACACTGAGTCATCCTCACCGTCCAAAGGTTCATGGTCAACGACCTCTGACACCTCAGAACCCGGGCCGGTAGCCGTAGCAGGGCCCGAATCTAAATCAGATAATTCCCCAAAAGATGGCAGGGGGAGGGGGCACTTTTTACCCCCTCTCTCCCACACACCTCAAAGGCCTCCAGGACTGCGGACATAGCCTCCGCAGATACTGCAGGTGCCCCGGTTGCAATTACAGGCATGTCAGGGGAAGAAGCATCCGCTTCGGACGCCATAAACACAGGTCTGACCCTGGGGGACGTAGCACCGGCACGAGAGAGTGTAAAAGCGGGGGGACCCAGAGGACTCACCACACCGATGGGGAAGAAAGAAAAGCTGCCCAGCGCTGACCTGACAGAAAGGATGTCCCCTGGAGAGGTGGCATGTGCCAGATATAGCAGAAAGAAAAACAGCGGACTCCAAGAAAAATGGCCGCTGTGTAGTAAATACAAAAGGCGTGCAGACCACAAGAAAATGGCAGCCAAGCAGTCCTACCATAGATCAAAAAGGCGGGCGGCTACGAGAAAATGACCACCATACATAAGCACAAGGCTAAAGGAAAATGGCCGTCGTGTAACAAAGCAATACAGTGTGACACAGGAGATGCAGGCAGAGCACAGTGCAAAATACACGTCCACCGGGACACCTCTGTGCGGCGGCGGGGGGGGGGGCATTCTCCCCCCTCAGGATCAACCTAGTGAGGAAAACACGGAACGCAGCAGGCCCCTTAGGAAATGAGGAGGGATGGTGGGGAAAAGGGAAGGATGACAGGGACCCCCCGATCAACCTCCCAGGGAATGTCCAGCCATCCCAACCCACCAAGGCAGGGGGACGTACTTACTTATGCTTAAGCATAAAATTCCTATCAGGCCAAGGCCCCATAGGGAGCCAGGTCAACTCCTATGCTAGGCAGGAAAAAAAAAACAGGCTGCTGTGCGCATTAAGTGGGGGTTGTACCTAGAGGGACCGCCCCCTGGGCAGTACTGTACAGTTTAAAGTTGTATTAACACTTTTACAATGTTTTCTGCCTAGTCCTCTCCTGATAAAAAGGGAAATACCCTAATGTTCAGTGATTCTGCCGTGTCCATCCATGAACACAAGAGAAACTTTTTTTGCATTGACCGGGTCCCCAAACCTTTTTTATGTTTAAAGAGTTTTACAAGTTTAAGACAACAAAGTCATACAGTGGTGAGTATGAAAGAATCATAAAAAACATATCACATGTGACAACTATCAGGCAAAGGACTACTCCGGCAAAATACACAAGGAAATAAGGCAACTACAGCAGGATGCTGAAGACCTAGCTTGAGAATTACAAAGGCCCGGGCATCCCCAGGGAGAGACCTCCTGCAGCCTGTCCCCTGCATCCCTGTAGGGAACTAACTGTGCAAGGGGGGGGGGGCTGAAGGAGGACACCGCCCCTAGAGTATATCAAAAATAGCCTGAAAATAGGGGTCTCTGTAACCTAGTGAGAAGCCATAAAAGGCAGACAGTTGTACCGTGACCCTACACAAAATCACATCACCCAACCTTTAATAGAAAGGAAAATAAAACAAAAATGAAACTATGCACAGACTTGTTGAGCTCTATTTCAAACATTGAGAGGGGCAGCTCCCGGGGGAAAATCCCTGGTGCTTCCCAAAGGGGGTGATAGGGAGAAGGGGACAGACAGAAAGCAAAGAGGGGAAAAGAAGGAAAAGAAAGAGGAAATGAGTGCAGCGACAGAAGGTGGAAGTCTAAGCCAGGACCTCTCAGCACGACAGGAAAATGGAGTCACCAATCCCCATGTAGGTGGCCCATGGTTCCCAAATCTCCCGAAACTGCGGGAAAGTGTCTAAGATAGAGCTCACCATTTTCTCCTGTGACATGAACCAGGATATTTTTCGTTTAGCTGCTGTAATAGAGACTTTGGGACATTTCCATGCTCTTGCTAAGGTGATTTTGGCCCCCAAAAAAATAAAGAAAACTAATTTACGGGTTGTCTTCGCTGCCTGGGGGAGGCGCTGATTAAGAAGAGCCGTTAATGGAGACCTGGGGATCGATAGACCTGAGACCATGGACGCTATTCGGAATATTTTGGTCCAGAAGCTTCTGATTTTGGGACATTCCCACCAAACGTGCAGCATGGTGCCCCTCATCTGGCACCCTCGAAAACATAAGGGGGAGGCTGAAGGGAACATAGCTGCAAGCCGGGTAGAAGGTGAGGTACCATCTGGTGAACACCTTTAAATTGGCTTCAATGAGAGAGATACTGGAGATCCCTTTAAAAGATGAGAAATAAGTTTTGTGCCAAGTATCTAGGTCCCATGTCACTTGCAAGTCATCCTCCCAGGCCAGCATGTAGGTCGTCTTACGGTCATTAGTGGCTAGTGATGAGTAGATTCTGGAAATCCCCCCCCTCTGCTCCATGAGGTCACCACACCACTGTTCATATGGTGTAAGTTGGGGGGGTTCAGGGTTCCCCGACCAGAGAGATCGAAGAAAGCAGGATAATTGATGGAACCGAAATCGTTCAGATGAAGGCATTTTCAAGGTCTTAACACAATGGGTGAGGGAAAGGGGTCCTGAAGGCGAAAGAAAGTGCTCGATCCAATACATCCCCTTATCCAACCACCACCTGAAGGCCCTGATGTCCATCCCCGGGAGAAAATGAGGATTGTGGAAGATGTGTGCTAAGGGCCTACAGGAAGAGACCAGGAAAGGGTTGTTCCTGAGCCTATCCCAGATTGCAAACGTGTGTGATAAGGACGGACAAAGGATAGGTGGTCTAGCTTTTGGAGGTGTCCAGAGGAGGAAGTCTAGGGTAAAGAAAGGGACCGCTTGTCTCTCCATGTCCACCCAGTCAGGCTTGGCCACTTTACTGTATACCGTGCAGAGCTGAGCGAGTCTAGCTGCCTGGAAGTACCAAAGTAGGTTGGGTAACCCCAATCCCCCACCGGCTTCTAAGTTTGAAAAGGGTGCGTCTAGACAGACGATGGCCCGACTTTCCCCAAACAAACTTGGTGACTTTAGATTGAAATGCATCTAGGTGATCCTTCCTGATCGAAATCGGGAGGGAGCGGAAGATATAAAGGAGACGTGGAAGCAGGGTCATCTTTACTGAGTTGATCCTTCCCAGCCACGACAATTGATGGGGGTGCCACTGTTTAAGATCTAATTCCAGTTTCTTGAACATGGGGGGATAATTGGCTCGGTAAAGTAGTTCGAATTTAGGGGTTAGATTAATTCCCAAGTAGCGGATAGACGTGTCACTACACCGAAAACGAAAGGAGTCCCTCAGCTGGGCAACCACAGGCAGAGGGAGGGATATGTTGAGGGCCTGAGATTTGGAATAATTGACCCGTAACCCTGAAACATCCGCAAAATCGTCCAATGTTTTGCAAATCACTGGTAGAGAGGTGACCGGGGAGGTCACAAAAAGGATCAGATCATCCGCGAACAGACCACATTTGTGTGTCGTGGAACCGCAACGGACTCCCGCTATGTCTGGATTAGACCTGATGGCAATGACCAGTGATTCAATAGCTATGGCAAAAATTAGCGGTGAAAGGGGACAGCCTTGGCGAGTGCCTTTCCGTATTGCGATGGGGTCCGAGTACAAGCCCAGTAGTTTGATCCTGGCTTCAGGGTTGGAGTATAGGGATCGGATAAGCCCGGTGAACCTGGGGACAAAGCCCCAGCGCTCCAGTATTGTGTTAATGTAGGACCAGGAGACAGAGTCGAAGGCCTTCTGAAGGTCCAACGATAGCAACATCCCCACCTGAGCCCCTCCACCATCGCAGCCTGATTGTAACAATAACATAACATCGACCACCCTCCTAATTTGGTCCGGCCCCTGACGACCGGGTATGAACCCGACTTGGTCTTTGTGAACGTAAGTTCCGATAAAGGACGCTAAGCGTTCAGCCATAACCTTGGTCAGTATTTTGAGATCGTTGTTAATGAGGGATATCAGCCTATAGTTACTGACCTCTCCCGGGTCCTTGTCAGGTTTGGGGATAACGGAGATGAAGGCGGCATTCAATCACGTACCAATGGGCTCTCCCTTAGTTTTAGAGTTGAAGAAGTTTGCGAGATGGGGGGCCAAGATCGGTGCGAAGGCCTTGTAATAAGGGGTGGAGAACCCATCAGGTCCCGGGGCAGAAGTGCTCTTCAGGCCTTTAAAGACCTCCAAGATCTCTTCCGCGGATATTGGCACCTCGAGTCTGTCTCTGTGGTCCCTCGAAAGAGTGGGGATGGGCGCTCCCTCCCTGCCCGGGGATCATTGTAAAGGTTCGTATAGAAAGTTTACCCCAAACCTTTTTTAGGACAATAACTTTAGTATTAGCTTTTAAATCCACACTGGATTCTGAACGTTCGAGTCCCATAGACTTTAACGGGGTTCGAAAGTCCGTGCAAACTGGTGGTATTCGATCACCTCTACATTAAAAAATCAACTTTGAAAAAAAATGTTTTTAACTTTTTGCTATAATGAATATCCCCAAAAAATATAAAAAAATTCTCTCAGTTTAGGTCAATATGTATTCTACATATTTTTGGAGAAAAAGGGATAGATCTATGGCATTGTTTTTTTACTAGCAATAACAGTGATCTGCAATTTTTATTGGGACTGCGAAATTATGGCGGACACTTTACACAATTTTGGGACCATTGACATTTATATAGCCACTGATTACTGTATAAATGACACTGGCAGGGAAGGGGTTAAACATTAGGGGCAATCAAGGGTTAAGTGTGTTTTAAGGAGTGATTTTAACTGTAGGGGGGTGGCCTCACTACACAACAGGTCACTGCTCTCAATAACAGGGAGCAGTAGATCGGTCATGTTGCTAGGCAGAACAGATAAATTGCATTCTGCAGCTCTGTGAGATGATCACGGGCCACCTGCGAACAGAGTTTGCGGGGCCCGCTCACCTGCTAGGTGGCAAATTTAAAAGGGACGAACAGGTACACCCATTTGCCTTCCCCTGCCATTCTGCTGTTGGAAATCGTTGTGCGGAAATCGGCAAGTGGTTAATCAAGGACTCTTGCCTGTCCAGGGATCCAGCAACATCCTCACCCAAACTGATTTTTCAATCAGCAGGTGCCAATGTGTAAAAAATCCCAGACTTATGAAAAGTCTTGACCATGTCACTTCCAATGCGGCTAAATCAGCAAATGGCTGTTTGCAGTGCTTTTAGCATGCATACGTAATTTTCGGGTTCAGAAAAATTTGACCCAAGCAGGTGGGCGCAGCTGCGATTTGTTTAATCTTGGCAGCACCGCATCCAGCCCTGCCCCCAGGCTGTTCTTTCTAGTAACCTGTACCACAGGGAAGTGGGAGATTGAGAGGGGGGGCCCCCTGCATAGCACTGTGTGTCTATGTACTGTACGTATGGGAGGTTGAGGGAAAAACATCTGTGCCTGTGATTGGTGTCAAGCCTTTGCATAGAAAACTTTCCTCATCAATATGAGCATCCATCCACACTGCATGATGTACATAATGTGAAGGGCTATGCAATCTGTTCAGGAATAGGGATGAGCCGAACACCCCCGTGTTCGGTTCGCACCAGAACCTTCGAACGAACCTCACGTTCGCACGAACATATCGAACCTCATTGACGTCTATAGGACTCGAATGTTTGAATTCAAAAGTCATCATTTTAAAGCCTAATAAAGGGATTTTTAAATACAGCTTACCTGTAAAATCCTTTTCTTGGAGTACATCACGGGACACAGAGCGGCATATTCATTACTATATGGGTTATATGGAGTACCTTCAGGTGTGGACACTGGCAATCTTCAAACAGGAAGTCCCCTCCCTATATAACCCCTCCCCTAGAGGGAGTCCCTCAGTTTTGTAGCAAGCAGTATGCCTCCCAAAAATGTTCCCCAAAAGAGGGGTGGGAGCTCTGTGTCCCGTGATGTACTCCAAGAAAAGTATTTTACAGGTAAGCTGTATTTAAAAATCCCTTTTTCTTTCTCGTACATCACGGGACACAGAGTGGCATATTCATTACTATATGGGATGTCCGAAAGCAATGCTTTAATGAGGGGAGGGAGACATCTTCTCAAAAGAGATTTAATTTAGAGGTATACTCAAATAATAATAATAAATCCAACTTAGTCAAGAAAAACTTTTTTACACCCAAGGGTGCCCCTGATCCCGAGGATCTTAAACCGCAGCCTGTAGTACTGCCTGCCCAAAGGCTGAATCCGCATTCCTTCTCACGTCTAGTTGATAAAACCTTGTAAACGTGTGGACTGATGACCACGTCGCCGCCTTGCATATCTGAGCCATAGAGATCTGATGGTGTGCTGCCCAGGAGGCGCCCATGGCCCTGGTAGAATGGGCCTTTACCGACAAAGGAGGAGGCAACCTCTTCAAACCGTAGGCCTGAATGATTAATTGTCTAATCCATCTCGAGATGGTGGATTTTGCAGCTGCCTGCCCCTTCTTGGGGCCATCTGGTAGAACGAACACCACATCTGTTTTCCGGATCCTTTCTGTAGCTTTAAGATAGGCCTTCATGGCCCGGACAATATCCAAGGTATGCAGCAACCCCTCCTTTCTGGATGTGGGTTTCGGAAAGAAGGATGGAAGTACCAAATCCTGGTTCAAGTGAAAATTGGATATAACCTTTGGTAGAAAGGCAGGATGGGGCCGGAGAACTGCCCTGTCCTTATGTAGAATGAGATATGGTTCCTTACACGATAAGGCTGCCAACTCTGACACTCTCCTGGCCGAAACTATGGCGACCAAGAATACCAACTTTCTTGTCAGTAAAACTAAAGGAATCTCAGCCAACGGCTCAAAGGGTTGTTTCTGTAGAGTGGACAGGACAAGATTTAAGTCCCATGGACAAATTGGTGACTTGACAGGAGGATTAATACGCAAGACCCCCTGTATGAAGGTCTTTACCAGCGAGTGGGTGGCCAGCGGCCTCTGAAACCACACTGACAGAGCTGAAATCTGTCCCTTGATTGTGCTTAAAGCCAGGCCTTTATCCACTCCTAGCTGGAGAAAACCTAACACCCTATCAATGGTATATTTGCGGGAATTCCATCTTTTGGATTCACACCAGCCTACGTAGTTCCTCCACACCCTGTAATAAATCACCCTGGAGGCTGGCTTTCTAGCCCTAATCAGGGTAGGAATTACCTGCCTAGACAGACCTCTACCCCTGATAATCAGGGATTCAGCCTCCAGGCCGTCAAATTTAGACGCTGTAATGTAGGGTGGAGGATCGGGCCTTGTGAGAGTAGGTCTGGTCGTAGAGGAAGAGTCCAAGGGTCTCCCACTGCCATCCTTAGGACTAGTGAGTACCATGTCCTCCGGGGCCAAGCTGGAGCTACTAGAATGACTGGCTTGTGCTCCACTCTGATCCTGCGCAACAGGCGCGGAAGTAACTGTAGCGGAGGGAATGCATATAGAAGTTTGAATTGATGCCAAGGGCAAACGAACGCATCGGTTCCGCAGGCCATAGGGTCCCTCGCTCGAGACACGAACCTGTCTAGTTTCTTGTTGAACCTGGATGCCATTATATCTACGTCTGGCATTCCCCACTTCTGGCAGATTGTCTGAAAGACCTGGGGATGCAGAGACCACTCCCCCGGCGACAGAATCTGGCGACTTAAGAAGTCTGCCTGCAGGTTGTCCACTCCGGGAATGAATATCGCCGAAATGCAGGGTACATGAACCTCTGCCCACTGAAAAATCAAGCTCACCTCCCTCTGAGCGGCCTGACTCCTGGTTCCCCCTTGGTGGTTTATGTATGCCACCGCTGTGGCATTGTCTGACTGGATTCTTACCGGGGACCCCTGTAATCTGGAGGTCCATGCCAGGAGGGCTAGGCGAGCAGCTCTGATCTCCAAGACATTGATGGGTAGCTGCCTCTCTGCTCCACCCAAGTTCCCTGGCGAGAGAACCCCTCCAAGACTGTCCCCCAGCCTGCCAGGCTGGCGTCTGTGGTAACTACCTTCCAGACAACGGGGCTTCCCTTTAGAAGATTCTGAGGGTTCAACCACCAAGCCAGGCTTTGTCGGACCCTTGATGATAGCGTCAAAGGGGACTCCAAGGCATGTGCTCTCTTGCCCCAGGCTGCTAGAATGGCTGCCTGTAGGACGCGAGTGTGGATCTGAGCGTATGGTACTGCCTCGAACGTGGCCACTAGCTTGCCTAGTAATCGCATACACAGGCGAATAGTTGGTTTTCTCTTGCTTAGAACCAACTGAACCATCCCCTTGATAGCCTCGATCTTTACAAGGGGCAGGAACACCCTTTGCTGTTCTGTGTCTAACCTCATGCCGAGGTATTCCAACTGCTTTGTGGGCTGGAACGCTGACTTTTCCCGGTTTAGGACCCAGCCGAACCTTTCGAGGTACTGAACCGTGAGGTTTACTGCCTGTTGCAGACACGGCCGTGAGTGATCTATGATTAAAAGGTCGTCCAAGTATGCTAGGACTGTGACCCCTTGGATCCTTAGATTGGCCAAAACTGGGGCTAGGATCTTCGTGAATACCCGGGGGGCCGTGGCTAGCCCGAAGGGGAGCGCCCTGAATTGGAAGTGTCGCTGCCCCACTGCGAAGCGTAAAAATCTTTGATGCGACTGAAAGATTGGTACATGAAGGTAAGCATCCTTTATGTCTATGGAAGCCAGAAAATCGTCCCTCTGAAGCGTGGCGACTGCTGACCGGATGGATTCCATCCGGAAAGAACGAACCCTTAGGTAACCGTTTAACCTCTTTAGGTCCAAGATTGGCCTGACATCGCCGTTGGGCTTTGGTATGACAAAGAGATTGGAATAGAAACCTAGCCCTTGCTCTTGGGCTGGCACCTCTATTATTACGTCCTGGCAAAGCAGGAGATCCAAAGCTGCCAGCATCGAGGCCTTCCTTGCTGGATCCTTTGGTAGCCTTGACTCTTGAAAATGAGGCGGAGGAAAGTTTAGAAACTCCAGTCTGTAGCCTGCGGTTACAGACGCCCGGACCCATTTGTCGGGGATCTTGGCTTCCCAAACTTCTGAAAAGAAACGAAGCCTTCCCCCCACCCGCGAGAGTGGGGGCGCCCCTTCATAAGGCAGACTTAGGGGCTGTCTTTGTCGGCTTGCGATACCATGGTCTCTTACCCCCAGGGGCCTGTCCCTGCGATCTACTGTTAACGTTGGATCGTGCAGGCGGCCGCCGATACTGCCTGGAATTTGAGGGCCCTGAGACAGGAAAGAGCTGCCTTTTAAATGTAGGACCCCGGAATGTCTTTTTGACCGGTAAAAGGGTACTTTTGCCACTTGAAATAGTCTGAATGTATTTATCCAGATCCTCCCCGAAGAGTCGTCCTCCATGGAAGGGAAAACCTGCCAGAAGCTTTTTGCATGGGGGCTCTGCCGCCCAGTTCTTCAACCATAAGAGCCTTCTCATGTGCACCAAAAATAGTGATAAACGAGAGGCCTGCTGGATGGAATCCTTTATAGCATCTACAGCAAAACACAGAGCTCTGGGAATGTCAGAAAACTTCTGCTTGTTGGGTAGGCATGTCCTTTAGCATTTCTTTTGTCTGGTCCTTCAACGCCTGACAAACTCCAATTGCAGCCACAGCTGGCTGTACCACTGCTCCTGCCGTAGCAAAGGATGCTTTTAAAAGTGTCTCTAACCGTTTATCAACCGGATCTTTAAACATATGTATGTTTTCCACCGGGCAAGTTAGTGATTTATTCACACATGAGATGGCTGCATCCACCACTGGGAGCCTCCACCTCTTGGAGAATTTTTCCTCCATGGGGTAAATGACCGCAAATCTTTTCGGTGGCAGAAAAATCCTGTCCGGCCGTACCCAATCCCGAAAGATCAATTCCTCCAAGAGAGGATGGACCGGAAAAACCGCGTTGCTTGAAGGAGCTTTCAAAGAGCCCAGAGAGGATACCGTAGGAACCTGAGGCTCTGGCAATGGTAAACTAAATGCCGAGCGGACCATGTCCGTCAAAGACTGCACCCACCGTCTCTCTGTCTGGGAGTCTGAAAATGGTTCCTCAGAGGTAGATCCCTCAATCCCTGAACCCTCTTGGTTCAGGTCTAGTTGATCCTCCTGCGATTCCAATTCCCCCGGAGAGAGAATTTCAGCATCTGAGGATACACCTCTTGGTGATGGGGATCTAACCCGTTTCTTGCCAGGAATAGCTCTAGCGATCAATGCTGCTATTCTCTCTTCTAGCCCCCCTAGGGATACAGCTAGCATCTCCTCTGTGATAAACACAGGGCTGGGCTGATCTGGGCCAGCCTCCGCACCAGACCCCCCTAATGGCTCATCCAAGGCGACCTTTATGGGAATAAGTTGCGGGGAAAGTATCGGCATATCATCAGAATCAGAGGGGGAACCCCTTTGTTTTTTGGTCTTTTTTGTACCCTTTGACCCCGAACCTTTGGAAGCCATAATACAAAATCGAGGGACTCCGCCAACCACAACAGACTGTAGTGGCCAGGAGTACAAAACTAGAGCTTAGGGGACAATAGCTCAGTAATGCCCAAAAACTGATGGGGCCCCGTATGTTTTTTTTTTTTTTTTTTTAAATATATATAAGTCTCTTTCTTTTTTTTTTTTTAAACATACAGCGACCCCAAACTTAGTTTGCCAGCCTCCAACCTGTTGCAAAAAGGGGGATTTCTTGGCTTAACAGAAAGGCATTGGAACCAAGTCCAGCCTGTACTACCCCTCTTCCGCCACCGGGAGTCACCGTTCTGCCGCTCTGCGTCCTCTCCCTTTGAGATCAGCCTCAGACTGAGCACTGACAATGCCTGCTGATCTATAACAGCACAAGGCGCGCCCCTGTATGACGCTGCAGGCACGCCCCCCCCCCCGCCCTCCTCTCCGAACGGCGCGAAAAACGTCTATAAGACGTGCGCGCGCACGCGCGCGCGTATGCCGGAGCAGGAAGAACCTGGAGGAGCCGCGCTGCTGGAGACCCAGGACTGCAGAACCAGGCGGCAGATTCAAACCCCCGGCCAGGTAGGACTCTCCAAAAGGCCCCATAGGGATCCTTACCAGTCCTAGGAAGAAAGCAGCAGGTAGCTAGCAACACCATTCTTAGACAGGGGAACCTAGTGATGGGGGAAATGGGATCATCCTGTCTTTCACAGACATAGTGAGCAAGGTTGCCAATGCAGAGCATACTTAGGCTACCCCCCTTTTAGGTTACCCCGGAGAGCCTGCTGTCGAACCAAGTCCCGCAGGCTCCCCTCTTACCTGCTCCATGCTGCAGGATGTTTGTCTAGCAAAACGATCCAATCTTCTCCCATCTCCGTGGGTAGCGTAATAGACCTTCAGGCCCTGGGGTCCTATGAAGGTACCCACTGTCCTGGACCTATATAGCACCCTGGCAAACAGGAACTTATGGTCTTTACGAACTCCAAGTCCTGGGCCCAGGGTCCAGCCCTCCAAAGAGGAGCATTATAGGTTTGGGGCCCGGGTACTGTCCACTTTGGCACTGAGGCTCCTTGGACAGATCCGGTTAGCCCTCCCTTAATCCCAAGGATGTGGAGCAAAGCTATTCCGTGACCAACACCTAAGACACTGGCGAAAAAACTGAGGGACTCCCTCTAGGGGAGGGGGTTATATAGGGAGGGGACTTCCTGTTTGAGATTGCCAGTGTCCACACCTGAAGGTACTCCATATAACCCATATAGTAATGAATATGCCGCTCTGTGTCCCGTGATGTACGAGAAAGAAACATATATTTTTTTTGCTATAAACAAAAAGGGGAAACCTAAAACTAGATATTTTTGATATTTGACTTTGTTTTTATAAAACTAACACATCAATATCCGGTTCAATGTAGCTCTGATGCAAAAGAAGGGCAGAGAAAGTATTCGCGAATATTCGTAACATAAAAGGATCGCCTCAGCTACTCGGCCCAGGGTCTCTAATCATACCAGCAATGCTTTTAGACGTCGATGGAGATCACTAGCGAATATTCACTGCGATATTCGAGTTATTCGCGAATACTCGAATATGCAATATTCGTAACGATTATTCGCAATGCGAATATTCGTAAGCAACACTACCTGTTACTTATACTTATTTGATGGGGGAGGGTGGGAAAATTTGCATAGGATGATGCAGTGTTTTGCCTTTTCTTTGATTTTTTTCAATTTAACGTTTTCATTTTCAGGTGGCCTGAAGCCGCGGTAGTTGCGCACTGCCCTCACCTGCTCTTGGATCGGTTTTCTTCCTATCCTTGGGCTGGGTTCGGACCCATGCGGTTTGTATGGGTTGGTTTTTTGTCTTTGCTGACAGCAGGTTGGGTTTTTCCTGCTGTTCGCAAAGGTCTTTAGTAGTTCTCAGTATCTCTTGTTTTGTTTTACTTTTTCTTCTCTTCTTTTCTTGTCTTCTTTTTTTCTCTGCAGACATTCGTTGGACTTCGCATGGAGTGGTCTCGCTTGAGGGATTGTCTTCAATTATAGCAGTTGCTCCCGATTTCAGACTTTCTTGTGTTCATTGGGTAAGTGGCGATGGATTTGATATAGTTTCAGCCCCTCTGCTCCACGTCAACTGAAATGTTACAGGCTTCCCCGTTGAGGGTGGCAACCCACAATGCCAGGGGGTTAAATTCTCCAGCTAAACGTAGGAAGGTTCTTGACTCTATGAAATCTCACAATATAGATGTACTGTTTCTTCAAGAAACACATTTCCCAACCCGGTACAGGCCTAAATTCATTCATGCACACTACCCGGTATTCTTCCTCTCTAGCGCGGAAGACAAAACGAAGAGGGTTGCTGTCTTGTTTTCCAAAAACTGTAGATTTTCCCTTAAATCCGAATTCAGAGATAATGAAGGTAAGATCCTTCTAATCAAAGACTTTATTGACGGACAGCTTTTTTCTTTTATTTCTTACTATGCGCCAAATTCAGGTCAGGCTAAATTTTTTGCTTCCCTTTTCTCTATTTTGGAACCCCCAGCTGGAAAGTCTGGTTATTTTTGGCGGGGACTCCAACATGGCCTTTGACCTAGGAGTGGATAAGTCTAAGCCTTCTCATGCCCAAAATATCCGTCCCACTAGGGATAGCTCTAAAATAGCCAAGTTAATCTTCCAGCAGGGCCTTACTGATATCTGGAGAGAACTGAACCCCACTAAGATAGACTATTCACATTTTTCCCACGTTCACCTCTCCTACGCTAGAATTGATCATCTCTTTGTATCCAACACTTTAATTCCTTTAGTCCTCAAATCCTACATATCTGACACAGTTTGGTCAGACCATTCGATAGTTATGTCTATTCAAACCGATTTCTCTCTCCCCAAGGTTTTCCATTGGAAATTGAATGAGGCTTTGCTCTCGGATCCTATCTCTAGAACCAAGATTGAATCCTCAATATTGGAATACTTTAGGCTAAATGATACTGGGGAGGTTACAATCCCTCTGGGCTGCCCACAAGGCTATTAGAGGAAAGATCATACAAATTTATTCTCGTTTAAAGAGATCCAGGCAATTAGAGATTGAGAGGCTTGACAAGGACTTCACTTTCTTGCAGTCAGAACATAAGAAAAATCCCTCCCGCGTTTCAATCTCTTCTTTGGATAAGGCTCGACTAGAACTTAATTTAGCACTGACAGCTAATGCAGAAAAAAGTATTAGATGGAGTGGTGCGAGATAGTATTACCAAAGAGACTTTGGCTTCTTGCCTCTAAACTCTCCCCGCGGATTCGTTCTCACACTTTCCCCAAAATTAGGATAGATGGAAAACAACCCACAGCGAACCCTGACTCTATCATGCGTGCGTTTTTGAGGTACTATGAAGACCTCTATAACCCACATAAGTCTCAGAATCCCTCAGACCTTTTGACCTTTTTGGGGAATCTCTCAATTCCCACTATTTCAGCGGAACATAGGGATAGACTTGAAGCTCCTTTTTCCTCTGAGGAAGTGTTGGAAGTGAATAAACACTCTAAGAGTGGTTCTGCCCCTGGCCCAGATGGATTCCCGATACCTTATTATAAGTCTTTTGCTGACTTGTTAGCCCCATACTTAGCTAGATTTTTTAATGCCAAGACCAAGGGTGAGCCCCTAGACCCTCATCTTAATACGGCTTTTATAACAGTTCTTCCCAAGCCCGATAAGAATCCAAGCTTAGTGGGGAACTACAGACCAATATCTTTGATCAATAATGATCTTAAGATCATGACTAGTGTTGAGCGGAATACGCCATATACGATTTCGCGATATTTCACGAATATATAGAAGAATATTTCGTGAAATATTCGTTAATATCGAATATTCGTGATATTTTATCAAAAAAAAATTTCGCTTAATTTCGCTAATGCGAAATTGATTGCGAAATTCTCGTCTGCGCATGCGCGCGAACACCACGCGAAAACGGAGATCATTTCCTATAGGAAGCACAATGCTAAGCTCTAAGATCGCAATACACAGGAAAAATGCACAGAAACACTCCACTCTCTCTTGCCACCTTGTGAATCTGCACTGAAATACTGCTGGGAGTGATCTTATATAATGGTCATGCAGGCAGGTTCCTATTGGTTGCTATGGAGGTTGCTAACCTCTGACAACTGTGGTAGGAGAACTCTGATTGGCTCTGATGCAAAAGAAGGGCAGAGAAAGTATTTGCGAATATTCGTAATACGAACGTTTTAGATTTAATCAAATTTCTCATTTTATCCACTCCATGTGGTCTCCCCTTTCCCGTTACCCCCCCCCCTCTCCCCCCCTTTTTTTTTTAGTCGGGGCTTCTTCTCACTTGCACAGTTAGTTCCCTTTAGGGGTGCGTGTGAGTTGGGGACTCCGATTCCTTACCCTCCGCCCCCCCCCTTTTTTTTCATTTTCAGCTATGTGATATTTTTACATTATTGATCCAGTTTTTATTTGTATGTCCGCAGGATTGGCATACCTATAATGCTCTGTTTCTCTTTCTTTCTTTATTAGTATTGAGCCTACCATGTTTGTAATTCTGAAATTTGTTTTCTGCTGTTCATAATTAAAATAAATAAATACTTAAAACCTTGAAAATACATAAACGCCCTGGCCCAGATGGCTTTTCAGCCACTTATTACAAAAGATTCTCTACATTACTTTCCCCCTTCTAACAGAAGCTTTTAATTCTCTTTTCATACAGAATCCCTGCTAGCTTCTATATCAATGATACCAAAACCAAACTCTGATGACACATCCTGGTCCAATTATAGACCTATTTCTATACTAAATTTAGACATTAAAATACTAGCTAAAGTTCTGTCAAATAGACTTAATCCAATAATAGGAAAACTTATAAAGAACAAACAGGCTTCATTCCTTCTAGACACACAGGAGATAATATAAGGAGAGCAACCCTCCTTGCACATATGGCACTTACCTGCCGCATCCCTGCCTGTTTCCTCTCTATCGATATACAAAAAGCATCTTGGGATTATCTAAAATCTATTCTCCAAAAAATGGGGCTTTGGAACAAATTTTTAACAATGGATATGATCACTATATGATAATCCAAATGTGTATGTTTTATATTCATGATTCCACTCTGAACCCTTAAAAATAGAAAGCGGAACCAGGCAGGCCTGCCCTTTATCCCAACTCCTTTTCGCCCTTGGAATCGAACCCCTTGCACAAATGATACGTACAAACATCAACATTAACTGCTTAACCACTTAAGGACCGCCTACTGCACATTTACGTCGGCAGAATGGCACGGCTGGGCACATCAACGTATATATACGTTGATTTTAGTACCCAGCCGTGGGTCGCGGGCGCGCGCCCGCGGGCGCGCGCCCGCGACCCGGTCCGAAGCTCCAGGACCGGGACCGCGGGATTCGCGGACCCGATCGCCGCTGCAGTGCGGCGATCCGTCCCTGGAGCGGAAGAACGGGGAGAGCCGTGTGTACACACGGCTTCCCCGTGCTTCTCTGTGGCTGCAGCATCGATCGCGTCATCCCTGTGATAGGGGGACGCGATCGATGACGTCACACCTACAGCCACACCCCCCTACAGTAGTAAACAACACACATAGGCACACATCCCCTACAGCGCCACCTGTGGTTAACTCCCAAACTGCAACTGTCATTTCCACAGTAAACAATGCAAATTTAAATGCATTTTTTTCTGTGAAAATGACAATTGTCCCAAAAATGTGTCAAAATTGTCCGAAGTGTCCGCCATAATGTCGCAGTCACGAAAAAAATCGCTGATCGCCGCTATTAGTAGTAAAAAAAAAAAAATAATAATAAAAATGCAATAAAACTATTCCTTATTTTGTAAACGCTATAAATTTTGCGAAAACCAACCGATAAACGCTTATTGTGATTTTTTTTACCAAAAATAGGTAGAAGAATACGTATCGGCCTAAACTGAGGAAAAAAAATGTTTTTTATATATTTTTGGGGGATTTTTATTATAGCAAAAAGTAAAAAATATTGAATTTTTTTTAAAATTGTCGCTCTATTTTTGTTTATAGCGCAAAAAATAAAAACCGCAGAGGTGATCAAATACCACCAAAAGAAAGCTCTTTTTGTGGGGAAAAAAGGACGCCAATTTTGTTTGGGAGCCACGTCGCACGACCGCGCAATTGTCAGTTAAAGCGACGCAGTGCCGAATCGCAAAAAGGGGCAAGGTCCTTTGCCTGCATTTTGGTCCGGGTCTTAAGTGGTTAAGGAGCGCTGCATGTACATTTAGGTCGGCAGAATGGCACGTACAGGCACATTGGCGTACCTGTACGTCCCTGCCTAGACGTGGGTCGGGGGTCCGATCGGACCCCACCCCCGGTACTTGCGGCGGTCCCCGTGGCTGCAGGAGTGATCCGGGATGAGGGGGCGGCTGTTAGTTTTTGTCCGCTCCCTCCCTGCAGTGCACTTCCTCTGCCTGTATAATGTAAACACAGGCAGAGGAAGTGATGTCAGCTCTCCTCTCGGCGGTATTTTCAATCCGCCGAGAGGAGAGAAGAGATCACAAGTAAGTCGCACCAACACTACACTGACATCACACACATAGGCACATTAACCCCTTCCCAGCCCCTTGTCACACTGTCACTGATTGCAGTGATCATATATTTACTGATCACTGCATTTAGTGTCAGTGTGACAGGCAGTTAGTGTTAGGACCAGGGTAGACCCTTACCCCCCTAATAAAGTTTTTAACTCCTTGATCACCGCCCTAGTTAACCCTTTCACCCCCTATTGCCAGTGTCACTAAGCGATAATTTTTCTTATCGCTGTATTAGTGTCACTGTTGCCGCTAGGTAGCTAGTTTTTTTTTATTGTGATTTTTTTTTACTAAAGACATGTGGCTGAATACATTTTGGCCTAAATGTTTGACCAAAATTTAGTTTATTAGATTTTTCTTATAACAAAAAGTAGAAAATATATATTTTTTCGAAAATTTCGGTCTTTTTCCATTTATATCGCAACAAATAAAAATCGCAGAGACAATCAAATACCATCAAAAGAAAGCTCTATTTGTGGGAAGAAAAGGACGCAAATTTTGTTTGGGAGCCACGTCGCACGACCGCGCAATTGTCTGTTAAAGCGACGCAGTGCCGAATTGTAAAAACACCTTTGGGCATTTAGCAGCATATTGGTCCGGGGCTTAAGTGGTTAAAGGTCTCGAATTGGGTGGATATCAACATAAATTATGCATGTTCGCTGATGACATCTCCATCTTTCTCACATCTCCCTTAATATCAGCACCAAACCTAATTTACACGTTTAGTAAATTATGCATGATTTCAGGGCTGAAAATAAACCCACAAAAATCCAAAAGCTTTGAATATTTCAATTCCTTCAGAATGTCTGACAGAACTACAAGACTCTCTACCCTTTAAATTGGTCAAATACATATATTACTTACCTAATTATCTCACTGTGAGCTGATCCGGCTAATCCATATCAAACAAACTACCCCACCTTTGCTGAAACAACTTACCTCGTTAATGAAGAACTGGTCCTCACTACCATTAGTCTGGTTGGGTAGGATAACTGTCACTTACTGACTATTTTGCCAAAAATTGTGTATCTTTTCAGAAACCTCCCAGTTCCAGTCCCAGCATACTTTTTTTCGTATTCTGCAATGCAAAGTAAATCAATTTGTATGGGGTAAAATCAAACCACGACTGTCACAAAATATCCTATTCACTCCCCGAACACACGGTGGATTGAGCATGCCTAATTTTAGCAAATATTACTACGCTGCTCAACTGGCCCAACTCCCTAGATATCACGCCTCCAAAGAAATACCACTGTGGGTGTCGATTGAATTGGCTGAGTGTGACCCTCTTTCTTTGGCAAATATCTTATGGCTTTCTCCTTCCCTTTGCCGAAAAATTTCAAATTCTATCACCAAACATAGCTTGGCTATATGGGACAGACTTGAATCCCATTTTGGACTACAATCCCTACACAATCCCCTTCTCTCCTTTCTACATAACCCTAATTTGTATCCTGCCAGGACTTCCCCATCCTCCTTTTCAACTTGGTCTAACAAAGGGATAACACGAATGCACCAATTTATCGAACCCAAGGTTCTAACAAGATGGTACTTGGCTCCAGCTAAGATTGCTAAATTTCACCCACAATATCCTGCTCAATGCTTTAGAGGTTGCACAGATATAGGTACACACCTACACATTTGGTGGACCTGCCCTATTGTTATCTTCTGGAAAAAAATATTTGATCTACTATCAAACATGTTTAGCACTACCCTATTACCAGATCCAACAGTAGCCCTATTGAACTGTAAACCCCAAAACATTACTATTCGACTTTAATTTAAGAGGAAAATATTTTTGTCTTTACAACCCCTTTAAACAGAAAGCTCTCTAGTCCATCTTCTCTGTGTCGAGGCTTGATGGGCATTACTTACTGACTGAGAAGACTTAACAAGGAAACATAGAACAATGAATAACAGAACAAACAGACAGCTAACAAGCTATGTAAAAAACAGGATTCTCCCTGGTACGTGTCAAAAGCTTTGTATTAAACAGAGAGGCAGCTATGGAAAGATAAGTGAAGCCAGTAATAGTATTACATTGGCGTCTAACGCGGGTGATTTCACTGTGGAGATGGAACAGGTGGTGTCCATTGTGTCTGTACAATAAGACTCAACCATCAGCCACAATGGAAGAAGATGATATAATTCCTGATGGGATTCTGTAGACACTGCAGAAAACAAGCAACATTTTGTAGCAAATTCTATTGCTGGACCCATACGAGTGTGCAAGTAAATACATTGTATTAGGGTTGTACCCATTCCGAGCATTTGTGCAATGCTTCACCCAATACCTGGAATGGGTCAGTGGGGGGAGCGTCGCGTGAGTCCTGAAGTAAGCTGTCAGGGAGGCTACCCATCTCATCTTGCTACAGAAGGGACATTCCGCCGAGAAATTTTGCACTGCGCATGTACGGTGGGCATTCCAAATCATTTGCGACAATACAAAGAAGTGAAACCGTCAGATAATGTCACAGAAGTGACATTACTGACAATACAAACACTGGGCTATGCGTTCCAAGGCTAATACTTCCCTTGTTACCTAGTGTCTCCAGAACTGCCAGCTGTCCCTGTACAACCCAAAGTGACCTGTGGTGTTAGGTTCTGCATTGCTGGTACTTGTAGTGCCTATCCAGAGCAACCTGTGGTGATAGATCCTGCTATGCTGGGACTTATAGTGCCTCTAAAGATGCCAGCTGTCCTTAAACTGCCCTATACAAGGCAGGGAAACCAGTGGTGATTATCCTGCCATGCTGGGACTTGTAGTGTCTCCAGAGCTGCCAGCTGTCCTGAACAACCCAATGCTGGGACTCGTAGTGTTTCCAGAACTGACGGTTGCCCTGGCTTGTAATGGGGCAGCTTAGAGCTCTAGGGTAATACAAGTCCCAGCATAGCAGGACCTAACACCAAAGGTTGCCCTGCCTTTTATTGGGGCAGCTGACAGCTCTAGAGGCACTACAGCAAGATAACAGTGATCGGTGATGCAGGGTGTCAGTCTGACACCCTGCATCTTCGATCTTGGTAAAGAGCCTCCAGCGGAGGCTCTTTACCACGTGGTCAGCCATGTCCAATCACGGCTGTTCACGATGTAAACAGGAAGACCTGTTGATCGACTCTTCCTCACTCACGTCTGACAGCCGCGAGTAGAGCAGAGTCGATCAGCAGCTCTCCTGACAGGGGGGGGGGGGGGTTCAGCCCCCCCATAGATGCCCACACTGGACCACCAGGAAAGCCACACTGGACCACCAGGAAAGCCACACTGGACCACCAGGAAAGCCACACTGGACCACCAGGAAAGCCACACTGGACCACCAGGAAAGCCACACTGGACCACCAGGAAAGCCACACTGGACCACCAGAGAAGGGGGCAATAATAAAAAAACAACAGATGCCACTGACTGGCAACATGAGCACTGACTAGCACAGTATGGGATCAACAAGTGATGCCCAGCAATGCCATCAGTGCCACCCCTCAGTGTCCATCAGCGCCCAGTGCCCACCTATCAGCGCCCATCAGTGCCGCCCGTGAGCGCCCATCAGTGCCGCCCGTGAGCGCCCATCAGTGCCGCCCGTGAGCGCCCATCAGTGCCGCCCGTGAGCGCCGCTTATCGGTGCCCATCAGTGCCGCCATATAGGTGCTCGTAATCGAAGAAGAAAATGTATTTATAAAAACTTTATTTTTTTAGACATTTTTGGTCTTTTTTTAGTTGTTGCACACAAAAAAACGCAGAGGTGATCAAATACCACCAAAAGAAAGCTCTATTTGTGGAAACAAAATGATAAAAAAATTGTTTGGGTACAGTGTAGCATGACCGCGCAATTGTCATTCAATGTGCGACAGCGCTGAAAGCTGAAAATTGGCTTGGGCAGGAAGGTGTGCAAGTGCCTGGTATGGAAGTTGTGAAGGACTTTTATACAATTGCCTATATACTTCAGTCTAATCCTCTCCCTGCTAATGTGCGTTATGGGGTTCTGCCTCTAGCCTGGATAATTGGATTACTTTCCCCTTTGTAGAGGCATCTGTAAAACCTGTTTAAACCAGATTGCCATGCTGCCAGTACGGGACAATGACCTTTCAATGCTAAGTGGCTTGTGAAATACCTTTCCATTGTGTTCTGCAGATGAATAGCCGTGTCACAGACGAGACGACCTAGCCAACCGATTAGATAATTGACTCATGTTAATTGTTGTTCTGATTGCTTCATTGTAGTAATTACCCCCTGGGGGCTTCTCTCTCTGGGAGATAATTACTAAATGTCTTTTAGATCTGTGATTGTGTATTCTAAAGGTTAATTGAATTCAAATTCAAGAATGTGATGTGTCAAGCTTTGCGGTGCCGAAATGCCTCTGTATGGAAACCCCAAGTGTGTGGAAAAGGGGGTGGAGATTTCATTGTTCTTTGATTGATGACAAGCTTGTAACTGTGTATATAAATTTGCAGAGTTTTGCCATTAAAGTGTGTCCTGTTACATCCAGTATTAAGCCATGGCTCATGTGTGGATGATTTGGCGATTCCAGGGATATTCCTAAGTCGGGGAATATTGGGTGATTTCTTTTATGGGAGAAGAAGGGAGAGGATGGCGGAGATATGTTTGACTACCGTCACACTGGATGGCAGCAGCGGGATTTTCCCTTCTACCTTCCTTTACACCAGAATTCCAAGCAGACACTGGGAACAGTGAATGGAAGACTGGTACACCCTGCTTAAAAGAAATACACGGAAAGGACTACTGGAAGTTTGTGGAAGGATTGCTAGCAACAGAACCGAGCGTGTCATCATAGCAGAATAAATGGAGCTAGACCAGGAGAACTCGGTTGCAGCGACGCCAGCAGTACAAGAGATGGGGACACCAGTGATTCAGGAGGAGGAATCACCAGCCAACAAGCTAATAAGAGAGAAATTAGCATGGTTCGGTCCGAACCCAACGGCGGATGTGGTGCTGAAAGTGATGACCCTGTTAGCGGAGGAGGCTAAACAAATAAGAGACGCAGAGCTACAGTTAAAACTGGCAGCAGTCCAACAAGCAGCCGCACATTCTCCAAACAGTGAGTACAACACAGCAGACACAAGGAAGATTCCGTTTAGCGCTTTTGATGAGAAAGAACGAGAGCGGCAACATGAGCTGAGAATTGCAGAAATACGACGATCGGTGACAACGCCTAAAGAAGCAGCACCAAATGAAAGACGAGGAGAGGTACAGATACCAGTAACCATGGAAGAGGAATTCAGAAGAAGGTTACAAGAGATGCGGATGCAGCACACAGGACCAGAATCAGAGGAGGTCCTGCTGGGATGGGCGGATGTGATTCGGTGCCAACTCTGGAAGGAAGCGCTAGCTCTGGAGCAGCAACACCAAGGAGAAGTCCTGCCCTACATCTATGCAAGGTACTGGCCGCAGTATGACGTACGACTGCCGTTGTTGGGGGAACAACCGAAGCAGGAGTGGATAGCGGAATTAAGCAGGCTGCTCAGGGCAGAGATGCAGCTGGATGAGAGCTACAGAGCCCTCCGGTGGTATGTAGCCCAAGAGTGCCCGTGGTCAGCGGATGACAGCCCCACAGAAGGCTATGACTATGATGGCCTGGGATTGTTGTATTGGAGGATGTCCAGTGATCCCGACTTTGGGGATGATCGGGAGTGGCGCTTAGAGGACATAATGGAGCACAGAGAGAAAAAATTGAATATCTCGGAAGCGCACTGGGCACAGGAAGATTTGGAATTTCTGGCCGCTCGGGAATGGGACCTGGAGATCGCCTACAAACAGCTGCTAGACTCTGCTCAGCACCAGGACCGGGCTCCCTTTGCCTGGGACTATCAGGAAATACCAGTGGACAATACTGAAATCCTGGCTGAAGAATCGTCCATGTGGCAGGGTAACCGTGTGCTTTCCCAACCTGCCCCTGCAGCTATGGACCCGGAGGTCTTATGGCCGATGCAGCAAGTGCCGACTGACCTTGATCCGGTTTCTGCATGGGACAATCTTGAATGGAGGAATGTGCCTGTCCAGCAGTATGCCAGTGAATCGTCAATGGAAAATCTGGAGATTGCCATTCCCAAAGCTGAAGTTCTGACCGCAGGGCCGAGCTCTGCTAACCTCTGCTCAGGATCTATAGCATTCTCTGGGTTCCATGGACAGGAGATGGTGAACCCCTATCCCCAGACACCAGTTCCAGAGACAGGGGATGTGATAGACTTCTCTGCTGAGGAAGAATAACCTGATGGGCCCCCAGCAGAAGAGCTGGTATCAGGGCCACACTTCACTGTGCTCTGCCCAGCCCCAAGAGCAGTATTTGTGGAGTTACAAGGAACTTCCCCAGCTGAAGCGCTGGTCACCGGACAGAGGGTTCAAGACCTCTGCCCCACCCCTGTGGCAGTTTTGGAGGCTCAGGGTGAGAAGATGGCGATCACTCCCCAGCCACAGATTACAGAATGTATAGACTGTTCAGAGGATGTTATGGA
This sequence comes from Rana kukunoris, assembly GCA_029574335.1. Lineage (NCBI taxonomy): Eukaryota > Metazoa > Chordata > Amphibia > Anura > Ranidae > Rana > Rana kukunoris. Next base: position 142,490,268 of record CM056055.1, read on the forward strand.
TTATGCACCCCCAGCAGAAGTGCTGGCAACAGGGCAGATTGCCAGCCATCTCTGCCCAGCACCGGGACCAACTGTGGAGTTCCAGGGAGCCGGGGCGGTTGGCCCCCCTCCCCAGCAACCAGCTGAGGTGGTAAAGCTCTTACTCCCAGCGGAACCACTGGCAGCAGGACAGGCTGCTACTGGCGGCTGCACCCCACTACAGCTTGAGTGGATACCAGTGGATGGGACTTCAGTCTCCACTGGTATACCCCATAAATGGTGGCCAGTTGGCCCAGACCCCCAACAGCATGATGGACTGAGCCCAGCCACCCTGTCATCTCTCCAGCGGCTGAAAGGACTCCAGGGAGAAGTGCCAGTCCAGGCCTCTCCCCAGCGGCAGACGTGTTCCCTGAGAGAGTCAGAGGATGGCGGGGTGAGTAATGCTCGGTTTGGAGCAAGTGATTTGGGGTACTGTATGGATACCGGCATCGGGGGACTGGAACTACTGACTGAATTCAGAGACAACCCATCTGGTGTCTCCTACTGGGTTAGTCCCCTGCCAAAAGGGGAGATGTGTGACAGGCCTAGCCGGGACAGGGGCTTTTGGAGAGGACTGAATGCGAGCCTCTTGCCGTCCGATTATGGGCCAGGGCCTCAAACCAGGAAGGCGGATGGGCCCTCAAAAAGCTCACACCTTACCTTTATGGCCGGGCTTTCACTCTCATCACCGATCACAACCCCATGGTGTGGCTTAACCGGGTTTCAGGGGACAACGGCCGTTTGCTACGCTGGAGCTTGGCCTTACAGCCCTATGACTTTACGATTCATTACCGCCCAGGCAAGCAAAACGGGAATGACGATGGATTGTCACGCCAAACGGAGTTAACCTCGGACTAGAAACTCTGAACCCGTCAACTCTACTGGACCAGGAAAGGTCCAACCGAGTTGCCGGAGCAGGGAGAAAAGGGGGGGCCATTGTGAAGGACTTTTATACAATTGCCTATATACTTCAGTCTAATCCTCTCCCTGCTAATGTGCGTTATGGGGTTCTGCCTCTAGCCTGGATAATTGGATTACTTTCCCCTTTGTAGAGGCATCTGTAAAACCTGTTTAAACCAGATTGCCATGCTGCCAGTACGGGACAATGACCTTTCAATGCTAAGTGGCTTGTGAAATACCTTTCCATTGTGTTCTGCAGATGAATAGCCGTGTCACAGACGAGACGACCTAGCCAACCGATTAGATAATTGACTCATGTTAATTGTTGTTCTGATTGCTTCATTGTAGTAATTACCCCCTGGGGGCTTCTCTCTCTGGGAGATAATTACTAAATGTCTTTTAGATCTGTGATTGTGTATTCTAAAGGTTAATTGAATTCAAATTCAAGAATGTGATGTGTCAAGCTTTGCGGTGCCGAAATGCCTCTGTATGGAAACCCCCAGTGTGTGGAAAAGGGGGTGGAGATTTCATTGTTCTTTGATTGATGACAAGCTTGTAACTGTGTATATAAATTTGCAGAGTTTTGCCATTAAAGTGTGTCCTGTTACATCCAGTATTAAGCCATGGCTCATGTGTGGATGATTCGGCGATTCCAGGGATATTCCTAAGTCGGGGAATATTGGGTGATTTCTTTTATGGGAGAAGAAGGGAGAGGATGGCGGAGATATGTTTGACTACCGTCACAGAAGTGGTTAATTATATGTTCGCTATATTTCAGCAATAAAGGATGGCTTTTTAAATGTAAAAAGTTTTATTATAATATTTGAGGAATTCTTTGGCGATTTCGCCGACGTCTGGACTGAATGATTTTAAGAACAGACTTCTCACTATAAAATTTTCTCCACTGTGATATTAATCCATCAGTTTATATCAGCTATTAACCCAATGGAGGATTCCACTTAACCACTGCAGGCCGTAAAATAACCGCTGCAGGGTGGTTCCTTAAATCTGGGGCACGCACACGGGAATGTCCGTGACCGCCGAGTCCGAGATCACACCGAGATGATGGATCATGGAAAATTGCCGCTGATAACGGCCATTTACCACGTGATTGCTCCGTCCAATGACGGAGCGATCACATGTAAACAAACCAGCGTCATTTGATGACGCCGGTTCCGCCCTCCTCTCTCTGTACCAATCGGTACAGTGTGAGAGGGGGGAGCGCGGGTGTCAGCAGCACTGTGGCTGGATCTGTGACTAATGCAGTCACAGATCCATCCATCCCTGCTCAGCCATCCCTGCAATAGTCTGCAACACCCCCGGCGCAATACTCTGCAACCCCCCCGGCGCAATACTCTGCAAGACCCCCGCGCAATGCTCTGCAATGACCCCCGCGCAATGCTCTGCAATGACCCCCGGCGCAATACTCTGCAATGACCCCCGGCGCAATACTCTGCAATGACCCCCGGCGCAATACTCTGCAATACCCCCGGCGCAATACTCTGCAATACCCCCGGCGCAATACTCTGCAATACCCCCGGCGCAATACCCCCGGCGCAATACTCTGCAATACCCCCGGCGCAATACTCTGCAATGACCCCCGCACAATACTCTGCAATGACCCGGCCAATACTCTGCAATACTTGGAAAATATTCTGGGAAGAGAATGCGTTTTAACCACTTCCCGCCCACGTCATATGACGTCCTTGACTTTTTGCAGGGATATCTGAATGATGCCTGCAGCTACAGGCATCATTCAGATATCATCTTTTTCAGCCGGCGATTAACTACACCATAAGAACGATCATGGCAGCTGATCGTTCTTAGGGGAGGCGAAAGAGGACGTCCCCACTCTCTTCGCCCTCCGGTGCTTCCTCCGACAACGCTACGATCGAAGCCAGGATCGTTTATTTTTATCAGGATTCCCAGCCTAGAGGTGAGATGTGGGGTCTTGTTGACCCCATATCTCATTGTAAAGAGGACCTGTCATTCTATATTCCTATTACAAGGGATGTTTACATTCCTTGTAATAGGAATAAAAGTGATCAAAACATTTATTTTTGGGGAAAAATGTGTCAAACTAAAATAAATAAAGTAAAATATACAGAAGCGAACGTGCATGCAAGTCCCGCCCACATATGAAAACTGTGTTCAAACAACACATGTGAGGTATCGCTGCGAACGTTAGAGCGAGAGCAAACATTTTGCCCCTAGACCCTTTCTCCAACTAAAAAGATGTAACCAGTAAAAAAAATAAAGCGTCACCTATGGGGATTTTAAGTAGCAAAGTTTGGCACCATTCCACAAGTGTGTGCAATTTTGAAGGGTGACATGTTAGGTATCTATTTACTCGGCGTAACTTCATCTTTCATATTATGCAAAAACATTGGGCTAACTTTACTGTTTTTTTTTTTAAAACACAAAAACGCGTTTGAAAAATTGCTGTGCAAATACCATGCGCGATAAAAAGTTGCAATGACCGCCATTGTATTCTCTAGGATCTTTGCTAAAAAAGCATATATAATGTTTTGGGGTTCTATGTAATTTTCTAGCAAATAAATGATGATTTTTCCATGTGGGTGTTCCAGAACGACTGATGGTGCTCCCTGCATGTTGGGCCTCTGTATGTGGCCACGCTGTGTAAAAGTCTCACACATGTGGTATCACCATACTCGGGAGGAATAGCAGAATGTGTTTTGGGGTGTAATTTGTAGTATGCATATGCTGTGTGTGAGAAATAACCCGCTAATATGAAAATGTTGTGGAAAAAAAATATTGATTTTGCAAAGTATTGTGGGAAAAAATTACAACTTCAAAAAACTCACAATGCCTCTTTCTAAATACCTTGGAATGTCTTCTTTCCAAAAAGGGGTCATTTGGGGGGTATTTGTACTTTACTGGCATGTTAGGGTCTCAAGAAATGAGAGAGGCTGTCAGTACATCAGGTATAATCAAATTGATCAATTTTCAGTAATTGGTACCATAGCTTGTAGACCCTATAACTTTCACCCAGACTAAATAATATCCATTTTTTTTTTTGTTTTGTTACCAAAGATATGTAGCAGTATACATTTTAGGCCAAATTTATGAAGAAAAATTACTTTTTTGCAAAATTTTTGTTCTCTTTTCATTTATAAAAAAAACGCAGAGGTGCTCAAATACCACCAAAAGAAAGCTCTATTTGTAGGAAAAAAAGGACAAAAATTTCATTAGGTTACAGTGTTGGATGACTGAGTTATTGTCATTCAAAATGTGAGAGCACCGAAAGCTGAAAATTGGTCTGGTTATTAAGGGGGTTTAAGTGCCCAGTGGTCAAGTGGTTAAAGAGTAACTTCACTTTTATTGAGAAAAAACTTTGTTGCAGATTACTAACTTTTGTTATTCAGAAAAAATCCCTGTTTGTTCCTCTGTGCCGAGTGAGTCTAGAGGGGTAGTTTTATAATCAACCAGCTGCTGCAGAATCAGGGCTCTAATGAGGAAAATTTCAGGGCATGCATTCCTTTAGATGTGATTTCATATTGGGAGTATTGTACCAAACACAACATTTTTGTTACAGGGAATGCACATTCTGTGTACAGAACACCTCCAGGTAGCCATATTGCATTGCCCTTTACAGAAAATTACAGAGCTGCAGATTGAAAAGGAAGGGTTATTTTTAATAACATTCAATTATAATATGACTTGTGTTACAACTGTGGAGCCAACAATGGGAGAGGAAAAAACAGGTGATTTTTTTGCTATGTTGTCACAACTGTATACGCTATAATTTATTTTTTATTGGCTTTTTTCCCCATGAAAGTAGATTTTCCCTTTAAAGGAAAACTCAATTTTTATGAAAAAATTTAATTGCTGCACAAACCCTTTTGCAATTGCTAGAATTTTCTTAAAATGTAATCCAAAATTGCAACTTGGAAATGTTATTTCTGCAGTAATCTTCCAGGACAGCCCTTGAGAGATGGATTCCCTCCCATCGACACAGGAAACATATTGCCAACAGTTCAAAAGGCGGTCCCTCAGGTCCCTGGTCAGTCATTGTGTTTCTTCCGTTGAAGAAACATGTCACCAGAGGAACATGGAGAAAGACTTCATCTCTCTGAGGCTGCCTGCAGGGAAGGGAGGCCATATAGGGTGACTGGGTCCTATCCGTTTGGCTCCTAGGAAGTCTCAAATTTTTGATGCTGAGGCTCGGGTACCATCCAGCAATAGCGGAGCAAACCCGTTTTCCTCCTCTTCCCGGTGCCGATGTGAGCCAGTGGGCAGAATGGCGCGGTTCCCCCAGGAGTGGGTGAGTGGATCCTCCATTTCCTAGCTCTTCGCCGCGATCACGGTGGGGGTCGTAGATGCCGACACGTAATTTCCGCCGGGAATCGGGTCATCACTGTGCGTCAAAACTTCTGGTTCTGGGTCTCCTGACGGCGCATGGAGGAGTGAAAAAGCCCGCGCTGGGCCTACACATCCCTGACCTGCGTCCAGCGAAACCGGACTAGCGGCGGAATACAGAGGAACAAAGGGGACACCACGGAGGCTAATCCCCAGGACACTCCGGAGGATGTAGGCACCAGCTTAACCCAGGTTGGCTGCTGGGCATGCTCTTTACTGGTGCTACTATAGGTTAGGTGTGGTGGCCGGGTATAGGTGCTTCATGGGGAGTCACTGGCCCAGGAAACTATAGTGGTGGTGGCAGCATGGGTGTCCCTTAACCACTTTAGCCCCGGACCATATTGCTGCCCAACGACCAGAGCACTTTTTGCGATTCGGCACTGCGACGCTTTAACTGACAATTGCACGGTCGTGCGACGTGATTCCCAAACAAAATTGGCGTCCTTTTTTTCCCCACAAATAGAGCTTTCTTTTGGTGTTATTTGATCATATCTGCGGTTTTTATTTTTTGCGCTATAAACAAAAATAGAGCGACTATTTAAAAAAAAAAGGCAATATTTTTTACTTTTTTCTGTAATAAATATCCCCCAAAAATATATGAAAAAATTTATTTTTCCTCAGTTTCGGACGATACGTATTCTTCTACATATTTTTCGTTAAAAAAATCGCAATTAGCGTTTATTGATTGGTTTGCGCAAAAGTTATAGCGTTTACAAAATAGGGGGTAGTTTTATGGCATTTTTATTATTATTATTTTTTTTACTAGTAATGGCGGCGATCAGCGTTTTTTTTCAGTACTGCGATATTATGGCGGACACTTCGGACACTTGACACATTTTTGGGACCATTGGCATTTTTTTAGCGATCAATGCTATAAAAATGCTTTGGATTACTATAAAAATGCCATTGTCAGTGAAGGGGTTAACACTAGGGGGCGGGGAAGGGGTTAAGTGTGTTCCTATTTGTGTTCCAACTGTATGGGGGGGTGGACTTACTAGGGGAAATCACTGATCTTCCGTTCATACATTGTATGAACAGAAAATCAGCATTTCCCCCGCTGACAGGAACGAAAGCTGTGTGTTTACACACACAGCTCCCGTTCCCCGCTCTGTAACGAGCGATCGCGTGTGCCCGGCGGCGATCGGGCCCGCCGGGCAGACGCACGGGACTCGGGGGCGAGCGGGGGGCGCGCACGGGCCGTCGGCGGCACGCACGCGCCCCCTAGTGGCCGTCGAAAGTGGCGACGTAGAGCTACGGGCTCTCGCGCAGTAGTGCCGACCTGCCGGCGTATAACTGCGGCGGCTGGTCGGCAAGCGGTTAAAAGGGAAAGGTGTTGATTTTAAAAGTTTCCATCTTATCCATTTCAGGCTAAGGAGGCTTCAAGGGAGGACAAGTCAGGCCACAGGAAGTGCTTTAAGTGTGGAAGCAAATTATCGGCATGACAAGACCCTATGCAGGCAATGTATTGCAAGATTGTTGAAATCTGATGCAGACTCCCCCTTGGCCAGGTTTCTTGGCTCATTTAAGGAAGAGATGGCATCAACTTTTAAATCCCTTAGGGACTTAATTTTAAAGGTCAACATGTCTGCTTCCTCCAGTAGTGCAGCTACAGTTTCCCCTTCACCAAGCCCCACAATAACTAGCTCTGGGGAGCTCCATAGAGAAAGGGAGCAGAGCCCTGGGTTAGTTAGGCCTGAATCTTCCGACTCTGATTCAGACTAGGAGATAGATCAGATCGCAGCTAACAGGATCACAAAATATAAATTATCTATCGAGGAGGTAGATGAATTATTGAGTGCTATCTATGATACACTGGAGATTGAGGAGGAAGAAACTCAATTATCCAGACATGACAAAATGTATGCTTCCCTGGGTAAAAAAAAAAAGGCAAAAGTGTTCCCTATTCATAGTGTGCTCTCTGATCTAGTTTGCAAAGAATGGGCTGAGCCGGATAAAAAAAAGCCTTCTTCCCAAACTCTCTCAAAAGAAGGTTTCCCTTCGACAAGAACCCAGAGGCAGTCTGGAACAAAAGTACACAACTTGATCCCCCACTGTCCAAGGTGCCTAAGCAGTCGGACCTGGCTTTTGAAGATATGGGTCATTTAAAGGACCCAATGGATAGGAAGACTGACATTGTCCTAAAAAGGGCCTGGGATGCTTCTATGGCAGGGCTAAAACCAGCTTTAACCACTTCCTGCATTGCTAGGAACCTAGAGTTCTGGTTATCCCAGTTGGAAGAACACCTCAAAGCAGGTACTACTAGGGAAGATCTTCTAAAAATGTTCCCAATGCTCCTCAAAGCAACCAGTTTTATCTCAGACACTGTGACTGATGCGATACAGTTTACAGCTAAGTCTGCGGCTCTTTCAGTGGCAGCCAGAAGATCCATATAGATAAAGACGTGGGCAGGTGACACAGTATCCAAGACACGGCTATGCAGTGTCCCCTTCACTGGAGACCTAGTCTTTGGGCCTGAACTAGAGATCGCCCTGGAGAGAACGGCAGACAAACAAAAAATCTTTTCCTATCAAAAATAAAAAATTTCAGAAGAAGTTTTTTCGTCCCCCTAAGAAATCTGAAAAAGCAGGGAAAGAATTCAAGCCCAAAAAACATTGGGCAGGGCAAAAAGGCAGAGGGAGAGGGGGCATACTTTTTAATCGCCCCGGTCAAGAGCCCAAGCCTCAGTGACATTAGGGTCCCTGTGGGAGGAAGAATAAGGAACTTTCTTCCCCAGTGGGGAAAAAACAACCTCAAACTAATTTGTTCTAAACATCGTCAAAAGAGGTTACACACTGGAGTTCCACAACAAACCACCATCCAAGTTTCTGGTGACAAAATTAACAGGTCACTCAGAGAAAGCCAAGGTTTTACCCTTATTAATAGGAGACATGGTGGATCAAGAAATATTGACACCTGTGCCTATTTACCAACAGGGGGAGAGTTTTTACTCACACATTTTTGTAGTAAAAAAGCCCCCAGAAAAGTTCAGACTGATTATGAACCTCCGACCCCAAAATCTCTCCATCCGTTACAAGAGATTTCGGATCAGTTCAATCTATTTGATAAGAAATGTTCTTCAGAAAGAAGTATTTATGGCAACCCTGGACTTTAGGGATGCCTATCTAAATGTCCCTATAAGAAAGGAATGTCAGAAATTCCTTTGCATGCCGATTCAGATAGATTCAAAGATCTATCACTTTCAGTGCAGAGCTCTGCCCTTCGGCCTGTCGTCATCACCAAGGATTTTTTTGGGAAGCACTTGTCCCCTTGAGGTTTCAGTCAGTCTCAATCATATCATACCTGGACGATTTACTTCTCACAGCCCATTCAGAGAAGCAACTCTGCCAAGATCTAGAATTGACACAACACAATCTGAGATGCTTGGGGTGGATTGTCAGTCTAGAAAAATCCATGATGACTCCAACACAGAACATTCAGTACTTGGGTTACAAAATACTATCTGTGAAACAAAAGATAGTGTTGCCAGAAGAGACGATATCCAACCTACATCAGAGGATGTCCTTTCTTCAAACAAGTCACTATTACACAGTAAGGGAAGTCATGTCAGCCGTTGGTCTGATGACAGCAGCCATCCCAACTGTGCAATGGCCTAGGTTCCACCAGAGATATCTACAGAATTTCCTGTTGGAACAGATGAAGGACAAAGATCTAGAAGAATCTGTATCGATCCTCACCAAGGTGAAAAGTTTGCTCTGGTGGTGGAAGGACAAGGAGAACCTAAACAAAGGGGTTCTCTGGGTCCTTCCTATAACATCTATTCTGACCACAGATGCGAGCAGTTGGGGGGTCCACCTCAACACTTTCTGGGCACAAGACAGGTGGAGTCCAGAAGAAGAAAAATCTTCTTCCAATTGGAAGGAGTTAACAGCTATCATAAGAGCTCTACTAGCATTTCAAGACAAGCTACGGTCACCACCTTCAAGTCCGATCAGACAACATGATGGCAGTAGCCTATGTAAACAATCAGGGAGGTACCAGAAGTCCTCGTTTAATGTTGGTGGCAAAACAAATGTTTCAATGGGCAGAAGTTCATCTAAAGTCTATCTTCGCGATACACTTGAGGGGCAAACAGAACAACACTGCAGACTTCTTAAGTCAACTAGTTTCGAATCAAGAATGGTCGCTACACATGAAAGTCTTCAACTTCATAACAACTCACTGGGGAATTCCAGAGATAGATTTGTTTGCAAGCAAGAATACAAAAGTTCCCAATTTTTGCTCTCTATGCCCAAAAGACCATCCCTGGGAGGTAGATGCATTACAGATGCCCTGGACCTTCAATCTAGCCTATGCATTTCCACCACTTCACCTCATTCTGAGAGTATTGGCCAAGTTTCTGGCAGAGGAAACATGTCTAATACTGGTGGCACCTTTTTGGCCCAAGAGACGTTGGTTCACAACATTATTGAAATTAACAGATCAACCACCTTTTAGTCTCCCATACAGGTGGTGCAAACAAGACAAGGACTGTAGGTTTGTTAAGTAAAATCTGAACCATGTCATTCTGTAATTGTAGTGCAACAAAGAGCCACATGCAAAGTATTGCATCAAAAATTGTTATTAGACGTCCCTGTTAAACAGGGGCAGAAAAAGTTGGCCTTAGGCACAAGACAACAGTGCAACCCCCACAGATACTGTAATTGGAGCGCAACAAAGAGCCACGCGCAAAGTATTGCATCAAAAATTGTTATTAGACGCCCCTGTTAAACAGGGGCAGAAAAATTAGGCCTTGGGCACAACACTGCAACCCTTCACAGATACTGTAATTGTAGCGCATTAAAGAGCCACATGCAAAGTATTGCATCAAAAATTGTTAATATACGCCCCTGTTAAACAGGGGCAGAAAAAATGGTCCTTAGGCACTGGTGGCGGTGCCACAACACTGCAACCCCTCACAGAATGTAATTGGAGCTCAGCAAAGAGGCAAATGCAAAGTATTGTATCAAAAATTGTTATTAGACACCCCTGTTTACCAGGGGCAGAAAATTTGGGCCTTAGGCACAACACAACACAGCGACCCCTCACAGATACTGTAATTGGAGAGCAACAAAGAGCCACGTGCAAAGTATTGCATCAAAAAATGCTATTAGACGCCCCAGAAAAATTGGGCCTTAGGCACTGGTGGCGGAGCCCAGAAACAAACATTTTCTTACTAGCTATCAGCAAGATCAGTGAGGAGGAAAAGGATATTCCATTAGCAGCATAACAGGACAGTCACTTAGCATCAGCATAGGCAGTCTCAATCCGACATCTGGGATCTGACATTTCCAAAAAATTATTCAGTTACATCTGCATCAGGTGCTTGGTAGCTGGTGTTGATCCAAGCCTGATTCATTTTGATGAAGGTCAGTCGATCGACGGAGTCGGTGGAGAGGCGCACCCTGTGATCGGTCACAAAAAGCCCCCAGCAGCACTGAATGTGCGTTCTGAAAGAACGCTGGATGCAGGGCAAGCCAGTAGCTCAATTGCGTACTGTGCAAGCTCTGGCCAGTGATCCATCCTCAAGACCCAGTAAGCCAAAGGATTTTAGGTGGGGAAGGTGTCCAAGTCGGATCTTGCCCCTAGGTATTCCCAGACCATGTAAACCAGACCCTGGTGATGGTTGCTGGAACTGGTCAGACCTTGGGGCTTTGGACTAAAAAACTGTCTGAACGCATCGGTCAGATGGCCACCTTCTCCACCGCTCCTTCTGTGACTCACCGAAGCCTCAGCAACACATTCTTCCAGGACCAGGATTTGTTAATCCCCTAGGTTCTGGGAACGCGTTGCACAGACCCTTCTGCAAGGCTTCCGGCAGAAGTTTCATCATCTGCTCCCTCTGCGACGGCAAGATAAGCTCCGCAACCTTACTCTTGTAACGTTGATAAAGGAGAGTTGCCAGTCAGTAATGATCCCTCTCCTTGATACCACGAACACGAGGATCCTTACACAGGCTTTGCAGGATCAGGGAGGCCATGCAGCGTAGGTTTGCTGAGGCATTCGGGGCACAGTCCTCTGGGTCACTGAGGACGACAGGATCCACAGCCACCTCATCCCAGCCATGTAAAAGTCCACAGGTTCCTTGGGCCTGTAAGTGATCCCTTGAAGACTGCTGCTGCTGAGTGCTAGGCTCCACCTCCATGCCGCTGATACAATCCTCCCCCACCCTATCCTCGTCCTCCTCGTCCTCTTCCTGCGTGGTAGGCGGGCATGCAGGACCACTGTCTGGATAAAGGGGGCCCTGAGAGGTAAGGAAGTCCTCCTCTTCCTCCCTCTGTTCTGCCTCAAGGACCCTGTCCATTATTCCATGTAGAGTGTGCTCCAACAGGTAAATAAGAGGGACAATCTTACTGATGCATGCACTGTCACTGCTCACCATCCTTGTGGCCTCCTCAAATGGTGACAGGACAGTGCATGCATCCCTGATCAAAGCCCACTGGTGTGGGGGGAAAAAACCCAAGCTCCCCTGACCCAGTTCTGCTGCCATATTGGCACAGGTACTCATTGATGGCCCTCTGCTGCGTGTGCAGACGCTGCAGCATGGCCAATGTAGAGTTCCATCTGGTGGGCATGTCACAGATTAGGCGGTTCTTGGGCAGATTGTATTCCCTTTGGAGGTCTGTCAGCCGAGCAGCGGCACTGTATGACCTTCGGAAATGCACACAGACATTCCTGGCCTGCTTCAGGACATCCTGTAAGCCCGGGTACCTGCCCAAGAACCGTCGCACCACCAAATTGAGAAAATTAGCAAAACAGGGCACAGGGCAGAGAGGAGGTTGGTGCCATTGTCGCTAACCACCATTCCTGGCTTAAGCTGGCATGGTGTCAATTACCTCTGAGCCTGCCCCTTTACAGCTGACAGAACCTCAGCCCCAGTGTGGCTCTTGTCTCCCAAGCACACCAGATCTAGGACCGCATGGCATCTCTTGGCCTGCATTCCTGCGTAGCCCCTCGTACGCCTACAGAGCAAGGCTGGTTCAGAGGAAACATCAGCACAGGAAGAGGCTACAGAGGAAGAAGAGGAGGGGGTGGAGGAGAGAGGTGTGTCACAACCAGTAGTAGTGTTTTGGAGGCGTGGTGGCGGAACAACCTCCAACACTACTGTGAATTGGGTAAATTCCAAGCCAAGAAGTGTGGGTGTGTAGCTCCCTGGAGCCTAGTTTACAAAATCTTCAATTAAGAAAGAAAATAAATCATAAAATTAAGCTGCTCCTCGGTAGTGCAGTGAAACACTGCAAAATAGTGAGATATAGAGAAATAGAGGGCGCTAATATGTGAATAGTATATAGACTCAGTGGTCCACCTACCTATAGTAGGATAACATATATGTACTAAGTGTACACTATAACTTTGTATGAGGTGGATATAGACAACAAAACATATATATATATATATATATAAATAACGTGGGTATAATAACGAGTGATGCAAATTGGGTAATCATCAACCTGTGATAGCAATTTGGACAAAATTGCATGGAATGGTCACCAGTGTGGATAGTTGATCACTCTTACTGAGAAAAAAGTGCAATATAACGTGCAATAAAACACACAGTGCAATAATAATCTCTATTGGTGCAAAATCTCTTAGAAGCCACAGTTGTGGACAGCTGATTCTTGGATGTGTCTGGTTCCTCCACCACTGATATAAGAAATCCACCCAAGGTGCTAAGTAGATGCTATGCTCTTACCATTAGGCGAGACCTCTTATTTAAAAGTAGGTCAGGAAAGCAGGACAGGATGAGTGCCTGTTACACTGGGGGCGTAGCTGGATCACGATGGGAACCATAAATATGACCGCGGTGCTCACAGCAAAGTGGAGACAGATACGGAAAAAATCATAGTGCATTAACTTTATTAAAACCATAAAAAATCGCAAAGACAGCCAAATGGCCTCTTACTATGGCAGGTGCCTGCCTGGCACTGGGACTGTAGCATAGCTGATATTCTCCAAGAGAGGGATCTCACCAATTGCTGTGTGCGGCTGGATGCCAAAGTTAGGGAGGCGCTGGAAGGTCTAATGCGATGGAGAGAGCCAGATATCGCCGCCGACATATGTTTCGTACATTAGTACGTCATCACGTCCCCCTGATGACGTACTAATGTATGAGACATATGTCGATTTTTTATGGTTTTAATAAAGTAAATGCACTATGATTTTTTCCGTATCTGTCTCCACTTTGCTGTGAGCACTGCGGTCATATTTATGGTTCCCATCGTGATCCAGCTACGCCCCCGGTGTTTGGATTTATTTAAAAAATAGTCATTACAATTGTTTGTTTGAAACAGATATGCTTACCATTGGCCATGCAATTCTAAGTATTTACCATGCCAGGGTGTTAATAAGACTGTGATTAAATAATTTATGGTTTCTCACTCTTCCACCTACCTACTATAATTTGAATAACCTATTCGAGCAGCTAGCTTGCATGTAAATGTGTTCCCACGCCTATGCACTAAATAAATAAATAACGCAGTACAGTACTTCTCGTAAACACACAAATCTACAATGCATCAATTATTATGCTTTAAACTGTGCTATTATTAACACATATACTGCGTATTCAAAACATATCCACCTCCTCTACCATTATTTGAAATAAATTAAATAAGTGTCCATTATGCTGAAAAATATATAACAAAGTGCCCTTTAAAATGTGCCTAATATGTTTTCCACACCAGTCACTGTGTTTCACTGCAAATCAGTGCTTTACCACGTGTAAGCACCATTCCAGCTGTGCCCTCACTTCTGATATATGAATTCATATACATATAAAGGTCAACAGGAGCGTTTCCCTTTTAAGGAGTAGTAGTAATGGTCTTTGCTTTATTCTCTTCCTTCAGAAAAAACAAACAGCAACTACCCCAACCTATAACTGGCCTTAACAACAAGGAGCACATGGAAGGGTGATGCATGTCAAAACAACAACAAAGAACAATTTCCAGTTAAATTTTCCAGCCAGCGTGAAACAAATCTAATTGTCAGATTATACTTATAAATCCAAAGACAAATATATTTGAATGATAACCATATACGTTAAATAGAACAAGAACAGATTAAAGCAAAGTCCTCAAATGGTTTTACTTTAAAAAAAACTCACTTACTGTGTGGTGCTTTGGACCAGGGGCCTCCTAGAAACATCCACCCCAGGAACTGTGGGACCAATACTCGTGCACATCAGGTCAGAGGCGTAACTAGAATCTTCAGGGCCCCGGTGCAAGAAACCATGAAGGCCCCCCCCCCCCCCCCACATGGGCATTGCTAAGTCTAAAAAAGATCTCGGGCTAGAGCCCATAGCAGTGTAGCAAGCAAGTAAAGAAAGTCCTATGCTTGGGCGTGTATACACATGTATACAATATATGTGTGTGTATGTATATATTGTCACATAACTGAGTGCAGATCCTCCTTACATCAGGGTTCACAGAGAGCCCTCCCATACATCAGATATCACAGAGAGCCCATCCCCCATACATCAGTCCCCAGAGAGCCAACCCCTCAATACAGGGTCCCCAGAGAGCCCCCATACATCAGGGTCCCCAGAGAGCCCCCCATACATCAGGGTCCCCAGAGAGGCCCCCCATACATCAGGGTCCCCAGAGAGCCCCCCCAAACTTCATGATTCACAGAGAGCACCCCCCATACATAAGGGTTCACAGAGAGCCCCCCCCCATACAGAGTCCCCAGAGAGCCCCCCCATACATCAGAGTAACCAGAGAGCTGTCATCTGTTAGTCAGTGTCCACTTGGGAGGGGAGAATGGCTTGGTGAGGGTGAGAGAGAGAAGGGGTGGGAGGGGTGGTAGAGAGAGAGGGGGTGGTAGAGAGAGAGAGGTGGTAGAGAGAGAGGGGGTGGTAGAGAGAGAGGGGGTGGTAGAGAGAGAGAGAGAGGTGGTAGAGAGAGAGAGGTGGTAGAAAGAGAGAGAGAGGTGGTAGAGAGAGAGAGAGAGGTGGTAGAGAGAGAGAGAGAGGTGGTAGAGAGAGAGAGGTGGTAGAAACAGAGAGAGAGGTGGTAGAAAGAGAGAGAGAGAGGTGGTAGAAAGAGAGAGAGAGAGGTGGTAGAAAGAGAGAGAGAGAGGTGGTAGAAAGAGAGAGAGAGAGGTGGTAGAAAGAGAGAGAGAGAGGTGGTAGAAAGAGAGAGGTGGTAGAAAGAGGTGGTAGAGAGGTGGTAGAGAGGTGGCAGAGAGGTGGTAGAAAGAGAGAGGTGGTAGAAAGAGGTGGTAGAGAGGTGGTAGAGAGGTGGCAGAGAGAGAGAGAGAGAGAGGTGGTAGAGAGAGAGAGAGAGAGAGGTGGTAGAGAGAGAGAGGTGGTAGAGAGAGAGAGAGAGAGGTGGTAGAGAGAGATGGTAGAGAGAGAGGTGGTAGAGAGAGATGGTAGAGAGAGAGAGGTGGTAGAGAGAGATGGTAGAGAGAGAGGGGGGTGGTAGAGAGAGAGGGGGGTGGTAGAGAGAGAGAGGGGTGGTAGAGAGAGAGAGGGGTGGTAGAGAGAGAGAGGGGTGGTAGAGAGAGAAACGTGGTAGAGAGAGAGAGAGGTGGTAGAGAGAGAGAGGGGTGGTAGAGAGCGATAGATGGTAGAGAGAGAGACAGAGGGGGGTGGTAGAGAGAGAGAGAGAGAGAGGTGGTAGAGAGAGAGACAGAGGGGGGTGGTAGAGAGAGGTGGTAGAGAGAGAGAGGGATATCGGAGGATATCGGAGAACTGGAGAAAAGGATATCGGAGAACTGGAGAAAGTGCAGAGAAGGGCAACCAAACTGATAAGAGGCATGGAGGAGCTCAGCTATGAGGAAAGATTAGAGGAACTGAATTTATTCACTCTTGAGAAGAGGAGAATAAGGGGGGATATGATCAACATGTACAAATATATAAGAGGTCCATATAGTGAACTTGGTGTTGAGTTATTCACTTTAAGGTCAACACTGAGGACAAGGGGGCACTCCTTACGTCTGGAGGAAAAGAGATTTCACCTCCAAATACGGAAAGGTTTCTTCACAGTAAGAGCTGTGAAAATGTGGAACAGACTCCCTCCAGAGGTGGTTCTGGCCAGCTCAGTAGATTGCTTTAAGAGAGGCCTGGATTCTTTCCTAAATGCACATAATATAACTGAGTACTAAGTTTTGTAGGTAAAGTTGATCCGGGGTAAATCCGATTGCCTTTCGGGGGATCAGGAAGGAATTTTTTCCCCTCCGGTAGCAAATTGGATCATCGCTCTGCTGGGGTTTTTTGCCTTCCTCTGGATCAACTGTGGGTATGGAGTTGGGTGTATGGGAGGATGTACTGTGTTTTACTTTGTTTTATTTTTTTATTTTTTTATGGTTGAACTGGATGGACTTGTGTCTTTTTTCAACCTGACTAACTATGTAACTATGGTAGAGAGAGAGAGGTGGTAGAGAGAGAGAGAGAGAGAGAGAGAGAGAGAGAGAGGTGGTAGAGAGAGAGAGGGGGTAGAGAGAGAGAGAGAGAGGTGGGAGAGAGGGGGTAAGAGAGAGAGGGGTAAGAGAGAGAGAGTTGAGAGAGAGAGGGGGGTAGAGAGAGAGAGAGAGGGGGGGTAGAGAGAGAGAGAGAGGGGGGGTAGAGAGAGAGAGAGAGAGAGGGGGGGTAGAGAGAGAGAGAGAGAGAGGGGGGGTAGAGAGAGAGAGAGAGAGAGGGGGGGTAGAGAGAGAGAGAGAGAGGGGGTAGAGAGAGAGAGGGGGTAGAGAGAGAGAGAGAGAGGTGGTAGAGAGAGAGAGAGAGGTGGTGGTAGAGAGAGAGAGAGAGAGAGAGGTGGTGGTAGAGAGAGAGAGAGAGGTTAGAGAGAGAGAGAGAGGGTAGAGAGAGAGAGGTGGTATAGAGAGAGAGAGAGAGAGGTGGTAGAGAGAGAGAGAGAGAGAGAGAGGTGGTAGAGAGAGAGAGAGAGAGAGAGTGGTAGAGAGAGAGAGAGAGAGAGGGTGGTAGAGAGAGAGAGAGAGAGAGAGGTGGTAGAGAGAGAGAGAGAGAGAGAGGTGGTAGAGAGAGAGAGAGAGAGAGGTGGTAGAGAGAGAGAGAGAGAGAGGTGGTAGAGAGAGAGAGAGGTGGTAGAGAGAGAGAGGTTGGTAGAGAGAGAGAGGTGGTAGAGAGAGAGAGAGGTCTCTTAGAGAGAGAGAGAGATCTAGAGAGAGAGAGAGTCTCTCTCGAGACTCGAGCTCTGGCTCTCGCAATCGAGAGTTCGAGACTCTCTCTCTCTCTCTCTCGAGAGATGTGCTCTAGATGACTCTCGGTCTCTCTTAGAGAGAGAGAGTAGAGAGAGAGCTGTTAGAGAAGAGAGAGGTAGTAGAGAGTCTCTTTCTATCTCGAGAGAGTAGACTCTCTCTCTCTCTTAGAGAGAGAGAGGTTCTACTCTCTCCTTAGAGAGTTCTCTCTCTCTGGTAGAACTCCCTCTCTCTCTTAGACTCCCTCTCTTCTCTCTCTGAGAGAGAGAGAGAGAGAGAGAGAGAGAGAGATCTCTCTCGCTCTTAGAGAGAGACGAGAGAGAGAGAAGAGCTCTTGGACTAGAGAGAGAGCTCTCTGGAGAGAGAGAGAGGAGAGAGACTCTCTCTCTCTCTCTCTCTTATTACTCCGAGAGAGAGAGAGAGGTCTCTCTCTCTCTAGATTGAGAGAGAGAGAAAGAGCTAGATCTCTAGAAAGAGAGAGAGAGAGCTCTCTCGTAGAAAGTCTCTCTAGATTAGAGAGTCGGCGCTCTGGTAGAGAGAGAGGTCTAGTCTCTGTTAAGAGAGAGAGTGAGGT
This sequence comes from Rana kukunoris, assembly GCA_029574335.1. Lineage (NCBI taxonomy): Eukaryota > Metazoa > Chordata > Amphibia > Anura > Ranidae > Rana > Rana kukunoris. The sequence goes on from CM056055.1 coordinate 142,508,296, forward strand.
TACTCCCTCTCTCTCTCTCTTATTTAGAGAGAGAGAGAGGTCTCCTCTGGTATTACTCCCCTGAGAGAGAGAGCTCTCTCTCTCTGAGAGAGTAGAGAGCTCCTGTCTCTCTATTAAAGAGAGGTCCCTCTTCTCTCTCTCTGTATTGACTCCCCTGTCTCTCTCGCTCTCTCTCTCTTGGTTCTCCCTGAGAGAGAGAGAGATGCTCCTCTCTCTCTAGAGAGAGAGAGGAGAGGTCTCTCTCTGAGGTATCGATCTCCTCTCTCTCTCCCTCTCTCTGAGAGAGTCTGAGATGCTCTGCTCTCGAGAGAGACACGTCTCTAGGTAGATCTGAGAGGTCGTCCCTCTCTTATTAGAGGTGGTCGACTCTCTCTCTCTATCTCTCTCTCTCTCTCTCTTCTCTCTCTCTCTCTCTGTAGAGAGTCTCTCTGATCTAGTCTCTCTGATGAGTATCGTCTGTTACTCCTCTCGTGGATCTCTCTTATGGTGACTCTCTCTCTTATCTGGTGGTGATTAGAGGTCTCTCTGAGAGGTGAGAGAGGTCTCTTAGAGACGCCTATTTATTAGTACGGTCTCGTAGAGATCTCTCTTAGACTCTCTCAGAGATATCTCTGGTGATCTCTCTTATCTCTCTTATACTCTCTGTGAGATCTCTGGTTGCTATTACTCTCTCTCTGAGAGATCTCTGTAGATCTCGAGGGTCTCCCTTTGGTAGATCTCAACTGAGAGCTCTCTCTCTCTACTCTAGAGCTCCCTCTCGAGAGAGGGTCCTACTCCCTGCTTTGATTAATCTCCCTCTCTCTCTCGAGGTTTATACCCGACTCTCCCTCTCTCTCTCTCTACTCTTTATTACTCTCCCTCTCTCTCTCTTAGTTACGTGACTCTCCCGGTGCACGGATAGACGCTCCGACGCGCCCTCCTGGTCACTAGGGCCTCTCCTCTCGCTTACTCTCCCTCTTTTAGAGGGAGGACGTTCCTCTCCCTCTCTCCTCTCTTGGTCCCTCGCGCTCTCGAGCTCGCTTTATTACTCTCCCTCGCCCTCTCTCTGCTCGTATTACTCGCCCGCGCTCGTTGCCTCGATAGTTTCTCCCTTGCTCTTAGTACGAGCTCGGTTAGTCTCCCTCTCTCGCTCTCTTACTCGCTATTGGACTCTCGCGGTGAGGTTCTCTTAGACTCGGCGTACGCGCGCTCTCGTCTTTAGTACTCGCTACTCTCTCTCTTGTTATGACTCTCTCTCTCTCTCTTTTCTGACGCGTCTCGCTTCTCTCTTTTAGTTAGACTCTCTCTCTCTCTCTCTTGTCGCTGCGTCTTACTCTCTCTCTCTCTCTTCTCTCGTCTGTTATTACGCTCTCCGATCTCTCTGATGCCCTCGTCGCTCTCTCTTTGATTACTCTCTCGTCTCTCTTATGACTCGCTCTCGCCTCCTCGTCTTTTATCGCTCTCTCTCTCTGCTCTCTCGATTACTCTCGCTCTCGTCCTCTTATTACTCTCTCTCTCTCTTTTATTGACTCTTCTCTCTCGCTGAAGACTCTGGTTCTCGCTCCTATTACTCTCGTCTGACTCTGGACTCTCTCGCTCTCTCGCGACTCGTCTTATACTCTCTCTCGTCTCTCTCTTCTCTCTTATTACTCCCCTCTCTCTCTCTCTCTCTTGAGTTCTTCCCTCGACTCGACTTAAGTTACTCTCCCTGCTTTTATTCCTCTCCCTCTCTCTCGCTTTTAAGTACGCTCCCGTCTCTCGCGCTTCTGCTCTTATACTCTCCCTCTCTCTTATTACTCTTCTCTCTCTTATTACTCTCTCCTCTCTCTTATTGCTCTTCATCCTCTCTCTCCTATTACTCTCTCTTATTACGCTTCTCTCTCTCTCTCTGCTCTTGATATTTCTCTCTGCTCCTTCCCTCTCTCTCTCTCTCTTAATGACTCTCGCTCTCCCTCTCTCACTTATGTATCTCCCTCTTTTTTTCTCCCCTCTCTCTCTGGATTATTCTCTTTTCCCTCTCGCTACCTCTCTTATATCTCTCCCTCCTCTTACGCTTACTCTCCCTCTCTCTTATTGCCTCTCTCTCTCTTTTATTTCTCTCCCTCTCGCTCTTCTTTTATTCTCCTCTTCTCTCTCTCTCTCTCTTGTCTTTACTATTCGCTCTGCTCGTTATCTCTCTCTGTGGATTACGCGCTCTCTCGCTCTCTTCCTCTCTCTCTCTCTTTTATTACTCTCTCTCTCTCTCTTTTTGACTCTCTCTCGTTACTCTCTCTCTCTATTACTCTCTCTCGTCTTCTTTATATACCCTCTCTCCTCCTGTTTACTCTCTCTCTCTCTCTCTACTCTCTCTCTCTCTCTTTATATTACTCTCTCTCTCGGCCTCTCGTTTATCTCGTTTATACTTCTCTCTCGTCTCTTTTATTACTCTCTCTCTCCTTTGATTACTCTCGTCTCGCTCTCTCTCTCTCTTTTTAGTTACTCTCTCTCTCTTCGTCCTCTCTCTTTTAGCTACCTCTCTCCTCGCTCTCTCTCTCTCTTTTGGACTCGCTCTCTCTCTCTCTCTCTTTATCTCTCTCTCTCATCTCTCTCTTCTGGAGTGACTCGCTCTCCTCTCTTCCTCTTTATTACCTTCTCTCTCTCTCTCTCTCTCTCTCTTCTCTCGCTCTCTCTCACTTTCTCTCCTCTCTCTCTCTCTCTCTTGGGATACTCGCTCTCTCTCTCTCTCTCTTTTACTCTCTCTCTCTCTCTCTTTAGTACTCTCTCTCTCTCTCTCTCTCCTCTTTCTGGTATTAGCTCTCTCTCTCTTGTGATCTCTCTCTCTCTCTCTCTCTCTCTCTTTTATACTCTCTCTCTCTCTCTCTCTCTTTTATACTTACTCTCTCTCGTGCTCTTTTTTGTTTTTTATTCTCTCTCTCTCGTCTTTTATTAGACTCTCTCTCTCGCTCGTTTATGACGCTCTCTCCTCTCTTTTAGACGCGCTCGCTCTCTTTTATTACTCTTCGGCTCTCTCTCTCTTGTATGAGTCTCTCTCTTTCTCTTTATTACTCTCTCTCTCTCTCTCTAGTCGCTTTCTTACTCTCGCTCTCTCTCTCTCTCTTATGACCGCTTGCTTCTCTCTCTCCTCTCTCTCTCTCTCTGATGACTTCTCTCTCTCTTGTGACTCTCGCTCAGCTCTTGTTATTACTTCGCTCTCTCTCTCTCTCGTTATTACGCTCTCTCTCTCTCTATTACGCTCTCTCTCTCTCTCTTAGTACTCTTCTCGCTCTCTTTCTCTTCCTCGCGCGCTACTCTTCTCTCTCTCTTTTATTACTCTCTCTCTGTCTTTTATTTTCTTTCCTTCTCGCTCTTTTTCTGTCTCTCTCTCTCTCTCATCGTTTTACTCCTCTCTCTCTCTCTCTCTTATTCTCTCTCGTGTTCTGTTCTCTCTTTCTCTCTCTCTCTCCTCTCTTGTTTTCTTGACTCTCTCTCTCTCTATGCCGTTCTTCTCTTCTCTGTTTCTTTTTTCTTTCCTTCTCTCTCGTGTCCGCTTGTTCTGCTCTCTTATCCTGACTCTCTCTTCTCTATTACTCTCTCTCTCGCTTATGTACTCTCGCGCTCTTTTTTCGATTTTCTTTCCGTACTCTCTCTTCTCTTTCTCGTCCCTCTCTCTTTTTCTTTCTTTCTTTCCTTCTCTCTCTTTTTTCTTCCTTCTCTCTCTCTCTTTTCTTCTTGTCTGTCTGTTCCTTCGCTCGCTGTTTGCTCTCTCTCTTCCCTCTCGGTGTCTTTTCTGTCCCTTCTTTCCTTCTCTCTCTTTTTCTTGCTCCTCCCGCGTCGCTCTCTCTTTTTCTTTCTGTCCTTCTCTCTCTTTTTCTTTTTTCTTTCCTCTCTCTCTCCCTCTCCTCTCTGCTCGTTTATGACTTGTTCGTTTGTGTCTGTTTTCTTTCCTCTCTCTCTCTTTTCTTTCCTTCGCTTTTTTTTCTTTTTCTTTCCTTTCTCTCTGTTTCTTTTTTCTTTCCTTCGCTGGCTCTTTCGCGTTTTTTTTTTTTCTTTCCTTCTCTCGCTTTTCTTTCTTCTTTCCCTCTCTTTCTTTTCTTTCCCTTCTCTTTCGTTCTTTTTTCTTTCGCCCTCTCCCCTCTCTCTCTTTTTCTTTTTTCTTCTTTCGCCTTCTCTTCTCTCTTTATTACTTTCTTTTTTCTTTTTCTTTCGCTCTCTCTCGTTTTCTTTTTCTTTCCTTCTCTCTCTCTCTTTCTTTTTCTTTTTCTTTCCTTCTCTCTCTCTTTTTTCCTTCTCTGGCGTTTGTCTTTCCTTCTCTCTCTCTCTATTTTCTTTCCCTCTCTCTCTTTTTCTTTTTCTTTCTCTCTCCTCTTTTTCCTTTTTCTTCCCTTGTTCTTCCTCTTTTCTCTCTCTCCTTGTTTTCGTGTCGCTCTCTCCTCTTATTCATTGCTCTCGTCTTTCTTTCCTTCTCTCTCTCTCTTTTTTTCTTTCCTTCTCTCTCTTTTTTCCTTCTCTTTCTCTGTCTGCGTTTATCGTCCTTTTTTCTTTTCTATCCCCCTTTTTTTGCTCCCCCCTCTGTTTTCTCTCGCTTTCTTGTTCTCTCTCTTGCTGTCCTTTTTTCTCGTGTTTCTCTGCGCTTTCTCCGCTTGTTCATTCCTCTCTTTCCTTCTCTCTCTTTTCGCCTTTTTCCTTTTCTTCCTTTTTTCTCCCCTTCTTTTTTCTGTTTCTCGCTTTCTTTTTCTCTCTCTTTCTTTTTCTTTTCTCTCTCTTTCTCCTTTATTCCTCTCTCTTGCTTTTTATTTCTTGCGCTCTCGCGTCAGGCCAGCCGACCAACCAGTCCCCTGACCCCCCCCCCAGTCCCCGCCCCAGTATATGAGGGTACGTGATAGAGCCATGCCCCACCCACACTCTAGCCCAAACCAATATAGATCCTCTGTCCTCGGTCCTCCTAAGTTAAAGTACAAGTACTTGATGACAGGCACAGCTGGAGCAGATAATGTTTGGGGGGAGGTATTGTGCAGGCTCAGGGACTGGGCGGATGTCACTGCTGCTCAGGTCAGGTCTTCTCTCTCACTCTCTCGCGCGCTGCTCCTTCCAGCCACCATCCTCTTGCTGCTGCTCCCCGGGTCACCACTCTCTGTTTTCGGCTGCTGCTCTTCCTCAGATGTTGTGAAACTGTGCCTCTCTGGTATGTCAAGAGGCAGCCTCGGAGCTCAGCTGTGTTGGACCCCAGGAGGCAGAGCAGTAGCGCGGAGGTCGGTAGGAGGAAGTGAAATCCTCCCGCGCTTTCAGCTCTGAACACACGGAGGGGGGGGCACTGCAGCCGTGATGTCACTGGTTGCTACACGCCAAGCGGCTCTAGCAACCAGTGGACAGAAGATGGAGGTGGTTCTGCGGCTGGAGCCAGCGGTACCGCGGCTCAGACTCCTCCACTGAAATCCACACTACATTACTATATTAAACAGCAATGTAGGCACCCGGCAATTAGGGCCCCCCCACAGTGGCAGAACGGCAGAGCCCAGTCGCGACGGCGACTGCAGTGACACTGAAAGTTCCGCCACTGCATCAGGTAGTAATGCGAGGACTGCGGAAAGGTGCAGATCTTCATGGAGGGATTACTGATGACTATGTATAGTTATATTACTGGTATACAAGTAAATTTGATCTATAGGAAAACTGGCTGCCAATTGGATCTTTAACCCAGGAGAAAAACAATGCAATGGTGTCCCAATATACACAAATAGGTGACAGGAAAAATCCCTTTAATGGGTGCTCAACCTGTAATCCTGTAGCTATTGTGATGGGACTTTTAGTTTTGCAACAGATGGAGGGCCACAGGTTGAGCACCCATGCTCATCAGCACTAAGGCTTCATTTCCACTGGCGTTTTTACAGACACTTTTCTGAGCGTTTTTTACAGCTTAACCACTTGCCTACTGTGCACCTACACCCCCTTCCTGGCCAGACAAAATTTAAGCTTCCGGCACTGCGTCGCTTTAACTGACAATTGCACGGTCGTGCGACGTGGCTCCCAAACAAAATTGGCGTCCTTTTTTTCCCACAAATAGAGCTTTCTTTTGGTGGTATTTGATCACCTCTGCGGTTTTTATTTTTTGCGCTATAAACAAAAATAGAGCATCAATTTTGAAAAAAATGCAATATATTTTTACTTTTTGCTCTAATAAATATCCCCCAAAAATATATAAAAAAAATATGTTCTTCCTCATTTTAGGCCGATACGTATTCTTCTACATATTTTTGGTAAAAAAAAATGCAACAAGCGTTTATCGATTTGTTTGCGCAAAATTTATAGTGTTTACAAAATAGGGGATAGTTTATGGCATTTTATTTTTTACTATTAATGGCGGCGATCTGCGATTTTTTTATTGGGACTGCGACGTTATGGCGGACACTTCGGACACTTTTCTGACATTTTTGGGACCATTTACATTTATACAGTGAACAATGCTATAAATATGCATTGATTACTGTATAAATGTGACTGGCAGTGAAGGGGTTAACCACTAGGGGGCGGGAAGGGGGTTAAATGTGTGTCCTATGAGTGTTCTAACTGTAGGGGGAGGGGGGGGTGACCGATTGTGTCCCTATGTACAAGGGACACAGCAACGGTCTCCTCTCTCCCTGACAGGACGTGGAGCTCTGTGTTTACATACAGAGCTCCACGTCCCCGCTCAGTCGTTGCCCCCGGGCACTCGCACCGGGATCCCAGCAGAACGGCGGGTGCGCGCCTGCGGCTTTAAAAGGACATCACGTCATATGACGTGATGTCAGGACAATGGAGTGCTCCGCCCGCCGTCATTTGACGGTGGCCAGAGGACAAGTGGTTAATCTCCGGGAACACTGGCTTGGAGTCTTGTTTCCATCTGGATAGCTGGTCTCGCAGCAAATCTAGGCCCAGGCACTGGCCTAGGACACGGCAGTCTCTGTCAGCAGCTCCGCACAGGAGAGAAGGCTGGTCCCCAGAGTGCGAAAAAGGTGCCACTCCCTTCATTAAGTAACCTCCTCCCCCGGTCTCAGCGGAACGTCACATCCTCCTGGAGGGCAAAGCATTGCTGGAAATGTAGTCCGTTTCTCCTACAAGCCAATGGAGTCCATATCTCCTGCTACTCGTAGTCCCGCAATGCATAACTTGTATAACAGTATCTAGGCCCGGGACTGGCCATAGGGCAGACCGGGCATATGCCCGGTGGGCCGACCTGGCCAGGATCGCCAGGAACCATAACCCGTTGCTGTTCAGGCTGCACAGCGGTAGGTAAGCATTGACCGCGGCCTGATCATGGTTAACACAGGGCAGCCACGGCGGACCACCGCTCACCGAGATACCGCAGCAGATGCGCCCGTCAGTCTTGTCTCTTCTCTCATGACGGCGGCGGAACCTTTCAGCTCCATCGGGCTGAGCTGTGTGTGTCTCTCTCACACACAGCTCAGCCTCAGACGATACGAACAGTTCCGCTCTCTGCTCCCAGGGACTGCTCCTCCTCCTCCAGCCAAGGTGTCACAGTCTGCACGATGGGCAAGGGGAGAGGAGGCTGGCAGGCAGAAAAACGTTTTCCCATGTTTCAAACACAGCCCCTCCCTCGCCTTTCGCCTTCCCTCCTCGACTTGCAACTTTTCCCTCTTGTCTAGGGACTCCTGCCAATGAAGCACATGTGAGGAGATGTCCCCGAAGAACACC